>OY728124.1:5243540-6443540 GCA_963277665.1 Viscum album | reverse complement strand
TTTTTTGTTGTATCAAGTGAATTTTTATGTAATAAATCATGTTTAAGTTTGTAATAAAATCAGGGTTGTCATAGTTGGTATAAGAGGATAGGTTTAGTTATTTTTGGGATTAGGAAACCCTTGTAAATTCTTAGAGACAAGACTAAGTATAATAAAAACATCCCTAAGTTTTGGTAAGTACTGAGTAAGTGGTTTATCAGACAAATACACCCCTGTCTGGATACTAGCAGGTAGAGGCGGCTCTGGCACAGATGTATCCTAGGGGTAAAACCCGAAAACACCGCTTTGAGCTAGAATCGAACGGGAACTGGTGCATGAAAACAGGCCTTGCTGCACTCTTGGTTATGACAATCCCGGGGGATATGTTTTGATAAATTCACAATCTTAGTATGAACCCTTATTAAGGGAAAAAATGCCCCTAAGAATATATGTTAGAAAGTAGATCATGAAAAGCCTATATTAAAGCCTATAGAATCATGAGTTAAGGAAATGAAAGTTTATTTATAATTCATCAACTTTTGTCTTTGGATTACTCTTTTTGTGTTACCCCTAACATTCCTTTTATTCCAGCCAATGGCCGGTAATAGGAGGACTCGGGCTAACAATCGTTGTGAAGATCAGTGTGATGACTGTACTAATGAGATTCCCAATACAATGGGAGAAGGAATCGCGAAATTTGTCACATTTATCTCTCAGATAACTAAAGAATTGAATAGAAACACAGGTCAAGAGGAACGTTCAACCCCCCCCTAAGAAAGAACAAGTCGCTATCGAGAGCTTCATGAGACAAAGGCCTCCTAATTTTAGTGGATCATCTGATCCCACGATCACTGAACAATGGATCAACTCCATTGAAAAGATCTTCTCCATCATTCAATGTTCTGAACAAGAGAAGGTTCTCCTGGATGCCTATCGTATGGAGGGTGAAACTGATCAATGGTGGACGTTGATCAAAAATACGAAGCCTAAGGAGGATATCGAGGCGTTGGAATGGAATGATTTTTGGAAGATGTTTTTCGATAAATATTTTCCGCGCACCCTCCGGATTAAGATGGAAAGGGACTTCCTTTCCCTCAAGAAAAAAGATGAAGAATCTATTGGAGCGTACGAGGAAAACTTCACAAGGCTTGCATGATACGCTTAGGGCGTTGTCGTTACCCCCGAATGCAAGTTTGACTGCTTCTTTGGTGGGCTGGAGCCTAGCTTGCGGAAAGCATTAGCAATCCGTGTCTTCGATAGCTATGAGGAAATTGTCCGATGTGCCCTCAAGGTCAAAATAGAGATCCGGGAATCACAGGGGTATCATGGGGACAAGAAGCGTAAGGTGGACTTGAATGCTGGTGGTTCGATGGATAAATCCAATGGTGCTAAGAAGATCCATAACCCCACTTTCCAAAAGTGCAGAAAGAAGCACCCTGGAAATTGCCTTAAGGGGATGAGAAAATGCTTCAGGTGTGGAAGAGAAGGGCACCTAGCTGTTAACTGTCGGCAAGAAAGACCCACAGTTGTGACAGAGGAGAGGAACGCTCCGTTCGAACCTCAACGCGTTTTTCAATGCTAAAAATGCAAAGAACCAGGTCATTTTGAAAATCAGTGCCCTAATCCAAGGGTTTTCGGAGGCGACCAAAAACCTCCAAGGCAGCAAGGAAGAGCTTTTTCCATCACTTCTGCCGAAGTGAACCCCGACAACGAAGTGGTGACAGGTATGCTAGTTATTCATTCAAGAATAGTGAACGTACTTTTTGATTCAGGTTATACGCATTCTTTTATATCTCGAAAGTTTAGTAGAACAATCCCAGCACCACCACAAATCATGGAAGTAAAGATGTCGGTGAGTACGACAAATGGGGAAATCATTGCATCCCATGAATATAAGTCCTCCCCTGTTATAATATGTGGATTGAATTTCTTAGCAAACCTCGTCATACTCCCTCTAGTGGAATTTGATGCAATTCTTGGCATGGATTGGATTTCCTTTTATAGAGCCAATATAAATTGTCGGGAGAGGGAAATCACACTCTATATGGAGAATCGACCCCCGATTCTTTACAAGTGCTAGGAGGAAGATGAATCTCTTTTAGCTCCATAATCTCAAGCATGGATATTACTACCTTATGAACATGCGTATCTGGCTTAGTCGATTGATTCCAAGGAAGAAACCATCCTTTAAGAAATGCCTATTGTGAGGTAATTCGCTGAAGTGTTTCCCGAGGAACTGCCTGGTCTTCCTCCTAGAAGAGATGTTGAGTTCTCAATTGAACTTATACCTGGGGCGCTACCAATATCCAAGACTCCATATAGAATGGCTGTTGTTGAGCTTGAAGTGATAAAGAAACAACTACAGGAGAATCTGGATAAAGGGTTTATACGCCCAAGTGCTTCACCATGGGGTGCACCAGTCCTCTTCATCAAGAAGAAGGATGGGTCAATGCGGCTCTGCATCGATTATCGTGAACTTAACAAAATCACAATAAAGAACAAGTATCATCTCCCAAGAATATATGACTTGTTTGATCAACTGTGTGGAGCACAATACTTCTCCAAGGTGGACTTGCGGTCGGGATATTATCAAGTAAGGGTGGAAAAGGAAGATGTCCCCAAGACTGCTTTTCATACAAGATACAGGCACTATGAATTCATTGTAATGCCTTTCGGACTCACCAATTCTACAAAAATATTCATGGACTTAATGAATAGAGTCTTTAGAGATTACCTAGACAAATTTTTGGTAGTCTTTATAGATGATATTCTAATATACTCCAAAACCAAGGAGGATCATGAGGATCATTTAAGAACTGTACTGGAGACTTTGCGTAAGGAGAAGCTCTATGCAAAGTACAACAAGTGTGAGTTGTGGTTGAAGGAAGTCTCATTCTTGGGCCATATCATCACAAGCAATGGGATATCTGTGGATCCCTCCAAAATAGATGAAATTGAGGGATGGCCGAGGCCAACATAGGTAACGAATATCCGTAGCTTCTTGGGGTTAGCTGGATATTATCGACGATTTGTGAGAAATTTCTCACGATTGTCCAACCCTCTTACCAAGCTAACTCAGAAGGGAGTAAAATTTTCTTGGAGTGATGAATGAGAAGAATGATTCAAGGACTTGAAAAGGAGGCTTATCACTGCGCCCGTGCTCACTTTACCCACAAGTGGGGAACTTTTTGTGGTATTTAGTGATGATTCAAAGAAGGGCTTAGGTTGTGTGCTGATGCAGAATGATAAAGTGATATCCTATGCCTCAAGGTAGTTGAAAATCCATGAGCGAAACTATCCAACACATGATCTGGAGTTGTCAGCTGTGATCTTTGCCTTGAAAATCTATTGGCATTATCTATATAGAGAGAAATGTGAGATATATACTGACCACAAGAGTCTTAAATATATATTCACGTAGAAAGAGCTTAATATGTGCCAGAGAAGATTGATAGAGCTCATCAAGGATTATGACTTTTTAATACATTACCACCCTGGGAAAGTGAACAAGGTGGCAGATTCCCTAAGTAGAAAGGATCCAGTGATTCTATCAATGATGAGAATTGAGAAGGATCCAATATTCCTAGACTTGATGAAGATGGACATGGGAATAATAGAGAAGGGAACATCATCAATCCTTTCAAAAATGATTGCTCAACCATCTCTTTTGGAAAGGTTAAAGGATGCTCAAAAGGATGATCTGGGAATTCAGGAAAAAGTGGAAGCTATCAAAAAGGAGAAATCCTCAGAGTTTAATGTTAATGAAGAAGGAATTCTGCGGTTTGGGAAAAGAATATGTGTTCCATAAAGTCCGGATATGAAGAAGGAACTTTTGTATGATGCACATAGTTAAAATTTCTCTATTAACCCAGGGAGCACAAAGATGTATCGAGATCTCCGAGAAAACTTTTGGTGGGATAATATGAAGAAGGGGATCACTGAATATACATCAAAGTGACTGGTGTGTCAGCAAGTAAAGGCAAAGAGGTAGAAGTCTAAGGGGATGATGCAACCATTTACCATACCAGAATGGAAATGGGAGAACATCACCATGGACTTTGTCACCGGACTTCCAAGGACATCCAAAGGCAACAATGCAATTTGGGTTGTTGTGGATCGTCTTACAAAGACTGCACACTTCATTTCTATTCGAGAGGATTTATCATTGGATCAACTGGAACAGATATATATTAGGGAAGTGGTAATGTTGCATGGAGTACCACTATCTATTGTGTCTGACCGAGATCCAAGATTCACCTCTAAGTTTTGTAAGAGTCTTAAACATGTTCTGAATACTGAACTGAACTTCAGTATGACCTATAATCCTCAAAATGATGGCCAATCCGAGCGGACTATCCAAAAACTTGAGGATATGTTGAGAGCCTACTCAATGGACTTTAAAGGAGGATGGGATCGACATCTTCCTCTTGTTGAGTTCTCTTATAATACCAGTTTCCACTCGAGCATCCAAATGGAACCATATGAAGCCCTGTATGGGAAATGGTGCAGAACACTGGCATGTTGGGATGAGGTTGGTGAACATAAGCTACTTGGACCAGAAATGGTCGAGGAAATGGTGGAGAAGGTGAAAACCATTTAGCATCATATCAAGGCTGCTCAGAGTCGACAGAAGAGTTATGCAGATAACCGTCGATGAGACCTTGAGTTTAAAGTTGGAGACATGGTTTTTATATGCATATCTCCATGGAAGAAGGTCATCAGGTTTGGAAAGAAAGGGAAGTTAAGTCCAAGGTACATCGACCCCTTCGATATTCTTGATTGTGTCGGGGCTGTGGCCTATCGACTAGCACTTCCACCTACTATGGCCAAAGTACATGATGTCTTTCATGTATCCCTCTTAAGGAAGTACATACTGGACCCTTCACATGTACTCTCTTCTGAGGTGGTACAATTGGAAGATGATCTTTCTTATGAGGAGCAACCAGTGAAGATCTTAGATCGTAGAGAAAAAGTTCTACGAAATAAGACAATGCCCCTCGTCAAGGTGTTGTGGAGAAACCACAAGTTTGAAGAAGTGACTTGGGAATAGAAGGATATGATGAAGCTGAGTTACCCACATTTGTTTTAGTGTGGGAAAGGAAAATTTTGAGGGCGGAATTTCTTAAGGGGGAATATTGTAACGACCCAATGTTTCATTAATGGAAATCCCTCTTGATCTAATTAAATGTATCTTTATGTTTATATAAAATGTCAACTTAATTGGTTTTATGTTAAGAATTTTGACCGTTTATAATATATCCATTGAACAGTGATCACATGATTAGTATAAATATAGGGCTTTAACACATCCAATTTTACTTAGGAAAAAGAAGCGATGGACTCATCCAGTAGAATTGCTCCATACGAAGCCCATTTGTCGGAGCTTGGAAAAGATGTGGCATATTTAGGCTTCATCCTTGACCAAGCCCAAGCTGAGCTTCATCTTGTCAAGATCGAACGTGACCGTCTACGGGAAAAGTGGAAGTTGATTGAAATTACCACTCGAGCGATGTTATCCGAGCCACCCCAAGAGTCTGTCACCATCGTACACCTTACCCTTAGGTCTTATGTAGCTGTTTTAAGGTCTTATGTAACAAATAAGTAGTACTATGTTCATGTACATTATTTTTTTTTTATATAATAATGAATATAATTTCTAGTCATTTTTGATACATTGTAAATAGTTTTTAAAGTACAAATAGTGTTTTTTGTTATTATTTAACTAAAAATTCTATTTTATTAAAATAAGGGATTTTTGAATTAAATTATATTTTAATAAAATATTATTATTATTATTAAATTAATTTTTATTAAATATAAATGATCTTATAATTTTATGAATGCAATTATAATTTTTATTAAGGTTTGAAAGCCATTTCTGTCCAAACCTGTGAATTTTCGATAAATGTCGGTTTTTATTTTAAAAGTGAAAATTATCATATTTAGAAAATTATTTAGATAAAATAAATTTAATTTTTGGAATCAGGACGTGGAAATTATCCAACGGTGAATTTTTCATAATTTTCTGAGACAGTCAAATTTTTGAGTAAAAATTAAATACCATTTAAATATATAATGTGTTTTATGACATCATAATGACCCAATAGTGATGTAATAAAATACTATAATCTTTATGTTCGACCAATATATGTTTTAACATTAAAATAATGTGATTTTGGGTTTGTTTAACTTACTTTTCAAAGCATTAATGGACCCCTCAAGACTTATTCAACACCTTGCCTTTTTAAATTAATTTCCATGGGTGTGTGACTCACCTCCACATAAGCAACCCAAATATTTTAAGAATTTCGGACTTTGTCCTTATAAAATATTTTTTTCCTCTTCCTGTTTCCAAAAACCATGGGCAAAAACCATGTTATGGTTTGTGGTTTGGATTAATTTAATATAAGGGGTCCCAAACCTAAATAATAAAGAATTCCCTCACCATTCCTATATAAACCCACCCAATCTCACACTTCCTCCTCACTCAAAGCCTTTGGAGTTAGTCCAAACTTTTCCCTACTCTCTCTAGAATCCTCCCAAGGTTCCCCAAGCTCCCAAGAAGCCTCTCACAAGCCTCTCTCTATCCTTTAGAAGCACACTTCCAAGTAAGGGTTTTTTCTTCCTTTCTCATTTTTGTCCAATTTTCTTTAAGTTGTTTTGCCCTTTTAATTTCAAATATGAATGTTGGGTTATGGTTTCTCACCTCCCTAATACTTCTCTATTTATGTTTTAATGATGGGAGACCCCTTTCTCTCTCATTAAATGCCTCCCATGTACACCCTTTACTATGCCGAAATTCCGAAAGGAACTTCTCTCTCCTCCTTTACATTCAAGCAATATTTTTGTATCATGAATCTAATTTCCATTAAAATTGTTGGGGAATGTATCTATATGACCTCCTTACTGTCCATTACATGTAAATATGATGAGTAACCCCTTTATCTCTCATCAACCATTTTTATGAATTCTTATGTCACGCCGTTACGCTACCGAAATCGCACCGATTTTCTAAGCCAATGTCATTGTGTAGTGAATACCATGCCCATTTATCCATCAAGGGTATTCAACTTTATTCACATTTACTTATTTATTATAAAGTTTCATGTATTAATTCCACATTACTTTATCGTGGAATAAATGATTATGTTTTATGAATCCATGTTTTATGATCCATGTGGCACACTTATGCATGAAATGAAATGTTTATGAAGGGTGTGCCCTTATAGCGCTCCAATGCATTGGGTAAAGTATAGTATCATGATAAATCATGTGAAATGAGTGTTTAATAATGCCAATTCAAGTGAAATGATGGTTTACTCGTGCTTTATGTGCAATGAGGATTTACTCATGCTCCATGTGAAATGAGCCTCAGCTCATGCTAATTCCATGTTAAGTGTTGTTGCCACATTTCCATGTTATGATTATCATGCTTTATCATGCCTTTATGTTCATGTTTATTATATGATCTATTGATATGCCTATTGTCTAAAATGTATTGTACTCCTCATGTTATTCCATGTGTACTCCCTTACTGGGCTTTATAGCTCACCCTTTTCTTATGCATGTCCTCAGGTTATCCCATACAATGATAAGTACGAGGGAATGTAGTGGTCATGTAAAGGAAGTTTTCAATAAAGATGTTGTATTTCATGTTTTAAGTTTTTATGTAATGGTTCTAAACCCCAAAGAAACTAAACCTCTCTATCTTCTTTGTTGTATCAAGTGAAATTTTATGTAATAAATCATGTTTATGTTTGTAATAAATCAGGGTTGTCATAAGCACCCCCACCTGGTGAGAAGTAGACAGCTCTTGTAGAGCAGACGGAGCTTAAGCGTAGGTTGAGCGTGCACCGTGAGTTCCAGAAACAGAGACCGCTGAGGTTTAGGGGTGAGCCAGACCCTCAGGCAGCAAAGGTTTGTCTAGAGACAGTGGTTCGCCTTTTCAGTCTTGCGTAGACACTGACAGATCTGATGGTGGCTTTGGCCGCCTGCCTTTTTCCATGGAGCAGCTGGGCGTAGGTGGAGTATGGTGACTCAGTTACTCAATGAGTCGTCACTTTCGTGGGATGACTTTCAGCTGCTATTTCATGAGGAGTTTTACCCCTCCTGCTTACGCTCCGTTCAGATCCAGGAGCTCCTACAATTTCAGTAGGGAGAGATAACGGTGACTGAGTATGCAACTAGTTTCGCAGAACTTGCACGTTTTTACCCAGACTTAGTCCATGATGACAACTTCTGAGCACGGAAGTTCGATTAGGGTCTCCATAGAGAGATTTGTGCTGTCATAGTACCCTTGGGAATTCCCATTTATGCCAGGGTGCTAGAGCAGGTGCTGGTGACAAAGAGATTCCTATCACATTCTATAGTTGGTGGTGGTAGCAAGCTCGACAGAGCCAAGACGTCTGCCGTAGCTAGCAGGCGTCGGCTGACAGAACCTCGATGCAGGTGGCTTTCCTATAACTGAACTCAGGGGTGTGGTCGTACACCATAGTGGCGCCGGAGGGCACCAGTGAAGCCCAAAGAGAGTCGGTGTTATGCTTGCTATGACCGAGGTCACTTGAAACAGGACTGCTCGACCATGCACGTAGAGAATATCGGGCAAGCAGCAGGTGCACCACCACGATAGAGGAAGCGCCATGATCCGAGTAGTCCCCAGAGAGGTGGTGCTTGCAAAGGAGCGGGAGGAGCTGGAAGTGGAGGACCACCTTATGAGGTCTTCCCATCACCACCAGACGGTCCACGTCAGGCTTCGAGAGCTGACAGTTGGGGACCACAGACAGTCGTGAGCTTTGGATGTCTACGATCCTATGGAGCATGAGGTGATAAGAGGTATGCTCTTCAGCTCTTCTAATTTTTGCAATAGAATTGTTAGACTATGTGTGTGAAATTCCTTTCTCCCTGCTCCTTGCTTGAGTTGTTACCAGGGTGAAGCGAGGCGTCGATGTAACCCTGTGTTAGTGTAATAGAAGGTGTGAAACCTTTCTCTTTGGTCGATGGTAGTGACTTCTTTGCCTTTCGAGCGTGTAGGAGAGTCTTGGTCATGGGACATCAACTGTGAAATCTTGCGTGACCAGATGTCCTTGGGTGTTTCACCATATGGATATTCTGAAGGAGGGAATCACCGGACTTTGTCCTAGGTCCAAACGGTGATTCCAGTCGCAGTGTGTGACGTAGGTGTTCGGCCAGGGAGGTGAGATACCCCCGAGGGCCTTCGGGCCGTTTGAGACCGTGCGAAAGGATGTCGTGGTTCCCTACCACCTTGTCCTAACCCCAAGGCCGGGAGTGGGTGCACGACGTCTCCCGCATGGCTTACCTGAGGAGATGTGTGCGTGCTCCTATGCACATCATCGGTAAGGGTAGACCTCGCGTGAACATATCAAATCCTTTGGTCTGTGTGCGGTGACGCGGGACTGTGCAAGAGTTCTTATGGGTACGGGAGAGCCAGGTGTGGGCTTAGTACCCTAAGTTGTTACTTGGTTTTTCTTTTCAGGGACGAAAATCTTGAAGGAGGGAATTATGTAAGAACCTAGTTTTTATTATAAAAGACCTTGAAAAATTCATGATGTTATTCCAGAGCAGCGCCTTCAGACGGCGTGCGATTCCGAGCCCCAGTGTGGCCGAAATTAAATTTTCAGTGTGTTCACACTGGGCATGACAAATAAATGGAATAACTCCTAAGAGATGCTTCAGATCAGAAATCTGTGTGTACGGACGGGTCCAAAATGGGGTGTTTACTATAGGAACGACATAAAACATGTCGGTGCGGGGCGTTTGGACACCTCGCTCGCTATCAGAACGTGAAATAGATAAATTAAATAATTAATTTATTCATTTAATGGTTAAAATCAGGTTTCTCTTAAACTGTATCTCGTATTGGAAAACCAAGAGCACCGTTGAGTCTGGAATGTTCCGTTTACCCTAGGAGGGGTGTAATTTTGGCGGGCGCAACCCTTCTGTGGAAAATGGCCCCAGGGGCATTTTCGTAATTTAGCAGCCTCAGATGTTAAGTTTTATAACTTTTGAACAGAGTCTTGGATTAAAATTATGGGACCGCCGTTGCACTCAGGAGGTGGTTTTTACACTAGGGGAGGCTTAATCTTGACCGCGCTGGAGGTTTCAAAAGCGGGTCTTTTTGGGAGGAATTCCTTAATAAAAACTTAAATTCTATTTATGTTTATTTTTCCTCCCATCTCTCTCATTTCCGCTTGGCACCTCCCCCTGGTGAAACCCCCTCATACTCAACCTACTCTCCTATTCCATCACACTCCACCTCCCTCCTCCGATCAAGGTGGCATCAAGCGGTGGGTGCGATAGCGGTACGTGCGACGAAGCTCCGGGCAACGCCCAATAAGGTAGGATCGTGCGTTTACATTTTTAATTCCCGCACCCACTTTGATCTCAATTTGTAGCATCATATTTCTATTTTATCTTCAAGATAATCCCATAAATGATTATTATACATTCTGATCTTCCTAAATCACCTCTCGGATTTAAATTTGGAGTCCCGAGGAGTCTGCGACTGCAAGTCGAAGTTAGCGGGTTTTTGGGTGTTTTCCGGCGAGGTTCCGACGGACCGAGGCTACGGAGATGCAGGTCCAGGCTGCGGCCTCCGGCGGTGCTCTAGGCAGCGGCATTAGGCCGCGGGGTCGAGGGTGTAGGAACGAGGCGGCTGCTCTAGGCGGGGCGTGGCGGCAGCTCCAGGCGGCGAGGCCGAGCTCGCCGGGGCGCGACGGAGAACCGAGGTCGCAGCGCGTGACCCCGCGGGGGAACAAAGACCCGCCCTCGGTGGGACGACCGTCCATGAGGGTCGGTCTGCAGTTGGACCGTGTGTCCATGGACGGCCCGCACGACTGAGCTGCGGGCCGGCGCTGTGAACCGGGCCAGCCAGCGCGGGCCGGCCCAGACCGGGCGGACCAGGCCGGTCGAGCCCAAGGGGTTCGTCCCCTCTGATTTCGGACACCTGTATCTCCCACTACGGGTGTCCGTTTTGCATGAAATCTGCAGAAGTAAGAACCTAGGTTCAAGGTAGAGAATATGAGATGGTTTTGGGGGTTTTAACTCCCGATATGGGGGCCTCATTGGAGTGACGCGTATGTTAAGTGGCTTAGCACTTTTCCCAATATTCTGGTTTTGAGCAGCGCAGACACATCCGATGTCTATTTGGAGCGCCGTAAGAGGCGTTGTTACCCTGGATCCAAGACGAAGATTTCTAAGGGGTTTTTGGGCATTGAAACCGGAGTTGAGGTGTTGGCCCCACATACCATCTTTTAAGCTGCGAGCAGCGTTTATCAACTTTTTCACCAGACGTCTGTTCGGGGCGTGCGAGCAGTCGATTCTGGGTGTTTTTCTGAGGGCATTGCAATGAAGAAATCTGCCCACTTTAATTATGCACGATGGTGCAGGCCCCACGAGGGTCTTTTTGGGAGCTTGCGGTGATTTCTAACTTTATCACCGGGTGTCCATTCCGGACAAGTGATTAGTCAATATTGTGTACTTTTTCAAGAGGATCGCAACTGTGCGATCTGTTCGTTGCGCTTTGGGACTGAGATGAGGGTCCCACAAAGCACCGCTCGTGTGCAGTACAACGAAATGCACCATTTTCTCCAGACATCCGTTCCACGCAATAAATCAGTAAATTTGATATGTCTTTTCGAGGAGATCGCAATGGTGCGATGTGCCCGACTGTTTTTAGGACCGAGGATCGAGACCACGAGACGCTGTTTGGGCATAAAGCAGTGTTGAATGAATTTTATGTCGGATGTCTATTGGAGGTGAGTAAATAGTCGTTCTCGCATGTTTTTCCATGAGGATTACAACAGTGTAATCTATTTGGATGTGCAGAGTCTCTTTAAAGGTTTTATATATAGAAGCATGAAAGGTGTACCAGTGGGGGTTCTTCCTGCGGCGTTTTCAGGGAACCCTTGGCATGTGATCGCATTCACTCCTGTGAGAGTGAAGTAAATGTTTAAAGAGGTGTGGTTGGTCATGCTAGGGTCGTGGTGGAAGCAAGTTAGGAACTTACGTTTTTGCACTTTTTGCGTTGAAGTTGGCCATCGTGTGCATGATAGCCTTTGGGCTGGAAATGTGGTATACTCTGGGAAGTACTCGGGTATTCTTGGAGGTACATGTTGTAGTACCTAAGAACATTTGTGTGCTTGGTTTGGAGACAAGGCTACATGTCATGTGGGCCCCATGTGCGTGCTGTGTTTTGATGTACCCACCTTTGACCTCTCGTGACGCAGAGGGTCCTTCTGTTCATGATGGTTTAAACTAGCAGGGTTGAGTGGTTACCCCTGGTTCTGTTCTCGACGGTTTGATCGACCGAATTGTTTGGGTTCCCTATTCCCTTTAGCCATGTGGGCTTTCAGTATCATGTCCCTTTGAGTTCCCTGATAGGGTTTGGTGGATTCGGTGTGACCAATACTTTACGAATTTTGAGATAAACCTAGTAAAACTTGAGTTCTATTACAAAATATTTCTATTCTAATCACATACTTGGCTTCTCCCGTGTTTGTCATTACAAAATTATTAGATAGGAATTTCTTGGTCTCACATAACAGACCAAGATCATTTGTAGTAAGAAATATTTCATCAACATATATAATCAAGAATATAAATTTACTCTCACTAATCTTCTAGGTATATACACCGATCAACGATGTTTTCCTTAAATCTAAAAGACACAATGGTATCATTAAATCTAATATACCATTGTCAGGAAGCTTATTTAAGTCCATATATTGACTTCTTTAATTTACATACTATGTGTTCCTTTCCTTTAATAGAAAAAACCATTGGTTGATCCATGTATATGTTACGTTAAAAGAGAGTAAGAACAAAGAAATAACAATTCAACATGAATCTATAATATTCTTCTATACCAATCACATTAAGTACAAGGGTAAATAAGATGAAACACTACATTTAGATGAACCTAGAAGGCCACTTACCTATTGCCCAGCTCACAGAAGAATTATCTTCTGATAACTGAAGGTAGTACCACCTCCCTTCTCTCTCCTCTTGCACTTGATCAATTTCAACTGAATGCAATACTCATTCCCACTATCCCCTAATAGCTCTGCTAGCTATGCTTATTACCTCCCCCAATTGAACTAACTATTTTATAAAATTTAGCACTTTCCCCATCCTTTGGTAAGTGTGAATTATAGGAGGTCACATGTAATTTTCCCTAACATTTCACCCCTCCTAAAAAGTCACCTTATCCCCAAGGTGGAAGTTAGGAAATTAGGTAGTAATCATTTCTGCATCTTCCCAAGTGGCCTCCTCACATGGTCAGTCTTTCCAATGGATGAGACATAATCCCTGTGGAAGTTTGAGAGCTAGTTTGTTTTAGCAAGAATCACTTTTGGTTCTATGCCGACAGAGAAAGATTGGTCCTGGACTTCAAGTAACTTAGTCTATACCTCTGCCTTTCCCACTGGTCACTTAAGCTAAGAGACATGGAATACTAGGTGAATTAGTGCGGTGTTAGAAGGGAAAGTTTATAGGCTATGTTCCCTAGCCTATCACAGGTCTGGTATGAGCCATAATATCATGCTTATATCTAGGTATTGATCTTGGAGAGCTTGGAAGTCTTCACATTTGGCTAAAGCTTAACAAACACCATATCTCCCACCTCGAATGTAACATCCCATTAGTGTTTTTTGGAATTTTGTGTCATAAACTATTGGTCACATGAAAAGGTTATTCTGAAGCTAAAGTACTATTTGGTCTCTCTCTAAGAGAGTTGTTGTAACGAAATCCACTAGTGTGCTTTTATCAAGGAACCGTAAGACCATAGGCGGCTTCCTTCAATATATAGCTTCAAAGGGGGTAAAATTAGTGGATGAATGGGGGGTAATATTATAGAATAATTCAACCCATGGTACCCAACGTGCCCAAGAGAGGGGACTCTCTGAGGAAAATCAACAAATACATGTTTCTAAACATTTATTAACTATATCTGTTTGCCCTTCTGTTTGGGGGTGATAAGAGGAACCCATCTTAAAAGTGGTTACCTTAATGTGAAATAATTATTTCCAAAAGTTACTAATTAAAATTAGGTCCCGGTCATTGACTATAGAGTTTGGAATTCCATGTAGGTGGACTACTTATTTAACAAAAATTTCTACTACTAATTTAGCTATATAAGGGTGACTTAATAGAACATAATGGGAATATATTGACAACCTGTCCACTACAACTAGAACAATAGTAAACCCCTATGATTTAGGCAGCCTAGAGATGAAGTCCATCAATATTTCATCCCAAAATAAATTAGGTATTGGAAGTGGTTGTAAGAGACCAATATGTGACATATCCTCAGTTTTCTATTGTTGACATACATCACATTCTTGAACAAACTATTTGATAATTTTCATCACCCCCTTATAGAAAATTCCTACTAATAAATGTTTATAGGTTTTGTGGAATCCCATATGCCCCCATACTGTAGAAGTATGGTAGTAGCGAAAAAGATTTGGTGTGAGGCTAGATCGGCTGGACAAGACCCACCTTCCCCTTTTAAACAACAACTCGTTCTGCATGTTTTACCCCTAGTACGCAACTAGATGATTCCCAATATCATAAACAATTATTTTTAGTTCCAGATCCTACTATATTTCCATTTTAATTGCATCCTTCTTCAACCAAAATGGCTTTGAGATCGCTGACCCTAACTATTTTTCTCCTGAACTATCACCCACTACTTCTTCTGCCAAACGGGAAAGAAAACCTGCTGCTTGATTTTCTTGTCCAGGTTTGTACATCATGTCAAAATCAAACCTGATTATCTTAGCCGGTTATTCTTGTTGGTTTTCTATATGGATTCTCTGGCTAAGGAGGTGCTTAAGGGCCTCACGATCTATGCAGATCAAAAAATGCCTACCCATTAGGTATTGTTTCTAATGGTTCACAGCTAAAACAAGGTCCATTACCTCTTTTTCAAATATATATTAGGAGAGGCTGGAATCTACTAATTCCTTGCTAAAGTAATCTACCAGACGACACATTTTCATTAGTACTGCTCATATTCCTTTACCCGAAGCATCACACTCAATTACAAAGGTTTGTTTAAAATCCAGTAAATCCAACATTGGTGTTGTAGTCATGAACTTATTCAAGGCTGTAAAAGCATATTCAAATGCTGTGTTCCACAAGGAAGTTATCCTTTTTGGTTAAATTAGTGAGAGATTTGGCCAACTTTCCATACCCTTCAATGAATTTTCTATAATATCCCATAAGGCCTAGGAAACCCCAGAATCCCTTCATGGTTTTAGGGTGTGGCCAGCCTTGAACATGTTCTATCTTCTTTGGATCCATGGATACCCCTTCATATGACATTATGTGACCAAGGTACTCCACCGATAGCTAACCCAAAAAAAACTTCTTCTTATTCACCATCAGCCGGTTTCCTTTCAAAATTTGGAGGGATGATTCTAGATGATCTAAATTTACTACCCAAAACTTTTTATATACTAGTATTTAAGTAAATAATACTAGTATATACTTCTGGAGAACCCCTCTAAATAATTGATTCATTATATATTGAAAGGTGGCTAGGGAATTCATTATCCCAAATGACATGACCATAAATTTATAGTGCCCATCATGTGTTTTGAAAGTAGTTTTACCTATATCCTACTCTCTTACTAAAATCTGGTGGAATATGGACTTTAAATATAGCTTAGAGAAGTATTAGGCACCATGTAAATCCTATAATAAATATTCTATAATAGGAATTGGAAATATATTCAGTATGGTAAGTTTGTTTCATGCTTTGTAGTCTACACACATCCACCAACTCTTATCTTTTTTTAGACCAAAATAATTGGGTTGGAAAAGGGTTATAACTATGTCATATCATTCCACATGACAAAATTTCAGCAACATGTTTCTCCACCTTATCCTTTAGATAATGTGTCAATTTATAGGGTTTAATATTTATAGGTGTTTCTCCCTCCTCTAAGGTTATCATGTGGTCAGCTTGTCTGGAGGGTGGTAACCACCTCAGTTCTATAAATAGATTCTATAACTTTTGTAGGATACCATCCAGTCATTTCTACCTATTCAGTTCTCCTTTTATTCCTTCTTCTTTTGATTTCAATAGTTGGGTTTTCCAATACCATCCTTCAAAAAGAAGGGATTTGGCCTGCACCTGCTGCTGTGTGCCTACTTGTGGCCCAGGGTTTCCAGTTATTCCTTCCAACATAATATCCACCCCTTCCCAAGTAAATTCCATCGTCTTATGGATCCAATTTATCAGTACAATTCCCAAGATCCTTAACCATTCCATGCCTAGCACAAGGTATGGTCCCCTTATATCAAATACATACGATTCCCAAATTCACTTCCACTCACCAACACACCCCTTATGATATAACTCGATGTCCATATCCCAATTTAATTCCATTAGTAAAGGTTTTAATCACTTACACATTGGTCATATTAGAAAGTGACTTAGAGATGAAGTTGTGTCTTGCTTTGCTGTCAACAAGAACGGTCACAAGCACCCCTGATAAACTTCCAGCAAAAACCATTGATTCTGCTCCATCAATTCTCATGCTAAAAAATTCTATTTGGGCCCCTGTCTGTTCCTTTCCCATCCATTCCAATCATATTTTTCCTATTTCTTCTTACCAAATTGTTGTTTCTTCTTCCAACTTAGTCTTAGGTTCCTCATATTCAAAAACCAATACTCTCAAGTGTTTATCTGGGAATATATGCATTGGATTATATAGTTGGACGCAATGGAAATAGAGCCCCTTCTGATTTTGCTCTTCTCACTCTTGCTGACTAATCACTCAAAATCCATTCCATCAGTTCTCACCTATTTATCTCTTCAAATCCTCATCTATCATATTTTTCTCCAATTTTTTTTATTGGGAGGTAGACTAACCGACAAATTTCTTGCTCCTTGTGGCAATGTTAGTGGTACAGAACGCCCTGTTTTACCCTTGAGAATTCCTTCTCTAATCAGTTATCTTTCAATATTTCTTGCTAAAACAAGCATTTTGAGTTTATTTATTAGCTCATGAGTGGATATATGGTTTTTAATCTCATTTCTCAATCCCCTCACGATCATGATCATATACCATGTTTCTGGAAAATCAAGAATCCTTAATGCAATCTGCTCGAATTCCTTTATATACTCATCAACTGTTCTGGTCTGCCACTGGGTCTTTAGATATCTCAATGGATACTTATAATTTTTTTACTATAACCATCCATGAGAGCTATTTTAAACCTTTCCCAAGTTGGACCTATCATGGAACAATTCCACAAGAGGAACTAGTATAACATTGTAACCTCTATACAGATTCAGGTGTAGTGCAATCTCATTTCTTCTGTCATACAGTTTATCAGAAAATAAGTATCTGACTTCATTGCCCATCTGAAAGGATCTTCTCCTACAAACATTGGTATATCTACCATTCTAACTACATTTTACATGGATTCAGAATAAAAATTCTCATCGGTTTCTGATCCTCCCAGTTTATCTCCAATGAACATTCTCTCCTACATACTTTGGCCTAATTTTTTTGGCACAGCTCGAATCTATTTTCTATCTTCAGTTCCTCTCTCCACCTATAGTTATAATTCCTTCAGCTTCTCCAATGATCACTTATCTATATCACAAATCTAAAGTTCTATGTGCTCCTTTGACTGCTGAACCGTATCTTGTGCTATATGTTGGCTTTGGTTCTGTCCCCTCATCATCCTTTCCATGATTTCTTATACCGCTAAAACTGTCTTTAATAATCCTTAAAGAGTTTTCTCAATGGATGAAACTCTATTATCCATGTCAAGTTTGATCAGTGTGTCTCCCTATGATTTTCTGAGAGTGTCTCCTTCTCTAGCTGACATGATTCCTCTCTTCTAGTGTGTGATCGCTCCTCTCACACATTGTTCCCCTATGGAGTCTCTAAAGTGTTACATTAAAAGAGATGAAGAATAGAGAAATAACAATCGGAAAAAAATATATAATATTCTTCTATACCAATCACTTTAAATACAACGGTAAATAAGAGGAAACACTACAAATAGAGGAATCTTAAAGGCCACTTCCCTATTTCCTAGCTTGCAGAATAATTATCTTCTGATAATCGAAGGTAGGACCACCTCCATCATCTCTCCTCTTGCACCTGATCAGTTCCATCTAAATGTGATAATCATTCCCACTCTCACCTAACAGCTCTTCTAGCTGTGCATATAACCTCCCCTAGTCAAACTAACTATTCTGCAACATTTAACACTTTGACTCTCTTTTGGTAAGTGTGAATTATATGAGGTCGTGGGTCATTTTACCTAAAAGTATACATCTTCCTCTAAGTTTCCATTTAGAAAGTTTGTTTTAACATCCATTTGATGTAACTCTAAATCATACTGAGCAACCAATTCCATAATAATCCTAAAAGAATCTTTCTTAGAAACCATTGAGAAGGTTTCCTTATAGTCTATATCACCCTTTTGAGTGAATCCTTTAGCAACAAATTTGGCCATTTAATGTTCAAGGTTACCATTAGAGTCACATTTGGTTTTGAAGGCCCATTTACATCCAACTATCTTTCATCCTTCAGGAAATTATTTAAGGTCTCATACTTTATTTTGTTCCATATAATTCAACTCACATTTCATAGAATCTGACAATTTATCAGAATTATCACACTTGATGGATTGATAATATGAAACTGGATCTTTATCAATGTCAAGATCACTTTCTATTTCATGCAGATATACCACATAGTCATTAGAAATAGTTGAACTTTTTTCCTTTTGGGATCTTCTTAACACTTTTTCTTGTGGTTCTTCAACTGTTTCTTCATTGTAAATTTGGGAACCATTTTGTTGTTATACATGATTATTTTGTGATGCAATAATTTGAGGAAAAATAACATGTGAACTCAGAATAAAAGAAAATGGAACTTGAATTCTAACTTCTTTAATTTATGAGTTTTGTGGAACTTCACTACCATAGGATTCACCATTCTTGATAAATACAACATTTCCAATTTCAAAAATTCTCATACTATAGTTAGAAAAATAAAATTTATATCCCTTTGAAATCTTTGGATAACTAATTAAATATCCACTGATTGTTCTTTCATCTAGTTTTCTTTGTTGTGGATTATATGCCCTTATTTATGTTTGACAACCCCATACATATAGGTTTCTCAAACTAGGTTTCTTACCAGTCCAAAGTTCAAAAGGAGTCTTTGGAACTACTTTACTAGGAACCCTATTCAATAAATATAGGTCAGTTTTTAAATCATACATCCATAATGATAAGGTTAAAGAAGAATTAATTAACATACTCCTTACCATATCCATTAATGTTCTATTATTCCTTTATGATAAACCATTTTTTTGTGGTGTACTTGGAATAGTGTATTATGCACATATGTCCTGACTTTCTAGAAACTTTATAAATGTACCAGGTTTTTTTCCACTTTTATAAAATCTTCCATTATATTCACCACCCCTATCAGACCTTATGACCATCACCTTTTTTCTAATTTCCTCTCTACTTCATTTACATAAATTTCCAAGGCATTTGTTGTTTGATATTTCTCATGTAATAAATAGACATATCAATAACATAAAAAATCATCAATAAAGTTGATAAAGTATTTTTTTACCAAAAGAATTGACATCAAAAGGTCCACATATATCGGTATGTATGATCCCAAGGAGTTGAAAACTTCTTATGGAACCTTTGTTTGTGTGTTTTGTTTGTTTTAATTTTAATACAATCATCACAAATGTTTAGGTAGGTAAAATTATGATACAGAAACATCAGGAGTCGCAACGACAAAAAAATTCAAAGAAGATTAAAAGGAAAAAACTTGGTTTGGGAAATGATCCCTATTCCCACAGAGAGGTAGAATAACTTCACTATGAAAAATATGGGAACACAATTTACAAGAATTTATCAGAGTTTCTCACTTACTAACCCTAGCCCGAAATGGGCTACAAAAAGAGGAAGATGATCCACTATTCTACCAACCACACTAGAAGTATGTATCACTATAGTGAAAGGTGGCCACCCAAACTAAAAAATTATAATTTGGAAGGATTTCAATCTTAATCGATCTCTCAAATATTTCTTTAGAAATACGACCTAAACCTTTATGCCACAAATAAGTAGAATTTTCATTTACTAAACCACTCTTAGTACCAGAATTATTATGAAAGGTTGTAAGTGTTTCAATATATATATTATAAATATTTAGCTTATATAAACTATCATAAAATAAACTAGAATCAATGATGCATGTATGCTTAAAGAAACTAAAATACAAATTCCCAAAATTAAAAGAGTATCCAATAACATCAAGTTTTGAAAAAAAAACCAAATTCCTAGATATACTAGGTATATAAAAGGTTTCACATAAATCCAGACTATATCCACTATCAAGGATTAAATGGTAAGTCCTAACACCTTCAATTGGAACCTTTACTCTATTCTCCATGAAGATGAACTTTTCAGTTGGGCTTATGATTTGGGTTGAAATGAATCCATGCATCATATTAGAAACATGAGTCGTACAACTAAAATAAATCCACCTTGTATTATATAGAACTTCAGATAAGTTTGATTCAAAACATGTATAATCATTTTGATTACCTTTATTTTCAAACCAAACCTTTAATTTCTGAAAATCCTTTTGGAAATGTCCAACTATGCCACAAAAATGAAATTTATCTTTATTTTTGTTCTTTTGGTTCTTGGTAGAGGACTCGTTAAACTTTAATGGACTCTTTACTTTTCCATGATTCTTTATACCATGTTTCATTCCTCCTTGATGATGCACATAATGGATGGAGTGGATTCCTTGACTCTTTAAATGTGCTTCCTCTTAGACTAATATACTATGCAGTTCATGAAAATTCCATTTATCTTTCATGGTGTTGTTGTTCATTTGGAATGGTCCATACTCAGACAATAATGAGTTTAGGATAAGATGTACAAGGAAACTTTCATCCACTTCTATTCCGAAAGACTTAATTATTGCTACAATATTTATCATTTCAATGAAATGCTCATGCATAGTATGAGAACCATCAAACTTTATGGTGGTCAATTTTCTCATTAATGTCTTAGTGAGAAATTTGTTGGTAGTTCAATATCAGTCTCCCACGTATTTCATAAATTCTTTAACACTTTCAGTTTTAGGGAGACCAGACTTCATGTTAATTGTTATGCTCATTCGCATGAACATAAAACTCAACCTATTAAATCTTTCCCATGTTGTATAATATACTCTTTCATCATTGCTACTATCATCCATTATAGTATCAGGTTTCTCTACTCAGAGTGTTAAATAAAGATCCAATACACTAAGGTGAAATTGGATTTGCTCACTTCAATCATAGAAATTTAATCCATTAAAGATTAGAACAATCTTCATGTGAGTGCAATGATGATGAAAAGCTAACCATAATAAATACATGATTAAAATTAATTCCTTGAATAATAATGATAATACAACAATTCAAAAAAATTATTTAACATAAATGTGTATTAGTGTTCTCCTTTGGGTGATACACTATTACAAAAACATAATTGATACTAATTAAATTAACTTTATTTAGAAATAATATACACCTCAATTAGATTTATTTATTATCATTGGATATATAAACAAGTATCATAATACATGTATATCTCGCCAACAATTAGTTTCATAAATTATAAGAATATGCAAATTTTATTCTAACAATTAATAAATATCTCATAATAATGAATTTCAATTACTCATAAAATATCATAATAGTACCAAATTAATGATAACTAAATATATATCATTTTAACATAATTTTGTAATAATTTTAAATTTATTATTTAAAGAACATGAGGAGAGAGGCAGTGTTTTGTGATTCTCAAAAAATTTCACAGCGACTTTTGGATTTCTAAACAAAATTGCAAAGCGTCTTGATCCATTTAAAAAAAAATGGACAGCGCGGTAAGGGTAAAGAAAAATTATAGAAACTTGTTAAGTGAACTTGAAAACATCATTTAATTGTGAAAGTAATACAATTTTCTCATTCTAAATTTAATGCAAAATATAATAAATTTAAATATAAAAAAACATGGATTTAACAACCTTCTCTAATACCACATGTAAATTAATTTCTTTTAATTTAGGATCTTTATAAAGAAAATTAAAAATAAAAGACATACCTTTATTCATTGAACTTATGGATTTGAGTTTCATGGATTTTTTCTCACTTAAAAGGATTTCTATCCTTTTAATATTATCTCTTCCATAACGATTTTGATGGAACATATCAGAATTGTGATTGAGACATAATTAGTGAGGACATGACCCTTTAAATAGAGATAAAACGATTTTCATGGGTGGTTATTTAATTAACTATCAAAATTCATCATTTTACAAGTTTATCTCTCATTATCCCATTAAAATAATATTAAAAAAAATATGACGTAAGTTATTCAAACACAAAACACCTTAACTCACTTCATGGTAGATATCTCGCACCATTCAACACTCAGGTGACACAACTACACCTTATGAATTGAGTGAAGGGAGATTAGAAAAGAATTAACAGTGACAAAAGTGAGGTTATGAAAAGTAGGAAGAAGAGAGGAATTCGTTCACTCCACTCTGAAAACACTTTCATCACTCTGAATTAAAACAAAATAGATAGAAATTAAAATTACAAACTTGGGAATAACACAACACCTCACCTCAAACCATCCCTCAGTTAACCTCCATGATCATGGTGCAAGAGAAGCGCAACCTAGAGAAGAAGATAGGAAACCACACAAAACACAGAAGAAAAGAGGGATCACAACATAGAATAGAAGGGAATCACAACACAATAGAAAGAAGACAACACATGAGAGGAATAAGAACAAAAAAAATCTCACTTCACTTAAAAATAGAATAGAAATGAAAAATAATATGAAATAGAATGGAAAACAGAAATAAAGAAAACAATCCTCCCAATACTTCAAAGTGGGAATATAAAATACAGAGATGGTTTGGTCTGAATTTATAAATAGATAAATAATACCTTCTCATGTTGTTATCTACGTGGAAACATCTCAGTTTTCATCAGAGGCATGTGAATCCTCTTGATGAATTTAGTTGGGAGCCTCAATAGAACCTCTACTGGTGTGATACCTATAATCTGTTCCCCACAAATGAATTTAATGCAGAAGCGATACAACACATAAACAATAATTCCATAAGTAACAATGTATCCAAGATTTGGATTCCATATCTAGCAGCAAAATAGAGTAACTCTAGTAGCCCCGAACCCATAAACCAACGTTAATGGAACCTCCTTCAAGATTCAAATTAGCTATAGTGACCTACCTGTTCCTAAGATTCATCCGACTAGTGATAAAAAAAATCCATATTTGAACAATAATTAGTGAATAAATAGTTAAGATTCAGCCTTCGGTCTCACATCCAGATTGAAATAGTACCAAACAATCAACCAGGCTTCCATATCAGTACCTCCATACTCAAGATTCACTTAGCTAGCACCAAGCAGCAACACCAATGACCTTCAATCAAACACCAAAATTCGTAGTAGCCATGCATACAAACCCAGATTGCTTCTAGATTTGAAAAGCTAGAAACACGAACACCAGTGAACCCATGATCATCAAACCTGTAGCAGTGTGTGATATGAACCATCCCAGGACAAGCTAGGGTTCTCATGGAACTCTTCTGATCATGCGATGTCGTCTAGTAGATGTCGTCGAACCTGTTAAATTAGAATAAAAGGATATAATGCCTCTAGTGGTAGATCAAACAATTGGAATCGATGCAGTCTAGCCACATGCATCATTCTATCTGACCTCTCCAAACAGATCCTACAAACACTAGGCCCAACTTCATTTGTACTAAGACCAATGAAAAATATAACAATCCCAATACCATATTACCTTAATTAAAAAAAACAATGACACATTTTAGGTAGTATATAATTCAAATGAAAATTAAAAGACCAAAACTAATATTAAATGTCAATTATAATTCAAAATATGTCCAGATTATATAAAAAAAACATGTACTTCCATAAGCAACATTCACATTATATTTGAGCATTGATCATTTTAATATTAAAATTATATTTTTATCATTAAAATTAGCATATTAAAATAAATTCCCTATATTTACTGAGAATATTTTATAAAAACAATTAAATGTAATCAATACCATAATATTAATAGGAAATTAGGGATTTTAATTAATAAATTACTAATAAAATAATCAGGAAAACAAGATTTTATCACATCCTCATTATCCAAAAACATAAAGGGGTGAATGAGGAAAAATATGGATTAGTGAATTATCACATCCTAAATTTTCATTAGGTATTATGCATGGGCCTATTAAATTCAAAAATCCCATGCATTATAGTTTATAAGTCTAACTCATATGAGTATTTTGTTCTCAAGCTCACCACAAACACCACTAATCATATCTATTTTTTATGCAAAACACTTTTTATTAAAGAAAACTAAGTATATTATTGTTAAATATTAATTATAATAAATTATAATATTTATTTATTAATTATATCTTTATCAATGTTTTATAGAAATTAAGAATAAGAACAACTAGTGTTTAAAAAAATGTTACTTTCCTATAAAAATAATTTTTTATAATATTTGATGATTTTATTTAAAAGTTAAAATAGAATACTATAAAAATTGAATTTGAAAAATTAAACTTTATTTTTTGATTTAGAATTTAAATATTAGTTGGAAATGAAATTTTGGATTTTTTCTTACAAAATTGATTTTTAAGTGAATAGTGAAAATACCGTTTTGATCAATAACATGAATTTTATGACATTATTAGTATATAAGTATGAATAATAAATTAATGAAACTTTTTAAGACCAGATATTTATTTTATAAGTGGAATTATAATTTTAAAAATGTTATTTTTAATTTACAAACTCATATGTGTTATTTTAGAACCTGAGTTATATTATTCAAAAAAAGTGTTTTTATTGTGTTTTAAGAACTTATATCTAAACATATTTTTTTTAATAAATTATATAATCTAGATATAATAAAATTAATTCCATTTTTTTATTCATCATATGAAATTAGGCTTAGTATTTTTTTTTTTATTTTTCTAAAAAAGTTGATTTTTAGATAAATAGTGAAAAAATACAGTTTTATCAAAATAGTAACATTTTTTAGTATATAAGAGAAACTTGGAATTTTATTGATCAAATATTTATTTTTGGAATAATTTTATTCATTTTAAATACATTATTTTTAATTTATAAAACTTATGTTTAACCTTATAAAACAAAATTACTATTTTAATTCTAATAAAAACGATTTTTGGTCTTTTAATTTAATTAAACATTATTTTGGTAAAATTTATTTTCAGATTGATATGAAAGATACATAAAATATAATTGTTTTATAATAAACTAATTTATTTCTTAAAAATTTAAAACACTGATAATATTACCCCACACTTAAATTTTAAAATTAAAATAAACTTTTTCTAAAAAATAAGATTTTGCGCGTCATATGCACTAACACTAAAATTATTATCTCTAAATCACATAAATTTTATCTTATAAAATGATTTGAATATTTTTAATCACAATGTTAAAATTATTAAATAATTTCAATTTTAATTTATCCAATTAAAATTAGTTATCAAGAGTGAAAGTGGAGTTACCACGGTAAGGGTAAATTTGGTTAAAAGTGGTTAAACATAATAGAAGTGGTTAAAAACATGGAAAAAATGTGTGATGTTGGATGTTGGAGGGAGGAAAAAACTTATATCATTTCCGATTCCATTGTTGGACATTTGTTTAGTCTTTTTCCTTAAACAATGGAGTGATATTATTGAGAAATAATGAGTTTCTACAAAAGCGCTTTTTCTTCACTTATATAAGGATACGACCTCTTCCCTATTTACCCATTCATTATAACGCCTTAGATCAACCAAAAATCTACCCTATACTATCCTAAACACCCTCCACACTCATTTTAAGCCTTATTCCTACAAAAAAACTAGGCTAAGCACTACAAGAAAACCTCCTCTTAGCGGCGGTTTTTTTCATATAGCGGCGGTTTGAACCGCCGCTATATGGTTTGGTGGCGGTTTACAGAAACCGTCACTAAACTACGCGTCGGTAATCTATTAGCGGCGGTTTTATGCATTTCACGGCGGTCAAAGAAAAGCGTCGTAGTACCTCATTTCGCGGCGGTTTTTGGTAAATTTAGCGGCGGTTTTACGGGCTATTTAATTAGCGGCGGCTATAATCGCCGCGAAATTTAGGCGTGTCATGTGCCTGCTTAGCGGCGGTTAAAACCGCTGCTAATTCCGACATGATTTTGCGGCGGTTTTAACCACCGCTAAGTGTATTTCCGATTACATTTATCGGCGGTTTAAACCACCTCTAAATGTATAAGTTTTAAAACTTTAGCGGCGGTTAAAACCGCCACGAAATGCTGACCCGAAAAAAATAGCATTTCTGCTTATACTGCACCACTGCCCTGAAAAACAAACCAAACAAGAATTCTAAGAAAAATAAAATTCTTAACAACAATTACATGGCCAATTCCTCTTGTAACTAATATGCAAAACATCATTTAATAACATCAAAGGGGCCATGCATTAACATACCACATATCAACTTCTACAGAAAGACATATGGGATTCTCAAACAACAACTAGGCATGATATATCAACTATCACTACTAATATGGGAAACATCATTTCATAACCTTTTCATCACCTAAATACATCGCCTTAACCCTAGATACATTTAGCATCCTGGGACAGAATAGAGCATTAGGAATTTTGGTAGTATTCTGATGCTTATAACGCTAAAAATGATCACCTATCCAACAAAATAATAATTTAAAAGGGTCACTATTTTGATAAGGTATATTACCCTGTTGAAAATGGCCATGATGCTGATAAAAATAAGAAAGTTTTGTAATGGATAGGTTGAGAGGTTTCCCTTCTACCATTCATGCTTCTATAACCAACATGAAGACCTAGATTCCCAAATGTGAATCCCCAATAGAGAAGATCCCTCTATTTAAAAACATGGCCAAGTATCCTGCTAACCAAATACTTAGGGATACATGTAGTCTCACCTGTTAGCCCCATGAGGCATACTCTCTAGCTTCTAGAGTAGAGAAAAATGATCCCATGACATTCCAAACTTGTCGAGAACGACATAGATGAGGGTGTATGATAGATTTCTGAGCCCCACTTCCATAAAAGAAGATATTAATCCAATCATTGAATAAAATAATCAAATGCAAGTAGAAATCCTTTTTATACCTCTCCTTTACAATGGAAAGAATGTCACCTACTAAGGTCTGAGTCTATTTATTTCCATCCCAAACATTCTCAATAGGAAGGAATTCATCATATGTTTCCACTAATAGAAGTATTCCCCCAAGCTTAAAAATATTTCATAGGCCAATTTCTACCTCACCATGGGATAGATAAATAGTTTTGGTTCCTAGAAACCATCAACTAATCAACTCACTATGGAATTATGGTTTATGGTACATGATAAACTAAAAAATATATGTCTCATCGTAATGATGAATAACATGCAATTGATAGGGGAATTTTGTGCAGATCTACCTAACCCAAAATGGCCATGCCCATTCATCAGAGAAATTACCACTAGGGTGCAAATCACACTTTCATCTCAAGCAACTTTTTTGGTTTTCTAGAGAGAATATGAGCATGTTTGAGTAAATATGAGAAATAAATTGATGAGTGATATCATGAATATATGAAACCATGGTGAATTTTTAAATGTATAATATTTCCCTAAGAACGGTGCCATAATTAACTGACTATCCTCAAAAACTATCATTTTAATATTGTCAACAGAGAGTGACAGTATGTGAGACTAAAGGTTGTATTCAGGTGAAGAATAGAACTATCATCCTGATTTCTAAATCTATATAAAGGTAGTCTATTCAATAGAGGATAATTTTGATGTTCATTCGGAATAAGAACCTTTAAAACATCATTGTTATAAAATACTTTGTATCGATGATTGACATTATGGTTCTAGGAAATAAGGTCTCTTCAGTCTACCACATAGGAAGACATTTGAGAAATAGATGACATATTTAAAGAGAATAGAGAATATATTAGAAGATATATAACCATTAAGAGAGAATCAGTTGTGCTAATCAAACAAAATAAGTGCATAACATGGAAAACATTACGTGGACCACATGATCCATTCTAGGTCACGAAAATCACATAACCCATAAAAAATATTTTTATCAAATGATTTTTCTTAATACATATAATCATGTTACCGTGTGAAGGTCACATGAATCACATAAAGATTAGTAGATCATGAAAAAATCATCAAGAGACAACCGAATCACATAAGATAGACTAATGGCCAAGGGTGTGCATCAAAGTTCAAATAAATTACCATTGATTAGTTCATGGATTGATTAAGTGAGATATTTAGACAAGGTGATCACACAAAGAGTTCAAGTGACATTATCACATGATTAGGTCTCTTGTATGGTTCTTGTGATAAGGTCATGAAAAGTTTTCTTGAAAAACAATCGCATGAGAGAGGAGGTTTTGAGAGCTATGGAGCTTCATGTCACCGGTCATATGACCAGCCTCTCACCCCCTATTTATAGGGAACCTCAAGGAATATGAATGGACTTATAGAAGACCAAAATATGTTTTGAATTCCAACCAAAGAAATCATAAGAGACTCATTAAGTCATTTCCTACCTCATAACTGAGTCATTGTTCCTTCGAACATCACTTTTGTGGGGGGGGGGGGCATTTTTTGACGCTAGCCAAATGAGCATTGTATATTTTAGGAAGAAAGAAATTCCCAAAGAATAGGTATTAATATATACCCAAAGGAAAGAAAATTCTAGCATTTATACATATAGATTAATCACCTAGGTCACAAGGACCATGTGAACTTCAATGAGGCTCATGATCACATGACCCTAGGAACATCATGCAAAGGGGTTATGCAATTCATGTGATCTGTTCCTGATCATGTGAAGCCCCATCAAATAGCCCAATTAATCATGTAAAACCCCTATGATTATTCTTTTTTATCATATGACATGTCATCTAACAATATCCCAATATGTTCATAAAATAAAAGTTAGAAAAGAGGGAAGCTTCATGGGAAGGGAGTTGCATTGGTTTTCATGTGATGTGGTTATGTGCCTCATAAAAACTATTAATGATCATGAAAATTACCTAAGAAAACCATATTGATCTAGTGATATACATTCAACAAGTCTGTTTGGACATGCAACACCCTAATGAGTCCAATTCCCAATGCTGAATTTACAACAGAAACATCAAAGAGCCTATTACCATAGATCATCTAACCAATGAAACAAACACATAATTCTCTTTACCACCTGAGGTTATTGTGATCATTCAAGGTTATCCACTGAAGCTCCTCCAAGGCCAATGGTTTTTTAAAGGTTCCATACACCACACATGTTATATATACAAACCAACATTTCCCATATTTGTTCAACACATCAACAATACTACTCATGGTCCGATGATGCATCGTCACCCTCTCCACCTCCATCTCCTGCTACCACCTGTAAGAACATTATATTGAAAGTTAAATATTTTTGCATATTTATAATTAAACTTAAAACCAATAAAAGTTTTCAAATTAAATGATTTTGTTTTTTTGTGATTTACCTGCTCACCACCACTCGGTGCACTACCACTGAGGGCATATCTTCTCATCTGCTGATATAAATCAGTCAACGATTTCTGCATAGCAGATATCTGAGCCCCTTGGTCTTGAACTGTGGCTCATAGAGAAGAAATCTCCCTCTGAGAATCTTCAGGTATGGGCTGACTATAACCAGGAGTAGATGCAACTAGAATCCCTGATGGCCTGCTAAATACCTCAGATGGTACGGGTCCCAAACCCATCCTGCACACTCTACCAGGATGCTCCTTCCCAAGGACTTGAGCAATCAGGTCATCCTGGGAGACTGAGTAGGACTGCCCAGGATTGGCACCCCATAGTTCTTTAATTTTTACCTATAAATCAAATATCAATACATATTAACACAGTAAAAACTGATAATAAGTTATTATAATAACAATTTGACTTCATACCCCAACTTCTTTGGTAGGCTCATTAACAAAGGAGCCATCTGATTTTCTGTGAACATCCAACCACAGTTCAGTCCGGGAGGCTTCGTGCCCTAAATTCTATGACTGCATTAAGCAAAGATAAATAAAAAATTCAATATATTAAATAGATAATATTGTATTATAAATATTTAAACTATTTAAAATATTACCAATGACATTCGGCTTCTAGAAAAGCTTTTTGAGCCCGCCGTGTGAGGGATGACTTGCTTCACCCTATTTGATGCATTCTGTCGTGAGAGATCCTGAAATAAATAAAATGCAATTTAACAGTAATGTATCCAATGTCATCTCCTCTTCATATACATGTATTAATGTAAAATGAGGATAATATAATAATATATATTTCAATACCATCCGCTTCTCATCACGACGCCTGTCGACAAAAACTTTCCACTGCTATTTCGGTACCCCACTGGGTAGCTTATCATACATTTGTTCCAAGGTCAATGAAGTATTGTTGACATCACACCGCAATATCCATTTTAAATCTTTCCATTTTTTACCAAGATTTTTCAAAGTCCACTTCCGTGCTATCACATCAGCAACTGTGAAGTGGAAGAACATCTGTATACAGAAATTCATTTTGAACATATTAGTAACATGACATTCAATTAAACCATAATGTAATAAAATTAACTTTATTTGAGAATTTAAAACTTCATTTTTCTAGTTTGGAGGCATATGTCTCCAATCATCATATGAAATGGGAAGAGAAATGGGCTCCGATGCCAACTGACCTATAATCTGGCCAAGTAACCCCGCAACATCATCCGTAGGGACCCCATAAGAATTAAATGGCACGACTATCTTTTGGCCATTCAAGTTCCAAACATCTGAGCTTTTTAAGTGTTTCTCCAAGGTTTCATTTTTGTCATCTTCAATGAGCAAACAATTGGTATAAAAAAAATGCAATAAATTTATCTAATTAAAATTTATACCTATGACTGTGACCCTCCAGTATGTCCGGGATGAACTGAAGGGGTATGTCACCACCCAACTGATGAGGCACCTGTAGGGGGAGTCGACGACTAAGCCTCTAATGGGAGGCCCTCTGATGGTGTGAGAGACGGTGTAGGGGGAGATGGTGTGGGGGTGGGTGCCTCAGATGTCATGGGGAGTGACCTAGATGGACCGTCATCCGTCGCAGAACTAGAAGAAATAGTATACCGCTTCCTCCTTGGCATTCCTGTCATTTAATCAAATAAAATTAAGTTCAGAATATATATTTCGAAAAAATTATGCAGAAAAAAATTTAAAAATGATAATAGATGCCCAGTACTAACAAACAAAATATATATAACAATGATAATGAATGACTGCAGAAATGAAAGAAGTAGTTGCTACATGAATGAATAATTGTACATACAATCATTTTCCCCTTCAATAATGTCGGTTTCCTGCTCCATTGATTCATCCACTTCATTCAACCTTGCAAGACTAATATTTTCAATATCATGATGGACAAATAATTCTGCTTCCTGTTGTTGATGACATTCAATTTCAGAGGTCAAATCTTCCACTTCATCACCCATATCATAAAAATCTCTTTGTATTACGTGAGTAACTACACTCCACCCTTCATCCACAACATCATTCACATAATATATCATTTTTTATTGTGATGCTAAGATATATGGATCATGCATTTCATGATCACCAACATCCATCAAGCGAGAGAAGTTCACAGAAGTAAATTGCAATGAATCTCTTTTAACACCTCTGATAATATCGACCCATTTGCATTTGAATAAAACAACAGAAAAATGTCCATGGTAGTTTAATTCAATAATATCATGCATATTTCTATAATATCCCACTTCAGCAAATGTAAATATAGCACTATTCTGTGTTTTCAAACCCACTTCTTGATCGACTGTACTAAATCTAAATCCATTCACATTATAAGCGTCGAACTTTCTAACTTGCTTTATAGGACCTCTAGAAAGAAACTTCAAATCTTATGATAAGTCTGCTCGAGTATCAGTATTCATGATCTGAAAAAAGAAATATAATTTAATAGATTTACAAATTGTATGTGTCAAACAAATATTCATATTTATTGCAATATTTATGAACTTACACGTCGTGCAAACCATTCTACAAGCTCTTTATTCATAGCTTTCGTTATATCTTTCTCATTTCATGTTCGGCCTCTCATTAGTCTCTTTGTTTGTATCCTTAACTCTTCAATAAATGGATCGGCAATTTCACTATTCAGTATCACATATCTATGTGCCTGTAATAATTCCAATTCTGTCAGTGTCACATTTGAGGTCCTCCCAACTAATCGGCCAATAGCAGGAAATATTTTTGATTTCTGATGCATTTGAGATTGAGTTAATGTGTCATCAACACGTAAAACTAGATTAAATCTTGTCTCAATATCATCTAAATACCTGAAAAAAAGGTAAGAAATTCCTCGGCCAAATAGCCTTCAGCAATAGAGCCTTCTGGTTGAGCTTTATTTCTCACGTATGATTTCAAATGCCCAAGATATCTGTGAAATAAAATAATAACATTATGCATTTATTTAAATGTGAAAAATTGTTTACTTAACTGGAAAACATATAAATAAAATACCTCTCAATTGGATACATCCATCGATAATGAACTGGACCTCCTAATTTAGCTTCTTCAACCAAATGCACAGTTAAATGCATCATGATAGTAAAAAAAAATGGAGGAAAGATCATCTCCATTGAACAAAGAGTCAATACAAACCTCTCCTAGAGGTTGTCAATCTGAAATGGATGTACAAATTTCTCACATAATTTCCTGAAAAATGTATAGAATTGGAGTACAACAGTAGTAAATGTTTCAGGTAATAATGTACGCAATGCCAATGGTAGTAACTGTTGTAACAAAATATGTGAATCGTGACTTTTCAATCCATGTAACTTACGATTCTTCAAGTCAACATACCTCGAGATGTTACTCGAATAACCATCAGATACCTTCACATTCTTTAAAATTCAAAGGAACGTATCTTTATCCCTATTTTTCATTGCGAAAATGGCTAGATCATACTTTTCATTCTCATCTGGCCGGAGATCGCGTTTTATGTTCATTACTTGTAAGTCTTTGCGAGCATTAAGATGATCCTTCAAATTTCCATGCTCATTAGGTAATGTGAAAATCAAATTTCCACAGACATTCTTCTCAATATGCATCACATCAATATTGTGGCACAACAAATTAAATTCCCAATACGAAAGTTTGAAGAATATACTTTTTTTATTCCATTGTTGCGTTCTAATTTCACTTAACGATGCACTTCGGACCCGTTTTCCACTATCATTCAAATGATGAACCTTCCCAAATTTTGTTTCAACATTTTCAAGCTGTGTCAATATTTAAGAACCGGTAACAACTTTGGAGGTGGTCTACGATCAATGAAACCATTAAATTTTGATTTGTTCAGCCAAAATCTATGAGATGCATCGAGAAATCTTCGATGGCATAAGAAGCACCATTTTCTACTGTGAGGTAGCCATTTGGGCTCAAAATCAAAGTTACAAACAGGACAATACAAACCTGTATAAGTGTTCCAACCAGATAAATTCCCAAGCCCAGGGAAGTCACTAATGGTCCACAGTAAAGCAGCATGCATTTTGAACATTGTTTTAGAAGAAACATCAAATGTCTCAACACCGTTACTCCATAAATCCTACAATTCTTTAATCAAAGGCTGCAAGTATACATCAATATCATTTCCAGGCATTTGTTTTCCAGGAATAATCATTGAAATGATAAAAGATGATTGTTGCATACACATCCACAGAGGCAGATTATAAGGGATCTAAACAACTGGCCAAATGCTATAACTTGTACTCAAAGTCCCAAATGGGTTGAATCCATTGGCAGCCAATCCCAATCGAACATTCCTAGGATCAACTGAGAAATATGGATGTAATGAATCAAATGTCTTCCATGATTGGGAATCTTGTTGATGTCTCATTAACCCACAATTGTTATTATCTATAGAATGCCACTTCATGTGTTCGACGGTTTTTGATGACATGAATAATCTATGCAATCACGGCTTCAAAGGAAAGTAATGAAAAACCTTTGTAGGTGTGTTCATTTTCTTCTTCTTCATGAAATTATGTTCAGTCAGACTTCCAACATCACCCTTTGACTGCCATCTAGAAGAAAAACATTTCTTTCAATTCTGTCTACTTGAATCCTCTCCCCAATAAAGCATACAATCATTGGGACATGCATGTATTTTTATATAATTCAGACCAAGCTTGTTAAAAACTTTTTTCATATCATAAAAAGATTCTGGGATTTTTGCTTCAGGAAATGAATCACGAATAAATTCCAATATCATGGACATTGCCTTATTTGTAATTCCACATAGACATTTGATATGGCACAACTTTAGCAGAAATGAAATCTTTGAATATTTCAAACACCCACTATACAACTCTTGATTTCCATCGTCAACTAAATCATGAAATGCATTTTTCTCAGTGAAGTTTTCCATTACATTTGGATCTATATAATCAAGAGGAGGATCCAATGATATGTTCCAATCTTGATATACTTGTCTTACAGTCTCAAAAACATCACTTGTCATGTTGAAATTTGTAGCACCCTCTTCTGGTTGTTCTGATATGTTTTGATGCTGATAGTGGTGTCTTGTAGTGCTGAATGAATCATTTATGAGGTTTTTCATTTCATTTTCCATTGTCGACGAACTTGGGACCTCATTCTGTGGATTAACATTAGTGCTCAATCTTTCTGTATTATTCGATTCTCCATGCCAATTCCAACACAAATATTGACCAGGGAATTTCTTCAGTATTAAATGTTCATAAACTTCATCTCTCTTCAACCATGTTCTAAATTTACATTTAAGACATGGACATCTTATTCTCCCTTCAACGGATCGATTAGAAATCGCAAAATCTAAAAACTCATTCAAACCCTTAACATACTGAGGTGTGTTCCTCGATAATGTGATCCAGCTTTTATCCATGTATATCACAATGTGCCTACACAAAATATACAATAGTGTAAGATTTCAGAATCATAATATAATAAAGATGACCCATTGATCATAAAGTATGCATAATATAATAAAGATGATTCATTGATCACATTTACCACTTACTTAGCATGCCCAGACAAACCAAACAAGTCTGGTCCCTAGAATACCAATGCATGGGTTCCCATTTCTAGAGTTTCCCCTCATTGGATTATGTTTAATAATCATTACCTTCACTTATCAATATTATAGATCAATAAAAATAATATGGAATATTTTTTTACTATATTTAGTTTCATAATTTTAACAATGTTGTTGATACCTGTTTATAAGCCAATGAATATTCTTCTCACTAGATCCAACACAGTGATAACAGATTATGATAATTCCCCCACTTAATTTCAATGTTTTTTCATCTATTAACCATTTATTTAGTCGTGATTACCTATTCTTAAAAGATGGACAAGGATTATTTAATTCATTAAAAATATGAGTTTTATTTTTTTGGTCTTTATCAACATTACTATAAATTATTATCTTTTCATTACATATAATCAAGTACCTTTTATTTATATAATAAGCATATGGTTCAAGTGATCTTTTATTTTGAGCGATGATACTTTTTTTAAAAGAATTAAATGGTTCTGTCCCATTTATCCTCATAAACCAAAGAAAAATATTCGTATATCTATTATCCATATATATTACATGGTTGTACCTTCCATGAGTTCCTCATGAGGGTATCGTTGATTTAGAGACAGAGATATGTTAGAACTTTTGAATTGATATTTGTTCTTTTCTATTGGCTCTAAGATTAGTTAGACCATTTGAGGTCATTGATAATCTCATATAGGTTGCTTATCGATTAGCATTGTCGGTTTTTATGATAGGTATTCATGATTTTTTCCACATGTATCATCTCAGGAAATACCATCCTGATCCCACTCACATTCTAAGTTGGGAAGAAATTGAGTTTGATCCATATGTTTCTATTTTGGAGAAACCAATTGATATTGTTGACTCTCAAGTGAAAGTATTTTGTGGGAATTTTATTCCATTGGTTAGGGTTATATGGAAACAAGGATCAAATTATCATGAGAATTGGGAACATGATTCGTTGATGAAGGAGTAGTGAACTCATATTTTTCCATGGATTACATCTTTTACATGACTTATTGAGGACAAAAATTATTTATAGCGGGGAGTTTGTAAAATCCTATTACTGATCTATCGGGTATTTTTTTATCCTCTTCACGGTTTTCCTTTTTTCCATTGTCTGTAAAGGACTAGGAAGGAATTGGTAAGATACCTAAAATGGTGAAGTCAGATATTTGTTGTACTTTCATCTTTAACCAGCTTTTTCTACATGATTCAAAATTCTTTCACACTGTATAACTAGGTTACACACCATGTAACTATTACTAGATACAAGTCATGAAAGGGTATTCATGCTGTGAATGTTTACACCTCGGGAAGAGTGGTTTCACATCGTAAATTTTAAAACAATGGATTTTTAATTCGAGGTGAAGGATTTTTCAACATACTAGAACACCATGGATTTCACAGCAGGTAATAGTATTACACATCATCAAATGGCCCTCGTGTAGTTTTTAAAATAGGCGAGTGGCTATTTTGGTTTTTATTATTTTCTCTAGGCCCTTGGATCCCTACCTAGAGATCTTCTCGGGTTATTTTGGGAGACTATGCTCCATCTAGATTGATCCATTAAACATTGGATCTTTTATTATAGTTATGGAACATCTCTCTGGGTAAGAAATATTTCTGATTCTTCATTTCTCTTGATAATGGTGGCACACTAGGGTAACATTATCAGATCTGGTGGCCTAAGTTTTTGAATCATTGTTTATTCTTCTAGATCCTTTGGGAGATCTCATTATGGAGGCCATTCCTTGGTTAGTTGTGGTACGACAGATGTCTGTTCTTGAGGTATTTGGTGTTTTCCCTTTCCACCAACCCCTTCTTTTCTAATTTATGTCAATATTAATGTTTTTATTATATTCTAGGGCCTTCGTTTTCATCATTGGGTTTTCATTTTTGGTGGATCCCATTACGAGAATGTGTGACTTGAGATTTGAGGTAGGTGGTTCCATCTCTAGCATATGATAATTATCCTAATTTCTTTTAATTTATAAGTTGATTTATCAAATTGGAATGACTATTTTTATTTGTTTAAGAAGGGGTTTTTGAGACAAATTTTTTCCATGATTTTTGATAAATGAAAATGAAATGGGTACTTTTAAAATATTGAAATTTATTTGTGAAAATGATCACTTAGGTTACCTTGGGTGCTTAGGTGGAAGGTTTATCTTGATTCCATCGTCCATGTTTTGTGATTATTAGGAGGTTTTCTCATGGGTATTTCCTTGGTTTCCTATTTCCATTGTTCTAGGGAACAACTATTAGCATTTTCAGTGGGGTTTACTCATGGGGTATTCCTCTTCTGCCTAGGCATGTGTTATAGGAATTGGATTGTGCACATGATTTATTATGGTATAAGTATTCTTCTAGTCTAAACTATAGTGTTCCTTGGTACTTATGCCTCTACTGCTTATTTTATTTTGTACTGATTGGATTTCTGAGTTATAATTGATATACATTTTGTACCTAATTTTGTTTAGAACTAGGAAAAAGGGAAATGTTTACCCATGTTTTCTATAAAATTTCATTACTGATTATCATTCCATGTTATATTTAAAATAAGAATACATGAATAGTTATATAGAGGCTTGATATGGAACACCTGGGTGGGATCCTATAGAGGTTGTTATCTCACACCTTGTGCACCTCCTTATGGGTACGTAGACATTTGTATGTCTTCCAATATAGGGAAGGGAAAGGCGCTGAAGTGAGGTGGTGAAGTTTGTGTTAGCTGGTTTTGGGTATCTGGTGGTGAGATGGAGGGAGTTCATCCACACCATCTCATGGAGTAGTTTTTGGTTTTAGTCCATGCAGTTAGACTTGTTTTTGAAACGTTGACTACTTTTTTAATTGTTGTTTTCTACTATCTTTTGACTATTATGGTATATATATTCCTTTAGTATTCCACATTCCTTTTCATTTTGTGTATACATATATACAATGTGTTTGATCATGTTGGGATAAATGTTCCCGTTTTTGTGTTTTTTGATGCATTGGTGCTTGCCTCCAACCCACGAGGATCGGGAATAACCTTTGGGTATGTAACAGAATGGGTCAGTTACCACGTTTGAGGGTTACCCGGGTCAATTCAATACACAACCTCAATGGCAACTCTTCCTAGAATTAAATTAAAGATGAGAGTGACCCCCATATCCAACATCCTACAGGCCTTGGGTTGATGACTAGAATAGGGGTATAAAAAATAATGATGAGAGGAATTACCATCATATGTACCAATAATAAAAAAAGAATAACACTGAACAACATCATAATATATATATATATATATATATATATATATAAATTTAAATCAACAATAATACTTTAAAGAATGAATATGTAAAAAAATAAAAACCCCAAGATAAAAACACCAAATAAATCTCCACAGTAGTGATTTCACAACAAACACCAAGCACAAAGATAGTACGACCCAACTTAGTCACAAAAAATATCCTAGGAATCTTGAATTTTTTATATATATGGGGTTTATCATAATATGTATCCTTAGTATGATTATACACAATACCTCCAATGAAAAAGTTAAAGGAGTATAATAACACATCATTGAACAAACAACATAACTAGTAAGCACCTAGTAGGTCAACTATTGAAAATACTCACCAAGACTCGATTACTAAATATCATAATCATGCATAGTAAAATAATATCAGATGAATATGACACAAAGGCACCCTAAAACCAATTTCTTATTTTTTTCACTATCACACCCTAATATCAAATGTCATATTCTCCCAATATCTTTAACATTTATTCCACAGAATACTATATCTCATATTACAACCATACCACAAACCTTATCCATAACATCATCATTAGCCAATATCCTCTATCACATATCCCATATCATCAACACTTCTCAAATCCAGTACTGTTGGGAATCAAAATCATGAAGGACATTAACCTAATTCCCTCCACCTACCATGCAAAACCTCTAATATATATCCTTACATCAACACCACAATAGCCCATCCCATAAATACCACTTATAGTCCACTATTTTACTTACATCATATCATTATCTCAATACACCATAGGGACTTATAGTGCACCTAGTTTATAATCATCATCAATAACTCAAAGGGTTTTCTAATACGTAATATACCTTCACATAAATAACCATTAGGGTATTACATTTCAATATATACTTTAGAAGTATGATCTTACCCACCTCAATACATCAAATATAATTCTAAAACTAGAAGGGAGAGTGGGGATGGGGGAGTAGGCATGCATCCATTCCCTCACCAACCTGAATGTTAGGGGAAACAACCTAGTACCCAGAGCTTGTTGGGATTCGAGAAGGGTATCTAACTCAAGTGGGATGTATTCAAAAACCAAAAATAATAATATTTAAGTATATTTATAGACACACACAAGACCAACATAAGACATAAATAAACAAATAGAACTTCTATAGCTAGTAAAAATCACCACACTACTACTACCTCACATTACCATCACTGCCAACTATAACACAATGACCATCCCAACATCTTATAAAAAGATCCTCAATAAAGATGAATAATTTACCATCATGCCTCATCATTTATCTCATTTATAGATTCATTTCACCAACCATATTACATTATTTATATTTTATATTAATCTTATTTAATGACAAACCATGCAGCCATCACCCATATTTTTCCCAACTATTAACCATTAATTAAAAGGCTTATTTTTTTAATATTTACCCAGGATCTTTTTTAATTCCATCAAACCCCATGTCATGATCATGATTAAAAACTATATTCCATTCCATAAGGAAACTACCAAACATTCATTTTTCATATAACCAAGTCATGTCCCATAACAACCCACTCATTCCCTCTTTTCAACCATGTAAAGGAGGAAATATCCCCACTACACAATCCATAATCTCAATTTTATTCCATAATACCACCCATTTAATCTTTTCTACTATGCTCCTCGTACTCTAGGATTTATATAACTATTCAATATTGACCTATTGTGTCATAAATCATTGAATCCATGTTCAAACCTCCAATGAAACGATCACCTACCAATCATTCTCAATATTATCACCATGCATGAATTCTATGAAAATATTCTATATTTAAAACCTAGTTAAATGGATACATACCTGGAAAAGACGGGTCGCCGGAGATGGAGGTCGCAGGGTTTCCGGAGACGGAGGTCGCGGGGTCGCCGGAGGTCGCGGGTCGCCGGACGGTTGGGGGTCGCCGGACGGTTGGGGGTCGAGGGTTGCGGGTCGCCGGGGGGGTTAGGGGAAGAAGGGAGGGTGAGGGGGTTTGGGGGATCGATCGGGGTGGGGGGTAGGGAAGGGTCGAGATTATTAAATTAAATTTCGGGTTTCGCGGTGGTTTATTAAAAACCGCCGTGAAACCTTTAGGTGAAAACTTTTAGTGGTGGTTTTGTGAACCGCCGCCACAAAACCACCGCTAAACCCAGTTTTTGTTGTAGTGAAGGAGCCTCAAGGAGTTACCCAAGGGAGAACATCGAAGGGAGCACTAATACTCTCAACCCAACTTCTCTAGCTCTTTTCTTCATCTACACCCCTCAAATACCTTTTATCCATGATAGTATGATAACACCATTATTTATCTCTATGATGAAATGTTATTATACTAATGGAATATTATTTTTATACTTTCCTCCAAAATCACTAATAAAAAGGAAAATGTAGCCATGTGTGTGTGTGTGTGAACTACCAGCTCCATGAATGAAGTGTTCAATCTTCCATCACCACCTTAAATAAAAAGTTAAAAAAGTTTATTTAACTAAATAATATGATATTTTCACACCTTTAATGTTATGTAATTATAATATTTGATGTTCTATATGTGTTATTAACAAGAAAAAATCATAGTAACTATAACCTATTTAATTAGACTTATCAAGGTGACTTTCTTAATTTGGATCTATTTTGGGATAACCTTTGAAACTATACAAGTATTTTCCTAATGGAATAACAAAGGAAATAACACTTCACAATTATGGAGATCGTGAAGTTATTTTATAACAAATTTAACCATGGTCAACAAATCAAAAGTGTTGTGAAGAAATTAACCAAACAACCCATAGTAACCAACGTAAGAAAAAACTATATTAAAAATAAGTTTGTAATGAAAAATGGGCGTATAACCCACGAGCTTCACGGATACGGGGTAGACGTAGGGTGGGAAGAGCCTAAAATTTTTGACTTTTAAGAGCATGATATAAGTCAGATTGAGCCCGTACAAGTGTGGGCTTACCTGTGTGCTTGATTTGAAAAAATATATATTATTTTTACAATATATGATTCTTTACAATTTTAGATTTTTTAATAAAAAACATGATTAAACCATGAAAAATGATTTCTCATCTTAATGGTCATACTAATTCACCATTCATCCACTTGATAATTTTAAATAGGTTAATATTTATTATTTTAATATGATATTATAATATTTATATAGTAATCATTAACCATATTCACATGGTGTGTCACCCCACCTCTCAAAAAATGAAACTCATATCCCTTGCACATGGTTTAAATTCTAAAAGATTTTTTATAATCATAATATTTTTTTGGGTTGAATTTTTTTTATTATTTAATTTTATTTTTTTATTAATAAAATAGGAAAGGACCTCATGGGAACCTTAATATCCTCCTCTGAAACCAGTCATTACTTGGAGAGTCATTGCTCTTTCACTGGTCTAACTATTCACATCACCACACAACCAACACCATCATTCATCGCCCATCACTGATCACTCATCTACTTTTCATCGCAATAGTTCGGCACCACATCAGCATTTTTTCATTCCACCATTAACCCATTGAAAAATGTTCCATTGCATCCCTTAAAAATCTAGCTATGGTCGATCCACACTTCTCCCAACAACTATCATTAAAAATGATAAAAAAATATTTAAATTATTATAAATAGTATTTTTTAAATGCAGGTAAACTCATGAGACACCCCTAGGCTTATGGGGGGTGAGATTGAAATTTTTGGTTCACATTATATGTGGGATTTTGCATACAAACTCGCACGGGCTCAAACTCGCGTATTCTTGTCCCAAACTACCCATTTCACATTAATAAAATAAGTACCAAAAGATAATAGATAGACCTTAGAAAATTAAACATAAATGAATAATTCTATTGGGTATATATTTAATAAACTTAATTTAATTATTTAGGAAGTTGAGTGCATTTTCATAGTAATTTTAAACATGAGATAGAGGGTTCGTCTCAAAATTTGCTTCTTTAAGACACATTTTTTTACACCCGATTTCTTTTAAATAGTGAATATACTAACAATTGGATATTTAATATCATGTATTATATTTATTCAAGGTATTTTAATTTAATCATCAATATCTCTCTCTCTTTCAAGGGGGTTTATTAGAATGTTTCTTAATCCGTAAGGGTACTGTCTCAATCACCATTCATTAAGGCATGATTTGATATTATGCACCAATATTCATTTGTACGGTGTAACTATTTACCCCATGAATTATAATATCATAAATTATTTTTGAACTTGGAAAATTGACTTCCATTCATGATCTTCCTTATTGTGGGATATAATTGATGTCTTCCCTAAAATATAAGGGTCTTTCATAACTTAATCTGATTTCTTGAGTTATAACATTTTCGCTGGAGTTTTGTTTTTAATTTTATATAGTATACCCTATATATATCTTTAGATATTGAATTTTATTCAAATATTATTTTTTGGTGAGTTTTGATCCTTTTTTAAGATGAAACCATATTCAGAATAATTATTATCCATTTAAAATACAGTTTCACCTCCATGTCTATAATTTCCATTAAACCTAATGTTCTCCTTTTTTTAAACATAATTAAGTTTTATCTCATTTGAAAATCAAATTTATCTTTACCTATTTTAAAAATAAAGTTTTATTATCTTATTTTATGATGTGGGATTTAAACAAAGGTGTTTTAAAATTTAAAAAGGGATCTTCCATACCACCCCTATTACTTGTCGCTTGCATATTCTTCCTTTTCTTCCTTTTAAACAATTTTTTTATCATAAAATTATTCTAATTTTTATATATTTCCCTTACATATATACCTAGTTAAATATCCTTTTAATTATCATGGTTATAAATTTTTTTAGTTTTCTTCAAAATTCCCACTTAAATAAACCATATTTAAGGGAACTTTCCTATTCCTAATCTCATGTCAAGCATCTCCCCATCAACTATTTTTAAACCATTAATACCTTCTAAAAACCATAATTATTTTATAGATAACCCTCTTGGTTCAATTTTGGTTTTATGGAAAATAATAAGGTCTTTATTTCTTTAAAAAGATCCTTTACTTATTTCATAAAGTTTAACCTAAGTGGTTTACTTTCATTCTTTCTTCACCAGATATTTCTTTTAATCTTTATACATTGGAACTCCATGTTTAATACCTATGTACTTTTTTAAATTATGAAAGTTTAAATTGGTTTATTTTCTTGTTTTCATGATAATCTATATGATACAACCTTCAATTATATCTTAAGACAAGATTGTGAAACCCACTTCCTTATTTTGGGTTATATCATGCATATGATTTATATATAGATTCTTTTCCTCTTATATCACACACATTCATGTACATTTTATGATGTGAAAAGTGGGATAATTATAGACATCAAATTCATTGGGTAATTTTAATGTTTCATGAGATATCATGCATTGTACATGAGCCTTTAGCCTAAACACACTATGTTATGACAATGATTCACCTAAGAATAAGATGATTATGATAGAAGTTAGCCTATGTCATGTTGTATTTATTGTGATACTTGACATATGATTATGATGTCATGTTTTAAGATACTTCTACATACTTATGATTCTATATTCTAATGACATCATTCCCTTATGTCATGTTTACATGTTTATGATTATCCTCCTTGTGATATCATGTTGTGCATCCTATCATATTTATGGATTTCTAATTTACTTTAATTATTACCTTACTAGGATTTCTAGATCACCCTTTTCCTTATGTATTTTCCTAAGGGTATCCTATATAGTTTAAGAAGATCTATGGGAGTTAGGATCATTATTCAAAGTTTTAAATAAAGATGATGTTTTTATGTCTAAGATGATGTATTTATCTATATAATCATCCAAATACACTAGACCTATTGATCCCTACCTTGTAATTGTTGGGAAATTATGTTAATAATCAAGGCATGATATGTATTTAAGGCTTGGGTCACTATAGTTGGTATTAGAGAAAGGTCTAGTTAGTTTTTTAAATTTGGATGAGAGAACATTAGTGAAAACTCTAGAGATAAGACTAATTATATGACAACATCACAAATATTTGGTAAAGTTTTTAGTATGAGTTTTTACTATATATTACATCCCAATCTGAATACTACAAGTGGATGTAGACTCTAAAATAGATGTACCAGGGGTAATAACCTTGAAATGGGCCTATTGGGTATTAACTCAATTGTCACTTGGTGCATGAAAAAGAGGTTTCATTTCACCCATGGTTTGAAACTTTTGGGGGATATAATTTGGTTAATCATATTCTCTTTACAAACTATTATGAAGGATTTATTTCCTAGTTACTTGGAGGTATTAGGTTTAGAATCGAAAGATAATTTGACATAAAGTAACATAGGTTAAACTAAATATATTATAGGATAATGTGATGATGTAAAAGGGTAAAAGTATTAAGGTTTAATCGCTTTTATTTTATTGATTATGATAACCCCCTATGATGTTAAATATTTGTCACTCATGTTAAGCCTTTTGGTTTTAGTGATGTATAGAACCAGAAGGAAACCTTGGGTGCAAGGGACAATGAGATGATTACCTCAATGATCAACCCATTAGAATGTGAAATAGACTAAGAAATATGATGATTATTCCAAACAAACTATCATGAAACATGATTAACAATGTAACCATAGTTGAAATCCCGAGTGCACCAAAGAAGATAAAAATAGAGACTCATGAAAATTCAAGAAATGAAGATAATAAAAGAATGGATATTTAACCACCTGTATGTCACAAATATAGGAAGAATAACGAAGGGAATTACCTCAATAGGACTTGAAAATTATTTACTTTTGGTAAAATAGGGAATCGATCAACACAGTTTTTTGGGAAAAAGAAGGATAAAATGAAGGAAGATAATGTTCTTCCTAAGGATCCACTAATGATATGATATTTTAGATGTGAGAAATTTTGTCACTATGAAACCCAATTACTGAATTCAAGGGTTAAAGTGGAAAACTGACACCTACCAACTCCTATATCATAGGAACAAGGTAAATATTATCAAACAACTATTGTTGAGGTAAATAATGATTTTTACTCTTGATTTATCTTTGTCTTATGTCATGTAAGATTTCACCTATCATGTATTGAGATATAAATAAAAACATTTTGTGTTATAATTATTATATCCATGGTATATGAAACTTATTCAATGTTTGAGGAAACTTACACATTATCTATCTATCTCTTAATCACTTATTAGGATTCTATTAGGAATGGATTGTCTCTTTTTATAAAGGGATCATACCAAATTGCATATAGAAAAATATCACTTCATATACTAAATCAAAACATGATCATCTACCAATGTATGGTTAATTAGGAGCTCCCTATAGAAATTAATCCCATCGTGTGAGTTTTAAAATTTCAAGGATGAAATTTATTTAAGGGGGAGAGTGTAACAACTGAATATTTTAATATATGTTTTCCTCTAACTAATTCAAATATTTTTGATAGTTTTCTCTACCTGAAACACCGAACTAAAACAAAATAGTGATATGTTTACACAATAAAAAATTATCCATTTAATTAGTAAGTTTGAATAAGAGTAAATAAACTAAACAATATATAAATTTTTATATTTATATATAAAGGCTATTTTATATAAATTTACTTATTTCATTATTGTGTTTAAGAATCCTTATTTTTATGTGATGCACTTTTAATTAAATAAAACTAAGAATATTATTATTAAATGATTATTTTAATAAATATAATATTGATTTATTAATGATAAAATTATTATTTTTATATAAAATTAAGAATAAAAACAACCAGTATTTTGTAAAAAATTATCCTTCCTATAAAAACAGTTATTGTATTTTATGATTTAATTTAAAAGTTAAAATATAATATTCTAGAAATTTAATTTGACAAAATAAACTTCATTTTTTATATTTATAATTTTAATATGAGTTTAAAATTAAATTTTTCTTTTTTTTTTCTAAAAAGATTGATTTTTAGGAGAATAGTGTAAAATAATGATTTTATAAATAACATGACTTTCATGTCATTATTAGTATATAAGTATGAATTGGAAATTTATGAAAACTTATTATAAGAACACACATATATTTTATAATTGAATTTATAATTTTAAAAGTGTTTGTTTTAATTTACAAAACCATATTTGACATTTTAGAACTTAAGTATACTTTTCAAAAAAAATGTTTTTATTGTGTTTTGAACTCTTATATCTAAAAATAATTTTTACCACTTATATAAGTTGAATATAACAAAATTAATTCATTTTTTTGAATCATCATGTGAAAATAACCATAGGATTATTTTTTTAGTTTTTTTCTAAAAAAAATTGATTTTTTGATGAACAATGAAAAATACATTTTTTTCCAAAATGGTGACTCTTATTAGTATATAAGAAACGAATAGAATCTTATTGATAAAATTTGTTTTTAGGAGTACTGTTATTAATTTTAAATATATTTTTTAAAATTTATATAACATATGTTTAACCTTATAAAACAAAAGTAATCTTTTAAGTATAATAAAAACATTGTTTTTGGTATTTTAATTTAATTAAACATTATTTTGGTAAAATAGTATTTTGAATTGATTTAAAAGAAAAAACATTTAATTGTATTATAATAAAACAATTTATGTATTTAAAATAAAAATCCTTTATAATCTTATCCCACACTTAAATTTTAATCTTAAAATGATTTTTTTTTTCTAAAAATAGGTTTTTGAGTATTATATGCACTAATACTAAAAATAATACCTCTAACTCATAGAAATTTTATTTTATAAAATTATTTAAATATTTTAAATCATAATGTTAAAATTAGTAAATAATATCAATTTTAATGTTTACCATTAAAATTAGTTACCAAGGGTGAAAGTAGAGTTACCATGGTAAGGGTAAATTATAGTAAAAGTGGTTTAACATAGTACTAGTGGTTAAATAATGTAGAAAACATGTGTGGTATTGGATGGTGAAAGGAATATCAGAATCAAATCTTTCACCACACCATTATTGACCATTTTTGGAGCCTTTTGTATCAAATAATAGAGTGATGTTATTGAGAAATAACAAGTTTTTAAAAAAGTGACATTTTCTTCACTTATAAAAGGTGACCACCTCCTCCCCATTTCTCCACCCATTCCAAAGATTTGGATCAAATAAAAATCTAAACCATCCTCTCCTAAAAAACCAACCCATTATATCATGTGAAAATCATATTCACCTTCTAGTCATTTCAAAAGTAAAGTTTTATTATCTTATTTTATGACGTGGGATTTTCAAAAAGTTGTTTTAAAACATAAAAGGGATCTTCTATACCACCCTCATTGCTTGTCAGTTTCATGTTCTCTTTCTTTTTTTCCATTTTATGAAATATTACTCTCATTAATTTCTTCTATTTTTTTTATATATTACCCTCACATATATACCTAATTAAATATACTCTTCTTTTCTAGGGTTATACACGTTTTTAGTTCCCTTTGAAATCCACACTTTTACATAAACCAGATTTAAGTGAATTTTCTTATTTATGACCTCATGTCAAGAATTTCCCCCACAATTTTTTAAACCATTAATATCTTCTAAAAACCCTCATTATTTTATTTATAATCCTCTTGGTCAATTATGGTTTTATAGAAAACAATAAGTTATCCCTTCTTTAAAAAAGATCCTTTACTTATTTCATAAAGTTTTACCCAAGTGGTTCACTTTCATTCTTTCTTCACCAGATATTTCTCATCAATTTTCTATATTGGAAATCCAGGTTCAAGACCTATGCATTTTTTTCAATTATAAAAGTTCAATTGTATTTATTTTATTTTTTTATTAAGAATCTACATGACATGTATTCCATTAATGCCTTATGACAAGATTGTGAAACCCACTTCCTTATTCTAGGTTATATCCTGTTTGTGATTTATGTATGGATTATTTTACACTTGTGTAACACATATTCATGTACATATTATTATGTGATGGGTGGGTCTATTATAGCCCTCCAATGACTTGGGTAATGTTAATGTCTCATGAGATACCACGTATGGAGCATGAGAGATTAGCCAAAGCACACTATGTTTTGATGGAAATTATTTAGATTATATGATGATTATAATGGCAGTTAGCCTATATTATGTTATCTTGGTAGTGAGCCTTGGAATATGCTTATGATGTCATACTTTATGATGTTTCCAAATAATTATGATTCTATGATCTTATTACGTCATTCCCTTATTCCATGTTTCCATGCTTATGATTATCCTCCTTATGGTATCATGTTATGCCTCATAACCTATTTATGCCTTTATGATTTAATTTTATTATTCCCTTACTATTCTTTATCACTCACCCTTTTACTTATTTATTTTACCTAGGATATCCTATGCAGTTTTAGAATATATTTTGGAGTTAGGATCACTAAGTGGAGATTTAAATAATGAGGATGTTTTTATGTTTAAGATTATGTATTTATGTGTCCAGTCATCCAAATACAATAGAAATATAAATACCTGTCTTGTAATTAATGGAAAAATATTTTAAGAATAATTTCATAATACGTGTTTATGGATTGGGTCACTATAGTTGGTATTAGAGAAAGGTCTAGTTATTTTTGGAGATTAGGTTGAGAAAACATTAGTGAAAACCCTATGGATAAGTCTAAGTACAAGATAACATTATAAAGTTTTAGTAAAGTTATAAGTATGTGGTTTTCTTAGAAATTTCATCCCTATATGGATACTACAAGTGGGTATAGGCTCTCACATAGATGTACCTAGGGGTAATAACCTGGAAAACGAAATTTTGGGTATTAAATTAATCATCACCTAGTTTTTGAAAAATAGGCCTAAATGCACACCTAGCATGACAATCCCAGAGGATATGATTTGGTTAATAATATGCTCTTTATAAACCACCATGAAGGATTTATTTACTAGATACTTAGAGGGATTAAGTTTAGAATTATGAGATATCCCAATAGAAATTAACCCGGGTTAAACTATGATTGATATAGGTTGAACTAAAGTAATTACATGCTAATGTGATGATATAAAATGGTAAAAGGTTTTAAGGATGAATCCCTTTAGGTTATTGATTATGATAATCCCTATATGATGTTAAATGTGTGTCACTAATGCTAAGACTTTTGGTTTTAGTGATAGATGGAACCAGAAGGAACTGAGTTAACCTTGGGTGTGAGGGATGATGATATGATTACCTCAACAATAAACCCATCAGAATGTGAAATGGACTGAGAAATATGGTGATTATTCTGAACCAAATATCACAAAACATTTTTAATAATGTAACCATAGTTGAATTTATGAGTGAACCAAAGAAGATAAGGATGAAGAATCATGGAAATTCAGGCAACAAATATGGTGAAAGAATGGATATTCAACCACCTATATGATTTTTTTGGGAGTAAGCATCAAGCTAATTGCCTCAAGAGGACCAGAAAATGCTTTAATTATGGTAAATGATGGAATTTAGCAACAATATGTTGAGGTAAAAATTATACAATGAAGGATGAAAATATTATTTATAAGGATCCAATAACAATTTTATGTTTTAGATGTGATGAATTTGGTCACTATGAAACCAAATTCACTAATCAAAGGGTTAAGGTGGACAATTGAAACCAACCAACTACTACATAATAGGATCAAGGAAAATCATATTCAATTACTATTGTTGAGGTAGATAGTGATTTTTTACTCTATATTTTCATTGTCTTATATGGTATAAGATTTCATGTATTATGTATTAATCTATAAATAAAAAACATTTTGTGCTATAATTATTATATCGATGGTATATGAATCTTATTCAAGGTTTGAGGATTGTTACATCTTATATATCTGTCTCTTATTTACTTATTAGGATTACATTTTTAATGGACTAACTCTTTTTAAAAAGGTATGATATCAAATTGCATATAGGTAAATCTCACTTCATAACCTAAATCGACCCATGATGAACTATCACTGTATGATTAATTAGGATCTCCCTTTTAATATTTCTCCCATCATATAAGTTTTAAAATTATGAGGATGGAATTTATTTAAGGGGGAGAATGTAATGACCATGGATTTTAATATATGTTTTCCTCTAATTAAGACAAATATATTAAATAGATTTCTCCACACACAACACACAACAACAAACTAAAACAAAACTATTATATTTTTTAACCATTAAAACCTTGTCATTTAATTAGTAGGTATGAATAGTATTAACCAAACTATGGAATACATTAATTTATATATTTATATATAAAGGCAATTTTATATAAATTTACTTAATTCATTATTATGTTTAAGAATATATATATTTATGAGTTGCATTTTTTATTGAAGAAAACTAAGTATATTAATGTTAAATTATGATTTTAATAAAATATAATATTGATTGATTAATTCTATATTTATTAGTTTTTATATCAATTAAGAATAAAAACAACAAGTATTTTTTTTTAAAAATGAATCTTTTCTATAAAAACTGTTTCTTATTTTATTTTATTATTTTATTTAAAAGTAAAAATATAATATTATAGAAATTTAATTTGTAAAAATAAACTTCATTTTTGAATTTAGAATTTCAATATCTTATTAAAATGAATTTTTGGGATTTTGTTTCTAAAAAATTATTTTTATAAATAAGTATGGATTGGAAATACATGAAATATTTTTATAAGTCCAAATATGTATTTTATAAGTGAATTTATAATTTTAAAAATGTTTTTTTAAATTTATAAACCCATATTTGACATTTTGTATCTTAATTGATACTATACAAAAATTATTGCATTTTAAGCACTTATATATAAATATTTTTTATCAGTTGTATAAGTTGAATATAATAAAATTAATTCCATTTTGGACTCATCATATTAAAATAGTCTTATGATAATTTTCTTTAGATTTTTTTTTAAATTGAATTTTTGATGAATAGTGGAAAAATATAGTTTTTGTCAAAACAATGACTTTTCTCAGTATATGAGTGAGTTATATATTTTTATTTAATATATATATATATAGAGAATAATTTTATTCATTTTAAATACATTGTTTTAAATTTATAAAACCAATTTTTAACCTTATAAAATGAAAGTAATATTTTAATTCTAATAAAAAACTATTTTTGGTCTTTTAATTTAATCAAATATTATTTTGGTAAATATATGTATTGAATTAATTTGAAATCTGTATAAAATTTATTTTTTTATAATAAAACAATTTACATCTGGAAAATCAAAATCATTAAAAATATTATCCCATATTCAAATTTTAATCTTAAAATAAACTTTTTCTAAAAATAGGTTTTTGTATACTATATGCTCTAATACTAAAATTAATATCTCTAAGTCATAGAAATTTTATTTTATAAAATTATTTCCATATTTTAAATCAGAATGTTAAAATTAGTAAATAACTTAAATTTAATTTTTTCCTATTAAAATTAGTTACCAAGGGTGAAAGTGGAGTTTCCGCGATAAGGGTAAATTAGGGTAAAATCAATTTAACATAGTGAAAATGGTTAAAAAATTTAGAAAACATGTGTAATATTATATTTTTGAGGTAGTATTGGTCTTATATCACTCCCCATACCATTATTAGACATTTTTGGAGCCTTTGTACTTGAATAATGGAGTTTTATTTTTGAGAAATAATAAGGTTTTAAAAAAGTGCTATTTTCTTCACTTATAAAAGGAGACCTCCTCTTCCCCATTTATCCACCCATTATAAATACATGGATAAAAAACTCTTACCTAGTCTCTCTTAAACACTCTCACCATGCCTTTTAATCCATGGTATCACCAAAATACCAACTTCTATAGATCCTTTCTTATTCGAAAACCCTAAAATCACCTATATCCATGATTGTATGATAAAACTATATTTTTTACTATGATTAATTATTTTTATACAAATAGAATATCCTTTTTATACTTTCTTACAAAATCAATAAGAAAAAGGAAAAATGTCATCATGTGTGTGTGTGCGGACTACCACTTCCTTGAACGACATGTTTAATTTTCCATCACCAACTTAAATGATAGGTTAAAAAGTCTATTTAATTAACTAATATTATATTTTTTACACCATTAATATTATATAATAATAATATTGGGCATTCTATATGCATGATTAAAAAGAAACAATCGTAGAAACTTTAATTGCTTTAATTGGACTTATCATGGTACCTTTCTTAATTTGGATCTATTTTGGGATAACCATTGAAACTGTATAATTATTTTCCTGATTGAATAATAAAGGAAATAAACCTCCAAAATTCTAGAGATCTTGAATTAATTTTAAAACACCTTTTACTATGGTCAACAAACTAAAATATTTATGAACAAATTAACCGAACAACCTCGAGTGATAGACATAAGAAAAATATGTATTAAAAATAATTACAAAAAGATAATATATGGTTCTTATTAAATTAAAAGTAGATGAATAAGGTTATTGGGTATATACATAATGAATTTAAATTCATTATTATAGAATTTAATTTCAAGTTCAGAGCGCTTTCAGACACAAAGTAAGGGTTTCATATCAAAATTTCTTTCTTTCTTATTATTTAACTTGGAAAATTTAATTCCATTAATGCTCTTCTTTACCATGAGATATAATTTATTTATTCCATAAAATATAAGGTTATTTCATAACTCAATATGATTTCTTTATTTATAATGTTTATCCTTGGGTTTCATCTTTAATTTCATATGGTATACCCTATTTCTATCTTTATAGATCACATTTTATTTAAATATTATTTACTAGTGAGTTTTAATACTTTTTTAAAATTAAACCATGTTAAGAATAATTCACATCCATTTAAATGACGGTTTCCCATCCTTGTCCCAAATTTTACTTCCCACTAATGTTTTATTTTTTTTAGAAACCATATTAAGTTTTAACTTATGTGAACATCATATTTACCTTATTCTATATTCAAATAAACATTTTATTATCTTATTTTATGATTGTTTATTACAAAAAAAGTGTTTTAAAACATAAAAAAGGATCTTCTATACCACCCTTGTTAATTGTTAGTTGTATGTTCTCTTTCCTTTTCTCCATTTTGTGCAATATTTGTCTCCTAAAAATAATTCTAATTTTTGTATATATATATATCCCTTACATATATACCTCATTAAATATCATTTCCCTTTCTAGGGATATATATATTTGTAGTTCCATTTAAAATTACCACTTTTAAGTAAACTAGATTTAAGGGTGCTTTCCTATTTTTAATCTCACATCAAGCATCACCCCATAATTTTTTTAACCCATGAATTGTAATGAATCTTCTTTCAGTGGATTAATCCTCTAAATATTTCTATAGATATCACTAGATTTTTCCCCAAAGTTTTCATTATGTTTTGGGTGTCATAGGACCCAAAATTTATCTATTAAAAAATTAATATAAATTAAATCAAGTGCACACATATTTTTAGGATTATTTTTTCCCCATTAATCAATACCTCATATGAGAAATTCAAGAGTGTAGTTATTTTTGGAACATGGGGTTTACTCTAGATGTGATGTCATGTTGGTCGACGTTCAATGTTTGGTTGAAGTCAACTGTTGGCAGGAACATTCAGTAAATTAAATAATTTTATTATTTAATTTATTTAGTGACCTAAACCTAATTCCCTCTATATTTATATGTTGTTATGAAAAAAACATAGGGTTATCCACATAACCCTGAGAGATTAGAGAGGAGGAGGAGAAGAGCTATGTGAGCATTGAAGAACTTAGATCATGGATTGATAAGGAACAGATCAATGAGATTCATAGGATGAACAAACAATGTACCAGATTCTCTAGATATATTTCTAAAAATCATGTTATTCACCAATTATTTATTCATTCTTGAGGTAAGAATCATTATTCTATTATTACCAAACATGATTTATTTGAAAATCATGGATTTTCATACCTTCTTTGTTTCTATACGATTTACTTTCTTCGCATAAGCATGATTTTAAATAGCATCCTTGAACCTATTTACTTAGCTTTGAAACCTTTGAATTCACCCTTACTTCTATAATTTATACAATCACTAGATGAAATTGCACTGTCCAATGATGGTTTCACTTTTTTTTGTGATTTTCTAACCACTGTTCTTTGTGTTCTTCATCATTGGCCCAAGGAGTCATTAATTGACATTGACAACCCATATTCAAGTGTGATATAACCCTCATATTCATAGAGTATACATAGATAACTTGAGATTAGTGTTTACAGTTGGATCAAGATGATTTGAGGGTTTTAGGTGACGACCTCATGGATCAGGACCCCGAGCGGTGATGAGAGGCATGATAGTTACCACATTGGTAATTGGAATTCCATTTTCCCACCACCAGAGGTCAAGAAACGATGATCAAAGACAAAATTCCTTGATTTTAGGTGTTTTAGGTGAGTCAATCAACTACTAAAGTGGCATAAATAGCAGATATGGAGACTGTGAGAAGACTAGATTAACTTTTCATGAAAAACTTGACTACACACCCCGTATCTTGGAGGAACACATGTTGTGTAGTATCCTCCTATGATGTCTTTGATTTTTCATAGAGTTAAATATCACATGCCTTGTGGTCTATCCACACATCGTGTGGCCCAAAATATGGTGACCCAATGTGCATCTTTGGGTATATGGGCATGTGCATGACCAATTACATGGTCACAATTAGAGTACATGGTAACTAACACAAATAGTGTACCCAAACATATATATAGAACCTGGGCATGATCAGAGTACACTAGCACAAGATGGAGTACATAGGTTTGGTCCAGAGTACACGGACCTGGGCCATAGTACACTGGCATATTCCAGAGGACACATTCACACCCAGGCTTCCAAGACACATCGTGTACTCCATGTACATTCCATGTAGTTCCACATGTATATCTAAGCTGTTTCTAGGGGAAGACATGCCTAGGTTTCCAGGTGAGGTCACATTCCATGCGAACCTATGTACATGTCATGCACCTTTTTCTATAAACTTCTACCTTGGGTATATCCTTCCTGAATACTTGGATTTAAGACCTCAAGTATCTTATCCTAAGTGGTTTTCCATGTAATATGAGACTGTATCCTTCGTTTGGGTGATAGATATATTAAATATAGTGTTACGAGCGGGAAAATTCCTTCAATGATGCTTGACCGATGATAGTGATCATGTTTGTTCATTAGTGATATGTCAGGGTTAGTACTCCCTTATCACACTAGAGCATGGTTCCCCCATACTCTTTATTCAGGTATAGATAAAACTCTACCATATTTCAAAGGGTTCAGGTCCTCTATCTAGAGATCATAACTCCCAAGGCCCATATCCCATGTCTCTCTAGGTGACGGGTTCCCCATATACAATATACATATAGAGATGAAACTCCTTCATATTATATATGGTTTGGATCCTCTACCTATGGAGTGGTACTCCCTATCCTTAAACCTAAGTAGTGAGCGAGTCCTAAATTGGAGTAGTTCTCCCTCATATGTTCTATGTAGTGGAAAGGTGAGGGACCACCATACTCATTATTGAGAGGTTACATGAGATGATTGATTATGATATAGTCCACCTCAGTTATGGAGCACATTGGAGATAAGGGGTCTCTCCACTCAAATTCTTGTGAGGTTGAACATGGTTGTTGACATTAGAGATAGAAATTTGGGAGTTTCTTGTTGACTCATCATTATTACATGACTATAGAGATGAATATCCCAGTTCTCTCTTTATTTGGGTTTCTTTATGAACATATATGATGTTAGGTTTCTTTACCCTCTTGTCTTATGGGTTGAGTTGATTGTTTTTATTCTAATACTTTCATTTATAGTTTTTGGGCTGTCCTAATGAGTCTGTATATACTCACCCCTATATGGGTGTTTTCCACATGTGTCATGTCTTATGTAGACAATAGAAAAATTAACAATGACTGTGGTGGACCTACTATTAGTAGAGATATGTAGTATGTCATGGTGATGACCACATTTAGTTTTCAGAATCCAAGATCTTGAGTTGGTATCTCCCCTTATCTACTCTTTATATTTGTTTTTAGTTTGGGTTTCCATGTGTATTACTGGATGATCATGTATGTTCCCCTTATACTTTTATATACCTTATCATACTCTGATGTGTATTTTTCTAGAGGTTGTTTCATGAATTGTTTACACTCTAGATGGTTTAGCCTTTCATTACATCTCTACACTATTACATGGAGTTGTGTGTGCATGTGAGTACAAGTACCTTAAGATATTACCTCCCATTTCAGTGACTTGCCTTCAAAATTCTTACCTTCATCCCCTAGCCTATTGAAGGTAGGCTTGGGGTGTCACACTCAGCTTGCTACTGGGTCAGGTGGGGACCTAGTGGGCCAGGTCATGAAAAAGTAGCATCAGAGGTGGTTTTTCCTCAAGTCGTTGTTTGGAGTTAGACATGTGATAGGTTTGGTTTGAGAACTTAGGGAAATGGTGTTGGAGTGTCTCAAGTTTAGCTCTCTGATCAGGGAACCTTGTGTTGGTACAACGACCAACATATCCATTCACCCAAACTATGAATACCTACTTGTGAACTCAGCATGATGAGGCATTGGTTTCAGGGAAACCAAAGGTACATGCATCATATAGGATTGAGTATTTTGAATTCCATGTACTTCTTTAGTCAGTTTCCTATATATGATCTTTAACTGTGTCATGTCTTAATAATTTTGAAAATACCTTCGTGATGAAAGCTAATTAGGATTATGAGATAGTTTTGTGATGAAAACTACTTGAGTGACGAGGCATCAATATAGAATAATATTTCTTGAGGTATTCCCTTCAGGCAATCATAGAGTGGTTCTTCCACCTGATGAGGAATTCATGGACCCACCTCTAGTGGTTCAGGCAGATGATCGTATGAATATTGAGTAGTTGATATCTCCTAAAGGGTAGGAAAATTATGTGCACATGCTTAGCATGTTATGTGAGTTCTAGTAACAAAGACCACTTAATTTTCACTAGGATCCAAACCCTCAGGTAGTGGAGGATTCACTCGAGATAGTGTTCCTACGTTTCTAGCTTAAGAAGACCCTAAATGATCATATAGTCGTGCTGAAAACCAGTATTATCCATGATTAGTAGGGTGTTGGTGAGGTCTTTCATTCAGATCCCCAATGTGGTGACTCCCTCTTTGGAAAAATACAAGCATCTCTTCATATAATGTAACGCCCCGACCCTAGTTACCCAGAGTTGGAGCATTATTACATAACATTGGCATGATCACAAGGAAATCATGTCTCAAAAGACCGATCAATTTAGTATTATTAGAAACAAGATTCATACATATGTTCAACTTTACATCTTGAAGAGAAATACAACACAAATATATTTCATTAGGAACATACAATCCTCTTAGATTATGCCTACAGGTCACTCATAACTAAATTCTTCCTATCCTGGGAAAAAAATAAAACATTGAAAGGGGTGATCTCAAACGCTCTGTAAGGGTAAGTAATACAACAGAAAATGACATAAATATTAAGCATGGTAAATAATTGAAACCACATGCCCTTACCAATAATATACATGAATACTTTTATGGCAAGAAAATGAGATGAGTAAATAATGCCATAATAAAACATAATCATGGGTATTATACTAGTCGAATGACCACATGAACCATCAATATTATTTCCATAATGAGGGAATGTATAATGCCAGACATTCTAAAAACATTTTGTCAAGGCCTCAGCCAAGATGTCTAAAATGATTAAGGCCTCGGCCAAAACCATAAATCAAATTGGGAAAGTGCCTCGACCAATTCCACGTCTAGTTGTCTCATGAGAATTACCGATGCATCGAGGAGCTATAGCGGGCTCCACCCGTCACTTACTAAGTCCAATACATTCCCCATATGAAAATGTTTCAACATATCATAAACATTCGTATTAAAACTAGCATACAAAATGTCAATACTTTAACCATAAGCAATGAATGGTATAAAAATAGCACATACACAGTCAAACATATCACAAAAATTTCAATACAATACGGAAGTTTTGTATCATAATAAATCAACTTCAAATAAACTTAAAATCCATAAAAGGATGTTGACATAGATGAAATCAAGACCTTTTTTAGAGAGACATATCTCTTTATATTTTGGAATCATTTAAGAGTAACATAAAGAAAATATTTATTTTGAAAATATTCTTATAATCTTGTAAGGGAAGCTTTGATGATCTTATAATGGCGGAAAATAGCCGCACCCTCCGTATAAGTTAAAAAAACATTCTTACCTTAATTTTGTCAAAAAGGTTAAAAAGGACCTTGTTTGGAAAACAACGAAAATATTCCTTTATAAACCTCTTATAAAAGTAAAATAAGGGTATAAATGACTTTAACCCATATTCTGTAAAATAGTAAAAATGTTTTGAAATTCATTTTTAAGAAACATGGATGTGGATGATAAAGAGGTCCCAATGGATATTTACGTATAACCAACCTCGAATAATGAAGAGATTGTGAAATAACCCTTACCTTGTAATTTTACTTGGTTGATGGTAGGTTAACCTCCTGAATAATGGTGAAATAATTGTTATTAAATTATACAAGAATCATATACATTAATATGATATCATATATGATCTTTTAACACTGCTTTGTTAATAATATCTTAGTATTATCGTCGTTTCGGGTGTTAACTTACTCGTTTTCTTTTACATGTTTTGTTACATAAGCCATTTTTGTTATGTATAGGTTGTATCTTATTCATATCTAGAATTATATCAAGTCCTTAAACATTATTTTTAATCATCAAATGAGAATTATACTTGAATGGATACGATGGGGAATGAATCTCATCCGTTTGTGGAGGCGGTAGTCCGTACGTAAGCACGAGCGACAATATCATTATTTTGATATTAAAATAATATATTATTGGATGATATATAATATATACAGAATCATTATCATGTTATATTTATTATTTACATGAATTACACATCATTATTATACCCATCCAAATAATAATGTTTTGAATAACAATTACACCACGACGTGGAGACGGTAAGCCGTACGTACGGACGTATGGAGACATGTGATTCGTAGGATGGATAGAATACTGAATATGGTTGTACCATATTTATAATAACATCTCAGTATATAGAAGATACTGGATTTATTATTTTAGGATGGTAATAACAAAGAAATAAGAAGTTGAAGAAGAAATGAACTTGAAAAAGGGTGGTAAAAACATTACCTCTTCTTCTAGTTCTTCCTTTTGATTTGATCAAAAGGGATCCTTAGGTTGGATTTATGATCAAACTATGGACTCTATGTTGAAGAGAGGGAAGTTGAGAGAGTATTTGGGCAGGTTTTGGCCGAACCAAAAGGCTTTGAAGGTGTGGATAATTGGTTAGAAGTGGTGTCCTTTTATAAGGGGGAGGAGGGGCACCTTAGGAAAATCTAGAAATATTATTTTATAATAAATTCATATTCGGTTTCTAATGGATAAAATGTGTATTATTTAAAGGTTAAGGTGGGTATTGGTCTAAAACCACTCAACCAATAGAATTTATACAGGTTTGGGTCATTATATTAACCTTATCTTTTAGTTTTGACTCTTAGTTAATTAGTTTGACACTTACCATGTCACTTTGTATTTTTATATTATATAGTTAATAAACTTACTATATACCTCCAAGAGACCCCAAAATGGTCCATTAATGACACACCTATCATGATATAAGTCTCTTGGCCAAACCTTATATTTTTAGGAATTGAATATTAATTAATAATATAATATTTGTTTTAAAAACTCTTTTATGTCAATTTTGACACTATTGGGTATTTTGTTTTTGATAAATTCATAACAACATTATTACTTCACAAAAAATTTATATAAATAATAATAATATGTCATATTTACCTAGAAAATTATTGGAATGTATAAAAAGTCTCAAATTACATTTATTTGGGTATTTATAATATCAATTATCTTAATCTTTCATTAATACGGTAATTACTGCGTCATCATTGTGTCATAAATAAATTAAATTATTTAAGGTCTAAAAATTATAAGTAAATTAAAATTATGTAGTAAATAGTTTAATCTTTCTAATGAATATTTATAGTCGAAATTTCAACATATATAACCCTATGTAAAAATTGTTTTTCTAAATGATATATGCTTATGTATTTTTTGTATTTATTTTAACTTAATTAATATAAAGTGTCCTTATCACCAACAAGTGGCTCCATGGGATCCCAACATTGACCCAAATATGACCATGGTCGAACATGTATCAACCAATAAGGTTAGGATACGTTTTGAGGTAATTTATTATTATTATAATATTATTTTTTTACCCTTATTTACCGGATTTACCCTTTAACCAAGGTAAATAAAATATTTACCGAAGTAATTATTCAAAATGTCTAAAAATGAAAGTTACCTATTTACATAATTTGGATCCTGATTCCAAATATGGAATCCATTTTTCCAAATTCAAAACACAGAAGTGGCTGAAATTAATTTAAAATTAATTCCCGTCGTTAAAACAAAAAGCGTGTTTTTAAGAGATAATAACTATCAAAAGATCGACGCATGTTTATATCCGGTTTAATTGTGAAATTATGTCTAATGACCAACATCTTATGAAATGGGAAAAATATATTCTAAATATACATTAAAACCACTCAAATTCATAATTTATCACTATTAATTATTTCAATTAAAAAAGTTGTTTTTAATAAAAATTTATTATTTTTCACTATTCATCAAAATATAAAAGTTATCCGAAAAGTACCAAAATTTCATCCTAGGATAATTTCGATATTAAGAATCCAAAAATGAAGTCCATTTTGAAATATAAAATGTATAAAATTTCAAAAAGTGGGTATTAATATTCATAACAACTACTTTGATTGGTCGCGGCGTGTTAGAATCTTGAAGTTGCGTACAACACACACTACTGTATTATTCAAAGAGAAGCGTACTGTGGAAGCTTGGGCTGTTACATTCTCCCCTCCTTAAAATAATTCCTTCCTCAAAATTTTTAGAATATTACTGCATATAAAGACTCAGGTGGTTCTTCTTCATAAGTTCCTCGGGTTCCCACGTTGCCTCTTCCATTTTATGGTTTCTCCATAGAACTTTTACCAGATGAGTCGTCTGGTTTCTGAGCACTTGTTCTCTCGTATCAAGAATCCTGATGGGCTGTTCGCAATAAGAGAGATCAGGTTCTAGTTCTAATTCCTCATAGGTGAGTACATGCGTTGGGTCAGGCATGCATTTTATCAACAGTGACACGTGGAACACATCATGAACTTTGGAGAGATTCGGCGGCATTGCAAAACGGTAAGCTACAACCCCAATTCGTTCTAGAATTTCGAAAGGTCCGATGTACCTAGGACTCAATTTAACTTTCTTACCTAAATTTATGACTCCCTCCCATGGAGATAACTTCAAGAAAACATGATCTCCTATATGAAATTCCAAATCCTTCCTTCGATTATCGGCATAGCTATTCTACCTAATTTGAGTTTCTTTGATGTGGTTTTGGATTACCTTTACATTTTCCATCGTTTTCTCCACTAGTTCCGGGCCAACAAGTTTTCTTTCACCAACATCATCCCAACAGGTTGTTGTGCGACATCTCTTTCTGTACAATGCTTCATATGGTTCCATCTGAATACTTGAATGAAAGCTATTGTTATAGGAAAATTCCACTAGAGGAAAATATTGATCCCACATACCCTGAAATTCAAGTGAGCATGATCTCAACATGTCTTCTAAGGTTTGAATAATCCTTTCTGATTGTCCATCTGTTTGAGGGTGGTAAGTAGTGCTCAAACGAAGTTCAGTATCCAAGGCCTTCTGAAGACTTTTCCAGAATCTTGATGTAAAATAGGGATCACGATCTGAGACAATCGATAGGGGTACTCCATGAAGTCTCACAACTTCATTAATATATATTATCTCTAGATGTTCAAGTGGTAAATCCTCCCTTATAGCAAGAAAATGTGCTGACTTGGTAAAACGATCAATAATGACCCATATTGGATCGTTCCTTCTAGGAGTCTTTGGTAGTCCCATGACAAAGTCCATCGTGATATTATCCCATTTCCACTCAGGTATGGGAAGAGGTTGCATGACTCTTCCAGGCTATTACCTCCTAGCTTTCACTTGTTGACAAACTATACATATTGACACAAAATCAGCAATCTCCCTCTTCATGTTGTCCCACAAAAAATGTTCCTTTAAATATCTATACATTTTGGTGCTCCCAGGGTGTATAGAGAAATTGGAACTATGAGAATCTTCCAACAATTACCTTTTTAAATCAGGTATATCGGGAACACAATGTCTCCTCCCAAATTTCAAAATTCCATCTTCATACACAAAGTCGCTCAATCTCCCATCATTCACAACTTTAATCTTATTTTTAAATTCTTCATCATTGGCTTGATAACTCTTTATCCTTTCTAGTAAAGAGGGTTTGGCAACCATTTGAAAAAGTGTCGATGTTTCACCTTCCATGGTTATTCCCATATCCATCTTTACTAGATCCATGTATATAGGATCCTTTTCAACTCTCATCTTGTTCAAAACTCCATGATCCTTTCTGCTCAAAGCATCTGCCACCTTATTTTCCTTCCCCGGGTGGTAGTGTATCGTACAATCATAATCCTTGAGTAGTTCAAGCCATATCCTTTTCCTCATGTTGAGTTCTTTCTGTGAAAAAATGTACTTCAAACTCTTGTGATCAGTATAAATCTCACATTTTTCACTATAGAGATTGTGTCTCCAAATATTCAGAGCAAATATTACAGTGGATAACTCAAGATCATTAGTAGGATAGTTTTTCTCATGAATTTTCAGCTGTCGTGATGCATAAGCAATAACCCTATCATTCTGCATAAGGACACAACCAAGTCCTTTCTTCGATACATCACTATAAATAATGAACCCATCATTCCCCGATGGTAGAGTAAATATAGGAGAATTGACTAATCTTCTCTTCAGTTCTTCAAAACATTATTCACACTCTTTTGTACAGACAAATTTAACCCCTTTACGCGTGAGCTTCGTTAGTGGGTTAGGTAATCGGGCAAAATTCTGGACGAAACGTCGATAATAACCTGCCAAACCAATAAAACTGCGTACCTCAGTTATACTCATCGGTGCTGGAAATTCTTGGATTGCCTTGGTCTTAGAAGGATCAACATAGATTCCATCCTTAGAGAGAATATGACCAAGAAAAGAAATCTCCTGAAGCCAGAATTCACACTTTCTAAACTTCCCATATAATTCATGTCTTCTAAGAGTCTTCAGGATAATGCGCAAGTGATTTTCATGATCTTATTAGATTTTGGAGTATACCAAGATATCATCAATAAATACCACCACAAAATCATCGAGATATTCCTTGAAAACTCTATTCATTAGATCCATGAATACAGAGGGTGAATTAGTCAATCCAAAAGGAATTACTGTAAACTCGTAATGCCCGTACCTGGTTCGAAATGCTGTCTTCGGAATGTATTCCTTCTTCACACACATCTGATGGTATCCAGATCGAAGGTCAATCGTTGAAAAGTATTGAGCTCTATGCAATTGGTCAAATAAATCATCAATGCGAGGTAGGGGATACTTGTTCTTTATTATTATAGCATTGATCTCCCTGTAGTCAATGCACAACCTCATAGATCCATCTTTATTCTTAACAAAAAGGATAGGGGCTCCCCATGGAGAAACACTAGGGAGAATAAATCCCTTATTACTCAATTCCTCTAGTTGTTTCTTTATTTCAACTAATTCTATAGTGGCCATTCTACAAGGGGTCTTCGATATAGGCCTTGATCCAGAAATTAAATCAATGGAAAACTCAACTTCTCTTTCTGGAGGATGTACAGGTAAATCTTCCGGAAACACATCTACATGTTCTTTCACAATAGGTGAATCCTCTATTTGAACATTCCTTTCCTCACCCATAGTCATTTCATTCTCTTCCTCCCCAATAATTGTATTTATTTGAGCTACTAGGGGTGGATCTAGATATGAATTAGGTGGCGACGATTCTGCTCTAAAGATAAGGTGTTCCTTATCATCATCATCAAGAATCGTAACCTACTTCTTACAATAAATCTTCACATCATGGTCCAAAAGCCAATCCATGCCGAAGATTATATCAAATTCAATCATAGGTATGATGATGAGATCAGCGGATAAAGAACATTTATGTGCTCTAACGGGGACTGATTCACAAAACTTCGATGAAATGATACTTCCCTTAAGAGTTTTAACTGACATCTCCCTTGTTAAATCAAATTGGAAATATCTAATTTTCTTAGCAAATTGGGAAGATATGAAACAATGCGATGATCCAGAGTCAAATAATGCACTTTCTAAACTTGAGGAAACCATTAAATTACCTGCCACCATGTCTTTCAGGGCTTCAACCTCAACAATAGTGATTGTATAAGCTTGTCATTGATCCCTTGTCCTTTTCTGAGGTAAGTTTCCTTGAGACTTAGGACATTCATTTGAATAATGTCCCATATCCTTGAAATTGTAGAATTGAACATCGGTAGCGTATTTCTTTCCTTTATAATTCCCAGCTAGATGGCCTTTCTGTCCACATTTGTAGCATACTCCTTTTCCTTTTAGACAGGCACCAGGGTGCTTCCTTCCACAATTATCATAGGGTGGAAATTCAATTCTACCCTTCTTCCCTGTTTCCTTATTTCATTTCCCAGAGTTTTCAGCAGGTCTCTTCTTCTCTTGCTTTGATTTAAAGTCATAAGACTTAGAGAATTCTTTTTCTGTCTTGATAGCACACGAGACAATATCTTCGCATGATGAGAAGGTTTGCGAGACTAATGCTCAATGGAGAAATGGTTTTAACCCATCAAAGAAACAATAAATCTTACTCCTTGGGTTATGTATATAATCAACAACATGCCTCGCTAACCTTGTAAAGTTAGCCTCATACTTTGCGACATTCTCATCCTATTTTTGCCTCAGACTCAAAAATTGCCTTTCCATATCTGCTCGATGGTCTCAAGGAAAGTATTTTTCTAAGAACATCTCTTTGAACTCCCTCCATTCCATATATAATACTTCATCATCTTCCTTCGTGTTTTGTATCAATGACCACCATTAATCAGCATCTCCAGTGAGGCGATAAACTACCATGAATTTTTTTCCCTTTCACTACTCCCCAAGGCATGGAATATTTTCTCTAAGGAATTTATCTATTGATCAGCTACTATGGGATTTGTACTCCCATTGAATGTCAGTGGTTTTTGCCTCATGAAGCGATCTAACAATGATCCTCCATGCTGTGGATCTGGGTGCTCCATACAGGTAAGTTTATTATTCATAACTTGAGTGAGTTGTCCTAGTATGGTGATTAGCTGTTCAGCACCAGTTGCATCACTAGCTCCACTATAATTAACTTGAGAAGGAGGGAAATCCCTACATGGAGTGCGTGCATTGATCTAGTTTCCATTACTTCCACTAGGAACCATTTCTAAACAATGGAATAAACTAGATTAGTTTATGAATCAAAACACATAATTCCATACTTGTAAAACACTTAACATAAATTCAATAGTTTATAGATATAATCCATAATCATAAAAAAGTTTTCTTTGAGGAAGTATATACTCATAACCCTTCATAATGGTTTGTAAAGAAAATGATAATTATCCTAAGAATATCCTCTGGGAGTGTCGTAACCAAGAGTGCAGCAAGGCCCATTGTCGTGCACCAGTTCCCATTCAATTCTAGATCAAAGCGTTGTTTTCGGGTTTTACCCCTAGGTACATCTGTGCCAGAGCCGCCTCTACCTGCTTGTATCCAGACATGGATTTATTTCTCGAAAAACTCAAAAAATCTCTACAATATAAAAATTCTAGGAAGTTCTTCTATATTAATCCTCAAAGTCTATCTTAGGGCTATGTTCTTTAATTAGAGTTTATCTAAATCTAGTTTCCAAGGTTTGTACTAAACTTCCTCTGATACCAACTGTAACTCCCCGATCCTAGTTACCTAGAGTCGGTGCATTATTACATAACATTGGCATGATCACAAGGAAATCATGTCTCGAAAGACCGATCAGTTTAGTATTATTGGAAACAAGATTCATATATATGTTCAACTTTACATCCTGAAGAGAAATACAACACAAATATATTTAATTAGGAACATCCAAGCCTCATAGATTATGCCTGTAGGTCACTCATAACTAACTTCTTCATATCCTGGGAAAAAAATAAAACATTGAAAGGGGTGATATCAAACGCTCACTAAGGGTAAGTAATACATCATAAAATGACATAAATATTAAGCATGGTAAATAATTGAAACCACATGCCCTTACCAATAATATACATGAATACTTTTATGAAAAGAACATGAGATGAGTAAATAATTCCATAATAAAACATAATCATGGTTATTATACTATTCTAATGACCACATGAACCATTAATATTATTTCCATAATGAGGGAATGTATAATGTCAGACATTTTGAAACTTTTTGTCAAGGCCTTGGCCAAGATGTCTAAAATGATTAAGTCCTCGTCCAAAACCATAAATCAAATTGGGAAAGGGACTCATACAATTCCACATCTAGTTATCTCATGAGACCTACCGATGCATCGAGGAGCTATAGCAGGCTCCACCCGTCACTTACTAAGTCCAATACATTCCTCATATGAAAAGATTTAAACATATCATAAACATTTGTATTAAAACAAGCATACGAAATGTCAATACTTTAACCATAAGAAATGAATGCTATAAAAATAACACATCCACAGTAAAAAATATCCCAAAAACATCAATACAATATGGAAGTTTTGTATCATAATAAATCAACTTCAAATAAACTTAAAATCCATCAAAGGATGTTGACATAGATGAAATCAAAACCTTTTTTAGAGAGACATATCTCTTTATATTTTGAAATCATTTAAGAGTCACATAAAGAAAATATTTATTTTGAAAATATTCTTATAATATTGTAAGGGAAGCTTTGACGATCTTATAACGACAAAAAATAGCCGCACCCGCCTTATAAGTTAAAAAAAACATTCTTACCTTAATTTTGTCGAAAAGGTTAAAAATGACCTTGTTTTGAAAATGACGGAAAGATTCCTTTATAAACCTCTTATAAAAGTAAAAACAAGGGTATAAATGACTTTAACCCATATTCTATAAAATATTAATAATGTTTTGAAATTCATTTTTAAGAAACATGGATGTGGATGATAAAGAGGTCCTAGTGGATATTTACGTATAAACAACCTCGAATAATGAAGAGATTGTGAAATAACCCTTACATTGTACTTTTCCTTGGTTGATGGTAGGTTAACCTAATGTATAATGGTGAAATAATTGTTATTAAATTATACAATAATCATATACATTAATATGATATCATATATGATCTTTTAACATTTCTTTGTTAATAATATCTTAGTATTATCGTCATTTCGGGGTTAACTTACTCGTTTTATTTTACATGTTTTGTTACATAAGCCGTGTTTGTTATGGATAGGTTGTATCTTATTCATATCCAGAATTATATCAAGTCCTTAAAAATTATTTTTAATCATCAAATTATAATTATACTTGAATGGATACGATGGGGAATGAATCTCATCGCGTTCGTAGAGACGGTAGTCCGTACGTACGCACGAGCGACAATATCATTATTTTGATATTAAAATAATATATTATTGGATGGTATATCATATATACAGAATCATTATCATGTTATATATATTATTTACATGAATTACACATCATTATTATACCCATATAAATAATAATGTTTTGAATAACAATTACACCACGACGTGGAGACGGTAAACCGTACGTACGCACGTATGATGTCATGTCATTCATTGGATGGATAGAATACTGAATATGGTTGTACCATATTTATAATAACATCTGAGTATATATAAGATACTGGAGTTATTATTTTAGAATGAGAATAACAAAGAAATAAGAAGTTGAAGAAGAAATGAACTTGAAAAAGGGTGGTGAAAACATTACATCTTCTTCAGGTTCTTCCATTTGATTTGATCAAAAGGGCTCCTTAGGTTGGCTTTATAATCAAACTATGGCCTCTATGTTTAAGTGAGAGAAGTTTAGAGAGTATTTGGGCATGGTTTGGCTGAACCAAAAGGCTTTGAAGGTGTGGATAATTGGTTAGAAGTGGTGTCATTTTATAAGGGGGAGGAGGGGCACATTAGGAAAATCTAGAAATATTATTTTCTAATAAATCCATATTCGGTTTATAATGGATATAAAGTTGATTATTTAAATTTTAAGGTGGGTATGGGTCGAAAACCACTCAACCAATAGAATTTAGACAGGTTTGGGTCATTATATTAACATTATCTTTTAGTTTTGACTCTTAGTTAATTAGTTTGACACTTACCATGTCACTTTGTATTTTTATATTATATAGTTAATAAACTTACTATATACCTCCAAGAGACCACCAAGTGATCCATTAAGGATACACATATCATGATATAATTATATTGGCTCAACCTTATATTTTTAGGAATTTAATATCAATTAATAATATAATATTTGTTTTAAAAACTCTTTTATGTCAATTTTGACACTATTGGGTATTTTTCTTTTGATAAATTCATAACAGCATTATTATTTAGAAAACAATTTATATAAATAATAATAATATGTAATATTAACCGATAAAATTATTTTAATTTATAAAAAGTCTCAAATTACATTTATTTAGGTATTTATAATATCAATTATCTTAATCTTTCATTAATACGGTAATTACTTTATCATCATTGTGTCATAAATAAATTAAATTATTTAATGTATAAAAATTATAATTAAAATACAATTATGTAGGAAATACTTTTATATTTCTAATGAATATTTATAGTCTAAATTTCAACATATATAACCCTATGTAAAAATTGTTTTTCTAAAAGATATATGCTTATGTCTTTTTTGTATTTATTTTAACTTAATTAATATAAAGTGTCCTTATCACCAACAAGTGGCTCCATGGGGTCCCAAAATCGACCCAATGATGCCCATGGTCGGACATTTATTAAAAAATATTGTTAGGACATGTTTTAGGGTAATTTATTATTATTATAATATTATGTTTTTACCCTTATTTACCGGATTTACCCTTTAACCATGGTAAATCAAATATTTACCGAAGGAATTATTCAAAATGTCTAAAAATGAAAGTTACCTATTTAAACAAATGGGAAATCCTGATTCCAAATATGGAATCCATTTTTCAAAATTCAAAACACAGAAGTGGCAGAAAATAATTTAAAATTAATTCCAGCTGTTAAAACAAAAAGCGTGTTTTTAAGAGATAATAACTATCAAAAGATTGATGCTTGTTTATGTCCGGTTTAATTGTGAAATTATGTCCAATGACCAACATCATATTAAATGGTAAATATATATTATAAATATACATTAAAACCACTCAAATTCATAATTTATCACTATTAATTATTTCGATTAAAAAAGTTGTTTTTAATAAAAATTTAGTAATTTTTACTATTCATCAACATATAAAAGTTATCTGAAAAGTACCAAAATTTCGTCCTAGGATAATTTTGATATTCTGAATCCAAAAATGAAGTCCATTTTTAAGGATAAAATGTATAAAATTTCAAAAAGTGGGTATTACTATTCATAACAGCTACTTTGATTGGTCGCGGCGTGTTAGAATCTTGAAGTTGTGTACAACACACGCTACTGTATTATTCAAAGAGAAGCGTACCGTGGAAGCTTGGGGTGTTACATATAATATTACTCTATAGTGACCCATCGATAAGCAAGGTTTATCTATAGGCAATGGCTAGGTTTTTATGCCTTGAGGATGGCCCCTACTGGTTAGATAGTGGTCCTAATAGATAGAATCCTTTAGGTAAATACAAGGTGTTTATGGATATTTGTTTTGGTGTTGTGTGATGTGGCTTTGAGAATGCGAGGAAAAGGTATGATTCCCCCACCAATATTCACTCTCTTGTGACATGAATTAAAACCGTGCATGCAAGTTAGTTCCACCTAAAACAGATAGTGTTGAGGTGTTGTGGATGATTTCCTTTGAATTCTATGTTTGAGTTCATTTTGGTTATGCTAAAGTATCAGATTCAAACCTTGGTTTTGGGAAACCAACCTGGAAAGTGGAAGGGTAGCTTCAGGTAGCGGAGTCTTATAACTTAGAAGCATCAGAGTGATCTATGGTATAACCCATGACTTCTCTACTTTAGTTACAGTTTTAGTAAATATAGGTGTAGGAATATCCTTCATTGTCACATCCCTTATTTGATACATGAAGTTTCTAGTGGTAACTTTAACTCGACACTTTCATATATAGACTTCTACTGAGGAAGTTTCAATGAACAAACTTCACTTTTAACAGTGTGTCTTGACTTGTGGGTTATTTCTGTTGCGATAGTGAGACCCTACGATTTTTTCATCGTGTGCTAGAGGATACAACTGACTCTTCTTTAATTGGATAGTATGACCCTTGGTGTCGTAGAAACTATGATATTGATTCTTTTAGACCCATAGTGTCCCCCTAGATAGCTCTGGGGTTGTTCATGAAAAAGGTGGATGAGATTATGAAGCTTGACATTGTTTACCATTGCATAAATTAGGCGATGATCAAATACAAGTACCATTTTCCAAGGTTTGATGACCAATTTGACCAGTTATAATGTGTGATATGGTTCTCAATTTTTTATCTGAGGTTTAACTACCACCTTTTGAGGGTTTATGAGGATGGTATACTGAAGACAACTATCTTCTGGCATTACAGGCATGTTAGATTCTCAGTGATGCCATTTGGTATGATGAATGCCCTAGTAGTGTTCTTGAAACTTATGAATCAGACATTCCAATCATCTTTGGATTGGTTTGTGCTTATCTTTATTGATGATATTCTCATATAATCTATATTATAGGCGTAGCATGAATAGCATTTGAGGATGGTCCTAAACTTACTCTTGGAGCACCAATTATATGGTCGTCTCTTAAAGTGTCAGTTCTAGATTTGAGAGGTTCACTTTTTGGGGAATTTCAACTCTTATATTGGTGTATCCATGGTCCCAATAAATTTTTATCCAATTTTTTTTGTGAGCCACGCATGAGCATGGTATAAGTGCAAAGTTTCTTCGATTTGGTAGCATATTTCCAGAGGGCCGAGATGGAATTTTCTAGGACTGCATCCATTTGACTCCCTAGTCATGGAAAGGGAAGCCTATTTCTTAACCTAATTAGTTCCAGAGCCTTTAAGGAGTTGGGTTAGATCTTGGTCAGTGCTCCTATGTTGCGACTTCCAGAAAAGGGAGTCAAGTGAATAATGTTTTTCAATGCCTACAGAGTTGGTATTAGACGCATATTAACATATAGGTAGGTAGTGATTGCATATGGGTTGATGTAGTTATGACCCCATGAGAAAGTTTACATAACTGATATGATTTTGGAAGCATTATTCTTCACCTTAAAGATGTGGATATGTTGTCTTTAGGGTGTTTTCTTAAGACCACTAGAGTCTCAAGTACATATCTACTCAGAGAGATCTCAACCTGAGGTAGAGTCATTGGTTGGAGATCATACAAGAATATGCATTTGATATAGTCTATAATATAGCTAAGGGAAACATGGTGGTATATTCCCATATAATGAAATCCCAATCCATTTTTTGGAGGAGGCATCTGAGTAGTTAGCCTCATTACAGCTAACCCTGGTAGGGGAGAGGGGTGTAAATTATCTCCAGTTAATGGTGGTGACTCCACCTCTCCTTCAGCATGTGAGAGATTCTCAGTTGAGATATGTTGACTATGATGTTTTGTGTAACCAAATATCCTCAGTACATGCACCACATGGATTTTTATGAAGGAGGGGAGAAATTAATCCTTTTTCTAGGAGAAAAAATTGGTTTCGATTGCATTCCATGAGGAGGTGTTGAGGGAGTTTTATACCCCACCTTTTCGGTGCTTCTATTAGTGAAAGTTTTTTACCGAGACCTCCAATGATAGTTTTGGTAGGCTAGTGTGTGGAGGGGTGTTGTTGATTTTTTTGCTATGACACACATATTAATAGGTAAGTATGGATGTTAGGATTCATTAGGTATGAATCATCCTCTTGAGTTCCATAAATAGTAGTGGGATGGAATACTGATAGATTTTTTTGATATGAATTCCACATATAGTGAGGGGGCATAATGTTTTATGGGTGATGTTTGATCGACTTACCAAGTTAGAACACTTCCTTGACAACCGAGGCCAGTGCTCGATTAGGAGTTTGGGGAGTTTGTACATGTATGGAATCATCTAGCATTATGGGGTACCCATGGAGATCATCTTCGAACATAATTATTAATATAGTACATGGTTGTGGTGTGGTTAATAAGATGATTTTGGAACCTCATTTTGGATGAGCACAACATTCAACCCCCAAGAAGATGACTAGTTCAAGTAGAGCATCCAGGTTTTGGGAAAAGTGTTATGATCCAATGTGTTGGTTTTCAACTAGATCTGAATAGATCACCTCAAATTGGTGTAGATCATTTATAATTGAAACTATCACCACATTATCAACATGGAACCATATGAGGAATAGTATTAGAGACCCTATCAGTCACCCTTGTGTTGTACTGAGGTCAGTGAGACATCTCTTGTTGGGACAGAAATGATGATGGAAACATCAGAGAAGGGTTTATATGATCCATGATCATTTTAGGACAGATGAACATTGAAAAAAATCTTATGCAGACCGACATCACAAACCTCTGGAGTTTGAGCAGGGAGACCATGTCTTCTTGAAAGCCTCCTCATGATGTATATTGTGATTTTTTTATGGGAAGTAAGTTTTCCCAGTGGTTATTTGGGTTGTATGAGTTTCTATGTGGGATTGGTGAGGTTTCATATCTCTTTGTCGTACCCCCATAGTGGGACTGAGTGAATGAAATCTTCCATGTGTCGCAACTAAGTAGATATATGAATGACCCATAACATGTTATTGACAATTATGAGATGAACATTGAGGATGAAGTCAACTTATTGGAGTACTCGATACTGAATAAGGATCAGTAGGAGAGGATCTAGCATGGATGGATTATTCCATTGGTTTGGGTTCTTTGGTAGTATGGGAGTGTTTATGAGAGCACCTAGGAGTGTGAGAGCCATATATAAGCATGATAACCTCATCTTTTTTTTTTTGTGTTTTTGTGTTTTTCAGGGGATAAATCCTTTAATGAGGGGATAATTTAATAACTGTGGTTTTAGAGGATTGATCCTTCGAATATTTATATAGGTATCACTGGACTTTTCCTTAGAGTTGGCACTGTGTTTTGGATGTTGTAGAACCCCAAAATTAATATATTAAAAAAATTAATATATATTAAAGCACGCCTGAGCATCTTTTTAGGGTAAATGGTTTTACCATTGATTAAGACCTCATAAGGGAAATCAGAGACAAATGCTATTTCCAGAACATGGGGTTTACCCTAGGCGTGATGTAAAGTTGGTCGATGCTGGACATTTGATTGAAGAAAATCGTTGATGAGTACATTAAGTGAATTAAACAATTTAATTATTAAATTTATTTAATGAAATAAACCTAATTCCCTCTCTATTTATATATCATTATGAAAAACCCCTTGGGTTAGCCGCATAACCCAAGGATATTAGAGAGGAGGAGGAGGAGAACTCCCTGGGCATTGACGAACTTAGATTGTGGATTGATGACGAATGAATCAAGGATATTCATAAGAAGAATGATGAACATAACATATTTGACAATGACATTTCTAGTGAATGTGTTCTTCACCAACGATCGATCTGTTCTTGAGGCAGGGCTCATTATTTTGTGATTATCAACCTTGATGAAAAAAATGGATTTTCATATCTTCTTTTTTTTTTCTCTAGGATTTATGTTCTTCGATCTTTTCTTTGCTTTTTTTTTTTGTGATTATAGAGCTGTTTTTTTTTAATTTTCCCTTTCTTCCACAATTTATGTAATTTTTGGATGATATATTACTAGCCAAAAATGGTTTCACTTCATTTTTGTGCTTTTATTCTCACTATTCTTTACGTTATTTATCATGGGACCATGGGGTCGTGAATCATTATTTCCAGGATAGATTCCGGCATGATCAAACCACCTAGATTCTTAGAAGATGTACAAACAACTTGGGATTGGTGTTTTAGGGTTGGATCAAGATTATTTTTGGGATGTGAGTGATGGAATCGTGGATGAAAACATGGGGAGATGATGGGAGGAATGATGATTATAACATGGGTAACTAAAATTCCATTTTCTAGCCACTGTAGGCTGAGAAACGATGATCAGAGAAATCATACCTTAGTTTTGGGTGTTTTGAGTGAGTCAATCAGTGGTGGAAGTGGCAGAAATGGAGGATCTATAGATTGAGTAAATATCATATTAAAATTAAATAAAAAACTTAACCACACACCATGTATCCCAAAGTAACATATACCATGTAGTATCCTCTTAAGGTAGCTAGGGTTTCACACAACATTAAATATCACACATCGTGTGGTTTGTCTACACATCGTGTAACCTGACGTGTACCTATGGGTACACGGGCATGGAAATGACCAGGTACACAAGCAAAACTAGAGTATATAGGATAAGAAATGAACAGTGTACCCAAACATGGACACTACACTTAGGTATGACCAGATTATATAGACACAGGCTAGTGTACATGATCGTGAGCCAGAGTGCATGTGCACAAGCCGGAGGAAACGGGCATACCCGAGCCACTAAGACATGTTGTGTAATACATTAACACACCATGTATAACCACATGGATATCCAATCCATGTCCAAGGTAATAAATTCCTAGGTGTACAGGTGAGGTCACATGCCATGTGGCCCTATGAACACACTGCGTTCCTTTTTATAGAATCTTCTACCATGTGTATCACCTTCATTGGGACTTGGATTTAGGATTGTGAGCAGCCTATCCTGAGTGGTTTTCCATTTAATATGTGATTATAACTTTCATTTGAGTGACATAGATATGAAACAAGGTGTTATAATGGGATTATTCCTTCAACAATACTTGGTAGGTGGAAGTGATTGGGTTTGTTCATCAGAGAGATTCCAAGGTCGGTACTCCCATGTTGCACCAAGGTGTGGGTCCCCCACAGTCTTTATATAGGTAGAGAAATAACTCCCCCATATTAGATATGGTTTAGGTCCTTTATCTATAGAGTAAAAATCCCAAGGTTAGTAATTTTTTGTCTCTCCAGGTGGCAGGTCCCCCATATCTAATATACAGGTTGAGGAAAAACTCCCCCACATTATAGTGGGCATGGGTCCTCTATCTATGGAGTGTTAGTACCCATCTTCATGATGAAACAGTGAGTGGGTTCTCTATTATAGTAGTCCTCCCTCAGCTATTATATGCAGTGGTGAGGTAAGATCCCTCTATACTCATTCTTGAGAGGTTATATGAGATTCTTGGCTAGGAAAAAATACTCCCTCCGATGTGGAACACAATGGAAAGGAGTATACCCTCTAATCAAATTCTTATAAGTTTTATCCTGGTCGAATACATCAAAGATGGACCTTTTGGATCTGTAATCTAACTCATCATTCTTAGCTGGCTGTAAATATGGAGATCCTATTTCTCTCTTAGCTTGGGTTTCTTTATGAGCATAGTTGATATTGAGTTTCTTTACCCCCTCACCTTATGGGATAAGATGATTGTGTTTATTTTTATGCTTCCCTTTTTTGTTTTTAGGGCATCCTACTTGGTATATATATACTTACCCATGCATGGTCTTTACTCACATGAGTCATGTCTTATATAGATGATAGACAGATAGTGGACCTAATATTAGTGGAGCTTTGTAGTACATCATGTCACTGACCGCGTTTGGTGGTTGGACTCTAGGATCTTGAGTTGGGCTCCCCCCTATTCTACTCTTTATAGTTTCTATCACTTTGGGTTTCCCTCTCTATTACTATATGGGTGTGTATTTTCTACCTTATAATTTTGTATACATTGTTTTACTCTAGCGTTCCATGGAGTTATGTGTGTGTGTGTGAGTATATGTATCATAGGCTAAGGCTTCCCATTTCAGTGGAATGCCTTCTTGACACTTGTTACTATCCCTTGGCCTATTGGAAGCAGGATTGGGATGTCAAACTTGGATTACTGCCAGCCCAGGAAGGGCCCTGGTGGACCGGGTCGTGATATGAATAGCTTCTAAAAACCCTTATTATTTTATGGAGAACCCTCTTGGTTCGATTATAGTTTTATGGAAACTAATAAGGCCTTTCATTTAAAAACCCATTTACTTATTTCATAAAGTTCCACCCAAGTGGTTCACTTTCATTCTTTCTTCACCAGATCATTCTCATGAATTTTCTATATTGGAACTCCATGTTCAATACCTATGTCCCTTTTTTGAAGTAGGAGATTTCAAAGTGATTTATTTCCTTATTTTATTGAGAATATTTATGATATAGCCTTCAGTTATGTCTTAATACAATATTGTGAAATCCACTTCCTTATTCTAGGATATATCATTATTATGATTTATATATGGATTCTTTTCCTATTGTAGAAAACATATTCATGTACATATTATAATGTGATGGGTGGGTCCATTATATACCTCTAATGCATTTTTTAAAAGTATCATGAGATACCACGTATGGTTCATGGGTGGTTATCCTAAGAACACAATGTTATGATAGAGGTTAGCCTAAGCATATGATGATTATGATGGAAGTTAGACTATGCTATGTTGTCTTGGTGGGGATCCTTGGCCTATTCTTATGATTTCATTTTTATGATGTTTACACATGCTTATGATTCCACGATATTATGATTCCATTACCTTATTCCATGTTTCAATAATTATGATTATTCTTCTTATGGTATTGTGTTATGACTCTTAAACAATTTATGCCTTCATGAGTTACATTGAATATTCCTTTACTGGTCTTTCTTGATCACCATTTTCCTTATGTATTTTTCCAAGGGTATCTTATCCATTTTTAGAATATTTATTGGAGTTAGGATCACTATGTGTATTTTTAAATGAATATAGTGTTTATATATTTAATATGATGTATTTATATGTCTAATATACAAAGAAATTATACCTCTCAATCATTTTCTTTTAATTATTGGAAAAGTATGTCACAAATCATGTAATAATATGTGTTTAAGATTTGGGTAAATATAGTTGGCATCAGATCAAGGCCTAGTTATTTTTGGATATTTGGATAAGAGAACATTAGTGAAAACCCTATGGATAATCCTAAGTATAAAATAACATCCTAAAATTTTGGTAATGTTTTGAGTATATGGTTTTCCTAGAAATGAAATCCCTACTTGGATAATAAAAGTGGATGCAGGATCTTACACAAATGTACTTAGGGGTAATAACCCTGAAAAGGGCATGTTGGGTATTAACTCAATCATCACTTGGTTCATGATAAAGAGGCCTAACTAAACACCTAGTTTTATAATCATAATAATATAATTGGTTAATCACATGCTCTTTAAAAATCACTATAAAAGATTTATTTCCTAGTTACTTTGAGAGATTAGGTTGATAAATATATGATAACCTAACATAAAGTAACCTAGGTTAAAAAAATATTGAAACAAGTTAAACTAAAGGAATTATGAGATAATGATGATGTAAAAGGGGAAAAGGTTTTAAGGTTTAATCCTTTTTATATTACTAATTATGATAATCCACCTATGTTGTTAAATGTTAATCACTCATGTTAATCCTTTTAGTTTTTGAGATCACTGGAACTTGAAGGAACCGAGTTAACAATGGTTGAGAGGGATAATGTTATGATTAACTAAATGATTAACATACTAGAATATAAAATATTCTAATAAATTTAGTGATTATTTTTAACCATCTATCACAAAACATGTTTAAAAATGAAACCATAGTTGAAATCATTAGTGCCCCAAAGAAGAGAAGGATGTAAACTCATGAAAATTCAAGAAATAAAGATGGTGAAAGAAGGGATATTAAACCACATATATGTCAAAAATGTAGGAAGAACCCCCAAGGTAATTTCCTTAATGGGACTTGAAAATTATTTACTCATGGTAAAGTATGGAGTCAAGCAATAAGTTGTCGAGGAAAAAAAAAGGTTAAAATAAAGGAAGATAAAGTTCTTCATAAAGATCCACTAAAAATTTGTTGTTTTTGATTTGAGGAATTTGGTCAATATGAACCTAATGCACCAATCCAAGGGTTATACTGGAAAAATAGAACCAACCACATCTTATATCATGGGAACAAGGAAAATCCTATGCAACAACTACTGTTGATGTAGATAGTGATTTTTTACTCTAGATTTGTCGATATCGTATATCATCTAAGATTTAACCTTTTATGTATTAAGCTATATAATAATTATTTCAGTGGAATAATTATTATATACAAGCCATATGAAACTTATTCAAGGTTTGAGGAAAGTTTAACCATATTGATTTATCACTTGTTCACTGATTATAATTCTATTAGGAGTGGTCTAACTCTTTTTACAAAATGATCATATCAAATTGCATATAGGGAAATATCACTTCATATCCTAAATCTAACCACGATAAAATACCCGTGTATGGTAAATTATGATCTCTATATATAAATTCTTCCCAAAGTATGATTTTTAAAATTTTGGGGATGTAATTTATTTAAGGGTGAGAATGTAATAACCTAGGATTTTAATATGTGTTTTCCTCTAATCAAGTCAAATATGTTCAATATATTTCTCCACATGTAACAAAAAACTTAAATAAAACTACAATATGTTTATACCATTAAAAACTAGATTTTAAATTAGTAGGTATGAATAAGAGTAACTGAACTATGAAATATATTAATTTATATATTTATATATAAAGGATAGTTTATATAAATTTACTTAATTTATTGTTGAGTTTAAGAATCCATATTTTTATGTGGTTCAATTTTTATTAAATAAAACTAAGTATATTTTTGTTAAATGATTATTTTAATAAAATATAATATTTATTTATTCATTTTATCTTTATTAAATTTTTATGAAAATTAAAAATAAGAACAACTCGTATTAAAAAAAATCCATTTTCTTATAAAAACAATTTATTTTCATTTTATGATTTTATTTAAAAGTTAAAATAGAATATTATAGAAATTTAATTTTTTAAAAGAAACTTAATTTTTGGATATATAATTTCAAAATTATTTTAAAATTATTTTTTAATAAATATTGATTTTTAGGTGAATAATGAAAAATATTGTTTTTATGAATAACATAACTTTATGGCATTATAATAATATAATTCTGAATTGAAAATTCTTGAATTTTTTTTCTAAGACCAAATATTTATTTTATAATGGAATTTATAATTTTAAAAATGTTGGTTTTAATTTAAAAATTCATATTTTACATTTTAGAACTTAAGTTATACTTTTTAAAAAATTGTTTCAACTACATTTTAAGAACTTATATTTAAAACCAAATTTTATCACTTATATTGGTTTAATATAATAAAATTACTTCTATTTTTTTATTCATCATATGAAAATATTCTTAGGATTATTTTTTTTGATTTTTTAGAATTTTTTTAGATGAATAGTGAAAAATATAGTTTTGGCCCAAACAATTACTTTTATCATTATATAAGTGAGAATTAGAATTTGACTAATCAAATATGTATTTAGGGAATAATTTTATTCATTTTGAAAATATTTTATTTAATTTATAAAACCAATTTTTAACCTTATAAAACCAAAGTAATATTTTTAATTCTAATAAAAAACTTTTTTTGGTATTTTAATTTAATTAACCATTAATTTGGTAAAATTTGGTTTTGAATTGATTTAAAATCCACATAAAATTTAATTGTTTTATACTAATACAATTTTTTTCTTGAAAATAAATTTTTTTTGATAAAATTATCCCACAATTAAATTTTAATTTTAAAATGAACTTGTTTGAAAAACAACTTTGTTTCTGCATTATATGCTCTAATACTAAAATTAATATTTCTTGCTCATGTAATTTTTATGTAAAGTCATTTCCATATTTTAAAAATATTTTTTCAATTTATTAAATAATTTTAATTTCAAATTTTCCCATTAAAATTAGTTACTTAGGGAGAAATTGGAGTTACTACGATAATGGTAAATTTTGTTGAAAGCGGTTTAACATAGTGAAAGTGGTTAAAAAATATGGAAAAAATGTGTGATATTGGATGTTATAGGGATAATTGTCCTTATATACCACTAAAAACCATTAATTACCATTTTTTAGCTTTTTCCTTGAATAATGGAGTGATATTATTGAGAAATAATGAGTTTTTACAAAAGTGTCATTTTCTTCACTTATAAAAGGAGTCCACCTTCTTTACATTTATCCACCCATTCCATAGCCTTGGATCAATAAAAAATATAAAATAGTATATCCCCAACACCATCCCCACACATTTGAAGAAATTTTCTCACCAAAATACCAAGGTAAGGAGCCTTAAGAAGTTACCCAAGGGAGAGGTAATACTCTCAACCCGACTTCTCTAGATCTGTTATTCTTCTACACCCCTAAAATTCATTAAATACATGAATGTACCATAAAAAAATAATTTTAGTATATTTAAGTGTTATTATATTAATGGAATATACATTTTATATTATCCTCTGAAATCATTAATAAAAAGGAAAATGCCGTTATGTGTGTATGTGTCGAATATAACCTTCATGAACGACGTGTTCAATTTTCAATAACCACCTCAAATGGTATGTTTGAAAAGGTTATTTAATTATCTAATAATATATTTTAACACCATTAATATTTTTTAATAAAATTTTTGGGCATTATATATGTTTAATTAACAATAAATGATTATAGTAACTTTCACTGCTTTAACTGGACTTATCAAGGTACCTTTATTAATTTGAATATACTTTGTGATAACCATGTAAATGGTATAAGAAACTTATTAATGTAATAATAAATTAAATAAACCTCCAAAATTCTATAGATCATGAATTTATTTTACAACACCTTTGACCATGTTCAAAAACTCAAAAGTGTTACAAATAAATTAATTGAACAACTCGAGTAACCGGTGTAAGTGAAAATTATATAAAAAATAAGAACTAAAATATTATAGATGTACCCTATAAAATTAAATATAAATGAATAAGTTTTTTGGTAATATATTTAATAAAATTTATTTAATTATTTAGTAACTTAAGTAAAAGTGAAAATCACTTTTATACATGAGGTAAGGTTTCATCTCAAAATTTTCTTCTTTGAGACACATTTTATTTTATCCACCTAATTTATTTTAAATGGTGTGTATACTACCAATTAGATATTTAATATCATTTATAATCTTTATTCATGGTATTTTAAATTAAACTTAAATCTATATCACTTTAAAGGGGGTTTATTAGAATGTTTATTAAGTCATAAGGGTTCCTCTCAATCACCCTTCATTGAGACATAATTTGATACTATATAGTATTATTAATTTGTATAGTTTAACTATCACCCATATGACTTATAATGTTATAAATTATTTTTGAACATGGAAACTTTACTTATATTCATGTACTTCCTTACTATGAGCTACAATTTATTTATTCCCCAAAATATAAGGGTCTTTAAAAACTCAATCTAATTTCTTGAGTTATAATGTTTCTCCTTGAGTTTCATCTTTCATTTCATATGGTATACCCTATTTATATAATGGAATATCACCTTTTATTCAAATATTATTTATTGGTGAGTTCTAATCCTTTTTGAAAATGAAACTAAGTTAAAAATAATTCCCATCCATTTAAATGAAAATTCAAATACCAAAACTAATGTTAAACATCAATTAGAATTCAAAATATGTATAGATTATATAAAAACACATGTAATTCCATAATCAACATCTAGATGAAATCTATAGTATATTTGATCTTTGAAAATTTTAATTCTAAAATGATAATTTTATCATTAAAATCAGCATATTATAATAAATTTTCTTTATTTACTGAGAACAATATATGAAAACATGAAAATGTGATCAATACCCGAATATTAACATGAAATGAGGGATTTTAATCAATCATTTTCTAATAAAATAATCAAGAAAACATGGTTTTATCACATCCTCACCATCCAAAAACATCAAGGGGTAAACTGGGAAAAATATCCACTAGTGAATTATCACAACCTCAAATCTGATCAGGTACTATGCATGGGCCTATTCAATTAATAAATTCCACACTTCATGGTTTATAAGTCTAACTCATATGAGTATTTTTTTCCCAAGCTGACCATAAACATCACTCAACGTATCTATTTTCTATGAACTATACTTTTTATTAAATAAAACTAAATATATTATAATTAAATTTTGATTCTAATAAAATATAATATTTATTTATTAATTATATATTTATTAGTTTTTTATAGAAATTAAGAATAAGAACAACTCGTGTTTAAAAAAATGTTACTTTCCTATACATTTTTTATTATATTATATGATTTTATTTAAAATATAAAATAAAATATTCTAGATTTTTAATTTGAAAAAATAAAAATCATTTTTTGATTTATAATTTCAATAATAGTTGAAAACGATTTTTTTTGGTTTTAAAAAAATGATTTTTAGGTGAATAGTGAAAAATACCAGTTTTATCAATAACATAAAATTTATGACATTATTAGTATAAAAGTATTAATTTAAAATTCATGAAACATTTTCTAAGACAAAATATTTTTTTATAAGTGGTATTATAATTTTAAAAATGTTTTTTTAATTTATAGACTCATATTTTACATTTTAGAACATGAGTTATATTTTTCAAAAAAATGTGTTATTATTATGTTTTAAGAAATTATATCTAAAACTAATTTTTATAACTTATATAATTTTAATATAATAAAATTAATTCCATTTTTCTATTCATCATAATAAATTAAGCTTAGGATTTTTTTTTGAATTTTTCTAAAAAAATTGATTTTTAGATGAATAACTGAAATACAATTTTATCAAAACATTGACTTTTATCATTATATAAGAGAGACATAGAATTTTATTGATCACAAATTTATTTAGGGAATAATTTTATTCATTTTAAATATATATTTTTTAAATTTATAAAACTTATGTTCAACCTTATAAAACAAAAATAATATTTTAATTCTAATAAAAAAACAGTTTTTGGTCTTTTAATTTAATTAAACATTATTTTGGTAAAATTTAGTTTTTGATTAATTTTAAAGATACATAATTTTTAATTATTTTATAATAAAACAATTTATTTCTTGAGAATTTAAAACACTGATAATATTATCCCATTCTTAAATTATAAAATTAAAGTAAATTTTTTATAAAAATGGGGTTTTGCACGTCATATGCGCTAATACTAAAATTATTATCTCTAACTCATAAAATATTATCTTATAAAATTATTTACAGATTTTTAATCAAAATTTTCAAATTATAAAATAATTTCAATTTTAATTTATCCCATTAAAATTAGTTATAAAGGGTGAAAGTGGAGTTACCGTGGTAGGGGTAAATTTGGGTAAAAGTGGTAAAATATAGTGAAAGTTGTTAAAAAATATTGAAAACATGTGTTATATCAGATATTGGAGGGAGGAATAAACTTATCTCCTTTCTTATTCTATTTTTGGAAATTTTTTATCCTTTTCCATAAATAATGGAGGGATATTAATGAGAAATAATGTGTTTTTACAAAAGCACTCTTTTCTTCACTTATAAAAGGTGACCACATCCTCACTATTTCTACACTCATTCTATGGAATTGGATCAAACAAAACTCTCCCCCAGTCTCTCCTCAATACCCTCACCACTCATTTGAATCCTTATTCTCACCAAAATACCAAGCTAAGGAGACTCAAGGAGTTACCGAAGGGAGTACCTCAAATGGCGAGGTAATACTCTCAACACAACCTCTCTAGATATTTTCTTCCTCTATACCCCTCAAATATCATTTATCCCCGAAGGTATGATAACACCATAATTGTTTATATTATGAAGTGTTATTATACTAATGGGATATCCTTTTTATAATTTCCTCCAAAATCACTAATAAAAAAGAAAATGTTATCAAGTGTGCGTGTGCAGACTACCACCTCCTTTAATGAAGTGTTCAGTATTCCATAACCACCTTAAATTATAGGTTTAAAAATGTTATTTAATTAGATTATATGAAAGTTTCACCCCTTAAATATTATTTAATAAAAATATTAGGTTTTTTATATGTGTTGTTAACAAGAAAAAATCATAGTAACTTTAATCGCTTTAATTAGAATTATCAAGGTTGCTTTCTTAATTTGGATCTATTTTGGGATAACCATAGAAACTGTACAAGTATTTTCCTAATGTAATAATAAAGGATATGAACCTCCAAAATTATGTAGATTATTAATTTATTTTACAACACATTTAACCATGACCAATAAATTGAACGTTTTATAAGAAATTAACCGAATAATCCCAAGTAATCAATATAAGAAAAACTATATTAATGAAAAACAGGCCTGTGAACTGTGGGCTTTACGGAGATGGGACAAACATGGGGAAGGGAGAGCCTAAAAATTTTGACCATTAAGAGTGTGGTCCAAGTAAGGTTGAGCCTATATGGGTTCGGGCTTACCCACAAGATTGATTTTAAAAACAATATATTATTTTTACAAAATATGCTTCTTTAAAATTTTAATTTTTTAATAAAAAATCATGATTAAACCATGATATATTATTTCTCACTGTAATGGGCATAGTAATTCAACATTCATTCACATGTTAATTTTAAATAGGTCAATATTTATTGTTTTAATATGATATTATAATATTTATATAGTAATGATTAACCATATTCACATGGTGTGTCACACCACCTCTCAAAAATAGAAATCATCTCCCATGAATATGGTTTAAATTATAAAAGAGTTATTAAAATTATAATATTTTTAAGTTTATTTATTATTTTTATTATTATATTTTATTTTTTATTAAGAAAATAGGAAAGTACCTCATTGTAACTCTAATTTCCTCCTCTGAAACTGGTCATTACCTGGAGAGTCATTATTCCTTCACTGGTCCAACCATTCGCATCACCACACAACCAACATCATTATTCATCACCTATCACCAATCACTCATCTAATTTTTAACGCAATATTTCTCCACAGCATCAACATTGCCTCATGACACTATTAAACCATTGAAAAAAGTTTCATCACATCCCTTAAGACTCGAACTATGGTCGATACATAGTTCTCTCAACTATCATAAAAAATTAGAAAATATACAATATTTGAATGATTATAAAAAGTATATTTTTTTAAATTTGGGTAAGCCTGTGGGCCACCTGAGGGATTATTCGGGGTGAAATTGAAATTTTTGGTTCACGTTATATGCAGGCTTTTGTGGGGAAAACTCGCTTGGGCTCAAACCTGCGTGGGATTGGCCCACCCTGCCCATTTTGTATTATTAAAATAAGTAAAAAAGATACTAGACAGACCTTATAAAATTAAACATAGATGAATAATTCTCTTGGGTATATATTTAATGAAATTAATTTAATTATTTAAGAAGTTGAGTGTATTTTCATAGCACTTTTAAACACAAGGTAGGGGTTTCACCTCAAAATTTCCTTCCTTGAGACACATTTTTTACACATAATTTCTTTTAAATGGAGTGTATACTAACAATTGGATATTTAATATCATGTATTATATTTCTTCAAGGTATTTTAACTTCAACATAAATATCTCTATCTTTATCTCTCTTTCAAGGGGGTTTATTAGAATGTTTCTTAAGCCGTTAGGGTTTGGTCTCAATCACCATTCCTTAAGGCATGATTTGATATTATGCACCAATATTCATTTGTATAGTGAAACTATTTCCCATATTAATTATAATATCATAAGTTATTTTTGAACTTGGAAACATCACTTTCATTCATGATATTCCTTATTGTGGTCTACAATTGATATCTTCCCTAACATATAAGGGTATTTCATAACTCAATCTGATTTATAGAGTTATAAAATTTCCCTTGAATTTTATATTTCATTTCATATGGTATACCTTATTTTTATTTGGGTAGATTTCATTTGATATAAATCTAATTTGATAGTGATTTTTGAGACTTTTTTAAAATGAAACTATGTTAAGAATAATTATTATCCATTTAAAAGATGGTTTCACCTCCTTGTCCATAATTTCCATTAACCCTAATGTTCTATTTTTTAAACCTCATTAAGTTTTATCTCATGTGAACATAAAATTTACCTTATACTCTTTCCAAAATAATGTTTTATTATCTTATTTTATAATTTGGGATTTTAGAAAAGGTGTTTTAAAACATAAAAAGGGATCTTCCTTACCACCCTTATTACTTGTCGGTTGCTTGTTCTCATTTTCTCTCTCCATTTTATGAAATATTTTTCTCACAAAATTATTTTATTTTTTATATATTTCACTTACATATATACCTATTTAAATATCCTTGTCATTTTCAGGGTTATACAAGTTTTTAGTTTTCTTTGAAATTCCCACTTTTAAATAAACCATATTTAAGGGAACTTACCAATTCCTAATCTAATGTCAAGAATCACCCCCATCCAACATTTTTAAACCATGAATACCTTATAAAAACCATAATTATTTTATGGATAACCATATTGGTTCAATTATGGTTTTATAGAAAATAATAAGTTTTTTCCTTCTTTAAAAATATCCTTAACTTCGTTTCTGGTTTTGATGGTGGTCGTTTGATATCTCGACGGTGTGGTAAATTTTAACGAGGCCGGTTCTTCTGTGATGGGCTTTTGATGAAGCGGGTAAAGGTTTATTTGGTATGTTGTTTTGAAGATGCGACATCTGAGGGGTGATGTCGGTCGATGGTGTTGAAAGTGATGACAAGGTGGTTTGGCGGGGGAGCAGCTCGAGGAGCCTCGCGTTTCAAGAATCTGTGTCCCGAGGAATATCAGTGTGGATGTGATACTAATTTTCAATTTTGAATCTAAATGGATTTATATTTGAATTTGGTAATCTGGTAATTTGGTGTATGTCCTGGTTCCCGCTCACCCATAAAGAGGATTTCTAAAATCAAATAAAAATATAATTTTCAGTCAAAATATCCTTAACTTATTTCATAATGTTTCACCCAAGTGGTTCACATTCATTTTTCCTTCACCAGATCTTTCTTATAAGCTTTCTACATTGGAAATCCATGTTCAAGACCTATTACCTTTTTCCAATTATGAAAGTTTAAATTTATTTATTTCCTTATTTTCATAATAATCTATGTGATACAACCTTGGATTATGTCTTAAGACAAGATTGTGAAACCCAATTCCATATTTTGGGTTATATCATGAATATGATTTAGGTATGGACTTTTTTACTCTTATATCACATACATGAATTTTAATTTTATGACATGATAGGTGGGTTTATTATAGACCTCTAATTAATTGGGTAATTCTAATATTTCATGAGATAGTTAGTATGGTACATGGGTGGTTAGCCTGAGCACACTATGTTATGCTGATGGTTAGCCTGAGAGTATGATGATTATGATAGCGATTATCCTATGTTATGTTGTCTTGGTGGTGAGCCTTGACATATGTTTATGGTGTTATTTTTATGATATTACTGCATACTTATGATTCTATAATCTAATTATGTCATTCTTTTATGTCATGTTTCCATGCTTATGATTATCCTCTCTGCGGTGTCATGTTATGCCTCCTAGCCCATTTATAGATTCATGGTTTACTTTGATTATTACCTTACAAGGATTTCACGATCACAATTTTCCTTATGTATTTTCCCTAGGGTATCCTATAGAGTTTAAGAAGATCTATGGGAGTTAGGATTACTATGTGGAGTTTTAAATAAAGATTACGTTTTTATGTTTAAGATTATGTATTTATGTATCTAATCATTCAAATACACTAGACCTCTCGATCCCTACCTTTTAATTGTTAGAAAATTATGTTAAGAATCATAACATGATATGCATTTAAGGATTAGGCCACTATATTTGGTATTAGATAAAGGTATAGTTAGTTTTGGATATTTGGATGATAGAAAATTAGTAAAAACCCTAGAGATAAAACTAAGTATAGGATAACATCCCACATATTTGGTAATGTTTTGAGTATGTAATTTTCCAAGAAATGAATTCCCTATCTAAATAATATGAGTGGATGCAGGCTCTAATATAGATGTACCAAGGGTTAATAAAAATGAAATGGGAATGTTATGTATTAACTTAATTGTGACCTGGTGCATGACAAAGAGGCCTAATTTCAATCCTAGTATGACACTTATGGAGAATATAATTTGATTAATCATACTATCTTTACACACTATTATGAAGGATTTATTTCCTACTTACATAGAGGGATTAAGTTGAGAATCATAAGATAACCCAACATAAAGTAATCTGGGTTAAGAAAATATTGATATAGGTTAAAATAATGAAATTATGGGGTAATGTGATGATGTAAAAGGTTAAGAGGTTTTAGGTTGAATCTATTTTATTTTATTGATTATAATAACACCCCTATGATGCTAAATGTTTATCACTCATGTTAAGCCTTTTGGTTTTAGTGATGGCTGGAACTAGAAGGAACCCCTGGGTGTGATGGACAATGCAATGATTACCTCAACAATCAACCCATTAGAATGGGAAATGTACTAAGAAATCTAGTGATTATTCCAAACCAACTATCACAAAACATGATTAACAATGTAACCATAGTTTAAATCCAGAGTGCACCAAAGAATAGAAGGATGCAGACTCATGAAAATTCAATCAATGAAGATGATGAAATAATGGATATTCAACCATCTATATGTCACAAATATGGGAAGAAGAACCAAGGGAATTACCTAAAGGGGACATGAAAATTCTTTAATTGTAGTAAAATAGGGAATCTAACAACAAGATTTTGAGAAAAAAAAGCATAAAATGAAGGAAGATAATGTTCTTCCCAAGTATCCACTAATGATTTGATGTTTTATATGTGAGAAATTTGGTCACTATGCAACTCAATTCCCTAATCCAAGGGTTAGTGTGGAAAATTGATTCCAAACACCTCCTATATCATGGGAACAAGGGAAATATTATGCAACAACTATTTTTGAGGTAAATAATGATCTTTCACTTAATATTTATCTATGTCCTATGTCATGTAATATTTCACATATCATATATTTATCTATAAATAAAAAAATGGTGGTACAATTATTATATACATGGTATACAAAACTTTATCAAGGTTTGAGGAAAGTTAAACCTTATATATCTATCTATTCTTCAATTATTATGATTCTATTAGGAATGGATTGCCTCTTTTTACAAAGGGCTCATATCAAATTGTAAATAGGGAAATCTCACTTCATATCATAAATCATCCCTTGATCAACTACCAATGTATGGATAATTAGGATCTCCCTATGGGAATTACCACATCGTATGAGTTTTAAAATTTTGAGGATACAATTTATGTAAGGGGGAATAAGGTAATAACCCAAGATTTTAATATATGTTTACCTATAACTAAGTAAAATATGTTTGATAGTTTTCTCCTCACGTAACATCAGACTAACAAAAATAGTGATATGTTTAGACCATTAAAAATTAACCATTGAATTAGTAAATATGAATAAGAGTAACTGAACTACAAAATATATAAATTTTTATATTTATATATAATGGTTATTTTATACAAATTTACTCAATTCATTATTGGGTTTTAGAATCTATCTTTTTATACGTTGAACTTTTTATTATAGAAAACTAAGCATATTATTTTTAATTAACAATTTTAATAAATATAATATTGATTGATTAATGCTAGATTTATTATTTTTTTATAGAAATTCCGAATAAAAACAACAAGTATTTTTAAAAAAGTAACTTTCCTATAAAAACAGTTTCTTATTATATTTTATGATTTAATTTAAAAGTTAAAATAGAATATTCTATAAATTGAATTTGAAAAAATTAACATCATTTTTTATATTTATAATTTTAATATTATTTTAAATGTTTTTTTGGTTTTTTAAGTAATGTCCTAACTCCAGTAGCCTGGATCTGGTTACCTATTTTATTACATTGGCATAAGATACATGAAATCACATCTCAAATGACTGAATATTTAGTAGTTTTGATAAAATAGATACATATATGAAATTCAAATTATATTTTGGAAATAAAGTTCAAAAAATAATTTTCATTGAAACACCATTATTCCCATTAACATAAATCTACATATCAATCATAATAAACATCTTGCAAATCTGGGGAAAATAAAACATAAGAAAGGGGTGAGTTCAAATTCTTAGTAAGAGTTAAGTACAATAGAAGTAATAATGAATCAATGATCATAATAAATATGAAAAGGTAAATAACTGAACACACAATCCATGTAATTAATAAACTTTTTCATAATGTAAATCTGTAAATAATATCATAGTGAAAATATCATGGATAATAATAATTGAATTCTTAATGAAATGTTTAATTATTAGATGTCATATATCTGGTACATGAACCACTTCCATCAAGACCTTTCATAATAATATTTAATATTTATGGATAAAAATACATTTAATTTGGCCACATTATTAATCTAATGATACTACCAATTCATCAAGGAGATTTTATATATATGGACCCCATCCATTCTTCCATGTACAAAGCATTCATTATATATCAAATAATCAATTAAATCAAAGTGTCTCATATCACTTTGAAACATTTGAATCATAAGACCCATGAAGGAATAATATTTAACAAAACATTAAATAACATGAGAATTTTATGATATGTCAAAGGGTCTGCATATACACCTCATAAAATAAGGTGGGTGTATAACATCAAAATAAGCCTCAATGGAAGGAGATTGAGACAAAGTACTTTACAAAGATCAGTTCTTTAATAAAATGGATCGATTATGTGTATTTATTATAAATACACATAAAAGAAGTATAAATGAGATAGGAGATAATGAAAAGTAATTTCACACATAACCTTAGCATGACATAATCAATGAAATAGAAGTTTAACCTGATTAAAGAAAATTGAGTTAAGAAAATCCCTTCCCACTTGTAATCAATCGAATCGTATACCCCATAAAGGAAATAATTATAAAATTAAACATTTAATTCCATTAATATAATGAGATTAATGATATTATATATCAATGGGTAGCATAAATACACCACTCATAAGAAATAATTGGCGAATAAATCATATATCTCACAGAAGTAAAAGTGAGATGAGAAAACCCTTACCTCATGCTTCCCTTTAGTGCCACGTAATTTAACCTACTATATAATGATTTAAAGAATGTTTTTAACTCATTATAGAACTATATTTATTTTTATAATACCTTATATGATCCTTTTATAACATTTAATAACCCATTAATTAATAATATTTTATTATTTTCATTGTTTCAGGTGCGTTTGTTTCATGGTTTCATGATCAGTTCATTTGTCTATAATTATGGATTATCTTGTAAAATGGTTACTACAGAAGTAGAAAAAATAGTATTAATGAACTTACAGGAGTATAAATATTCTAATATATCATTTTAGTATCTAACATGAGGATGATTCATTATATAAAATGTTAATGATAAATGATTAGTTTATTTTGGTGGTTTTTATAAACATCAAGAACTAGTTTCATTTTATTTACTATTAAGACTGTATATTAGTTATAGAACATGATATATGTTATAATATACCTATTAAAAAATTATTTAACCAGAACAATATTTTTATGACCATCTATGAAAATGGTAATGGAAAACGAACAAAATCATTATTCACAGAGACGATTAACCGACATAATTTCGATAATAGTTTTGTTTCTTTGAATTAAGAGGAGGTAATAAAAGGGATGGATAAAATATATTACATTAGAAATATAAAAATATATTATATAAATGATTCTGGAGTTATCACGCCTTTATGGATTAAGAAGGTGAGGATAAAGTAGAAAAAGAAAATAAATTAAGAGAGGTGCTTTGAAAAAATTACCTCTTGAATATCACCTCCTTTGAGGACCTTGTATTTGGTTTTTTGGTGATACTAGAAGCTGTTGGACAAATAGAGAGTGATTAAAATAGGTTTTGGTATATATTTAAGGATATTAAATACTTTTGGGTCGAAATTGGGTGGTGGGGGTGATATTTATACTTGAGGAGAGGTGAGTTTAAATGATTAAAACAATGATTATTTTATATTTAAAGACAACAAAATTGAGGTGAAATTACTTTCCATGACTTTTGATGACAATTAATATTTTATAGACTGGTTAGGGTCTATAAATACCTCAAACAATCATTAAATTTTGTAGTATTTAGATATTTTAAGACTTTACCACAGACATAACAAATAAATGGGTTTTTAAAGTGAAAAGTCCAAAAGTTTGAAATGTTTTTATATCCAATTTCAATGTGAAATTGATTCCAATGACCAAAATTGGTTTTATTTATTTATAATTGAACTAATTTTTTTTAAAACCAATTTAAAATATTACTTATCTTTAAAAATAAATTATATGAAAAAGTAGTTTTTAATTAAAAATAAGTATTTTTTACTATTCTTCAAACAATGAAACTTATCTAAAAAATACAAAAAATTAAACTTAAAGTAATTTTTATATTATTATTTAAAAAATTAAGCTTACTTTTTAAAAAAAAACTTATAAAAATGTAAAAATTTAATTTTAAAATAGGTGCACTATTAAAATACATCAAAATTACCTTTTAGAAAAATATAGGCTTTTATGCTTAAAAATGGATTTAATCTTATCTTAATTCTATCAAACATATTGATTGAATTTAAAAAATTTGAATGAATATATACCATATAAATTTTATTAATATATCTCACTAATAGTGATTAATTTAATTTATTAATATAAAAAGCCATTGTGGGCATAAAAATAGTTTTTTTTATAAAAACACATCATTTATGTTCAATTGGTATTTATTTTAATTTGTAATTAATTGGTAATCAATTAATTGATTTTATAAACATGTGTAAACTATATTTTCAGAATTTAGTTGATCTAATTCATTCCCTCCATTCCAACAGCTAGGTGATAACTATCATAAATAAATAATAATATTTTAATAGTTTGTGTAAACTTGATGTTATGTGTAATGTAAGTTATCGAAGATATTGAATTTAAAAAGATACATACCATAAAATCTTGGGGTGTTGCACTATCTCCTCTAATAAATTTCATCCTCACAATTTGAAATTTCACTTCGAAAATCAAAGGTTGATACTTGAAAATTACTTTGTGGGCAACCCACATTATAAATAATGTTAATAAAACACCCCTTGATAGGAGGGAAAGAGAAATGTAAAGGTCACCACAAAATTAGGATTTAAAATAGGATAAAATTAGTGGGAAGTGAAAACGAGACATGGAAGAGAAATCAAATTATCAATTTCTGATAGATAATGATAGAGGACATGGTCATTATAAGGTTAATAACCACAAAACCATAGACCAAATAGGTTTTAAAAAGGTCATTGATATCATAAAAAAGGATGGTAATATGATAACATTTTATTTTAAAATCATTTGAGAATAAATAATTACTTGATTTCATATCATAAGTATAATCTCACTATTTTTTATGCTTTAATCTATTTTCACATCATTTCTTAAACCAAGATACGAATATTCAAGATGAATTTATATTCCTAAAGAACTTTATCAAAATATCCATAAGTCATTCCTTAAGCCTTTAAATATTTACCTAAACCAAAATGGTTAACACATGTTATCTAATATGATAAATCATACTTTAACTTCAAACATTAATATCCAAATTTCAACTTAATCCATTCTATAAGTAATTAATCTTAAGATTCATCCAAAGTAAGTCTATCCAAATTCGAAGACCAAATTTTTTAAAATGAAGGTCACTAAATTTTCAAAATCAACTGAACATCAGGTTTTCCTAACATAATGTAGATATTATTGTCACATAACAAATATATGAATACCTTTATCTCCTTAAAATCTTAATGAAAACATGCATGCTTCTAATAATAAAATCTTAGGTATATTTCTTAAATCCAAACATGTAGGATACCTAGTAAAGATAACATAAACCATCAAATCACTAATCACTTTCATAGTCACCAATAATATCCCATCGACATCTCTTTGTCATTATTTTATAAACATAAATCATACATTAAGGGTTATATTCCCCAAATAATATATTTTCCAAATGATTAAACTACAATATAATAACTTATCTTGGTACTATTCATCACATGCTTCCAAATCCTTAAAAAAGTACTACAATACAGTACTTATATATCTTAGAATTATTATAACCAAATCATATTTGATAAAATAATTATTAAATCCAAATACACAAGAACTTTAATCATTCTACTTCATTCTTAAACTATTAACTACGCTTCATTATCATATTTCTTAATACGCCATTCCTTTCATTTTTTATTTGTAGTATCTTCATCATCAACAGTATAACCATTACTTGTAAAACCTTGATGATTCTCTTAATGAATTTACCTACTAAGACATTTATTTTTATAATGATAATACTTTACACATTTAAAACATTCAACGGTCGATAATAACTTAGAGATGCTATTATTCCAAACTTTTCATTTTTTACTTAGAAATTACTTGATTTATATCCTTCTTCCCACTCAAAACATCTTCCCATTCCTCTAAGACATTCACTTGGGTGTTTCTTCTCACAATCTAAACATATAAGAAACTAATTATTCTTTTTTCCATGATCTCCACCACCAGAGCTCTCAATGAACTCTATTCTTATCTTCTTTGGTGAGTCTAGGAGTTGGCAAAAGTGTGTGTTTTAATCATATATAGTGATACCTAATTAAATATAAATATGATATACTTTACTCTAGTAATCATCCCATTTGGTTTATAAACCATACATTGTATATAACATTCAATTTTAATATAGTTAATTCTAATTACCACTACTGACTAAAACCAAAAAGAAAAGTGTACGTATCAAACTACACTAATCAGAGTGATTTAATATTATGAAAAATATATATAAATAATGACACGTTCTTCTCAATATATGAGTCTTTAGGTTTAACCTAGGTTATCTAGGGTCAATACCAAATCTATAGGATATTATCCTATACTTAGACTTATTCTCAAAGTCATTCATAGGGTTATATTCCCTAATCTATGTTCTCCTAAATATAGTTCCTAAAATTTCTTCTAGACTTTCTCTGATACCAAATGTATCAAACCCAAATCCAGTATCCCAGATTCGGTGCCCTGCTTTATTAGATTTGACATAATATACATGAAATTACATCCCGAAGGACTAAATAATTCAGTATTCTTGGTACACTAGATACATATTTTAAATTCAAATTAAATTTTGGGCATAAAGTTCAAAAAAATATTTTATTTTAGAACACCATTATTCCTATTTTCATAAACCTACATATCTCTCATAATAAACTTATTGAAAACCTAGGGAAAATAAAACATAATAAAGGGGTAAACTCAAATGATCGGTAAGGGTTAAATATAACAAAAGAAATAATGAATCAAAGAGCATAATCAATATGATAAGGTAAAAAATAACCACACATGTCATGTAATTAATAAACTTTTTCACAATTAGAAGCCATATATAACATCATAGATAAAATATCATGGATAAAAATCATTGAATTCTTAATGAAATGCTTAATTATCGGATATAATGTATCTGGTACATGAACCACTACTATCAAGAACTTTCACAATATAGTTTACTCTTTATGGGTAAAATACCATTTAATTTTTCCACATTATACATATCATGAGATTATCGATGCATCAAGGGGATTTTCTATATACAGTCTCCATCCGTTCTTTTATGTCCAAAGAATTTATTATATATCGAATAATCGATTAAATCAATGTGTCCCAAACCACTTTGAAACAATTGAATCATAAGCTCTGTGAAAGAATAAATTTTAACAAAACATTAAATAACATGAGATTTATATTATATGTAAAGGGTGTTATATATAAACCTCATAAAATAAGGTGGATTTATAACATCAAAATATTCCTCAATGAAAGAAGATTGAGACGTAGTCCCTTACAAAGATCATTTTGTTAATCAAATGGATCAATTATGTGTATTCACTGTAAATAAACATAAAACAGGTGGATATAAAATAGGAGATAAATCAAAATTAATTTCACACATAACCTTTTAATTACATAATCAATGAAATATAAATTTAACCTAATGAATGAAAATTGAGTTAAGAGAATCTCTTACCACTTATAATCAATAGAATTGTATACCCCATAAAGTAATAATTATCAAATGAAACATTTAATACCATGAATATAATGAGATTTGTGATATTATATATAAAGGGGAAGTATACATACAATACACATAAGAAATAAGTTGCGGATAAGTCATATATCTCACAGAAGCAAAAGTGAGATGAGAAAATGATTACCTTACAATTCCCTTTAGTGTAACATACTTTAACTTCATGTATAATGGTTTAAAAAATGTTATTAGATCATTCCAGGACTATATTAATATTTATAATACCTTATATTATCCTTTTATAATATTTTATGACCCATTCATTAATAATATTTCATTATTTTCATTGTTTTAGGTGCGTTCGTTTTATGGTTTCATGATCGGTTCATTTGTCTATAATTATGGATTATCTTGTCAAATGGAAATAAAAACCCAGAAGTGAAATGAAATAGTATTAATGAACATACAATAGTATAAATGGTCAAATATATTTTTTTCTAACATAAGGATGATTTATTAGATAAAATGTTAATGATAAATGATTAGTTTATTTTGGCAGTTTTTTTTAACATCACAAACAAGTTTAATTTTATTTACTATTTGAAGTATATAATAGTTCTAGAATATGAAATAGGTTATAATATACCTATTAAAATATTATTTAACCAAAAAAATAGTTTTATGACCAATCATGAAGGTGATAATGGAAAACGAACAAAATCATTATTCATAGAGATGATTATCCAACATAATTTGGACAATAGTTTCATTTCTTTGAATTAAGAGGAGGTGATAAATGGGATGGATATAAGGCATTCCATTATAAATATAAAACTATATTATATACATGATTATGGAGTTATCACTCCTTAATAGATAAATGAGGTGATGAGGAAGTAGAAAAAGAAAAAAAATTAAATGATTTTAGGACCAAATGTGGTGAGGAGGGGTGGTATTTATACTTGAGGAGAGGCGAGTTTAAGTGATTAAAATATTGATTATTTTATATTTAAAGCCAACCACATTGAGGTGGAATTAATTTACAATACTTTGGATTACAATTATTATTTTAGGGGTTGTTTGGGGTTGAGGAATACCTCAACCAACCATTAAAGTTTGTAGTTTTTAGGTATTTTAAGCCTTTATTTTTTTAACTTTAACTCGTTTAATTTTTTACCTATATCGCAATAAATAAATTTTTTACCATGGTAAATTTATTATGCCTAAAAATGAAATTGATATTAAAACATAATTTAGACATTATAATTACAAAAATGGATTCCATTTTACTAAATTAAATTCAGATAATTGTAAAAATTATATTTAAAATTAATCCTGGAGACACAATGAAAAACGAGGTTTTAAATTGAAAAGTCCAAAAGTTTGAAATGTTTTTATATTCAATTTAATGTAAAATTGATTTCAATAACATTAATTGGTTTTATTTATGTATAATTGAAATGTTTATTATTTAAAACAAATTTAAAATCTAATTTAGCCTTAAAAATAAATTATATGAAAAAATAGTTTTTAATTAAAATTAAGTATTTTTCACTATTTATCAAAAAATAAAATTTATCATAAAAATAAAAAACATTCACCATAATCCAATTTTTATATTAAAATTTCAAAAATGAAGTTTATTTTGTCGAATAAAACTTATAAAATTGTCAAAATTTAATTTTAAAATAGGTTCTCTATTAAAAGATGAAAAAATTACCTTTTAGAAAATTATAGTTTTTTAATCTTAAAACTAGAATTATTCTTATATTAATCCAATAAAACATATTGAATGAATTTAATTTTTGTTCTTAATATATAACATATAAATTTTATTAATATCTCTCACTAATAGTGATTAATTTAATTTATTAATAAAAAATGTCATTGTGGGCATAAAAATATTTTTTTTTATAAAAACACATCCTTTATGTTCAATTGGATATTATTTTCATTTATAATTAATTTTTAATCAATGTCTTCATTTTATAAACACATATAAAATATATTTTCATAATTTAGTTGATCTCATTTATTTCCTCCATTCTAACAGCTAGGTGATGACTATTATAAATAAATAATTATATTTTAATCATTTGTTTAAGATCGATGTTTTGTGTAACATAAGATATCAAAGATATTTAATTTAAAAATATATATACCATAAAATCGTAGGGTGTTATATTTTCTAAAAAGATTGATTTTTAGGTGAATAGTGTAAAATACTGATTATATAAATAACTTGACTTTTATGTCATTATTAGTATAGAGGTATGAATTGGAAACTTGTGAAACCTTTTTATAAGACCAAATATATATTTCATAATTCAATTTATAATTTTTTTAAACGTTGGTTTTAATTTACAAACACATACTTTACATTTTAGAACTTAAGTTATACTTTTCAAAAAAATGTTTTTATTGTGTTTTAAGAACTTATATCTATAACTATTTTTTATTAATTATATAGTTTGAATATAATAAAATGAATTCATTTTTTTGATTCATCATTTGAAAGTATCCTTAGGATTATTTTTATAGATTTTTCTAAAAAATTGTTTTTGAGATGAATAGTAAAAAATACAGGTTTTTCCAAAGTGATGGATCTTATTACTATATAAATGAGACATATAATTTTATTGATCAAATATGTATTTTTGAATAGTGTTATTAATTTTAAATACATTTTTTAAAATTTATAAAACATATGTTTAACCTTATAAAACAAAATTAATATTTTAAGTCTAATAAGAAAATTGTTTTTGGTATTTTAATTTAATTAAAAATTATTTTGGTAAAATTATATTTTGAGTTGATTTGAAAACCCCAAAAGTTTAATTGTTTTTATAATAAACCAATTTATGTATTTAAATTAAAAATCATTGATAATCATGTACCACATTTAAATTTTAATCTAAAAATGAAGTTTTTTTAAAAAAATGGGTTTTTGCATGTTATATGTGCCAATCTAAAATTAATATCTCTAACTCATGTAAATTTTATTTTTATAAAATTATTTCCATATTTTAAATCATAAAGTTAAAATTAGTAAATAATACCAATTTTAATGTTTCCCATCAAAATTTGTTACTAAGGGTGAAAGCAGAGCTATCGCGGTATGGGTAAATTAGGATTCAAGTGGTTTAACATCGTGATAGTGGATAAAGATGCAAGATCAAGATATGAATGTAGACACTCAATTAAAATAGTATGGGGGTGATTTTTAAGTTTAAAAACTTTCATTTTTAAACTTAAGGAAACATTTTTTAAGAAGGTTAAACAAATTAGATTCACTTAAACCCTCTTTTGTAAGTTTAAGGAAAAACACTTTGGAATGATAAAGATGATTATCAATAAGTTCATAGGTATAATTAAACAAGATTCTACCTTAAAGCATATAAAATCTTATATCAGAGTTACAAAAAAAGAGAAAGTATAAGAAATACTTTCTTATTAGTACAAATTTTAATGAATATTAAATGTACATATAAAAGAGTACAAGTAATTTAACCAAAATAGAAGGGTATCCAAAACAACTTGGATAAAGGTCCCATGATTTATACTTTCAAGAAAGTTTGTCTTACCCACACTAGGGTAAGCCCTTGATCCACAAAAGATCAGTGTATGTCTTTCTATCCCCAAAAGACCGTGATCTGTAAGATGATCGACACCTTTATCTTCCTTCAAACTGGAATTTCTTGATTAAGCAGGTAATCAGAACCTATTTCTTCCTTCAGCTTGTAATCCCTTGATCGTATACAACAACAATCAGAATCTTAGAAAGAAAAACAAAGCTTATATAAGATTTAAGTATGTGGAACAAGTTGTTCACAACTTAGACTCTTCAAGGCTTTCTCACAAGGAAATTTTTTCAAAAGTTCTCACAGAGTATCAATTCTCCAAAAAGTTCACATCTATGAAATATTTCAAACGATTAGGTATTTATAGATGAGATCTCCAATGTTCGGATTTTACTCCAATGGTAAATTTTTTAGTGAAATATCGGAGGGACCTGTACAACTGGCACTTTCAACAGTTATATAATAACGGATTAGACGACACCATTTATCATAACAAAATATCATGAGAAACATTAAGTATATATGAATTTGTTTATATATAACATTATGTTAAGAAAAAAATAGTAACTTTAAGAAAGATATGAAATCATATTTCGAAATAATTGAGAATGAGAATTTAAGAACCTAGGATCAAATTTGATTTTTTGATTGAATCAGAATTTAAGGAAGTGAATCAGATTCAAAAAACTGAGAGAATCAGAATCACAATTCTAGACAATTCAAAATTGAATAAGTGAATCAGATTCTATTTTTTGAGCAATTCAGAATTGAGAAAGATGAATCAGATTTGATTTTCTGCATGATTCAACATTGAGAAACCATGAACCAGATTCTCATTTTTGAGCAATTCAGAATTTAAGAAACTGTGAATCAGATTAGATTTTTTGAATGATTCGGAATTGGGAAATGGGAATCATAATTGAGATTTTAATAGAATCATATTTATAAATTTGAAGGAATCAGAATTAAGAAACATGAAATAGATTTGACTTTCTAGATGATTTAGAATTGAGAAAGTGAAGGATTCTAAGATTTATTAAGGATCTTATTTGTTCCAGTAACAATTCAAATAATTTTAGACTTATCTATACAAAGGTTAAAGAACATGAATATATATTTTCTTATAGATAGAAATAATTATTAAGGAAATGCATATAAATTTTGTTATAGATAAATAGTGTCATAAAGAAAATGTGTTAATGATTTGCAAAACATAAAGGAATAAGAAAAGGAATAAGGAAATTTTTAACTCAACAATCTCCCCCTTTTTGGAAAGCATAAAAAATAATTTTAAGAAAAGAATATTAAAACATAAAGAGTTCATATTTTCACTTAAAATAACTTATCTCCCCCTTAGTTTATAGAACAATATGAATACCACTAAATACCCCGTAGGTTAAGAAACCCCCCTAAGGATCGCATTTTGAATTTATGTATTTGTTTTAATTTCTTAAGGAAATATCTCCCCCTTACTTAAGTGTGTTTTATTTAAACATCATCTTCTTTAAATTTTCCTCCTTAAACAAATATTCTTTTAGTACATTCTTCTCCTCTTTTGTAATTTTCAAAAAAGAATGGGGAAAAGTATAATGTTCCTAAAAAGTTAGAAAAAAACTATACAAAACAAAGAATAATAATAGTTTGATATTAATAGAGTTTTATAAAAAAGAAATACAATAAAAATCAATATCTCTTCGGTATTAAGGGCATGATCAAAGCCTTTAACTTCTTGAGCTCATTGTGATCATCTTGAAACTTTGCTAAAAGAACTTCCTGATCCTGACTCTTCTTCTTCAGATTTGGAATCTTTTCTTGTTGAATTAAAATATTCTACTCACGAGACTAAATCTTTTCATCATAGGACTTAAGATTTTCATCTACCTCATCTCTACAAGACTTCACTCTTTTAAAATCTTTAGAAATAGAATTCAATTTCCTATATAAATCCCTATCTTCTTGCAATCTAATAGTTTGTTCTTATTTTATCCTTTCTGAGAAGTTGTGTGAAAGAGTTTTGATTTTTTCTTCTGATTATTTGAAGGAACCCTTAATTGTCTCAAACATATCATCCAAATCTTTAATATCATTATTGATCTGATTTGACCAATTTGTTAAATCTCTCTAATACTTTCTATGGGAATCATAATTCTACACAAAGGATTTAAAATCAGCTCCAAGTTTATGTGACTTTCCATGAAAATGTTTGTTGATTTAAATTTATAATTTATGGAAGCTTGAATAAGCTGACATATTGATTCAAGGTTTGAAAAGTATGGAATGGATTTCACCAACTACTTCAAATACAGAACAATAAAGTCTTCACCTATAGAAGAGGAAAATCTTTCTGATTCCAATTCATCTTGCTTAGATTTTCCAACATTTAATTTATTCCCTTTATATTTCTTGGATTCCAATATCTCTGACTTATTAACTACTTATCTTTCATTAGAAAATTGAATGATATTATTATCACCATCATCATCAACTTATTGATTTTCATCATTTCCACCATCATAATCTTGACCTTCATCATTAGAGGGGATTTGTTGAACTTCACTTTCAACAACATCGACTTCTTGAGATGGGGATTTGTGGAAGGATTTTACTTCTAAGGAAAGTTTTGATGAAGAGGCTTGAGATGTTCTTAAAGATAATCTAGCGTATTGGATCTACCTCTATATTTGTTTTATTTTTTAAATCTCATCACCACTTTATTTCTATTGGATGTTAACATATTCTTCTTCTACTTCTTGAATCTATTCATGAACAACCAGAACTAATCCAGAAGCAACTTGTTTTACTTTTACTAATTAGATAGCCTATAATACAACTGGTTGAGATTATTGAGTAAGTTCAATTTCTTGATGAAAGGATTCAGGAACATCAATTTTTTCTAAGTCTCTTTTTGTATCTTTCAACAATTATTGAACTATCTCAGCTTCAGATAAATTTTTCTTGAGATTCTTCTCTTTTTCTTATTTCTCAAGTTCTTCAATTTCTCTGATTTTCAATGCTTTACCTTCTGTTGGATTTAATCCAAACACTACATCTTCTTATTTCATTAGTTCTTTGTATTATCTCCACTTTTCCACAACTTCAATTGGGTAGGTTTTTTTATTTGACTTTGGGGGTTCAGAAGCTTGAGTTATTTTCTATGGTTCTGAGGCCTAAAGATTTCTTTTCTTAATATCATCTGACTGTTTCTTTGAGCTTTATCCAAATTCCTTTGAAATTATAGATAACTCAACAAACTCATTTGTCTTATCACTAAAAGAATATTTCATTCTTTTAAGTGTTTCATCACTTAAAAGATGAATCTTTAATTTCTTTGCCTTTTAAATGCATGGAACTTTATATAAGTTTAAACAACTTATGATAATCTTAGATAAGGTTGCTGGATACATAAGAATCCGAGATTTGATTGACTCATCCTTAATATTACGGATAGTAAGAAATATGTACTTCATTAGGTCAATCTTTCTTATATTAACAAGAAAATCCATCATGAAAATGTCTATTATCTTCAAGTGGTCCTTATCTCCTTTCCTTGGTATTAAAAGACCTTGTATCCATAAATCATTGATTTTGTAGTTAGTGAAGAGGTTAGAAATTTTAGGGCTCTTTACTCCATTAATACCTAAACAATCAATAACATTAACTCTATCAAAATATCCCTTTGAATCTGGAAACTTATGATAACAATAATAAGATTCACCATCATAGGGTATCTCAAGAATATCTATAGATTTCTTATAAGACAATGAATAAGTTTTCCTATAACTCTTAAATTGAAAGTTATCCTTACCACCTTCATTGAGAAACTCAACTAACTGATATAATTACATAACCAAGTTTGTATAAACATGATCTTATTCTCCCTTATTCTTCACAATGAAATTTTTTCCCAGCCTTGAAACTTAATAATATTTCTCATCAAAGAATCATACATAAGAAAGAAGTCCTAATCAAATAACCTTTATCTGAAGATCGACCAATATTTAAGTTCCTTATTCACATGAATTGAATTCTGATAAGATATTGAAAAATAAATTCAGAACTTAAGAAATATTTGTGAAACTTAAGAAAGAGTATGAAAACTAGAACAATGACTTTGAAGGGCGGCAGTAAGACAATCAAAAAAAATATTGAATTTGATGTGGGAAACAGGGTGGTCCCTCCTTTATATAGGCATCGAGGATGACGATTCAGTTTCTAAGATTAATCCAATAGTTGAAAATAATCGAATATGATTCGATGAATGTAATTAAACCGAATAAAGTTTTATAGATTTGATCTTTTGAGGTTTTAAGAAAATAAATGGATTTAAGGAAAGATGAATCCGTTTGAAGTTTTTCTTAAAACAATATTGAAAATACCAACAAAACAAATTGAAACTAAGATATAATAAGTAATAATATATACCTTTTGAAGTTCTAAGAAGATTTTTAGGTTGAGAAGACTCTTCTTTGATGTATTATATTCTAAAAAGTTTTATTAGAGTCTGAAAACATTTGATAGGTTCTGAAAACTTTTATTAGGTTTTGAAAAAAAATTATTATGTTCTAAATTTTTTTATTAGGTTCTAAAAAACATTATTAAGTTCCAAAAAATAATTTTAAATAAATCAAATGTACCCCCTCTATGAAAAGTAGTATCTTAATTTTAGGATATTGTTTTAAAAAAATTAGATATGAATGGTTACCTTATAGTTATCATTACTAACTTTTTTTTAATGTATTCAAATATACCAAAAGGTAATTATTTTGTGAAAATATTAGCATGTTGTTCTTGCATTCCGATGAATTATAGAATAATATATCCTTTAAGTGTAGGATATCTAAGAAAGTGATGCCTAATATCTATGTAATTTGTATGAGAGTGATGTTAAAGGTTTTTTCTTAAAGCTATGGAACTAGTGTTATCATATAGTATTTGAGTTTTAGTAAAACTCATGCCATAATCAGTGAGCGTGTATTGCATCCACAACACTTGATCACAACAACTTACAACTACTACATATTCAGCTTCAATAGTGGAAAGTTCTATAGAATATTGTTTCTTACATGACCAAGAAAATAAAGAATCACCTAAGAAATGACAAGTTCTAGATATACTTTTTCTATCCATTCTACAACCACTAAATTCATCATATGAAAATCTTTTAAAAAAAATAATTTTTAGAAGAATAAAAAAGTCTTAAGTCCATAGTTCCCTTTAAATATAAAAATATTATTTTAATTACTTTTAAATGGTAGTATTTTAGATTAAATTGATATCTTGAACATAATAATATGGATAACATTAAGTTTGAACAACTAGATGTTAAGTATAATAAACTTCCTATCATACCTTTAAGAGATGTTTAATCTACTGGTTTCCCAGCTTCATCAAGATCAAGAGTATTAGTGGTACCAATTGGAGTACTGATACTTTTAGTGGTGTTATATCCATTCTTTTTAAGAATATCTTTAATATATTTATGTTGAGATATATAGGTTCCTACTATTTTTTGAGAAATTTTAAATCCAAGTAAAAATGTTAACTCCCCCATCATACTCATTTCAAACTCATATTTCATAAGATTCACAAATTAATTAGTTAAGTATTACTGAGTTGATCTGAATATAATGTCATCAACATAAATTGGTACAATTAAAACATTTTTATTTTATTTTTTAAAAAAAGGGTTGGATTAGAAGTCCTCTTAACATATTTTGTTTGTAACAAAAATCTTGTAATTCTATCATACCAAGCTCTAGGGGATTTTTAAGGCCATATAAATCTTTGTTAAGTTCAAAAACATGTTCAAGATGTTTTGTGTATTCAAAACTAGAAGGTTGTTCTACATAAACATCATGTTGAACATATCCATTTAGGAAAACATACTTCATATCCATTTGAAAAAGTTTGAAGTTAAAGAATTCTGAAAAGGCTAAGAGAATTTGAATATATTCAAGTCTAGTTATTGAAGCATACATTTCTTCATTATCTATTCCTTCTTATTGATTATATCCTTTAGCAACCAATCTTACTTTATTTCTTACTATGATTCCATTTTCATCACATTTATTTCCGAAGACCCACTTTACTCCAATTATAGAAGTTTCTTTAGGTCTTTCAACTAAGGTCCAGACTATTCCTTTCAAATTTACTTAGTTAATCTTGCTTATCTTTAATCCTATCTTCATCACCTAAAGCCTCATCAAAACTTTTAGATTCTAATTAAGAAAGAAATTCTAGATGTTCTACTGCATTACTTATAGAACTTTTAGTCCTTACTAGTTGATGTACATCAAAAATGATACTATCATTAGGATGATTCCTTAGAAACAACTGACTTGGGTTTTTTAAAACGTGTTCATCAACATAGGATAACAAATCTTATAGAGTTAATACTTAAGAAACATTTTATTGAGTACTCTCCTTATTAGAAAAATATTTTATCAAATGTTGATAATCAGTTTTTGAAAACACATCCAAAGATGTAGGTTGGGGTTGTTTAAAAACAAAAGGATCAGTTTCATCAAATTTAACATGTACTGTTTCCTCAACATTACATAATTTTTTATCAAAAAATGAGCCTTAGAAGTAGTGAAATAACCTAAAAATATTCCTTCATTGGATTTGGGTGTGAATTTTTGTAAATTATCTTTTTTATTCAAAATGAGTACTTTTCATCCACATACTATGAAGTATGAAACTTTATTTTTTTCAACCTATCCACAACTCATAAGGCGATTCATTAAGAAATGGCCGGATTAAAACTCGATTTATAGTATAAAAATCATTTCATACAGCTTCATCCCAAAAATATTTAGCAATTTTTTGTTCACTCAACATGGTTCTTTTTATCTCTTGAAGAATTCAGTTTCTTCTTTCAACAATAGCATTCTGCTGAGGAGTTTTAGGAGCCGAGAAGTTATGAGTAATTCCTTTCGTACTACAAAAAGTTTTAAAATCTAAAATTTCAAATTATCTACTAGGATCACTATGAATATTTATTAGTGGAAGGTTTTTCTATTTTTTAATATTGGATGAAAAATATTTTAAATAATAAAAGGTTTTAGATTTCTTTACTAGAAAATAAACCCATGTAAATCTAGTGTAATCATCAATTAAAACAAATACATAGTATTTGCCTCCAATACTTCCAGTTTGCGTTGGACCAAAAAAGTATAGGTTCACTAACTGTAATGCATCATAAGTTGAGACTAAACTTATAGACTTAAATCTTGAGTTATGTTGCTTTCCATATTGATAAGGATCACAGACTTTTGAAGAATCAAATCTTAGATCTGGTAGATCCTTAACAAGTCTTTTCTTTGATAGTTTATATAATTTACTTAGGTTACAATATCATAGCCTTATATTCTATAACCAATATTGGTCTTCCATTACACTAAGGAAAGGTATGTGTAGACTCGTAAGGTCTTCTAAGTTAAGTGTATAAACATTCTCATACCGATGGGAAACAAGAATGAACACATACTTGGAATTGTTTACTAAGCATTTATAATTCCTAAAATTCACAAGGTAACCTCCATAACATAATTTACTTATGCTTATAAGGTTGTTCTTAAAACCTTTAAAAAATAAGACATTTGAAATTAAGGATTTTTGAAGAAAAAATGTTACCTATACCAAGAATTTCTCCTTGAGTATTATCTACAAAAGTTAATCTTCCACATTTCATCTTAATAATATTTTCAAAGAATTTTTTGTTACCATTCATGAGCTATAAACATCCACTATCCATGTTCTATGTATTGTTTTTGGTACTTTCTTTGTTATCCTAAAAATAAAATAGTTAGATTTTCGGAATCCAAACTTTATTGGATCTAGAAATGTTAGAAAGTGAAATCTCAGGAATCTATATTTTATTAGTAATGTGAGCTTTATGAAATCATAAGGATTGGATTTTATTTAAATAACAACTTTCTTCCCAGTTTCCACCACTTTGACACTTAGTGCAGAATGTGGCACTTTTAAGAACAAAATAACTGTAACTAAAAACAGTTTTTGAGTGAGAATAACCAATTCCAAAACAATTTCTTAGAAGGAAAAATTTTAGAATACATGTTAGTAAAACCTTACTTTCTATAATTAAAGTTTTAAAAAAGTTTATTTAAGGAAAATATTTTATATTTTAGTATAATGACTACATTCTTATCCTCATAGTCATTAGTCTTAGGATTGAGGGTTGTCTCTAAAACATTTTTATTAGAAATAACATTTTCAAGATATTTAGAAAGTTTATCCTCTTCAAAATTAAATTCCTTAAGGTTTTTTGAAATAGAAACAATTTAAAAAGATTTTTCATCAAGATATTTAGAAAGATATGATACTTTTTTTATTAAAATAGTGATCATATATTTTACCTTGTCAAGTTTCTTATTGATATTACTGTTTTCATTTTCAAGTAACTTGGAAAACCTAGATACTTTTTCAAAATAAGGTAAGGTATATTCTACTAAGGAAGATTCTTCATTGGAAGAAATATATCCATCAATATCAAGATAGTTTATATTTAAGGACATATTGGTTAAGGATTTAGTAGTGTGTACCTTAGCCACGAAACATTGGTTTTCTATAGGTACTCTAGAAATAGGAAAAATATTATTTTGTCCAGAAGATTCATTATCTAAAGATTTATCAGATGAGTCTCCATCACTTGCACTCCAAGAATCATTTTCCTTAAAGACTTTATTTACTTTAGGCTTGTAATATCTTTTCTGATTTCTCTAAGAATTTATATCTTTCAAGTCTTTTATTTTAAATATAGGACAATCAGGTTTAATATGTCATTCTTTCTTGCATTTATAACATGTGACTTTAGAATGTTTATTATATTTCCTATACTTTTTCTTATATCTGTATTTGAAATCATTCTTTCCAATAATCTTGTTCATCCTTTGAGAGAGATTAGCTAACTCAATATCTAACTATTCAGATTCACTTGAGTCTAACTGAATAAAAAATTTCTTAAACTTTTTTAACTTAGAAAATTTCTCTGGAGTCTTAGATTTAATCTGATTCAAAGTATTAGTAAAAGAAACACTCCCATTATTTTTCTTTATATTTAATCATCTCTCTTCAATATGTTTTCATATTGTAAGAGAGTTCCAAATAACTTATCAATAGTAACATTTGTAACTTTTCTTGACTTATCAATATCAGTTCTATTATATTCTCATTCATTGGGAATGATGTCAATAATCTTATCTATAAGAATCTCATCATCTAGCCCCTTTTATCCCATTAACTATAGACTATTTTCAATAGTCATAAATCTATGTTTAAGTTTAACTATTGGTTCTCCATAAGGAAAAACAAAACCATGATAGTCTGCTCTCAGCATGCATCTTCTAGTTTTAATAACTTTATAAATACCAAAATGTGTAACTTCCAATTTCTTCCAAATGCTGTTAGTTGATTCACATGAAAATATTTGGCTATATATTTTCTCGATCATAAAACAAAGCAAATTATTGAGTACCTTATAGTTTAGCTGATATTATTTTTTTTCTTGATTGGTAAAAGTTCTGAATTCCTTATCAGGTATCTTATAATCACTAGTAAGCATAACAAAAATGTACACACCAATATTGATAAAAAAAGTCTTCATTCTGTCTCTCTAGTATTCATAATCATTCCCATCAAAGATAAGTGGTCTTTTAGGGTTTATATTATCTAAGGATTTGATATTCATTCCTTCCATCTTAAAAGTAATACAAGAAATAATTTCTTTTTCACAACACAAGTTAGTGTAGTAAATTTTTATAAACAAAAATTTTATAAAAGAGATTATAAACAACTTGAAGAAGATAAAAAAAGTGCAAGTTAACTAAGTAGTGAAAATATGACTATGATACTAAGTGTGAGTATTATTATCTCAGATAAATGCTCTAATACCAATTATAGGATCAAAATATGAATTTAGATGCTCAATTACAAGAGGCGGTGAATTTTAAGTTTAAAAACATTCATTTTTAACCTTAAGTAAAATTTGTTTAACAAGGTTAAATAAATTAGATTAACTTAAACCCTCTTTTTTATGTTTAAGGAAAAACAATTTGGAATGATAAAAATGATTATCAATAAGTACACAAGTATACTTAAACAAGATTCCACCTTAAAGCACATATAATCTTATATCAGAGTTACTAAAAAAGAGAAAGTATAAGAAACACTTTTTTATTAATAGATATTGTAATGGAAATTAAAAGTACATATAAAAGAGTACAAGTATTTTAACCCAAATAGAAGGGTATCCAAAATAACCTTGATAAAGGTCCCTTGATTTGTAGTTTCAAGAATATTTGTCTTACCCACACCAAGTTAAGACCTCGATCTAAGAAAGATCAGTGTCTATCTTTTTATCCCTGCAAGACCTTGATCTGTAAGATGATCTACATCTCTATCTTCCTTAAACTTTGAAGCCCTTGATTAAGCAAGTAATTGTAACCTATTTATTCCTTAAACTTGGAATCCCTCGATCGTATACAACAACAATTGGAATCACACAAAGAAAAACAAATCTTGTTGAAGATTTAAGTTTGTGGAACAAGTTTTTCACAACTTAAACTCTTCAATGATTTTTTATAGGGATTTTTCTTGTAGAGATATCATATAGTATCAATTATCCCAAAAGTTCACAGAAACAAAATAATTCAAATTATTTGGTATTTATAGGCAAGATCACCAACAATCATATTTTCCTCCAACAGTCATATTTTTCTTGAAATATCAAAGGGACTTGTACAAGTGGCACTTTCAAACATCATATAATAACTAATTAGATGACACCATTTATCACAACAAAATATTATGAGAAACATTTAGTATATATGAATCTATTTATATAAAACATTATGTTAATAAAAAATAGTACCTTTAAGAAATATATGAAATCATATCTAGAAAGAATTGAGAATCGGAATTTAAGAAACTAGGGTCAGATTTTATTTTTTGAGTGAATCATAATTTAAGGAAGTGAATAAGATTCACAAAACTAGTAGAATTAGAATCATGATTCTGGAAAATTAAGAATTGAGGGAGTGAATTAGATTCGATTTTCTGCATGATTCATAATTGAGAAAGATGAATCAGATTCGATTTTCTACGATATCCAGAATTGAGAAATCCTGAATTGGATTCACATTTTTGAGCAATTCAGAATTTAAGAAACTGTGAATCAGATTCCATTTTTTAAATGATTCAGAATTGATAAATGGGAATCATAATCTATATTTTAAGAGAATCAGATTAATAAATATGAAGGAATTAGAATTGAGAAACTCAAAATAGATTTGAATTTCTAGATGATTCATAATTGAGAAAGTGAAGGATTCCAAGTTTTATTAAGGATCCAATTTGTTCTAGTAATAATTAAAATAATGTTAGAGTTAGCTATAAAATTGTTAAGGAACATGAATACATATTTCCTTATATATAGAAATAATTAGTAAGGAAATGCATATGAATTTTCTTATCGATAAAATGTGTTACAAATAAAATGTGTTTGTGATTTCCAAAACATAAAAGAATGAGAAAATGCATAAGGAACATTTTGACTCAACAAAAGCATGTGATAAAAATGCATGGTATTGGATAGTGTAGGGAGTCTCAGACTCACCTCTTTCCCCACACCATTATTGTCCATTATTGGATATTTTTTCCTTGAATAATGAAGTGGTATTATTGAGAAATAATGTATTTTTAAAAAAAATTCATTTTCTTCACTTATAAAAGTAGTCCACCTCCTCCCCATTTATCTACCCATTACAAATCCTTGTATCAACTAAAAATCTACCCTATTCTCTCCTAAAAATCCTACACATGCCTTTTAATCCTTTTTCTCATAGGTGAGTGGAGGCAGTTCAAGTTTGGAGCTGATGCGAGAGCAATCCAAGAGGTACACAAAAGAAAAGTTGGAATGATACAACTCGAACCGTGCTTGGTCCAAGGAGTTAATTACCTATGGTCAAGGGTTAGTTTATCATATATTGAAAAAACCAACCATTAAAGAATCTCATGGTCATTTCACTTTATTTTATCTTTGTCAGTTTCATGGTTAATTATTTATGGATGTTTAAATCATTAAATAAATTAATTAACAAGCATGCAATTTGGAATTAAAATAAAATTTATAATATGTATAAATTTTATCTAGACATGGTTAATCACTTAAGTAAAATCAACATAATATTAACAAGAACGTAATAAGGTGCCGATTCAGTGGTGGAATGGTGGTGAAGGTGAGGGGCATAACCACATAACTCTTTGGTAGGTTGAGGGTTTGAATGATGAGTGTCTGCTTTCGGAGCAAACCTCTCCCCAAGGATCCAATCACATTGTCTGGTCACCCAGTTTTAGATAGGGTGGAAAAAATGAGGCTCAATGCACTTGTGCTGACGAATTTCTTGATGAACCATCACTGCCCAGGTTGTTACCCTTTGGGATGCTCTTCCATCTGAGCTGGAAATTTCTCATTCCCGGCTGGGGCTCTCTATAGAGTGAACTCTTCGTGGGGAGGGGGTTTCCTTGTGTGGAGGGTTTGAAAAGGCCACACATGGGAATTACCTTTTTGAAAGAAAGATAACAGGCATGTAATAAGATAAAATGGATATTTTACACATAAAAATAAAAAATCCTCAAATAAAATATTACGTCTATATAGTCTTCCACTACTTTGGTACAAAACGAACTATATTTCAAAGTGATTTTCCAACTTTTTGTTTGGGTGATTTCAATTATTGGGGAATCTCTATCTTGAGTTTTGAGTTGACTTAAACCCGTTTTCATTGAGATTTGATCGCCCCTGCAAGGCTTAGTGAAAATAGTAGGAAAAGTGTTGAAGAAATCATAATCTAGGATTTCAATATTAGAGAGTCCACTTAACGGATTAAGAAGTTTCAATTTAATGCAGTTGGTATATTTCACCTACGTAAATACCTTTGATTAGCTTGTCAGACCTCTATTTGGGTTATGATAAGGGACATATGGATACTTTTCACTAGTAAATCCATGCGACAGGATATTCCGAAACTAACAATGAAGTCTATTAGGTTTCAATAAAATAGTGGGAGACTAATAAATTAAATAAATTTATTATCTAATTTTTTAATTCAGATAAATTAATGAAATGTTTCTCATATTTATTATAGAAATGGAAACCCAAATGACTTCAACTATATCACTGCAATCCATATTAAAGAATGATAACATTATCACCATATCAAATTTCTAATAATGGTATAGGTGTCACCATGTTATACTACATCCTGAACAAAAATTATATATACTGAAAAAACCCTCTTTCCAAGACACCTGAAAAAGAGGTTAGTGAGGAAGAACTGTTTCTATATATGAAACCTTTGGATGATTTCATGTATGTTCAATGTTTCATGCTGTTGTCCATATCCAGTGAGTGTTTAAAGAGACATGAGGATATGTATGTTTATAGAATTATGTCACACCTTCTTTATCTTTATCAAAAGAAGACAAGACAAGAGAGATATGAGATCTCTGATGTACTGTTCACATTAATGTTTGGAGAGTCGGTGCCAGCTAGGCCCCATGTAGTCCAGATGATTGACTACATTGAACGTTTGGTCATCTTGGTGTAGTTTTCAAGTGCAGTAGAAGCACAAGGATGGGTGTACCCAACTTTAATTTTACTGTTAACAATGATCAATCCGAGATCCGTCATGATAATAAAACACTGGATTGTTAGAATAGAATGAATAACAAAAAGGAAAAAGGGTGGTCCCAAAACCATAAAAAGGGTCATTATATGTTGATTATAATTAATTTTATTAAAAATACAAGAATTATCTTTATGAAATTCTCTCTCCATTGATGTTTCCAATTTGATCCATCATTGTATCGTAGAAGCCAAGTATAGGCTTCCTCTGGCGGTGATCCATACATGCTCCGCGTATCTCTAGAAATCTCCTAATGGATCTCTGAGTGCTAGCACAGAATAAACTTCACTTGTGATATCTGCTTTCAATCGCTTATAGAGCCACTTCCAAAGTGCTCTCCTTGATCCAGTGGAGGAGGATATCTCTCATAACTTAAGAGCATTCTGTGAGGAAAGAAATTCTCTTTTGGCTTGAGAGCTTTCTCCAGATCCATTGTGCACAAGAAAAAAGAATGGATATCGTAATGAGAATAATGTAATTATGATTTATATTACTTAAAATAATAAAAGAATGAAATAATTACCCAAAGGAATTTATTCATTTCATTTAATTTTTAGTAATACCCCATGTATAATAATAAGATTTGACTATTATTATTACTTGACATGTGCCCAGAGAATTACACTTAATATTATTTAATTAAAAAAATAATATTATTTCTCACAAATTCCCAAAAAATATACACGGAATGTATATATTAATATACACAGCGTTTACTTTTGTTTTTCGATTTTCTTTATTTCCTCCAAATTTATTAGACCTTGAATAATGACTATTTATTTCTCAAAAAAATATCACTTCATTACGCGCTAATAAATATATTATTTTTCCCACAATATATTCTCTCAAATAACTAGTGTCGAAATAAATGCAATCAGGCATTCTTGAATAATTATTAAACCACAATTGGGAATAATCTTTATTCAATTTGTTAAATGAATATTTAACTAAGATACTTGAACACACTTAGTGTATGACCCTCTAGGCCTCTTTCTTAGTGGAATTAGGCGGAGCCTGCCTAAATTCCAAGGTTAGCATCTATCAACACACCAAGCCACCCATAGAGAAAGAAGTTAACACTGAAATGACATATCACCACCTACGAATGCTTATTGTGTATTGTAATTCCTTTTCCTCGATATCTCGAATCAAGCGGGTTTCATGCTAGTGTCATCAACCCATGTTCTCGATTATTCTTTCTTTAAATTCTCGGAATTGAACTCTCTCATTCCTCACCATGGCCATGGATTTATTTAGGCTATATCAATTCCATCAAAGGGCCTAAGATATCAACTTCCATTATGGAACAAAAGAGACAAATCAGTTGGTCAGAGTAGATTACTCAAGAGGGGGTGAATTGAGTTACTATAATTTTTTTTGTTAAATTGGTCATTTAAAAAATTTCCACCAATTAAAATATAATCAAAATCAGTTTGTAGTGAATTTATAAAAGTCCTGAATGTTCAATTAATTTCTCAAAATATTGATTAGTTATCAACTATAAAAATTTGAATATTAGTATAAATTTTGAAACCAAATTACTAGTTCAAAATAGATATAAATAATTTCTAAACTAACTATCAATGTTTAATTTAGTTTTATGAAATGGTGATAAAACAGAGTACAACTAAAGATTAAAAACACATTGGAAATAAACAAGAGGTTTAGTCTCAAGATGAGACTTAGTCATCTCCACTTAGTGATTACCTGCCACCAAGAAATTTATATTAATAAACTCTTTGATCCACAACCTGGATCGAGGTTCACAATAGCACACAAGGCTTTACAGGTCACACCTAACCTCTACCATAGTTATTAATAGGAAAAAAAACAAACATGTTACACATGACCTCTTCCACTGTTCTATGTGGTATACAAAAGACAATAAAGAAAGTGATGTTGAGGATATCAGGTATCCTCTAGTTATGAATATGAGTCAGTGTGTGTATAATAGACAGATAAACACACTTCTAAAAATGTAAACAAAAGAACAAAATAGATCTAAAGATGTAGAATAGAGTTTAGAATTCTATGTGTGCTATAAAATGATGTTATGGACTCATCTAATGTAGAGATAATGATGTTTTAGTCCTCTTATAGAAGTCGAATTCAAAACAGAGTATCACAGACTCTGTGGTTTGAGGATTGTGAAGTGTTCAACACTTTGGTGGAAAGATGTTCGGTGTAGTTCAGTAGGTCTTGCTCATCTTATTGATGTTACCTTATGTTATTTCTTTGATTTGTTGGGACTTTGATGAAAGATCGAGTGTTGTAGGAGTATTTTCAGTTCTTTTGTTCCCTCATTTTCTTTTCAGTATATTCATTATCATCTTTCAAACGATCCAATATGTAATTATTTTATACTTCATGATCCAGAAAATATTAATATCTCCCCACATGTATGTACCTCATACTGTCTAATGAATGTCTTATAGACAAAATTAAATAATGTTATAAACATTAATTTGTCAAAATATGAATGTTATATATAAATTTGAATTAATAATATAAAAATAGATTTTATGACTATCGTTGAGTCACAAGTACCGGTGACTCATTTGCATCGGTCTGACATCATTGGTCATTCAACATCGGTGACTTTGTATCAGTGATTCCTTTTTATCGGTATCAATGACTCATTTATAACTATCAGTGTGATGACCATCAGTGGCTGTCTTGAACTATCGGTGCGACCAATCAATGGTGAGATAGATGAACTAAAAATGAATCATATGAACGGTGAGTCCTTCCTCCCTTCAGTGAGATAGTTGAGCCAACGATGACTCATTTTCACTAACAGTAGGTTGTTTTCATCGGTATCATGTGCAACAGTAGGTTACTTTGTAATGGTGGTATGTCCAACAATGAGTCCTTTGTAACGGTGTCATGTCCAACGATGATTCCTTTGCAATGGTGTCATGTCCAACAGTGAGTCCTTTATAATGGTGTCAACTTTGCATACTAAGAAAATATGCCTGTTTGATCTGTCTGTCAGTAAGACATATGTATGACATTGAGTCATCAGCTTGTCAGTGTCAGTGACTTATACATATACAATTTTAGATGATCTATCTTGTAATTTAACAAAGTTAGAAACTGGTAATCCTCTTAATTACACATAGATAATCAATTAAAATCTTGTTTAGACTTAAGCACACATAAATAGTTAATTCAAGATAATGTTATGTCATAATATAAGATCTATCGTGAAATAAGATATTTTTTAATAGATAACATGATTTGTGATAATTAAAACCTTTAGTTAGAGATAGTGTCTAACATCATCTACTGGCCAAAAATATCCCCATTTTGATAATCACAAATCATGGCATTATCAAATTTCATAAAGTTCTCCCCCTTTTGGTATTAACAAAAAGTAATATGAGAAAATAATAGTAAAAAAAGTAAATTAGGAACAATGAAATATAATTCAAAAACCGAGTACTTCAAAAACAAATACAAGAAGGCGACCCTCTCAAATTAAAAATAGTCCACACTACAGGATCAAGAGGGAGGGCCAAGGGGTTCCTTCCTCTTATCAGAATGATCAATAGAAGGTTGATCAAGAGGGGTAAGATGAGGAGAAGGAGGGTCCAAATGGATTGTGAGAGGAGGAAGAGGCACTCCTTCATGAACTGTAGAAGCAAGGGTATGTTTTTGTTGAGAAAGAACCTGAGATGGAATAGTTTATGTGATGAGTGGTCTGATGTAAGATAAGGCATGAGAAACAAACTTTTGAGGTAGAGCAACCACACAGCTAACAGGTTTGATAGTTGCAACATGATGTACTACACTTACTTCACTATGGACATGAAGATACAATTTCAGTAGCTTAATGAATTCTTCAATGATCTATGCACCATATTTTATGGACTTATCAAAATCATCCTTGTTTTCTATAAACATATCCAAAACAAAGGAGTAAATTATCTGAGTTTCAAAATTTGATCCTTAAAGGTTTTTGTTACAGGAGGAAGATTAATATTTGTGGCTAAGTACTTGAATAGACTATTCATTTGGTGCTTTGTAACGAGTTTGGAGAAACAAAATCATTAATATTCCTGAGTGTGAGAATCACCTCGAGTATAATAATTGACTTGATCATGCACTTTATCTGAAGTATCCTCAACTTTGTTCATACTTGCAATCAAAGCTTGAAACTCCTATTTGAACATTGAACTAATAACGATAAGATCTGTAGAATGAGAGAACTGAGCAGGTGGAGCAGAACTTGAATCTAGAGCCAAAGAGGTGAGATCCTACACTTAATTCCTCAGCTTGGAAAACTCAAGAGATTTAAAATGAGAAACAAGGTTATCAAGTCCTTTCATGACTATTTCCATTGTAGTACTATACTCTGTGGTCAAAGCATCGATCCCAATTGTCAACTTCTTGATATCATTTCCAAGATTGGTGTTTCTTATCACAATTGTATCTATAGTTGTGATTAAATTTGGATGAATCAATTTTATCACTAACTTTTAAATATAAGAAACATCAGTTTGAGAGGGACTAGTTGAAGCAGGAGAAGAGCTAGAAGCACCAGCGTGCTTTACACCATCAACAATAGATCTGATTTCTTTAAAATTCTCAGTTAGATTAGTATTTTTTATCCTAGCTTCATCAATCTCATACCTCATTTGATATTGAACATAGTGTCTTATGGAGACACATATTTCTTCCTTGAAATGTTCAAAATCGTCTTTAGTGACATATTCACTAGAAGTGGTCTCATCCACTGGTTCCTTTATAGAAAGATAAACTATCTCATCATCAGAATCTTCATAATCCAAACCCAAGGCTACATAACTAGGATTCCTTATCCATTCAGAAAGAATATCAGAATCCAAAGGAGAAATAGTATCAAGCCTTACTCTTCATGTTTGATTCTCTTCATCAGTTTGACCAATTGGAACTTGAGGCTCCCCCTCAGTGTCATATATTAGGTCAGATGGTTCCCATTCAGTCAAGGTTTCATGGATAGGTTTCTTTTTCTTAATAAGAGTTCTTTTCCTACTGTACATAACTTGAGAAACCGGTTCATCTGGAGCAACATTTTCTTCTTGAGCAATACCATTAATAGAGATACCAGTATTAGCTTCAGAAAAATCCATACTCATAGAATATGGATTTTCATTAGGGTGACCAGAGTCACTGTCACTTTCACTTTAACTGCTTTCTTCATCATTACCATATTCATTCTTCTCATCTTCAACTTGTTCTTATCCTTCTTCCCTTCTTGATTCTGAACCATTTTAACCATTTCCAGTTTATTACTCTTCATCTTCTTCTTCATCTTCTTCATTGGATTCACTAACATACTCTATATTTCTTTCAACTTTGGTTTCATCATGTGAGGGTAAATCCATAGGTGGAATTACAGGTCCAATAAAGATTCTTTTTAACAGTCCAGTAGTGTCTGGGTCACTTCGATCATCAACTGGTGATCCCACATCTCTAAAAGGGGTAGCATGTTCTTCTTCCTCATCTGAATAATAGGTTACTTGTTCATATATACTGAGACCAAGATCCACTAGATCCTTTGGTCTAATAGGATGATCTATGGGATTGAAATTCTTATACAATCTATCTTCATCACCAACCCATTCTTTCTTCCCAGGATTCCAATTTATTTTTATCTTTTTGTAGAGGTCAGAGCTCAATAAGATCACACTACATTCACTAATTACTACATCCTAAACATCATTTACACAACCATTATCTTTTAGCATAGCTGAAATCGTTCTTGAATAAAAGAGAGAATTAGATTTACACCCAGGTTTTATCATTTCATTGATGTGAACCATTAGATATCTACAAAGATTCCATTTAACATTTTCCTGAAGTAAATAAATCAAGTATACATATTGATACTTGAGAGAAGAAAATTCCCCTTTATTGGGAAACATCTGATGTTGAATAAACATAAAAAGAATTATGCACTCACCATTCAATTCTAAGGGGATGGGTCTCCTGTGTTCTTCATTTCTAGTTAGCTCCTTTAGAGCGGTCTCATAACAGAACAATTAACTTTCATGAGGTTAAGTACCTAGGTAATCATCAAAACTTCCTTCATCAGGTACCTTAAGACACTCATCCCAATTCCTTGAAGATAATGAGATTATATTACCTTTCAAAAATTACTTCATCCATGCAACATCACTTCCTACCAGTAGAAGTTCTAGATTCATTTAAAACTCATACACTAGCTTTGGATAAAATACTCTATCATTTTTTGTGAACCGTTCAAGCCATCCTTGATCTTTCAACACTTTCAACAACAAATATTTAATCTCCAAGATCCATTTAACTAAAAATTCCTTCTATGAAGTTATATAATGGTTTACTAGACTGGGATTCAAAGGACCTGATGATTTTCTTAACTCCCCTTTCTATTTATTGGATGGAAGAGACTCACCCTCTTCTAGAGGTCGCTTTACTCTCGCCATTCCGATCAGTTTTATTAGAAGTTAAAAAGGTGAAAGATCGGGAGTATAGAAAGAGAAAGGTGGAAAAGAGAGAGAGAGATAGTAGTGGTAATGAGAGTAGAGTGGATCGATTCAAATTTATATCATTTAGGGATTTTAGTATTTTAAAATCATAAAATCATGAACCGGGTTCATTGGAATTAAGAAAACAATGTCGTTTTGATAAAAACATACAACATGTAAAAGCAATGAGTCATCAGTGTCGGTATGACATAATTCACAAAACATCAATGATTCCATCTTAACAATGATGTCAGCATGACAATGGTGTCGACATGAGAATGGTGTCGGCATGAGAACTTCACGGAAAAATATTAAAGGATAGATAATCACATGGTCTTACGGATTGATCATTTCTAGCTCATGTATGATGTAATTTATCCTTTCAGAGTTTAATGTCTTAGTAAATATATCAACAAGATGATATTCAGTGCCAATAAATTCTAAAGTAATATCACTCGTTTGATTAGGATCTCTCAAAAAGTGATGTCTTATATCAATATGATTCATTCTAGAGTGAGAAAATGGATTCTTAGAGATTTTAATAGCACTTGTGTTGTTACATTTTATTGGTACATTTCTAAATTTATATCCATAGTCTAGAAGAGTGTGATTTATCCACAAAATTTGTGCACAACAGCTACCAAAAGCTATGTATTTAGCTTTGGCAGAAGATAGTGCAACAAAATTTTTCTTCTTACTACACCATGAAACCAAATATTTTCCCAAAAAGTGGCATGTTCCAGAGGTGGTCTTTCTATCTAACTTACATTCACCAAAATCAGCATCAGAATAACTCACTATATCAAATAATTGTTCTTTAGTGTAAAACAATCCTGAATTGATAGTATGTTTGATGTATTTGAAAATTATTTAACAAAATTTAAGTGATATTCTTTGGGATTAAATTAAAAATGGGAACATATACACACACTAAACATTATATCTGGCCTTCTAGTAGTCAAGTACAATAGGATTCCAATCATTCCTCTATAAGTGGTTTGATCAACAAATTTACCATCTTCGTCAAGATCCAACTTATAAGTAATACTCATGGGAGTTTCAATACTTTTAATGCTATCAAAGAAAAATATTTTTAAAAGATATTTTTTATACTTACTTTGATTTAAAGTGATACCTTCTATATTTTGAAAATTTTGAAATCCAAGAAATAATTTGAGTTCACCCATTAAAATCATTTCAAAATCATTTTACATCATTTTAGATAATTAAATAAATAATGAATTTATTGAAGATCCAAAAATAATATCATCAACATAGATTTGGACTATTAAAACATCTTTACAGAATCACTTTATAAAAAGAGTAGGATCAGAAATTCCTTTTGTAAAACCTTTTGAAATAAGAAATTTACTCTATCTGTCATACGAAGATCTTGGAGCTTGTTTTAAACCATATAAATCTTTTGTTAATTTGAAAACATGATTTTAAAAATGAGTATTTGTAAAACCAGGGGTCTGTTCAACAAATATATCCTCTACTATATAACCATTTAAGAATGCACTCTTAACATCCATTTGATACAGTTTTAAATTAAGATGGGCAACATAAGTAAGCAGGATTCTGATGGCTTAATGTCTAGAAACAGGTGAAACGGTTTCTTCATAGTTAATGCCTTCGTCTTGAATATAGCCTTGTGAAACTAATCTACCCTTGTTTCTAACAAAATTACTAACTTCATCTACTTTAAATATAAACACCCATTTAGTTCCTATGATCAAGGTGTCTTTGGGTCTATCCACATGTTTCAAAAATTTATTTCTTTCAAATTGATTGAGTTCTTGTTGCACAACCATCACCCAAAATCCATCATTGATTGGATCATTTATATTTTTAAATTCAAGTTTTGACAAGAAGGCTTGATGGTCAACCTGATTTCTGAGAGAATCTCTAGTTTTTGTTCCTTTATCTAAGTCTCCAACAACACTATCTAAGGGATGGTTTTTAAGGATTATAGTTGGTCTGGTAAACATAGGACTAGTTATTTCCTATTCATTATTTTGATCTGGTTCATTATAGCTAAATTTTGGAGAATTTCCGTAATTTTTTGATTTCACTAATTGCTTGACACAAGGATTAGATGATTTTTCATTTATGTCTAGATTTGATATATCATCTTCAAGGTTGTCTAGAAAGGTCTTAGGATCATGTGGATCTACTTCATAAACTTTGATATGCACAGATTCTTCCACACACTAGGTTATTTTATTAAAGACTCTATAGGCTTTACTAGAGTTTGAGTAACCTAGAAAGATTCCTTCATCACTTTTGGATGAGAATTTGTCAGTATTTTCTTCAGTGTACAAAATATAAACATTACATCCAAACTCTATAAAATATCTTAATTTGGGTTTCCTATTATTCCGTAACTCAGAGGGAGTATTCTTAAGGATAGGTCTAACTAAGACTCTGTTTATTATATAAAAATCTGTATTAATAGCTTCATCCCAGAAGTAAATTGGTAGGTCATATTCATTTAGAATAGTTCGGGAAATTTCTTGCAAGGTTATATTTATTCTTTCTATAACTCCATTTTTTGAGGTTTCCTAGGGGCAGAGAAGTTATTATTATAGCCTTTGTGTGAGAAAAAGGATTCAAAGTCTTTATTTTCAAACTCACATCCATGATCACTTCTTAGAGATTTAATTTTAAGACCACTATGATTTTCTATAGTTTTAGGATACTTGGAGAAGTAAGTACATGATTTACTTTTTGAGATAAGAAATAATTACAAGTATACCTAGAATAGTCATCCAAAAGAACATAGCCATAGTGATTCAAATTTAAACTAGAGTCTCAAGATGGTCCAAAAAAATCCATGTGAACCAACTCTAAAGGTTGAGAAGTTAACACTTCTTTCTTTGATTTGAAGGAGATTTTATGTTTCTTTCTTTTTTGAGAAGGATTGCACACTTTATTTTCTAGAAACTCTAGTTTGGGTAGATCCTTGAACAAAAAATTTCTCATAAGTTTTCTAAGTGAGTGTACATTGCAATGTCCTAATATTTTGTGCCAGATCCAAGACTCTTTGTGAAAAAAACTTATAAAAGATACATTCTGTGAGGCTAGTGTGTCTAAATTTATAGAATATATATTATCATTTCTAAGAGCAGTAAATACTAAGTTACTATTGTCATAAAAAACATGAAATGAATCATTTTTAAATTTTACATTAAATCCATCATCACACAATTGATATATACTAAGCAGCTTATACTTTAATCCATCAACATAAAGTACTTTGAAAATTGAAATAGAGTTAGGGTTACCAATATATCCTAGACCAATGATTTTTCCTTTACCATTGTCACTAAATGTAAAATTTCCTCCATAAATTTTGATAAGACTTTTGAAGCTTGAGTATTCCCCTTTATGTGTCTTGAATACCCACTGTCCAAATACCATAGATTTATACAGGAACTCTTTAGGCAGTTTACCTACAAAACAATTTATCCAAGAAATGATTTTGGTACCCATATTTGTCTGGGTACACAAACATTAGTAATAAAATATTTAGGAACCCACACTTGTATTATGGGTTTTCTATATTCAGAATATAGAGTATTTGAAAAATAAACTATGTTTGGAAAAAAATAACTGGATGCAGTAAAGGATTTTTTGAACTCGAGCTTGCAGTAAAATTATGGTTTCTGCATAAAGAAGCAGATTTTCCAGATTTGGTAATAAAATTTATTTTTGAAAAGTTTCTTTTTCTTGGTTGATATTATAATATAGAAGTTTACTTAGGAGCTATCTGTTTACCATGCATTTTTTTAAGTGTGTCTTTTCCATTGGTAAACTTTTCAAGAGCCTTCTTCAATTTCTCATTAGATAGCTTTAATTCATTATTTTCTTTGAGTAGTTGAACATTATTTTATTTTTTTAGTAGTAAGTTCATATTTCATAGTTACAGTAAGAGCATGTTGTTTCTTTAAAGATTTATACTTATCCTTTATTTCATTACATATCTCTTCCAGCATGTTACAATATTCAAATAATTCTTCACTTGACATATTCTCAAACTCACTTTCATTTTTAGAATAGTAAGAATGTTGAACCGGAGAGTCTAATATTACCTCAGACGTGCTTGTCATAAAACACATATTTTCCATATCTTATTTCTCATCATGAGAAGAAGCAGATTCACTGGATCTATCCTCAAAGGTACTCTAAGTGGCCTTCATGGATTTTTTATATTTTCTATCCTTCTTATTATAATTCATTTTTTATTTGCGATTTGGACAGTCATCTATGACATGTCCTTTCCTTTTACATTATTAGCACACTATCTCTTCTAATTTATCATTTCTCCTCCAATCCCTTTTACAATTTCCCTTGTTATCATACCTTCCATTGTAATTGGGATTTCTGAAAAACTTCTTTTTCCTATAAAATTTCTTGAATCTTCTGGCCAGCTGGGCCATTTCTTCATCACTATATGAAGATGATTCTTCACTACTGGAGATTTCAACAATATCTTGAACTTTCTCTTAGTCTTTATTTTTAGAGTCAACAGTCTTGAAAGCTACAGACTTCCTCTCAGGTTCATTATCCTCTTCTTTGTTGACTTTTAGTTCTTGTTCGCACATCATCAGCTTTCCAATGAGTTCTTTGGTAGGTAATTTGCTGATGTTACATGATTATCTAATTAAGACAGAGGTTCCTCTCCATATACTAGGTAAACATCTGAGAATCCTCATAATTTTTTCTTTGGTTGTGACTTCTCTTCTGAGAGAAATCATTGTGTTGACAATTTCATTGAATCTGAGATACATATCAGAAATAGATTCATCAAGATTCATTGTAAAATTATCATATTTAATAGTATAAGTATTCAATATCATTCCTTAAACATTATATGTCCCCTCATGAGAAATAGAAAAAGTGTCCCAAATTTCATGGGTCGTTTTACAAGCATAAATACAATTAAACTCTTCATCTCCCAAAGCACAGTATAGAGCATTCATTGCTTTACAATTATTGTTATAGGCAGTCTCGGTAGGTTCATCCCAAGTTTTTCTAGCAGTTTCCAGAATTGAATATTTACTTTCAATAACATTCTAGATTTCAAATCCCTTTCTTTCTAGGTGTATTTTCATTTTAAACTTCCATTGGGAAAAGTTGGTTCCATTGAAAAAATGTGGTCTATTAGTAGCAGCTCCTTCTAAATGATTTTCCATAATATAAATTGTAAATGGAGTTCAAAGAGATAAAAATTTATAAATAATAGAAATTTTAAGATCTTTTCAAGATAACTACTATCAAAGTTGAAAAAGATTTAACAAGCTTGAAAAAATGACAAAATTTTAAAATATCTTTTGATACCAAATGTTGGTCGAAGTAGATTACTCAAGAGGGGGGTGAATTGAGTAACTATAAAAATTTCTACTAAAATTGGTTTGAAAAATTTCCCCCAATTAAAATATAATCAAAATTATTTTGTAGTGAATTTATAAAATTCTTGAATATTCAATTAATTTCTCAGAAGATTGATTACTTTTCAGCTATACTAATATGAAGATTGATATAACGTTTAAAACCAATTTTATGGTTCAAAATAGATATAAACACTTGCTAAAAAAACTATCAAAGTTCAATTTAGTTTTATGAAATGGTGATAAAACAGAGTAAAAATAAAGAGTAAAAACATAGTGGAAATAAACAAGAGGGTCAGTCCCATGCTGAGACTTAGTCCTTTTCACTTGGATATCACCTTCCACCAAAAAATTTATATTAATAAACAGTTTGATCCACACCTTGTATCGGGGTTCACAATAGCACATAAGGCTGTCTGGGTCACATTTAACATTGACCATAGTTATTTATGGGAAAAACAACAAATAGGTCACACTTTACCTCTTCCACAATTCTAAGTGGGATAAAAAAGAAAATAAAGAGAGTGATATTGAGGATATCATGTATCCTATAGTTATTCACAGGAGTTAGTGTGTGTGTAATAGACAGATACACACACTGCTAAAAAATATAAACAAAAGAACACAACAAAGTTAAATATATATAATAGAGGTTAGAAGTCTCTCTGTGCTATTCAATGAAGTTCTGAACTCGTCTAATGTAGAGAGAATGAAGTTTGAGTCCTATTCTGGAATTCGGCTTCAAAATAGAGTATCAAAAAATCTATGGTTTGAGGAGTGTGAAGTGTTCAACAATTTGGTGGAAAGATTTTTGGTGCAGTTCAACAGGTCTTGATCATCTTATTGATGTTCCTGTATGTTCTTGATTTGAGTTCTTGGGACTTTGAACAAATCTCAAGTGTTGCAAGAGTATTTTTAGTTCTTTTGTTCCCCCTTTTTCTTTTCAAAATATTCCTCATCATCTTTCAAATGATCCAGTATGAAATTATTTTATACTTCATGATCCAAGATGCATGAAGATCTCCCAATGTGTATGTACCTCGCAGTATCTTCTGAATTCATTACAGGAATCATTAAATAATGACAGAAACATTAATTTTTCTAAATGGTAATGTTAGATATAAATTTGAATTAATAATATAAAAACAGATTTTATGACTATCGGCGAGTCACAAGTATCGGTGACTCAATTTCATTGGTCTGACAACTTTTTTTCAGTCAGCATTAATGACTTCTTGTATTAGTGAGTCCTTTACATCAGTATCAGTGAATCATTTATAACTATTGGTGTGACTCCCATCAGTGAATCACTTGAACTATCGGTGAAACTGATAAACAGTGAGACAAATGAACTAATGATGACTCATATGAATGGTGATTCATTCCACCTTTTGGTGAGATAGTTGAGCCAACAGTGACTCATTTGTACTAATGGTAGGTTATTTGCGTCAGTAGTATGTGAAATGATAGGTCACTTTGTAATGGTGTCATGTCCAATAGAGATTCCTTTGTAACAGTGTCACGTCCAATAGTGAGTCCTTTGTAACAGTGTCACATCCAACGGTGAGTACTTCATAATGGTGTTACATCCAACAGTGAGTCCTTTGTAACGGTGTTAGATTCACATACTTCGAAAATATTCCTATTTTATCTCTCTATCAGTAAGATATATGTCTGATGGTGAGTCATTAGCTTGTCAGTGTCAATGACTAATACATAAACAATTTCAGATGATCTGTCTTGTAATTTAACAAAGTTAGAAACTGTTAATCCTATTAATTACACATGGATAATCAATTAAAGTCTTGTTTAGACTTAAGCACACATAAATAGTTAATTCAAGATAATGTTGTTTCATAATATAAGATCTAACATGAAATATAATATATGTTAATAGATGGCATGATTTGTGATAATTAAAACCTTTAATTAGAGATAGTTTCCAACAACATCTATGGGACAACAAAATCCTTTCTTTCATTATCTAATAATGTAGTATTACTTGTGACACACCCAACATATCCAACCTCATTGTGAATAGTGTTTCATCATAGTTTTTGTCAATACATCTAAGTGCGCATGTTGTAATACCCATTAATAATAATCTTAAAGTCTAAGGACCAATACACACATTCACAGATATGAACATCCAATGACACTATGAAATGTGGATTTCCTACTGGTGGGTCTCGTTCTCATAATATCCTCCAAGATATTACCAAGGGTGCACACCATGATAAGGTGCCTCAAATTTTTATGAGTCCTCACCCCTAGTGGAATGTATTATTTGTGTCGTTCAAATAACATCATCCGACCATAGAACATATATTCAGGAATAGTGTTATAGAAATTATGGGTTCTCATCATATGAGGGATATTCTATAACCCTTTAGTGCAACAATTATCCTTAGGACATTATCACATGCATTTTCACACAGAATAACAATCAAGATATGATAAGGTATTTATTAATATTCAAATCCATGTATAAAACTTTATCATAAAGTACAATGTAGTTGGTTCTAGGCCACAAACTCCAATATACTCTCACTTGGACTAGATCCAACTACTAAAAACCTTTAACCCACTAGATCTCACATGATATTCATGATTCTACTGAGATGGGCCTTTAGTTATGGGGTCTATCACATTCTCTTCCATGGACACTCTTATCACTTTAACTTTAACCATTTGATATAAATCTCTCAAGAGGTGATACTTCTAGAGAATGTGTTTTGTTCTTTGATGTGACCTTGGTTATTTTGCAAGAGCCACCACTGCAGTATTATCATAATACACTATGATAGGGTCTCTACAACTAGGTACCACATCAAGCTCCTAAAGAATGTTCCAATCCAAACAGATTCCTTAGATATATTAAAAGCCTCTATATATTCATACTCCACTATAGAATCGGTGACAACTAGATACTTTGAACTATTCTAGCTCACAACTCCTCTGTTGAGACAAAAAACATATCCTGATTGTGAATTTAGATCAGTCTGGTCTGTATGAAAACCAGCATCAGCATACCCTCTGATGAAAATCTCCTCATATCCTCCATATACCAGGAACATATCCTTATTTCTTATCAAATACTTAAGGATAATATTAACAACATTCCAATGCTGTTCTCCTAGACCTTCTTGATATCTTCATACCATGCTCAGTGCATAGGAAACATCAAGCTTGTTATATAACATGGAATACACGATGGATCCTACAGCTGAAGCATATGGGATCTTATTCATCCTATATTTTTACTTTTGTGTTTGAGGACACATTCTCTTATAAAGATGTAGTCCATGTGACACAGGAACCAATCCCCTCTTGTATTTTTTCATACTAAATCTCTTTAGTATCTGGTCAATATATGTACCATAAATTAGTCCAACCAGCCTCTTGGATCTATCCCAAATGATCTTTATCCCTAGAATGTAGGCTTCTTCACTTAAGTCCTTTATAGAGAAACACTTGTTCAACCAGTCCTTAACTAATTGTAAGACTGGTATATCATTTCCAATAAGTAATATGTTGTCAACATATACTACTAGGATAACAACCACATTCCCATTAAACCATTTATAAACACAGGGATCACATTCATTCTTAATGAAACCAAATTAATTTATTGTTTCATTAAATCAAATTTTCCAATACCTAGATACTTTCTTTAATCCATAAATAGATATTTGTAACTTGAAAACCCGTTTGGCTTCACCTGGTGTCACAAACCCTTCTAGTTGTGTCATATAGACATCTTCCTAAAGGTTCCCATTAAGGAATGCTATTTTGACATCCATTTTCCAAATCTTGTAGTCATGGTAAGCTTCTACAGAAAGTATGATTCTTAAGGATTTAAACATAGAAACTAGCGAGAACGTTTAATCATAGTCAATTCCTTAATGTCATATGAATCCTTTAGCCACTAGTCTATCTTTATAGGTTCTAACTTGACCTTTGATGTCCAAATTTCTCTTGAATACCCATTTGCATCTAACATGATTTACATCAACTGGATCATCAACCAGAACCCAAACCTGCTTCTGATACATAGAATCCATCTCATAATTCATAGCTTCTAGCCATCTTGCATCTTTTGAGCGCTCTACTGCTTCTTTGTAGGATAGAGGTTCATCATTGTCCAACAATAAAGATTCACCATCCTCTGTGACTAGGAAACCAAATCTCTCTGATTCCCTTACCTCTCTTGGGATCCTACACAGTACTTGTGTTTCTGGAACCTCTTCCATGGGGACCTGTGGAACCTATTCCTGTGTATCTTGATCATCAAATTTATCGAAGTCAATCTTGCTCCTACTATCCTTTTTGAGGATGTGCTCCCTCTCAAGAAATATGGATTGTCTGGCGACATTCACTTTCTTATCTGAAGGGTTATATAGGTAATAACCTTATGTTTCCTTGGGATATCCTATAAAGATACACCTCATGCCCTAGAGTTCTAGTTTCTTGCATGAAAATTCCTTAACAAATTTCTCACATCCCCATACACATGTGTACGGCAAAATAAGTTTCTTTCCATTCAATAGCTCGAAGGTAATTCCATTTTCTTCCTTAGTTAGTACTCAATTTAATGTGTATGCTACAGTTTGTAATGCATATCCCCAAAAATATAATCAAAGATCTGCATGACTCATAATCAACCTCACCATGTCCAACAAGGTGTAGTTACTCCTTTCACTAACACTATTCCAATGTGGTGTATAAGTAGGAGTGAGTTGAGATAGAATCCTATACTCCCATAAAAGGTCGATGAACTCTTGGTTAAAATATTCTCTACCTATATCCAATTGTATCTTATTTGTCTTCTTACCAAGCTAATTCTCTACTTCATTCTTGAATTCTTTAAATTTCTACAAGGACTCTGACTTAAACACCATTAAGTATATATATCCATATCTGCTCAAATCATTATTAAAATTAATGAAGTAAGAATATCCACCTCTAACTTCTACTAGAAAAGGTACACACACATCCATGTGTATAAATCCTAGAAGCTCTGTGGCCCTTTCACCCTGTCCACTGAAAGTCAACTTGTTCATTTTCCCTTGTAAACAAACCTGACATCTATCAAGTGATTTTTTCTCAATAGAGTCTAAATAACCATCTTGAAAGAGCTTTGTCAGGAAATTTTCGTTTACATAAATGAGGTGGTGATGCCACAACTGGGTGTTGTATGTGTCATGTGAGTTTGTTTCTTTATCGATTGTGAACACTTTGGTTTTAATAATTTAATTCATACAAACCATTATTTAAATGCACCATACCATAAAATATGTTGTTCTTATAAAAGAAACAACCCTTATTTCCAAAATTGAAAATAAATCCATCTATATCCAAACATGATACAAAAATTATTTTCTTAGTAACACCAGGTACATAATAATAGTTATGTAAAACCAAAAGCATTCTAGTTGGCAATGAGAGATGGTAATCACCAATGGAAAACACATCCAGACTCATTCCATTGACATCTTGAAGATCCACCTCTCCTATGGAAATATTTCTAAATCTCCTTGGTTCCTGCATTTAAATACAGATGTGAGCCCCACATGCTGTATCTAATACCCAATGTATAGAAATGGAAAGATTACACTCGATAACAAATTAACCTTAAGCATCCCCACACTTCTGGGTGCAATTTCTCTTCCAGTAGCTTGGATTGCCACATGAAAAATATACTACCTCACATTCCTTGACCTACCTCTATATCTTCCCCTTCTTGGAGGGATGGTGCTTGGGGGCTTCATACCATTTATAAATCCTTGTCCCCTTTGCCTAGTCCTTCCTCTTATTATTCACCATAAGGATTTCAGGTTTGTCACGCCTCATGTCCTTATCTAACTGGATAATCAAGGTTAGAATTTCTAATATACTCTTCTCATTTTTTCTCATGTTGTAGTTGATAATAAAGCTAGAGAAGGTCTTAGGCAGTGATGATAGGATGGGATCTATATGAAAATCATCCGAGAATTTAATCCCTAACATGTCCATGCGTTCAATGTAGCTAATAAGCTTGACTACACGAGGCCTGACTGGTGAAGATTGTCCAAGATTACTTGTGAACAGAGTGTTGGAGATCTCATATCTATCCTTTCTCACCTTCTCTTGATAATGATCCTTAAGGTGAAACATCATTTTATACGCATCCATGTTTTCATGTTATTTCAAGAGCTCATTAGACATGGACGACAACATAAAACATTATACATATGTGTTATCATCCAAATGTTTTATATAGAGAGATATTTCCTCATCTCCTGCCTCATTTCTAGGTAAAACTGGAACATGCTCCTTCAATATATACAATTTCCTCTCATGGTGAAGGATGACGCGTAAATGATATGTTTTCCTTCTCAATTATGGTTCTAAATGATATGTTTGATGTCATTTTTCTTAACATTTCTAAACATTAATATGATCAAAGATTTAGTACTTTATCATGATAAAACTAAGATAAATAAATAAATTAATACTTATTAGTCTCCCACTATTTTATCGAAAACCAATAGCCCTCACCATTGACTTCAAAATATTCTATTGCATGAATATTATAGAGGAAAGAATCCATATTTCCCTTCTCATTACCCCAAAAAGGGTTGGCCAAGAAAGTTTATAGGTTTTAGGTAGGAATTCCAAATTCTAACTTCATTAACTTGTAGCTCCCTGATCCTTTGTGTGGACTCCCCAATCATGAAATCCTTTTATTTTGGATTTCCTCAAACTTTGCCTCTTGGTCACACCAAGTAATACTATAGAAGTCAACCCTTGATATGAACCAAGTCAAGTCAACCCAAAACCTCAAATTAGAATTCCCAAAAAAATTAAAGCACCCCAACTAGGGTTGGTCAAACACTTTCAACTATGGTTTGATTCTATCCAATATTATAGAAGGATATATTGACATAATATTTCTTTGAGGGATTTTATCCTTATATATAAATTTCCATTTTATTATATTTTTTACATGCTTGTTAATATTAAGTGGGATATACTTAAGTGATTAACCATGTATAAGATAATATTTACGCATAAGATGATCTTATTTTAGTTCCATCTTGCATGCTTGATTAATTCATTAATTGTGTGATCACGAAAATACACCCACAATAAATAAACCATGCAACTGATAGAAATAAAAAAATTCCATGACCATGATATTTTTCTATTAGTTAGTTTATCAAGAAGTTGATAAACTAACCCAATACATATGGGAGAAAATGCCTTGAACCTTTTAGGTTCGTGTTTACAGCTTTCCACCTGTCAACCTTTGTATCTCCTTGGGTTAGTTTCACCTCGACTCCTAACTTGAATTGTATTCACTAGCTTGGGAGCTCCATCCATTACATATGATTTTATCTCACACATAGGTGAGGGATAAAATGGGGTTTTCCATAAAATAAACCTTGGGCACGCATGCTCTACATATTAATGAGGAGAAGGTTCGTAGGCCAACAAATTTAATTTAAATAAATAAATTAAAAGAAACCATCCATATACAAAGGTCCTAGTCTGGATCATGATCATCCATATATGAAATGATATTTATGCATAAATAAAATTAGCGTTCAATTCTTTAATTGTTTTTGTTTTAGATAAATCACGCTCGAATTAATTAATTTTTATCTTTAATTAATCAATCCTTTTATTTTAAACATTTTTCTGAATTTATTTGAGATTCTCATCCATAATAATTTTAAAAAAATAAATTCATTTAAAATTATATTTTTATGTAACTTGTACCTTGGAGGAAACCCAGTGAATTCTCGTTCATAACTACCCAATAAGTAGAAATGAACATTATGAAAATGTTAAAATAAACAAATATATATAAAACACCTATCACATGTTGTTCCCTAGCTTTACATTCTCACCATGGTACATGAATCAAGGGTTTATATAATATATTAATAAATTTTACTAAATATGCATAATTTGGATGATTACATGGCACATGGTTCCTACTACACAGTGTGTACTATCGTTCACCATCCATCTGAAGTACACACCCGGGGATACGACATGTAGATGTAATTTGGAAATCATTGCAGTACACGACATGTCCAATGGGCCACACGTCGTGTAGTATCCACGTTACACAGTCTCCAGCTGGGAAAGCCGTGTATGGAGTACACAGTCCAACCCTAACCCAAATGGACTACACACTATGTCCAGTGGTCCACACAACGTGTAATTCAGAAACTGTGTGCCACTTGTTCCTAGTCAATACTTGGAGTCATAAAGACTTATATAAACTCCAACACATGGCTTGGTTTGGAGGACCACTCCTGATGCGTTGAACCATGACTACATGGCGTGTACTGCTGAATACGTGTCGTGTGTTTTGGTGTTGGATGAACAAGAACCTTTGGCACCTCCGAATGAGATCCTCTTTTTTATTTTAATCAAAATTAAAAGAAAATATTGTTTCTATAAGTTGAATGAGAAACAAAAGAAGAGGAAGAGATATCAAAATTCAAATTTATAAAATGATTAACTTGAATTGAAACAAATAAATTATTAAATGAATAAATAATCAATGTAAAAGTAAATAATTATAATCAACGATATGACCCCTATGATACCACTTGTAGGTTCCAATCATAGTAGAAATGCATAGATGGGTGTACCCAACTTTAATTTTACTGTTAACAATTATCAATCCAAGATCTTTCACGATAATAAAACACCAGATCTTCAGAATAGAATGAAGAATGAAAAGGAAAGAGGGAAGTCCCTAAACAATAGAGAGGATCATCATATGTTGGTTATAATTAATTTAATTAAAAAGACAAGAATTACCTTGATGGAATTCTATCTTCATTAATGTTTCTAGTCATGATCCAATGTGATCCATCGTTGCTTCATAGAAGCCAAGTGTAGGATTCCTATAGAGGTGATCCACACATGCTCCATGTATCTCTAGATGTCACTGAATGGATCTCTAGGTTCTATCATGGAAGATCCTTCGATTGCAATGTACTCCTTCGATCGCCTTGAGAGCCACTTCCAAAGTGCTCTCTTTGATCTAGTGGAGGAGGATCTCTCTCGTAACTTGAGAGCATTTTGGGAGGAAAGGAATCCTCTCATGGCTTGAGATCATTCTCTATATCCATTGTGAACAACCACAAAGAATGGATAGCTTAATGTGAATGATTGAATTTGGATTTATATTACTTATAATAATAAAATAATTAAATAATTTCCCAAAGGCATTTATTCATTTAATTTAGTTCTTAGTAAGACACCACGTCTAATAATAAAATTTTTCTATTATTATTACTTGAAATGTGCCCAAAAAATTACATCTAATATTATTTAATTAAATAAATAATACTATTTCTCACAAATTCCAAGAAAAACTACATGCCATGTATATATTAATATACATAGAATGTACTTTTGTTTTTCCATTTTCTTTATTTAATCCACCACATTTATTAGACCTTGAATAATGACTATTTATTTATCAAAAAAATATAACTACATTAATTTCTAATAAATATATTATTTCTCATACAATATATTCTCTCAAATAACCAGTGTCGAAATAAATGAGATCAGGCATTCATGAATAATTATTAAACCAAAATTGGTAATAATATTTATTCAACTTGTTAAATGAATATTTAACTAAGATACTTAGACAAAATTAGTGTGTGACCCTCTAGGCCTCTTTCTCAGTGGAATTAGGTAGATCTTGCCTAAGTCTAAGGTTGGTATCTAACAACATGCTAAGGCACCCATAGAGAAAGAATTTAGCACCGTAGTGATGGGTCACCTCCTACGAACACTTACCATGTAATGTAATCCCTTTGTATCGATATCTCAAATCAAGCAGGTTGCATGCTAGTGATATCAAACCATGCACTTGATTATTATTTCTTTGACCTCTCGGAATAGAACTCACCCATTAATCAGCATGGCCATTGATTTATTTAGGATATATCAATTCCATCAAAGGGCCCGAGATATTAACTTTATTTATGGAGCAGAAAAGAAAAATCATTTCTCACATTATCTATTAATGCAGTATTACTCATGACGCACCCAACATATCCTACCTCGCTGTGAACATTGTGTCATCAAAATTTTCATCAATACATCTAAGTGTATGAGTTTTAATTCCCATTAATAATAATATTAAAGTATAAGGACCAATACACACATAAACAGATAGGAACATCCAATGACACTATGAAATGTGGATTTCCTATTGGTGGGTCTTGTTCTGATAATATCCTCCTGGATATTACCAAGGGCGCACACCATGAGAAGGTGCCTAAAATTTTTATAAGTCCTCACCCCTAATATCCTGTATTATTTGTGACCCTCAAATAACATCATCCGAACATAGAATATATATTCAAGAATAGTGTTATGGAACTTCTGGGTTCTCATTATAGTAGGGATCCATTATGACCCTTTAGTGAAATAACTATCCTTAGGACATTATCACATGCATTGTCACATAGAATAATAATCAATATGTGATGAGGTATTTATTGATATTCAAATACATGAATACAAGTTTATCATAAATTACAAATTATTTGGTTCTAGGACACCAACTCCGACACTTGGGATTTAAGATCCTTGATGAGATGCACACAAATCACATTTTATCTTAATTTCCTAAGAGTTTCTACAGTTTTATTGTTAATTATAATATGAGAAACAATGAGAAAACTCTTTCATAACTCTTTACTCTTATTAGGAAAGTAAATAAAGACACGGGGCATGAAAGTTATGCAGTCCTTGTAGTGAATAAGAAAAGGAAGAACAAGGAAAAAGGGACCAAGAGTCATTCCAATTCTAAGGCACCCGAGCACTATCCTTCCAAGAAAAGGAAGATCTAAAGGAAAGGAAAGGAAAAGGATGTTGTATATTTTACATGTGGAAAGCTGGGCCACTGGAAGAATTGCATCGAGTTAAAGAAGTAAGGGAAGCTTCAGGTGTTCTTATTATCAAGTGCAATATTTCTATATCTACTTGTTAGATGGAATCTCATAACCCACTCAGAGGAAGGGTTCTTTATTTATAAATCAGATAAGGAGTATAATATATAACATATACCGATTTGGGACCAAAATATTAAAAATATCTAAATACTATTAATATTCCCCCTCAATCTAGGACATATATATTTATCATGACTGACTTGTTACACAAAAAATGGACACGTGGTCCAGACACCCTTTTTTGTGAGAACATATACCATCTGATCAAAGGTGTGAACTTGGATAGAGATGATACTCTTATTCTCAAAGGTTTCTCAAAAAAATGACAATCAAATTCATTATGTTTTTTCTAATCATGAAATATTGGAGTTTTGACAATCTTGATAGCATCTTGTTTGTAAAATGAGATATGTGTAAGTTTCTTGACATTACACTCAATATCTTGTAGAATTTGTTGTGACCAAATAATATCTACAGTCACATGTGTCTTGAAATTATACTATGACTCTGTACTTGATCAGGAGATATCCATCTACTTCTTACTTCACCATGAGGTCAAATTTCCTCCAAAAAATAATACAAAAATAAGACATGGATCTCTTATAAAAGAGACAACCAACATACTATGCATCAGAAAATGCATAATTATCTATACGCCCATGATCAGAATATAGAGAACCAAACCTAATTACCTTTTCACATATTTAACAATGGGAATCACAGACTCCCAATGAATTTTTATTAGGGGTTCCCTAAATTGACTCATTTTGCTAACCACACAAGTATTATCATGCTGAGTCATCATCAATTAGTTGAGATTACTAACAAGTCATTTATATCTATCAGGTGAAAAAACATCTCACTGTCAGTATGAAGTGACTTTTCTCTAGGTTTAGTGGGTGAGTAAACCAAGTCACCTTGAGTCATTCAGCCTCATGCAGAAGATCAAGAACATACTTTCTCCAAGATAGAAATTTTTTTGGGTACATCTAGAGACCTCAATGCTCGAGAAATATCTTAGTGGACTCATGTCTTTTTTATGAAAATTTTGATGAAGGAAATATTTTAGTCGATCCATGTCAGCATCATAACTATCAGTAATAATAGTGTCATCTACATAGGCCTTCAAGAAAATGTTGTCTGTTGTATATTGATGATAAAAAATTGAAGAATATTTTATGCTTTGACACATGCCAAAGCTAAGAAAAATGGTATAGAAGTGCCCAAAAGAAGCATGAGGTGATTGGCTGATACCATACAACGATCAAAGAAGATGACAAACCTTGAAATACTCCCTCTGAGAAAATACCCCCAGTGGTTTCTTCATATAAAATTCATTTATAAAACCATGAAGAAAATGAATTCTTAACATCTAGCTGATCGAGAGGCCAGTGATAAAAGGTAGTAAGAGAGATAACTGAACCAATTTCATCTTGTCCACTGGTGAAAATGTGTCAAAGTAATCAATGTCATACCTCTATGCATAACCATTGGCAACAAGTGAGGCTTTAAGATGATTAATAGAGTCATCAGCATTGATTTTCATCATATAGATCCACTTTCAACAAACAACTTGTTTATCCAAAGTGAGAGGGACATGATCCCATGTATGATTGGTTTTCAATGCCTGAAGTTACCCTACATTGCCTTTAACTAGCCAATATGAGTTTTTGGATCAACAAAAATAAGAGGTGTTAAGTGAGCAACCAATGTTGTAATAGCTCAAGAGGTAGCCATATATAATATGAAATAAAAAGTTGATGAAATGAGATTTTACTGACATGAGCATGCAGATTTGAAAAAGGCAATGAATAACTCTGGAGATGAAGGATCAATGAGTCATCGGGTGCAGTAGAAAAATTAGGCTCTGAGGTGAAGGGTATGTAAGGGCAGAAAGTATAAAATTGAAAAAAAATATGATCCAGTGACATCATGAGGATGAGGTGATGGTGGTGGTGGATGAATAGAATAGGGTAAAGTAACATCAGAATCAAGAATAGTAGGTGATGGTGGGAAATTAGAAATAGAATAGAAAATCTGGAGGAATATACAAAATGAAACATCATTGGACGTGATGTAATGATGTGAGTTTGAGAAAAAATAGTGATAGTCATGATTAGTTCACGAATAACCAAGAAATATATATTTGAGTGTGTGTGAGGAAAACTAGGAAAGGGAGGGGTGACCATCCCTAACATAATAAACATAACTAAAAATGAAAAGAGGTAGTGAATGTGGTGATGGGGTTGGAAAAAATTAATGAAAGAGATATTACCCATTAAGAACTGATGAGGGAATTCTAGTAATGAGATGTGCAGTGTTGAGAATAATATCACCCCAAAAAATAGTCAGAACATTCATTTGAAATAAAAGTGCATGAGTAACTTCTAACAGATGACGATTCTTACGTTCTACAACATCATTTTGTTAAGGTGTATCATTACATAAAGTCTGATGGAGAATATCATTTCCATTCAAAAAAGACTGGAATTGGCCAAAAAAAAAATACTCACGACCATTTTCTGAGAACAAACAACTTTTAGTGAAAAATTATGTATGGAATTTATGATAATAGGAACAAAACACTGTAAAAAATTTCAGAACTTGTTTTCAACAAATAGATCCATGTAATTCTCAAAAAAATCATCGATGAAGGTGAAAAAATAATGATAACATAGTTTAGAAGGACTAGAATTGAGTTCCCATAAGTCATAATGAACTAAATGAAAATGACTAGATGCATGAGTGATCGCTTGAGGGATATTAGTGATCTGGTAATACTCGACATAATGACATGATTCCCAATAAAATTGAGAAAAATGACCCAAATTCGGACAAAACAATTGAAGAATTGGTTCGGGTGGATGGCTAAGGTGATAATGAAGCTACAAGACATGATCAGAAGTGATAGGACAAGCATGAGCTACAGTTAAGACAAGAACCTACACACCACCCTGAATTCGTCAACTAAGAACCCGAGTCATTGAAGGCTCCTGAAAGATAATAAAAGTATGTCAGAAGATAGTCTGACATTGTAAGTTGACTGTAAACTTTATAATAGATAGAAAATTAAAAGGGCAGTGCAGAACAAGAGAAATGAAGAGTGTCAAGAAATGTGTAATCAAGCAACTCACATAACCAACAATTTGTATTGTCTTACCGTCATCCATAAGGATATTAAATCAAGTTGAAGTCAAGATATTAGACCAAATAATACCAGTATTCCTAGTGATATGTTTTGGGGCATTGGAGTCAAGAACCCATGAGGTGGATTATTGGGATAGACAAGCAGCATGAGCATCACCATGATAAATAGTGGCACTCGATGAATTAATAGCACACTGATACATGAGACACATATACTTATCATTAGAAAGATAAATAGTATGGTGAATTTCATCCAACAAGGATGATTCTATTTTTATAGATGATATCGAAGATCACATGATGGTGGTGGAGTGTTGCAGATGCATGTTACACAAGGACATGTGCTGAAAGTGCTTAGCGGGTAGAAAGTAGGTGCTGGAAATGCACACCCGGAACATATAGGTAGAAATGAGGTCATAGAAGAAATAGTTTGAGGATATTAATGAGATAATGGGTTCATTACATACAAGAGGAGCAAGGTACTGGGTGGGGGTGCCACATTGAGATGGGTGATGGGAAGAAGGGTGATAAGCGGGGGGGGGGGGGGGGGTGTTGCAAAGGTAGGGGCGATGAGCTAGGGGGAATTGAATAGGGAGAAGCGATAGGTCGGGGCATCACATAAGGAGGGTTGACCAATAGGACTGGGGTCCAATGAATAGGGAGGAGCGATAGGTAGGGATGTCACACAACGAGGGGTAACCGACATGGGGGTTCAACGAACAGAGAAGGGTGACCGACAGGGGAGGCCGACGTATAGGGAGGGCCAACATGTGGAGAGGGGGTGGGGTTAAACCTAATCTAATACCATGTTAGAAGGAATATCATACCCCAAAAATTAGTAGGGTTCTTTAATTATAGATGAGATATGGAGTATAATAGATAACTCATACCAATATGGGGCTGAAATATTAAAAATATCTAATACTCTTAACACTCAACACTGGGTATTAGATACCACTTATAATGCTCAAAATTGTATTCAAATGAAGAAACCAAGTATATCTCAAAATATTTTCAAAGGATAGGTAGATTTACAGGCTTTGGATGATGCAAGGTTGGGTGTTCTAGCCATTTAAGATGAGCACCTTCTATTTCCAACTAAGATGGTTTTGGTTTTAAAAGATTGTTATTATATACCAACTATTACCAAGAACATAATTTATGCATCCTGACTAGATATAGATGGTTTTATTTTCAAGTTCATAAATAAAAGTTGTTTATTTTCTAAATATAACATATGTTATGGTATGGCACATTCAAATAACAGTCTTTATGTGTTAAATTATAAAAACTAAGTATTGATAATTGATAGCGAATCAAGTTCACATGAATTTGTTCACACCTAGTTATGGCATCACCGTATTGATCATGTAAATGAGAAGAATTTTAAAAAGATCTATATTGTTACTAAGACTCTTTTGAACTAAAACCACTTGAAAAATGTCACAATTTTTTACAAAGTAAAATGACTAATCCCCCATTTGTCGGACAAGGTGAAATATCTTTAGAGCTTTTAGAATTGTTACACACTGATGTGTGCAAACTATTTCTGATAGAATATGGAGATAAGTATTCACAATTACTTATGATGATGAAGTAGGTGGACATGGATATGTCTACTTGATGAGGTATAAGCCTGAATCATTTAAAAATTCAAAAATTTCAATAATAAAGTGTAGAATCAACTTAGTAAGTCTAATCAAGGTTTTGAATATCTTAACCAATAATTCATCGACCTTCTATAAGTGTGTGAGTTCTATCCAAACCCACTCCTTATACATTACAGTGGAATGGTGTTAGTGAAAGGAGTAACCATACATTACTTGATATGGTAAGGTCGATGATGAGTCATGAAAGGATTCTATTATCCTTTTGGGGATATGCATTACACACTGCAACAAACATTCTAAACTAAGTAGAAACTAAGGAAAAAAATGGGATACCATATGAGTTAATGTATGGAAATAAATTTGTGTTGTCACATACTCGTGCATGTGGTTGTGAGGAATTTTTTAAGGCCAACTCTTGAATCAAACTAGCACCCCAAGGCATTAAGTGTATCTTTATAGGGTATCCTAAGGAAATAGAGGGATTATATCTATATAACCCCTTAGATAAGAAGGTGACCATCACAAGACAATCAATTTTTATTGAGGAAGCATATCCTCAAGAAGGATAGTGGGAGAAAGATTGACTTTGATAAAATTGATACTTAAGATACATAAGAGTTTGTACAGAAACAGATTCCATGACTCCCCATGGAAGATGTTGTTCCTGAAACAAAAGTACTATGTAGGAGCATCTGAGAGGTTAGATAACCAGATATATATGGTTTTCTAGTCACTGAATATTGTGAATCATTATTAGTTGACAATAAAAATCATTTTTCCAACAAGGGGGTAGTAGAGAGATCAAAAGATGCAATATGGTAATAAACAATGAATTCTGAGATGGATTTCATGTATCAGAATTAAATATGGGTTCTTGTCAATTCATAAGTTGATGTAAATCTCATTGAGTACAAATGATTATTCAAGAGAAAATTGTAAATGGAAGGTAAAGAAGGTACCTATAAACAATGACTAGTGGATAAATGGTTTAAAAAACATCAAGGCATGGACTATGATGAAAATTTTTATTCAATTACCATGTTTAAATCTATAATAATTATACTTTCCATAACAGTTTTCCATGACTATGAGATTTGATAAGTAAATGTCAAAACAGATATGGAACAATAACCTAATGGATTTGTGACTCTTGAAAATTTCAATAAAATGTCCAAGTTGCACAGATCCATTTATGGGTTGAAGCAAGCATCCAGATCATGGAAAATTCAGTTAAATAAAGCCATAATAGATTTTTGTTTCATAAGGAATGAATGAAAGTCATTTGTTTACAAGAGGTTTAGTGGAAGTGTGGTCATATTCCTAATAGTATATGTTGATGACATATTACGTATTGAAAATGATATACCTGTCATACATTTGTTTAAGGACTAGTTAAACAAGTGTTTTTCCGTAAAAGAATTAGTGAAGCATCAAATATCCCTGGAATTAAGATCATTCATCAAAAATACAAAAGTCTTTTTGGACTAAGTCAAAGTACATGTGATGACCGCATACTAAAGAGATTTAGTATAGAAAAATCAAAAAGGGTATTGGTTCCAGTGTCACATGGTATATATCTCTCCAATAAAATGTGTCCTTAGACACAACAAGAGAGAGAGAGAATGTGTTGGATCCCATATGAATCTACTATGATATATATCATGTATATCATGTTATGTACTATGATTTATGTTGTCTACGCATTAGGCATGGTAGGTTAAGATCAATCCAATCTAGGAGAACAATATTGGTCTTCTATTAAGGCTATCCTTAAGTATCTGAGGTGTACTAAGTATATGTTTTTGGTATATGGAAGAGAAGAATAACTAGTCATCAGAGGATATACTGATTCCAATTTCCAAACTTATTAGAATGATCTGAAGCAGTGGTCAGTATATGTCTTCAATCTCAATGGAGGAACTGTGAGATGGATGAATTCAAAGCAGCCAGTTGTCATCAATTATACAATGAAGTATGAGTATATATCAGCTTTATATGAAAGCATAGAAGAAGTTTGGATTCAAAAATTCATTCAAGAGTTTGATATGGTGTCTAGCAGTAAAGACCATATCATGATTTATTATGATAATACCACAACTGTGTCTCTCTAAAAGGAGAAAATGTCACATCAATGAATGAATCACAAACTTCATAAATATCACCTATTGAGGGATTTTTATTAAAGTGATGAGGTCTCTATGAGGAGAGTTTCCACAAAATAAAATGTGGCACACCCCTTGATTAAAGATTTTATCTTAATAGAAACATGAACATCATGTGAGAGTTAGAAAACTAAAGGTTGTTAAGCTCTGGTGCAAGTGAGAGTCTGTTGGAGTTAGTGACCTAGAACCAACTTCTAAGTAATTTATGATTACTTTTTTTCATGTGTTTGAATATCAATAAAATTTATTATCACATCATGACTATTCTTGTACATGGTATAGTATGTGATAATGTTCTAAGGATTCTTGTCGCACCGAAAGGTTATAGCAATTCTACGCTATGATGAGAACCTAGAAGTGAAAAAACAGTATTCTTAAACATAAGTTATGTAGTCAAAAGATATTATTTCACAAGTCAAAAATGATACAAACTATCAAGGTTGGATACTCATAGAACTTTGATATACTTTCTCATGGTGTACGTCCTTAGTAATATTTTGTACAAAATATTATAAGAACATGACCCCCAATAGGAAATCCACATTCATGTGTCATTAGATATTCTTATCTACAGACGTCTGTAGTAATCCTTGGAATTTAAGATTATTATTAATGCATGAAATGAGTTGGATTCTTTGATGTATTGATGAAAATAGTGATAACATATGCTCGCAGAGATATAGGATACATTGAGTGTGTCATGAGTGATGTTGTATTAATGAATAATAATGGAAAGGATTTATACCTTTTATTATTTAACAAAGTTGATATCTCATGACATTTGATGGGAATTAAATTTCCTAATTAAGTTCATAGTCATGGAAGTATTGTTGGTAAGTTCATTTCTAGAAATTCATAGAAGGAGACATAGAACACATAAATTGATGACATTAGTATGCAATCTGCTTGATGAAAGATATCAAGATAAAAAGATTATATTACATAGTGTACCTTCATAGGAGGTTACATGTTGCGATGATATTTACTTCTTTCTCTATGAGAGGCTTAGCATGCTGCAAGATACTAACATTGGTATTTATGAAATATAGCCTAATTTACTTGAAAAACGGCCTTGAGAGTCACATAATAAGTTTATTCAAAACCTAAGTTAAATTCCATATGAATTAAACATGTTGGATAAATATTATTTTCATACGTGGTTTGATAATTATTCATGTTGGTTTAATCACAAATATTCAATCATCATTATTAGAGAGAACATATATGTGATTTTAATATTTAAGAAATATTTATTCACTGGGTAATTATTTATTTAATTACATGAATATAAAATATTTATTTATTCTAATTTACTCAGAAGGTAAAAAAATATTTATTTAATTAGTTACATGAATATTTAATAAATATTCATTCACCAATTCATGGAATATAATATTTATATATTTTTGGTGAATACTAAAGTTATATTTATTTTATTAAATAAACAGGCGTTATTCAAGGATAGATAAATACTGAGTGGGATTGGCAGACCAAATTTGATAGTCTAACGAAAAATTCCATATTAAATATTATATGAATATATATTAATTTATTAATTTGAAAAAATAATATTTATTTTATCTGAAAATTTAGAGCATGTCAAGTAAATAATAATAATAATATTATCATTTAAACATGTGGTTGGTTGGAAATTAAGGAAAAAATAAGGATCCTTGTACAATTATTATTTTTTAACACTAGTACTATTTAAACTCAGTCATGATATTTTTTTTAAGCCGAAGTCATATTTCATATTTGTGCAAAATGAAATTTAGAAATGATTCTCTCAATCCCTAGAGAGATCTCTCCCTAAAAATCTATAAAGAACACAAAATAATTCTCCTCTACTAGAATGAAATTTTCTCCCCTTTAAGGATTTAGTTGTGATCAGCGGAGATCAATGACAATTTTCACAAGCGTTAGATTCATCCATGCTAGCACTCATAGAATTCTATAGTGACGGTTGGAGGTTTGCGAAGCACATGTGGGTCACTTCTAGATATAATCTACTCATGATTTCTTACCATTTTATTTTAGGATTTATAAGTTAGTTAATATTTATTTTTTTGCATTGGTCATGACATTATTCATCATATAAATCATTGATTATTTATTGATTATGAACAAAAGTCGAGTTGGATATGCCTGATAGGGACTTTCATTATGCCTGAAACCTTCATAATTTACTAAAAATGTGCTCCACACAACCATTTAAAGAACACTCAAATTTTTTTGGTTATAGATTTTTCACTCAAAGAGGGTTATCCATGAACTATTTTTTTTATTTTTCTTATTTTATTTTTTTAAATTTTTTTAAGATAGTAATTGAAAAATGGAAAATTGAAGAGATCTCCCAAAAAATGATGAAAAAATGATAAAAGTACATTGTCGTGAAGTCCTAACCAATATTTTATTATTTTCTCAAGTAATGTACCATAGTGACACAACCTTGGGTTAGTCTCTCAAGTATCCTCACTTCCACTCACTAGTTTTTCGTGCTATGAAATATCAAGAGAAGCACAACCAATAGAAGAAGATAGGAAACAATAGAAAACACATAAGAAAAGAGGGAAGCACCACACAAAATAGAAGATAAGCACAATATAATAGAAAGAAGACTACACATGGGAGCAATAAAAACAAACAAAAATTTAATTAACTTAAAAACAGAACAAAAATGAAAAATTGTATGAACTATAATGGAAAACGAAAATAAAGAAGAAAATCCACCCAATATCACAAAGTGGGAATAGAAAATACAAATATGGTTTGTCCTCAATTTATAAATAGATAAAGAATACCTTCTCAAGTTGTCATATACGTGGTAGCAACTCAGTTTCCATTAGAGGCATGGGAATCCTATTGATGAATTTAGTTGGGAGCCTCAATAGAACCTCTACCGGTGTACCACCTATCCTCCTTTCTCCACAAATGAATGTATTGCAGTAGAGAGACAACACATAAACCATTGTGTTGTCAGTAATAATATATATGAGCTTTAACTTCCATCTTGAGCAGCGACACAGAGTAACTCCAGTAGCCCCGAACCCACAAACCAACATCAATGGAACCTCCTTCAAGCTTCAAATCAGCTGTAGTGAAATGCATGGTCCTCAACTTTATACGACTAGTGAGTGAAAAACTCCATATTCAAACAATAATCGGTGAATAAACAACCAAGATTTGGCCATCAGTCTCACATCCAGATTGAAACAGTACCAAATAAGCAACCTAACTTCCAGATCTGTACCTCCATACTTGATCTCCACTTAGCTAGCACCAGGCAGCAACACTAGTGACCTTCCATTGAACACTCAGATTCACATCATCCAAATATGCAAACCCATCTTGCTTCTAGATTTGAAAAAATACAAACAAAAACACCAGTGAACCCCTTATCATCAAACATGTAGCAACATGTGACACAAACCAGCCTCGGAAAATCTAAGGTTATCCAGTATATGTCGCCTAACCTGGCAAATCAGAATAAAAGGATAATATTTCTCTAGTGGTAGTTAGAATTATCAGAATCAATGCAGTCCAGCCACATGCCTTGGTCCATCGGACCTCTCCGAACAGATCCTACAAAAATTGGGCCCAACTGCATTTGTACTAAGCCCAATTACAAACATAGCCATCCCTATACCATATTACCTTCATTAAACTAAAAAATGACACATTTTAGTCACCATATAATTCAAATGAAAACTAAAATACCAATACTAATATTAGAAATCAATTATAATTCAAAATATGTTCAGATTAATTAAAACACGTGTAATTCCATAAGCAAAATCAAAATGAAATTCACAGTACGTCTGATCTTTGAAAATTTTAATTCTAAAATGATATTTGTATCATTAAAATCAGAATATTAGAAAAAAATCACTTTATTTACTTTGAACAATATATGAAAACATGAATATTTTATCAATATCTTAATATTAACCTAAAATGAGGGATTTTAATTAATTAATTTCTAATTAAATTTTTAAGAAAACAAGTATTTATCACATCCTCATCATCCAAAAACATCAAGGAGTAAACCAGGAAAAATATTGACTAGTGAATTATCAAATTCTAAAATATCATCACGTACTATTCATGACCCTATTCAATTCAAAAATCACACCCATTATGGTTTATAAGTCTAACTCATATGAGTACTTTATTCCCAAGCTCACCACAAACACCACTCACCATATCTATTTTTTATGCGCTACACTTTTTATTAAAGAAAAATTAGTATATTATAGTCAAATATTGGTTATAATAAAATATAATATTGATTTATTAATTATATTTTTATTAGTTTTTATTGAAATTAAGAATAAGAATAATGAGTGTTTAAACAAATGTTACTTTCCTATAAAAAATAGTATTTTATTGTATTTTATTATTTTATTTAAAAGTTAAAATAGAATATTCTTAAATTTTAATTTCACAAAACAAACTTCATTTTTTGATTTATAATTTCAATGTTATTTGGAAATAAATTTTTGGTTTTTTTTCTAAAAAATTGTTTTTTAGGTGAATAGTGCAAAATAAAATTTTTATCAATAACATGCATTTTCTGACATTATTAGTATATAAGTATGAATCAAAAATTCATGAAACCTTTTTTAAGACCATATATTTATTTTATAAGTGGAATTATAATTTTAAAAATGTTGTTTTTTAATTTACAAACTCATATTTATCATTTTAGAACGTGAGCTATATTTTTCCAACAAAGTATTTTTATTGTGTTTCATGCGCCTATATCTAAAAATATTTTTTTTATAAATTATATAAGCTGAATATAATAAAATTAATTCCATTTTTTGATTCATCATATGAAATTAAGATTAGGATTTTTTTTATTTTTCTAAAAAAATTGATTTTCAGATGAATAGTGAAAAATATAGTTTTGTCAAAATATTGACTTTTATCAGTATATAAGCAATAATTAGAATTTGATTGATCAAATATTTATTTACGGAATAATTTTATTAATTTTAAATACATTCTTTTAAATTTATAAAACTTATGTTTAATCTTATAAAACAAAAGTAATATTTTTAATTCTAATAAAAAAATAGTTTTTGGTCTTTTAATTTAATTAAAAATTATTTTAGTAAAATTCAGTTTTGGATTGATTTGAAAGCTACAAAATTTTAATTTTTTTATACTAAAATAAGTTAATTATTTAAAATTTAAAACACTGATAATATTATCCCACACTTAAATTTTAAAATTAAAATGAACTTTTTCTAAAAACAGGTTTTTGCGTGTCATATGCACTAATACTAAAATTATTATCTCTAAATCATAGAAATTTCATTTTATAAGATTATTTCCATATTTTAAACCATAATTTTAAAATTATTAAATAATTTCAATTTTAATTTAGGTAATTAAATTTAGTTATCAAGGGTGGAAGAGGAACTACCGCGGTAAGGGTAAATTATGGTAAAAGTGGTTAACCATAGTGAAAGTGGTTAAAAGCTATGGAAAAAATGTATGATATTGGTTTTTGGAGGGAGGAAAAAACATATCCCATTATCTATTAAATTATTATACATTTTGGATCCTTTGTTCCTTGAATAATGGAGTGATATTATTGAGAAATAATGAGTTTTTTTTACAAGAGTGCACTTTCCTCCACTTATAAAAGGAAAAAACCTTATCCCCATTTCTCCAGTCATTACAAGGCCTTGGATCAACCAAAACTCAACCGTAGTCTATCCTCAACACCCTACCCACTCCTTTTAAGCCTTACTCTCACCAAAAGACCAAGCTAATTAGCTTGAATGAGTTACCCAAAGGAGAATTTCTAAGGGAGAGGTAATACCCTCAAACCAACTTCTCTATATCTTTTCTTATTCTACACACATCAAATACCATATATCCCTAGTGGTATTATAACACTATAATTTTTAATATGTTTAACTTTTATTATATTAATATAATATCTTTTTTATACTTTCCTCCAAAATCATTAATAAAAATGAAAATGTCGTCATGTATGTGTGTGTGGACTATCGCCTCCATGAACGAAGTGTTCAATATTCCATCACCACCTTAAATCATAGGTTCAAAATTGTTATTTAATTAAATAACATGATATTTTTCACACCATTAATATTATTTAATAATAATATTGGGTAATCTATATGTGTGATTAACAAGAAATAGTCATAGTAACTTTAACTACTTTAATTGGACTTATCAAGACACCATTCTTAATTTGGATATATTTTGGGATAAAATTATAATCTATACAAGTATTTTAATAATGGTACAATTAAGGGCATATAAAAATACAATTATGGAGATCATGAAGTTATTTTACAACACATTTGACCACAGTCAGCAAATTGAAAGTGTTATGAAGAAATTAACTAAACGACCCTGAGTAACCAACGTAAGTAAAAAATATATTAAAAATAAGTAAAAAAATATAACAGGTGTACATATAAAATTAAAAATAGATGAATACTTATATTTGGTATATATTTAATGAACTTAATTAAATTTTTCAGGAAGTTTAGTGCATTTTTGATAACACTTTCAAACACAAGGTAGGGGTTTCATCTCAAAATTTCTTTCATTGAGACACATTTGTTTTCAGCTATTTCCTTTAAATGGTGGGTATAATGACAATTGGATATTTAATATAATGTATTATATTTATTCACAATATTTTAACTCCAACTTAAATATTTCTCTCTCTCTCTCAAGGTGGTTTATTATAATGTTTCTTAAGTCGTAATGGTTCTCTCTCAATCACCCTTCTTTAAGGAATTATTTTATATTATTCACCAATATTCATTTGTATGGTGTAAACCCTACCCCATGGCTTATAATATCATAAATTATATTTTAACTTATAAATTTAACTTCTATTCAATATCTTACTTGTTGTAGGATATGATTGATGTCTTCACTAAAATATAAGGGTCTTTTATAACTCAATCTGATTTATTGAGTTATAATGTTTTTCTTGAGTTTCATCTTTCATTTCATATGGTATACCCTATTTCTATCTTGGGAGATTTAATTTGAATAAAATATTCTTTACTAGTGAGTTTTTATCCTTTTTTTAAATTAAACTATGTTAAGAATAATTCTTATCCATTTAAAAGACAGTTTCTCTTTCTTGTCCATAATTTCCATTAACCCAAATGTTCTCCTTTTTTAAAACATAATTAAGTTTTATCTAATGTGAAAAGAAAATTTACCTTATCCTAATTTCAAAATAATGTTTTATTATCTTATTTTATGATGTGGGATTTCAATAAAATTATTTTAAAACTTAAAAAAGGGATCTTCTATACCACCCTTATTACTTGTTAGTTACACGTTCTCTTTATTTTTATCCATTTTATGCAATATTATTATCATGAAATTATTAATATTTATATATTTCCCTTATATATACCTATTTAAATATAAATTTCATTTATGGGGTTATACATGTTTTTAGTTTTCTTTTAAATTCCCACTTAAAAAAAACCATATTTAAGGAAACCTTCTTATTCCCAATTTCATGTCAAGCATCACCCACATAAAATGTTTTTAAACCATTAATACCATATAAAAACTAGAATTATTTTATGTCCAACCATCTTGGTTAAATTATGGTTTTATAAAAAATAATAAGGTCATACCTTCTTTAAAAATACCCTTTACTTATTTCATAAAGTTCCAACCAAGTGGTTCACTTTCATTCTTTCTTCACCAGATCTTTCTCATAAAATTTATACTTCAAAACTCCATGCTCAAGAACAATGTCTATTTTTCAATTATTATAGTTTAAAGTGATTTATTTTCTTGCTTTCATGAGAATAAATATTATACAACCTTCAATTATGTCTTAATACAAGATTGTGAAACACACTTCCTTATTTTGTGTTATATAGTGATTATGATTTATGTATTGAGTATTTTTCTCTTATAGAACACACATTCCTATACATTTTATGAAGTGACTGGTGGCTTTATTATATCCATAAAATGTATTGGGTGGTGTTAATGTTTCATGAGATACCATGTATGACACATGGTCATTTAACCTAAGAACTCTATGTTATGATGTCGATTATCTTGAGAATACTATGATTATGATAGTGGTAGACCTATGTTATGTTGTCTTGGTGGTGAACCATAACATATGCTTATGATGCCATGTTTCATGATGCTGCCACATACTTATTCTTCTATGATCTAATGCTGTTGTTCCCTTATGTCATACTTCCATGCTTATGATTATACTCCCTATGGTATCATGTTATGCCTCCTAGCCCATTTATGGCTTCATGATTTACTTTGATTATTACATTTCTAGGTTTTCTAGATCACTATTTTCCTCATGTTTTTTCCCAAGGGTATCCAATACAGTTTTAAGACATCTATGGGAGTTTGGATCACTTTTTGGAGTTTTAAATATAGATGATGTTTTTATGTTTAAGTTGATGTATTTATGTGTCTAATCATCCAAAGGCACTAGACCTATTGATCCCTTTCTTGTAATTTTTGTAAAAGTCTGTTGAGAATCATGGCATGATATTTGTTTAAGTCTTGGGTCACTATAACTAGTATTGTAACAAAGTTTAGTTATTTTTCGATATTTGGATGATATAAAATTTGTGAAAACCCTAGAGATAAGACTAAGTATAGGGTAAAATCTCAATGATATGTTAAAGTTTTGAGTAAGTGGTTTTCCTAGAAATTAAATCTCAACCTGGATACTATATTTGGATACAGGATCTAACATAGATGTGCCAAGGGGTAATGACCCCAAAATTGGCATGTTAGGTATTAAATCAATTATCACCTGGTTCATGAAAAGGAGTACTAATTACACACATGGATTGAAAATATTGGGAGATATGATTTGATTAATAATATTCTCATTAAAAACCATTATGAATGATTTATTTCCTAGATACTTGGATGGATTAGGTTGAGAAGCATAACATAACCATAGATAAAGTAACTTTGGTTAAAATAATATTTATTTAGGCTGAACTAAAGAAATTATGGGCTAATTTGATGATGTAAAAGGGTAAAAGGTTTTAAGGTTTAATCCCTTTTATTTTGTTGATTATGATACCCCCATGATGTTAAATGTTTGTCACTCATGTTAAGCCTTTTTGTTTTTGTGATGGTGAGAAGAAGAAGGAACTGACTTAACCCTGAGTGTGAGGGATAGTGTGACAATTACCTAAATTATCAACCCATTATAATGAGAAATGGAATGAGACATATGGTTATTATTCCAAAACAACTATCATAAACCATGATTAAAAATATAACCATAGTTAAAATCTTTAGTGTACTAAATAAGAGAAGGATGGAGACTCATGAAAATCCAGGTAATAAAGATGATGAAAGAAGGGATATTCAACCACCTATATGTTAAAAATGCGAGAAGAAACCCCAAGATAATTTCTATAAGGGGACTTGAAAATTATTTACTTGTGGTAAAATAGGACATCGAACAACATGATTTTAAGTAAAAAAGGATAAAATGAACGAAGATAATGTTCTTCCTAAGGATCCACTAATGATTTGATGTTTTAGATGTGAGAAATTTGGTCATTATAGAACTCAACACACCAATAAAAGGGTTAAAGTGGAAAAATAACACCAAACACCTCCTAGATTATGATAATAAGAAGAACACCATGCAACAACTATTATTAAGGTAGATAATGATTTTTTACTCTAGATTTGTCTATGTCTTATGTCATGTAAGATTTCACCTGTCATGTATTGAGATATAAATAAAAACACTTGGTGGTATAATTATGATATCCATGGTATATGAAACTTATTAATGGTTTTAGGAAATATACACCTAATATATTTTTATCTTTTTCACTTATTAAGATACTATTAAGAATGGGCTATCTCTTTTTACAAAGGGCTCATATCAAATTGCATATAGGGAAATATCACTTCATATCCTAAATCAACCCACGATCAACTACTAGTGTGTGGTTAATTAGGATCTCCCTATAAAAATTACCCTTAATATATGAGTTTTAAAATTTTGAGGATGCAATTTATTGAAGGGGGAAGAATGTAACGACCCAAAATTTCAATATGTATTTTCCTCAAAATAAGTCAAATATGTTTGATAGTTTTCTTCACATGAAACGCGAAACTAAAAAAACAATGATATTTTTAGACCGTTAAAAATTATCCATTGAATTAGTATATATGAATAGGAGTAACCGAACTATAAAATATATAATTTTATATATTTATATATAAAGGTTATTTTATATAAATTTACTTAATTCATTATTATGTTTAAGAAGCTATCTTTTTATTCGATGCACATTTTATTAAAGAGAAATAAGTATATTATTATTAAATTATGATTTTAATAAATATAATATTGATTTATTAAAAATACATTTACTATTTTTATGGAAATTTAGAATAAAAACAAATAGTATTATTTAAAAAAGTCCACTTTCCAATAAAATAGTTTCTTATTATATTTTAGGATTTAATTTAGAATTTAAAATAAAATATTCTAGAAATTTAATTTGAAAAAATAAACTTCATTTTTTGGGTTTATAATTTTAATATTAGCTAAAAATTAATTTTTTTTTGTTTTTTCTAAAAAGATAGATTTTTGGTGAATAGTGCAAAATACTGATTTTATAAATAACATGAATTTTATGCCATTATAACTATATAAGTATGAATTAGAAATCATTAAACCTTTTTATAACACCAAATATATATTCTATAATTTAGTTTATAATTTTGAAAATGATGGATTTAATTTACAAACTCATATTTGACATTTTAGAACTTAAATTATACCTTTCAAAAAAATTATTTTTATTGCGTTTTAAGGAATTATATCTAAAACTAATTTTTATCACTTATATAAGCTGAATATAATAAAATTAATTCAGTTTTTTTGATTCATCATGTGAAAATATCCATAAGATATGTTTTGGTTTTTCTAAAAAATTGATTTTTAGATGAATAGTGAAAAATATGTTTTTCCCAAAACAATGACTTTTATCAGTATATACGTTAGACATAGAATTTTATTAATAAAATAAGTATTTAGGAATAAATTTATTAATTTTAAATATATTGTTTAAAATTTATTAAACATATTTTTAGCCATATAAAATGAAAGTAATATTTTAATTCTAATAAAAAAATTATTTTTGGTCTTTTAATTTAATTAAATGTTATTTTGGTAAAATTATATTTTGAATTTATTTTAAAGAAACAAAAAATTTAATTATTTTATAATAAAACAATTTATTTATTTAAAATAAAAATCATTTATAATCTTGTCTCATACTTAAATTTTATTCTTATAATGAACATTTTCTTAAAATAGGTTTTTGCGTGTTATATGCACTAATACTAAAATTAATATATCTGACTCGTAGAAATTTTATTTTATAAAATTATTTCCATATTTTAAATTATATTGTTTTAATAATAAATAATATTAATTTTAATGTTTCCTATTAAAATTAGTTACCAAGGGTGAAAGGAGAGTTGTCATGGTAAGAGTAAATTAGGATAAAAGTTGTTTAACATTGTGAAAGTGGTTAGAGAATATAGATAAAATGTGTGGTATTGGGTGGTTCAGGGATTATAAGACTAATATATTTCCCAAAACCATTATTGGACAGTTTTGGATCTCTTTACCTTGAATAATGAAGTGATATTTTTGAGAAATAATGAGTTTTTACAAAAGTGTCATTTTCTTCACTTATAAAAGGAGACCACCTCCTCCCCATTTATCCACCCATTCCAAAGATTTTTTTCCACTAAAAATCTACCATATTTTCTCCTAAACACCCTACCCATTTCTTTTAATCTTTTTTCTCACCAAATTACCAAGATAAGGATCCTTAAGGAGTTACCCAAGTGAGAACTTCCAAGGAAGAGGTAATACTCACAACCAAACTTCTCTAGCTCTTTTCTTCTTATACAACCCTAAATTCCCATATATTCATGAAGGTATAATAAAAAAAAATTACTATGATTAATTGTTATTATAATAATGTAATATCAATTTTATATATTTTTCCAAAATCTTTAGTAAAAAGTAAAATGTTGTCATGTGTGTGTGTGCGAACTACCTCCTTCATGAACGACCTATTCAATTTTCCATCACCACCTTAAATGGTAGGTTCAGAAAAGTTATTTAATTAAATAATATTATATTTTTTACACCAATAACATTCTATAATAATACTATTCGAAATTCCATGTGTTTGATTAGCAAGAAATTGTCTTAGTAACATTAACTGCTTTAATTGGAATTATCAAGGTACCATTCTTAATTTGGATCTATTTTAGGGAAAACTTTGAAAATATATAAGTATTTTACTAATTTAATAATAAATAAAATAAAAATATTTTATTATGGATATCATGAAATTATTTTACAACACCTTTGACCACAGTAAATAAACCCCAAGTGTTACGAAGAAATTAACCGAACAACCCCGAGTAACCGACATAAGAAAAAACTCTATTAAAAATAAGTAACAAAATATAATTCATGGACCTTAAAAAATTAAAAATAGATGAATAAAGTTCTTGGGTATATATATAATGAACTTAATTTAATTATTCAGGATTTTAAGTGCAAGTGCATAGCTCTCTTAGACACAATGTAGGGGTCCATCTCAAGATTTTCTTGTTTGAGACTCATTTTCTTTCAGGTACCTAAATTATTTTAAATGGTGTACATAATAAAAATTGTGTATTTAATATAATTTATTTTATTTATTCATTGTATTTAAGATTAAAATTTAATCTCTCCTGCTTTCATGTTAGTTTATTATAATTTTACTTCAACCGTAAGGGTTTCATCTCAATCACCCTTTATCGAGGAATGCTTTGATATTATGCACAAATATTTATTTTTATGTTGTAAATACTGCCTAATTGACATATAATATCATAAAAAATATCATTTAACTTTTATATTTTACTTCCATTCATTCTCTTAATTTATATGGGATATTATTGATGTCTTCCCAAAAATTTAAGGGTCTTTCATAACTCAATCTTATTTTTTGAGTTATAATGTTTCTCCTTGACTTCCACCTTTAATTTCATATAAAATACCCTATTTATATATTTAGAGATCAAATTTGATTAAAATATTATTTTATAGTTATTTCTAATACATTTTTAAAATATAACTATGTTTTGAATAATTCATATCCATTTAAATGATGGTTTCACCTTCTTTTCCATAATTTCCCTTCCCTCCAATGTTATCCTTTTTTTGGAAACCTCATTAAGTTTTATATAATGTAAAAATAATATTCAAATTATCATAATTTCAAAAGAAAAATTTTATTATCATATTTTATTATGTTGGTTTTCCACAAAGGGGTTTTAAAACATAAAAAAGGATCTTCCGCACCACCCTTGTTGCTTATCTGTTTCATATTCTCTTTCTTTTATCCCTTTTATGAAATATTATTCTTATGTACTTATTATATATTTTTTATATTTTTCCATAACATATATACCTAATTAAATATCGTTTTCAATTATGGGGTTATACATGTTTTTAGTTTCCTTTGAAATTCCCATTTTTAAGTATATCAGATTTAACTGGATTTTCCAATTTTTGATCTCATGTCAAGAATCAACCCATCAATTTTCTTAAACCATGAATGGATTATAAAAAAACTAATTACTTTATGGATAACCGTCTTTAATATATTCTTTTTTATGGAGAAAGTAATGTCTTTCCTTATTTAAAAATATCCTTTAATTATTTCATAAAGTTTCACCAAAGTGGTTCACTTTCATTCTTTCTTCAGAAAATCTTTCTCATGAATTTTTTACATTTGAACTCCATGTTCCATAAATATGTCATTTTTTTCAATTATGAAAGTTCAAAGCGATTTATTTTCTTATTTTCCTAATAATCTATATGATATAGCTTTTTTTATGTCTCAAGACAATATTGTGAAACACACATCCTTATTTTGGGTTATATCTTATTTTTAATTTATATATGGATTATTTTCCACTTGCGACACACATAATCATGTATATAGTATGATGTGATGGGTGGGTCTGTTATAGTCATATAATAATTTGGGTAATATTAATATCTAATGAGATATCATGCATAGTGTAACACCTTATAATGATAAAGGGTTAAATGAATAAATGATATGACTCATGTCAACAAAGTGAATTTTTTTTGGGAGCCTACTTGATTTGAACTCTACAATTAAGCATGCTTGGCCTAGATTAGTGACCAGAATGGGTGATATTCTAGGAAGTTTCATAGGGTGTGTGTGAGTGAGGATAAATTACACTGTAAAGGACATTTGTTGGCTTGTGGGGACTTTCAATATTCAGATGACCCATTCGAGCATATGGGGGGACCTAGGGTGGGGTCCATGTGTTTACGGAGCTACTGGTTTTACCTAGTAGGAAAATACCCAATAGTCATGTCAAGGTGGGGTGTTTGTGTTTTCACTTTGGCCTAATTGTTACATTTGGTATTAGAGATGGAACCCAACCTTAAGTGCGGTGCACTATCTGGGTTGAGATATATGGTCTACAATGAGAAAATTGTGCTCAAAGGGGGGGGGGGGGATGCAACACCCCATAATGATAAAAGGGTTAAATGAATAAATGTTATGACTCATTTCAACAAAATGTATCATTATTTTTGGGAGCCTACCTGATTAGAATTCCACAGTTAAGCGTACTTGGTCTAGAGTAGTGATTGAGATGAGTGACATTATGGGAAGTTTCCCATTGTGTGTGTGAAATAGGAAAAATCACACTGAAAAGGACAAGTGTTGGACCGTGGGGACTTTCAATAGTCAGATGAATTATTTAGGAATGTGGGTGGGCCCTAGGGTGGGGACCACGTGTCTTCCGAGCAACTAGTGGTACCTGGCGGGCCAGGACCCGACGGTTATGTTAAGGCGGGGTGTTTATGATATCATCACGACCTAGTTGTTACATGTATGGTGAAAGAGTGGTTATTCTAATCACACTATGTTATGATGGTGGTGAGCCTAAGTATATAATGATTATGATGGCAGTTATCCTATGTTATATTATCTTGGAGGAGAGCCTTGACATTATTTTCCTATGATGTCATGTTTTATAATGTTTCCAAATGCTTATGATTCCATGATCTTATGATGTCATTACCTTATTCCATGTTTTCATTCTTATTATTATCCTCTTTATGATATCATGTTATGACTCATAACCCATTTATTCCTTAATGACTTAATACTACAAAAATACCAGGTGTATCCAGTGCTAGGCTATATTAGCACTAGCTAAAAGCACTTATAAAGGGGTACATTTAACATCTCTTGTAAAAAAGTACTGTAAATCCCCCCTTTATTAGTGCTAATAAAAAAGTGGTGATTAAGGGGAGCCCTTTATCAACACTTGTAAAAAAGCTCTAATTAAGGGTATATTTCATAAAAAATTATATTTTATTAAAAATAATATATTTATATATTTATATTGACATAAATATAATATATATTTTTTAAATATGTTTTAGATAAGGCTGAATAGGAATTTAAAATTAATATATAAAATATTTAGTGAAATTGGAGCTAACCATTTGTTTACATTATAAAAATATATGAATATATATATACATATACTTATACAAATATATATAATGTTTATATATACATATATGTGTGTATTAATAAATTAATATATATTTATATTATATTCTAGTATATGTAAATGAATATTAATAAATAATGTATTTAAAAATATTTATGTAAATATATGTATACATAAACAAAAATATCGTAAAATAGATAATAAAACAACATGGTTCAGTGGTAAAGGAATTCTGCTTATAAAAGAGAGGTACAAGGATCAAATCCAGGTGTGTGTAGGGGGATGAAACTATGTAAAGCATTGATAAAAGGGTGGGAGGGGGTAGCGCTCAGGCGAGTGGGTGAAGATAAATGGTGGGGTAGGGAGTACGAACAAAAATAAATTTTCCCACTTTTATCAGGGCTGCCTTTAACAACGCTTTTTTTAGCATTGATAAAGGAACCATTTAATTATGCTAAAAAATATTGATAAAGGGGATCTTTAATAGCGCTGATAAAGGCCCCCTTTATCAATGTTGTTAAAGGGTGACTTTATTAGTGCTTCTTACGAGTAGTGTTAAAGTCGACCCTCTAACATATATTTCATTATCAGTGCTTCTATAGTGCTGATAAAGCCCTTTTACTAGTGTTGTTAAGGGAAAAATCTATACTACTAGAGTTTATCAATCACCCATTTCCTTTTGAATTTTCCCCAGGGTATTCTATGCAATTTTTGAATATCTATGGGAGTTAGGAGAACTATGTGGAGTTTTAAATAATGATGTTGTTTTTATGTTTAAGATGGTGTATTTATGTGTCCAATCACAAAAGACATTATAAATATTTATCATTTTCTTGTAATTTCTGGAAAATTATTTTAAGAATCATGGCATAATATGTGTTTATGGATTAGTTCACTATAGTTGGTATCTGATCAAGGTATATTTATTTTTGGATATTAGGATGAGATAACATTAGTAAAAACCCTATGGATAATCCTAAGTATAGGATACCATTATAAAGTTTTTCTAAAGTTTTTATAATGTGGTTTTACTAGTAATGAAATCCCTATCAGGATACTACAAGTGAATATAGGCTTTGACATAGATGTACCTAGGGGTAATAACCATGAAAATTACACATTGGGTATTAACTCAATCATCACCTTGTGCATGATAAAGAGACCTAAATACACACCTTGTGTGACACTCCCCGGGGATATGATTTGGTTAATCATATTCTCTTTACAAACCACTATAAGGGATTGATTTTCTAGAAACTTTGAGGGATTATGTTGAGAAGTATAATACAACCCAAAAAAAGAAACCTAGGTTAAACTAATATTGATATAGGTTGAACTAACACTAATAAAAAAACAGGCTTTATCAGTGCTCAAAATAGGCATTAACCGTGCTAAAAAAGTACTATAAATCTCAGTGCTGATAGGGGGTGGGTCCCCTTTATCAGTGCTAAAAAAGAGCTAATAAAGGTAGACTTTATCAGTGCTAAAAAGTTGCTGATAAAGGAATCCTTTATAAGCACTAAAAGAGAACCGATAAAGGGATCCTTTATCAGTACTAAAAAGGAACTGATAAAGGATACCTTTATGAGTGCTAAAAAGTGTTGATAAATGGATTATTTATCAGTACCTTTTTAGCGTCGATAAAGTCTCCTTTATCAGTACTAAAAAAGTGCTGAAAAATGCCCTGCCTGCTGTAACATAAAATTCTACAGTAGGACACCCAAAAAATACCTGCAAAAAATCAGCATATCAACAAGTATACCCATACAAAATTAACACATTATTCATAAAATTATTACAGCAAGTATACCCATACAACAAGTATACCCATACACCATTAACACATAATTCATAAGTTAATTAAATGAATAAAGAATTAAATTCATAATTCAAGGGGTTGGGGGGGATGTTCAGGGTTTTGGGGTGGTTGTCCAAGTGGGGTAGGGAGTATCCAGGGGGTGGGGGTGTCAGGGGGGATGGGGGTGTCTGGGGGATAGGGGTGTCCAGGGGTGTGTGTGTGTGTGGGGGGGGGGGGGGGTACAGGAGGTTGGAGGGGGGGGGGGATATCCAAGGTTGGGGGGGGGGGGTGTCCAGGGGGGTGGTGGGGCTGTCCATGGGGGTGGGGTTGTCCAAGGGGTGGGGGGGGTGTCTGGGGGATAGGGGTGTCCAGGGTGTGTGTGGGGGGGGGGGGGGTACAGGAGGTTCGGGGGGGGGGGGGGGGGGGCTATCCAAGGTGGGGGGGTGTCCACGGGGTGGTGGGGCTGTCCATGGGGGTGGGGTTGTCCAAGGGGCGGGGGGGGGGGTGTCCAGGTGGTGGGGTGGTGTCGAGGAGGGGTGGGGGGCTGTCCAGGTGGGGGGGGTGTCGAGTAGGGGTGGGGGGGGGTGTCCAGGGGGATGGTGGGGTGTACAGTGGGTGGGGGCTATCCATGGGGGTGTACAGGGGGTGGGGTGGTGTCCAGAAGTCAGATATTCCTCCACAAATTATCCTTGTGTGAAAAAAATATTTTAAGCGTCATTTTTTTTGATACCTTCATGTATCCCTTCACTACCAGAATCTCTAATGGTTTATCCCTTTCTATAATCCATAAAATAGGAGATCCATAATCCCTAAAATTACCTCAATTGTATCTTCTATATGAGATTCCCTCTCAGATGGACTTAAACCATGAGCCAACCAAGAAGAGATCCCTACTCCGAGATAATCCATTATATGTTGGTCCCTTCTATGAAATAACTAAGAAAATCAATTCTTCTTAGGAATCCCTTGTGGATTCATCCTCTATGTTATTACTAAGTAGACAAACCTCCCATGAAATACTACTATGCAGGTCAACCTCAGGTATGGTATATGTTCCCCTTTTCTTTATTAATTCCTATACACATTAATTTTAATCAGCTCACAACAGGTTTTAAAGTTATTATAAATAAAAGAGAGATCCATACCTCCATTTTTTCATTCTATTCACCAAGATTATCTTCCTTGGATAATAATATCCAAATGTATTCCATGGATTCATTCTGTTATGTTCAAAACCTCAAAGGGGAAAAACCACTTATAAAACCACCTGATATACATCATCTTGTTATTCAGTGCACTATCGGGATCACCTATGATTATAAATTCTCATAATTAGTGCATCCCTATAATTTTACTTCTATATATTTGGGATAACTAGTATGAATAGAATCATTTATTCCCTTGATAATAGGGAATATTATTGGGGGAACACTTAAAAATCATTCATGGATTAGGCTTCCCACCTTGGATGAAACATATACACATTTGGTCAGCATAGGAAACTGTGTGGTTTCAATCAGTGTGCACTATGGATTATTTCATGTTTACAGGTTTCAGAAGAGGTGCATGAGGTACCTACTTTGTTTTCATAGGAGAGGAGGGTATACCAATGGATATGTAAACCATTGGTGACTTGCTGCACTTATTGGGGAGAGGGTATACCAATGGTTCTATAAACCATTGGTATATAGTTCTTTTAGATAGTATGTATACCCACAATTCTTAAACTATTGGTATACATTTATGCCAACAATTTTCTTAAAACTGTGGGTATATAGATTTTCCCAATATATATCCCAATAGTATCAATAAAATATTAGAATAGGGTAATTTGAGATATCCTATACCCATGGTTTTATAGAAACCATTGGTATAGGGCTATACCAATAGCCTATATACCAACAGTTCTAGGGTCTATACCAATGGTTTCAAACCTTTGGTATAGGGTAAATTTCTAGTAGTACCATCACACTCTTTACATAGGTACAGATAAATATCTCCCATATTATAGAGGGAATAGTTTCTTTATCTGCAGTGTAGAACTCCCATGGTTAGTACCCCTATCTCTCCAGGTGGTAGGACCCCCCATATCCAATATACAGGTAGAGATGGAACTCGCCCAAATTATAATGGGAATGTGTCCTCTATATTTAGATTTATACTCTTTAAATTCAAGATTAGGGAGTGAGTGGGTCCTCTATAAGAGTAGTTCTACCTTAACTATGCTATGAAGTTGTAAGGTGCGAGTCATCCATACTCATTCTTGAGAGGTTACGTGAGATTCTTGGCTAAGAAATAATGTTCCCTTGGATGTGGAACACAGTTGAGAGGATCATTCCCTCCACTCATATTTTTATGAGGTTGTGCATGGTGGATGAAATCAAAGATAAACTATTGGGAGATATAGGATAACTCATCATTCTTATCTTTTTATAGAGATGTAGATCCACTTTCGCTCTTCTATTGGGTTTTTTATGAGTATATCTAATGTTGGGTTTCATTACCCTCCTGCCTTATGGGTTAAGATGATTTTGTTCATTATACTACTTCCATTTTTGATTTTTAGGACATCATATTTGGTATGTATATACTCAACCCTACATAGGATTTACCCGCACATATTATTTCTTATGAATATGACAGATAAATTAATAGTGACTATGGTAGACCTGGTATCAGTGGATATTTTAAGTACATTGTGGCAATGAATTTGTTTAGTGTTCAGACTCTAGGATTTTGATCTGGGCTCTCCCATACTCTACTCTTTACAGTTTTTATCAGTTTAGGTTCCCTCTTAATTACTATATGAGCAAGTATTTTTTCTTTTATACTTTATATAATTTTTTGAACTATGATATAAATTTCATATAGGTAGTTGCATGTATTCTTTACACTTTAAATGGTTCAATATTTCATCATATCTCATTACTTCTTCATAGAGTTGTGTGTGTGCTTGAGTATAAGTACCTTAGGTTAAGGCCTCCAATTTCAGTGACATGACTTCTGGATACTTTTCTCCATCCGTTGGCCTATTAGAGGAAAACTTTGGGTGTCACACTCGAGTTACTACTATCCCAGGTTGGGCTCCAATGGATCAGTTCACAATAGGAATAGATTCTAAAAACTTTCAATATTTTATGGAGAACCCTATTGTTAAATTATGGTTTTATGGAAAGTAATAAGGTATTTCCTTTAAAAATACCATTTACTTATTTCATAAAGTTTCACCTAAGTGGTTCAATTTCATTCTTTCTTCACCAGATATTTCTCATGAATTTTTTATATTATAACTCCATGTTCAAGACCTATGTCCTTTTTTTTCAAGTATGATATTTCAAAGTGATTTATTTCCTTGTTTTATTGAGAATATATATGATATAGTCTTTAGTTATATCTCAAGATTATAGGTTATATCATTCTTATGATTCATATATGGATTATTTTCCTATTGTAGAACATATATGCATGTACATATTATGATGTAATGGGTGGGTTTTTTATATCCCTACAATGAATTGGGTAATGTTAATGTCTCATGGGATAACACATATTATGCATAAGTGGTTAAACTAGGAACACAATGTTATGATGGATGTTATCCTGATCATATGATGATTGTGATGGCATTGAGCCTATGTTATGTTATCTTGATAGAGATCCTTGGAATATTCTTATGATGTCATGTTTTATGATGTTTCTACATGGTTATGATTCTATGATATTATGGTTTCATTCCTTTATGAAATGATTCCATGATTATGATTATCCCCATTATGATATAGTGTTATGCCACTTAAACCATTTATTCCATAATGAGTTATTTTGATCATTCCCTTACAAGGCTTTATAGCTCACCCTTTTCCTTATGTATTTTCCCAAGGGTATCTTATCTAGTTTTAGATGATTAATGGGAGCTAGGAAAACTATGTGGAGTTTTAAATAAATATGGTGTTTCTATATTTAATATGATGTATTTATGCATCTAATCATCCAAAGAAACTAGACCTCTAGATCCCTGGCTTGTAATTATTTGAAAATTATGTTAAGAATCATGTAATAATATTTGTTTAAGATTTGGGTTTCTATAGTGAGCATTAGAGAAAGGTCTAGTTATTTTTTAAGATTTTAATAAGAGAAATGTGACACCCCAATATTTTATGGTATGTAATTTTTTTAAAAAAATTCAATTCCTTCTATAGATTACATTACAAAGAACACCGAGCTTAAACAAACAATTAAATATTATTATTAATTATTATAGTTATTACCTAGCGATTGGAATGATGGGAATGAGTGAAATTAACTAAATTATTAAAATATAATTTAAAAATGTTTATAAAATTATTTCATTGGTTACTAATTAATTATAAATTTAAATAAAAACCCATTGAGCATAAAAGACAAGTTTTTATAAAAATTATTTTTATGCCCATAATGATATTTTATCTTAATAAATTAAATTAATCACTATTAATGAAATATATAAATAAAATTTATATGTCATATATTCAATAAAATGTTTTTAAATTCATATAATAATTTTAATAGTCTTAAGATAATAATAAATCCAATATTAAGCATAAAAGCTATATTTTTTAAAAAGGCAATTTTGCCTCCTTTTATTGGTGCACCTATTTGAAAACAAAAATTTTAAAATTTTATAAGTTTTATTTGAAAAAATAAAATTAATTTTTGAAATAGTAATATCAAAATTATCTTAGGGTTATTTTTTGATATTTTTATGAGAAGTTTCATTTTTTGATGAATAGTGAAAAATACTGAATTTTAATTGAAATTTTACTTTTCTTGTAAATAATTTATAATGATAAATTATATTTTAAATTGAATTTAAAGTAAAATTAGTAAAATTATATATCTATTAATACAATTTTTTTTTCATTTAAATCATTTTCATATTTAATTTTGAGATGAAAACACTTCAAACCTTTGAACATTTTCTCTTTAAAAACACGTTTTGTCATCTCATCTGCGAGATTAATTTTAAATATAATTTTATAAATTATATGAATTTAATTCCGTAAAATGGATTCCATATTTTTAATAATAAGTTCTAAATTAGGTCCAATGGTAATTTTTATTTTGGGGAATAAAAAGTTACCAGAGTAAAACAATATTTCCCACAGTATTGGTAAAATAATGTACGAGTTAAAGTTAAAAGGTAAAAGCTTAAAATATATAAAAAATCAATATTAATTTGTTTAAGTTTTTATAGAACTTAAAAATACTTTAAAACATTAATTATCAACCAAATTATTTTTAATTATTTCCACCCAAATGTGGTTGGATTTAAATATAAAATAATTATTATTTAATCACTTTAAACCACTACTTCTCATGTATAAATACCACCTCTCACAACACCATTTCTTTTAAAAAGCCATGAATACCCTAAAATATATACCAAAATCTCTTATAACAACAATCCCCATGTAAAAGTTCTTATAGTCTCACCAAATGACCAATTCCAAGGTCCATAAGGGATCCTTCAAAGGGGTGATATTCAAGAGGTAATTTTCTCAAACCACCTCTCTTAATTTATTTTCTACTTTTATTTTCTATTCAACTACTTCACCCATCAAGTAATTCTACATAAATTATAATTTATATACTAAAATTTTATGTTTCTATTGTAATATCTTATATCCAACCTATTTATTTAATCCTCTTATTCGAAGTAACGAAACTATTGTCTAAATTATGCTGGTTAATCATCACCGTGAATAATGATTTTTTTCCATTACCACCTTAATTGTTGGTCCTAAAAGTATAATTTTGGTTAAATAAGAATATAATAGGTATATTATAACCTATTTAGTGTTATAGAACTATTATATACTCATAATTTTAAATAAAACGAAACTAGTTCACGGGGTTCAGAAAAACTACCAAAATAAAATAAACATTTATGATTAACATTTTATCAATTGAATCATCCTCATACAAGAAAAAAATGATATATGGGACTATTTATACTTATATAAATGAATTAATACTATTTAATTAAACTTATTGAGTTTTAATACCATTTTAAAAGAACATCCATTATTATACACAAATGAACCGATCATGAAACCATGAAATGAACACACATAAAACCATGAAAATAACAAAACATTATTAATAAATGGGTCATAAGATGTTATAAAATAATAAAATAAGGTATTATAAAAATTAATAATGTTTCTAATGAGTTAATAACATTATTTAAACCATTATACATTAGGTTGAAGTACATAATACTAAAGGGAAGAAAGAGGTAAGAGTTTCTCATTTCACTTTTACTTCTATGACATATATGGCTTTTTCACCACTTATTTATTGTATGTGGTGTATATATACTGAAATTTGATATATCATATAATTTATCTCATTATATTCATGGTATTAAATGTTTCATTTTATAATTATTACTTTTATGGGGCATACGACTCGACTAGTTATAAGTGGTAAGGGATTTCTTAACTAAATTTTCATTAATTGGGTTAAAATTCTATTTATTTGATTATGTCATGATAAGGATACATGTGAAATGAATTTTTATTATATTATGTTTAATTTTCACTTGTTTTATGTTGATTTATAGTGAATACACATAATATATTTATTTGATTAATGATATGATCTTCGTAAGGGACTTCGTCTCAAATTCACTTCAATGAGGAATATTTTAATAATATACACCCAGTTTCTTTTATTTAGTGTATATACTACCCATTTGATTTATTTATGACCATAATTCATTCAAAATCTCATTTCTCTCAAATATCTATATTTATTGTATCATGGATATGATTATTGTCTTAGTTGTACCTCATTTTTAAATAAAGTGTTTACTTTGAACCTGTTTGATTAACTGGGGAAATAATTTTAAATCCATATATTTTACTAAATACGGATATTTTTTATTAAGGTATATTGATTCATGAATTATATAAATTATTATATATATAATTAATTCTTTAGACATGAAATAATGAGTGGTGATCGTATATAGAAAAATCCCTTGATGCATCAGTAGTATCACAATACAAATAAATTAACCAAATTAAATGGGTTTATATCCATAAAGATTAAAATATCTTGTGAAAGGTACTGATGGTAAAGGTATCATGTGCCTGATAAACATGATGTCCAATAGTTAAGAATTTCCTTCATTAAGAATTCAACTATTTTTATCCATGATATTTTCACTATGATATTATATAAAGATTCAGATTATTCAAAAGTTTTGGATTAACTGGCATGTGTGTTAAGTTATTTTACCTTGTCATATTAATTATGAATTATTGATAGCTTATTCTTTATGTAACTCTTAATAATAATTTTATCTCACACCTTTACAATGTTTTATTTTTCCCTAGGATTCCAGGAAGTTTATTATGATTGCTATGCAGAGATAAGCTAGGAAAATAATGATGTTATCAAAGGAATTACTATTTTGTGTTTTATATTTTAAATAGTAATGTTAGATTATAGTATGTATCTAGTTTTCCAAAACTACTAAACTATTCTAGCTGTTGGGATTTTAATCTCATATCTATGAAAATTTAATAAATTGAGGAAACGAATTTGGGATATTGGGGTGGGGTATTTACAATTAATATCAGAGGAAGTTTAGTAGAATCCTTGGGAACTAGATTTAGTAAAACATATCTTAGAGGGTGAGACCCTATAATATAATTTGGAAATACTCGCATGAAACCAAAATTATGATTTATAAATTAGTTTATGTTAATTAGTTTTGAGATTACGAATTCGGATTCATAATGTTATGATCTAATCTAGTGTATGAAACTATTTAAAAATGTCCCATAGTGGAAGGAATGATAGCTATATCAATGCACATAATCCATGTAGGTATTTCCCTCCTATACAAGATAATGGTGTTAAAGCTAGAGCTAGAGCTATAGCCGGAGCTGAACAAATTACAACTTTATTTGGATAGTTGACTTAGGTTATGAGAAATAACCTTTCCCATATGGAGAAAACCAATCTACAATGTGGTGTAGAAATATTAGAACACTCCATGTGATAGAAACCTATATCATTAAATGCAACTACAAATCCATTTATAGATGAGCAATGGATATGTTCTTTGGATAAGATATTTCACTCTTTGGGAAGTAATGAAAGGGAGAAGGTTGTAATGATAGTTTATCATATCTATGGAGATGCGGATCAAATTAGGTCATTAATTAAAAAACAATAAGCAGGAAGAGGGAATAGAAAACATAGAATGGATGGATTTTAAGAAAATTTTCTTGGAAAAATATTTCCCTCGTAAACTCTGATCAGATATGGAGAGAAAATTATTTAGTCTGAGATAAAAATATGATGATAATATTGCTAAGTATGAATCCAACATTACAATATTAGCAAGTAATAATTAAGACTACATACATAACCCAAGGAGTAAATGTGAAATGTCACCTGGATCGTGATTTCAAGGGAAAGAAAGAAGTTGTAAATGTGAAAATTTTCAACTGTAAGGAGACGGAGCACTATGAAAATTAATGCTCAAAGTATCAAGGGAATATACCTTATATGAAGCTAAGGTATTAAGGTCAAGATTATGATATTGATATAGCCTAAATGAAATGATTATTGTGCTTGTGTTTTTGTATCTAATAAATATGTTTTATGGAATTATAATTATTATAACTATGAAATTTATAAGCATTGTAATTCAATGCTTTTTCTTGAAGGAATTGAGAGAATATATTGAATGGTACCAACGAATAGAAAAAGTGAATAAGTGGAAAGTTGATTTTTTTTAATGCACAAGTTTGAAGGAACGATAACCATTAATTTGTACTCAATGTTGAGATAATAATAAAAAGATGATTATGGGATAACATCAGCGACCATGAAATTTGTTAGTGATATTGATGGTTTATCTTTACTAGAGTTTACTATAAATTTGGATTGAAGGGATATATTCAACAACCTGATATTTTATCCATTTTTTCATTAATATTTTATGGTGATTACCATGTTTTAAGAGAATATGGGATCAAAGTATTCACATGTTTAGAATTTGACATTATAAACTACTTTATGTTATCCAAGGGTAAATGATTGATCACATTTTTGGATTTGTAATACGGTCAGTAATTATTAGTCTGTTTGTTAAAATTAATTACTCATGGAATGGATTAAGTTGAATTTTGGATATTATTATTTGAGGTTAAAGTATGATTTATCATATTGGATAACATGTTCTAAAAATTTTGGTTTTGGAAAATATTTAGAGACTTAAAAAATGAATTTTGGATCTTATGATTCATTAAAAGGGTGTATAGAATGAAAAATTCACCTAAATATCCATTTCAAAGCATAAGATATGAAGTTGAAATAGATTGAAGCACAACCAAAGAGTGAGATTATAATTATGAGATGAAATCAAGTAATTATATCTTCTCAAATTATTTTTAAATAAAATGACATCCTATTACCATAAATTTGTTGGCGCCAAAAATATGGCCCGAAAGAACGGAACGAAAAAGGCTGGCGCGCTGCCTCGCAAAGCACCTACGCGAAGCGCCCACGCGAAGCCCCGCCGCGAAGCGCCCCGACCATGGCGGCCTCACGAAGCTCCGAAGGCGGTAATGTTCTGCGAATTCATTTGACGTTCACGAGCCTCCGCAAAGCTCCAGAGGCGGTGATGCTCCGCGAATTCATTTGACGTTCGCGAGCCGCCGCGAAGCTCCAGAGGCGGTGATGCCCCGCGAATGCATTTGACGTTCGCGAGCCGTCGCGAAGCTCCAGAGGCGGTGATGCTCCGCAAACGCATTTGATGTTCGTGAGCCACCGCGAAGCTCCAGAGGCGGTTATGCTCCGCGAACGCATTTGACGTTCGCGAGCGCGCCGCGAAGCACCAGAGGCGGCGCGCGAGTTCTGCTTCACGGCGCCCCTTCCCTATAAATACTGGACTCCCCCTGAGTCCCGGGGAGGGACAATCTGACCTTTCGGCTTCTCCTCTCCTGAATCGCGAAGCACCCTTTTCCCCGGGAATCATGAGCTCCGTGAGGTATTTCTACTTCGCGAGACGCCTCTGTTTTGTCTCGTTTTGAGCCCCTCTTCCGAGAGAGATGCCCTTCGCGAAGCTCAAGGGCATTGGCGAAGGAAGGGGATTCCTAAGGGAACCCGGTCAGCCGTGGAGCACTTATGCTTCGCGAAACACCCAACCCATACTAGTGATCCCTATGCTAAGGCAGGACCACTTCACATCGCGAAGCACATTGCTTCGCAGGACCCTGCTTCGCGAGACACCCCTTCTTCGCGATGCAGTGCTCCACGAACACTGTTCCACTTCGCGAAGCACCTTTCACTCACACCTACGCCCCATGCCAAGGCCAAGGCACTCCACTTCACGAAGCATAATCCTTTTCTTAGCGATTCCTCTTCCCGTGCGACCCTCCAGGTTTGCACGATGTGATTTCAAAGTCCCATGGACAATACCACTTGTAGCGTTGCTTCGCCTAATGCTTCTTCGCATAGGCACGCTAACGGCTATTTCTTCTTCGCATAGCCACGCTAACGTGGACCCCCTAATGGTTCGTTCCACAACCCCCCATGACCATGGACTTACTGGTACCTTCCCTTCCCCAAGGACCAGAGGGTACCAGTTATGTAAGTCCTAGGGGTGCGGAGTGAACCCACCTCATCCAAGCTGCAGGACATTAAACTGCCAAGCACCACGTCCTCAACACATGACGTTAAACTGTGACTCGACCTCGTGCCTCGCATGCAGGGTCCCCCCAGCTCGGACATTTTTTACGCCCACTCGTCTCCACGAGAATGGACTCTTCCTCACATGGAATGAGATCCCCTTTTTCGGAGTGGCGTTTGCCCACGGGGGAAGGGCCGCCTCAGAGCGTAAGCCCCTAGCCTCTCAACAGATGACTGCACCTCTGCATCTCCGTACTTCCCCACTACCAAGGTCAGTGGAGGGCGTGATAGGGAACGAGGCACCTCCCACCATTGGTCCCAAATCCCTCTTTCGTTGCGCTTTGTCGCCCTCTGGGCCTCCATCCTGGAGTAAGTCCGAACACCATGGTCCGCCTAACGCGTAAGCCCCTTTTCGCTTCTCACGGATGCACCCTTCACGATGTGATCGTCAGGTCCTTGCAACCACTTGTTTCTCACACCGAGCACGACTCACGTGGGCTTAGAGTGAGCACCGACCCTGACTCCCCAATCCAGCGAACTACGAGGACTTTGATCCATGTCAAGGCATGGTACGTAGGAAGCCTTCACGAGGTTCAAGCCCACCAATAGTAGACCCCCGGGTCTACTTTCACGTTAGTTCACCGACAAACCCGTCCGAACTACGAGGACTTTGATCCATGTCAAGGCATGGTACGTAGGAAGCCTCCATGAGGTTCAAGCCCACCAATAGTGGACCCCCGGGTCTACTTTCACGTCAGTTCACCGACGAACCAATCCAGCGAACTACGAGGACTTTGATCCATGTCAAGGCATGTTATGTAAGAATCCTTCACGAGGTTCAAGCCCACCAATAGTGGACCCCCAGGTCTACTTTCACGTCGGTTCACCGATGAACCCGTCTGAACTATGAGGACTTTGATCCATGTCAAGGCATGGTACGTAGGAAGCCTCCCTGAGGTTCAAGCCCACCCATCATCCAATTCACGTCGAGTTCTACCTACGTCCAGCACGGCATTAAACTACATCCTGGTCCAGTAACAAGCCATTGTGATCCATTTCCACCTGAACTACGAGGTCTTTGATCCATGTCAAGGCATGGTACGTAGGAATCCTCCATGAGGTTCAAGCCACTTTTCTCGGTCGTTCATTCACGTCTAGTTTCGCCCTCGTCCAGCATGACGTTAAACTGTATGCCCCTCCCTTTGTCCCACATGAAATTAAACTGCACATCCATCGCCATATGAACTACGAGGTCTTTGATCCATGTCAAGGCATGGTACGTAGGAAGCCTTCCAGAGGTTCAAGCCCACCACTCATTGGACCAAGGTCCACTTTCACGTCGGTTCGCTGAAAAAACCCTTTATATGAACTACGAGGACTTTGATCCATGTCAAGGCATGGTACGTAGGAAACCTTCCCAAGGTCCAAGCCCATCTCCCATCGGACCAAGGTCCCTCATTTACGTCGGTTCGCCGACGCCCAATGCTCGTCGTTCATTCACGTCAGGGTTCATTATCGTCCCGCATGATGTTAAACTGTATTCCATCAATCCTCCTGAACTACGCGGACTTTGATTCCCTGCCACGGGGATACGTAGGAAGACCCTTCAAGGCTCAAGCCCAACTTCACTGTCGCCCCCCCTACGATGGTCCCATTTCATTCCCCCTCCACTCCATTCATCCACCTATCACCCATCCTGATTCTCGCCCGGACCTCATGTCTCGGTGAGACCATGTCGGTATGCTCTTCTTCACAGCCGCCCATGGGCTGGCCCCGATATCGGCATTCCTTCTAGGGAAATCCCTCAATCCGATCTACCCTAGCTAATGCTCTGGTTGGGTTGATCCGTCTCCGCTGGACGTTAAACTCGCGGCGTACCCTGTGTTAAACACGGGAAGCTGAGGAAAACCTCAGATATGTTTCTATGACATATAATTCCCCGCGCTCGATGTGGATGCCTCAGGATTTCACGCCCTCGAGAAGCCCTGTGACCAGGGATAACAGACAGACATGCCAGGCCCCCAGCATCCAGACACGCTACTAATGCCTCAACATGACTACTCCCCCGACTGAAGGTTGCTGCCCTGACCAGACCCCTTGGAATGTCCCGACAGAATTAGTGTAATTAACCGGCGTCCATGGAAACATGGCAGTGGGAAGAGTTTCACGAACTACGTATGAAATCTATAAGGGAGACCCAGACTAGGTGACGAGTTCTGAGGAGGAATCCCCAGAAGGAAGAACCGACATCCCATCATCCCATTTCGATCAAGGAGCATACGTCCCTGAATAAGGAGAGAATGCCGCCCACCTTTGGAAAGCAGGAATGCAGGGCAACAGAGCCGCGCGTCCTCCTCTGCGTGACGGACGGATGCACGCGCGCCCCAGCGAAAGCGTCGGAAACAGAAATGGTGAACCTGACGTGAATGTCTTCTCCTCAATATGGAGATTAGTAGTGTTCGAGATACCAGTAGATTGACATGTCACCGGATCCAGATATCCGGCGCCTGGTCCCATAAAGCAAATAGCGGGCCTGTCGTGAAACTCACCGAAAGTCAGGGCAGTAGAACGTGAGGCACTCCATTCTGCAGCGTGTTGGCGTGGATCCTTCTTACCGACGCGGAGAATGGAAGGACGCTGGGGCACTGGTCATCGATCCTTTTCCCTCTCAGTACTGATGAGTTGATCCCTTCGTTTCTCAGGAACCGGGTTGCTGTTACAAAGACGCGATCACCGCCCGCTAGCCTACGCAGGGGCAGGGGAAATGTTGCCACAGCCACCCCACATGGCGCCGCTACCGCAACAACGGCCACCACATCGTGGAATACAGGGCGCCCACGCCCCCTTTCCCCATCAGAGGTCATCCAGCGAGGGGTGATAAACAACCTCGTGCACAGGTACGAGGAAGAAGGGGTCATCCCAACCAGGGATATGGCCCGCTTGGACCTGGAGGCCTCCAGGCCCCGCCGTCAACGCCGCCCTAACAGGCCGCATAGGGAGCCCTTGCTCCCCACCCCAACGTTTAACCGTTTCGGGAGCCTATCTCCGGAACGCCTTGACGACTCCTCGCCTTACGCTGATGAGGCGGGCGTCGTCCAGCTCAGCCCGCTCAGGGTCCCGACCCAAGGGCTCCAGGAGAGAGCTCCCGCCCGGCCGCATCAGCGCCGCCGTCCGACTCCGTGGGAAGAGCAGGCAGACTACGTCCCTGCACCACCTACACTAGCTTTCCTGACCCGACGTCAGCACCGGGCACGGGCTGAGGACGCTCGCCTAGGAGCGTCAACGTCGACAGCTACAGTGGCCTGAGCCACCGCCGACGTACATCGTGAAGCCCCTGCATACATTGAGTAGGGGAAATCCTTCACTCAACCAGGATCGAGACCCCAACCGCCCCACGGGCAGGCTGGGTTGACTCTCCGGGTTACAGGCCCAAGTGGTGATCGTCGCGAACTAACCCGCGGTGATGTCACCCCGTACGGAGGTCCTCCCCGTACCACTACTCCACAGAGCATGGGCCCTCCCCGCTCCGAATTTCGTCATGTTGGCATGCCTCGTGCTACCCCCATCCCGATGGAAGACTTGACCCGTGGCAGTGACGCTCAGCGCGGAAATCTTTCCCGCGCCCGCTCTACAGGGTATGGAGTCCATCCTCCTGCCCCTAACCGCCGATCTGAAGGAGCCGTCCCTCCATTCCTTCTCCAACGTAAGGACCCTCCCTATGTCCTCTCTGCAACCGGCGAAGGTCCTCCTCGCCCCAGCAACTCGAGGAGTGAAGGTCAGCCTCGCTCCACCCGCAACGACCATGGAGGTCCTCCCCATGCTCCTGCCAATTCTAATAGAGGCCCCGCCTGCATGGGTACTGTTCATGGAGGACCTCCCCATATACCCTTAGACATTTGCCCCAGTTCCCCTCGCACCTCGGCCGTCTCGAGTGGGGGCCCTCTCCGCCACGGCGCCAGCGCCGCCCCGAGACTCCATGATAGGGATCAACCCTGTCCCGAAGAGCCACCCTGGGGTAGGAGAGCAGGTCGTCGCCGCCACAAGAAGAGTCCTGGGAAAGCCCGGGTGGAGGTCAAACCCGCCCGCTTCTCCGACTCTGAAGTGGAATGAGATTCAGCGATGGAACCTTCTCCCCGCTCCTCCGTATCAAGGACTGGGGCAGGAACCAGACGTGTTAGCCTCATTCTCCCGAAATATGAGGTCCACCAGATTCCCGTCTCTCTCCACAGGTACATCCAGGAGGAAGAAATATTGGGAATTCCGTAGGTCTCGACCGTGCAATCATCTCCATCATCACTAGAAGCTCCCTCTACCTCTGCCAGAGATCACGGAGAGCTGTTTTGGGGGCCAGTGACGGTAGAACGACGACATGGCCGGTCACCGGTAGCCGCGACTCCTGTTCCGGAAGCTGTGGCTATAAGCCCATCGTACCGTGACATCGTGGCCATGTCACCTTGCTCTTCGGAGGATGTCCTGGAATTCGGCGGCCAGTCAGCTCATTTACCGTACTCTCTGCCGCTGAGTTTTCTATCCCAGAGGTCCGCCTCAGTACTGCTGCCGGTCCCTCAGCCACCCCCGGTTGACGAGTGGGGGCAACACAGGGCCGGACCCTGAGTCCGAACCCAGGAGCTTCTGGAGTATTCTTGCAGCGGATTACTTCCCGGAGAAGTTCTGGACGACGGTAGCACTAAATTTTCGCGTACCGGAGTCTCTTACCCCTGAAGAAGTGGGGTGATTTTGTCGAACCCTATGGGCGACACACTTCCGCCTTCGTTACGAATGGGTGGTGTACCCCAGAAGTTGAGAGCACTTCGAAGAAATCGGCAAGCAGTGCCGCCTGATCGATGCAGCCGCACTCCTTGTGGCCCAGCACCCTGAGTCGCCAGGCCGCTAGAGAACCCTTCAACGAAAATTCATTCAGAGTTTTAAAGTACTCCGCAGGATCGTCAGGGAATCCACCCCCCATGTGAAAGTCCGTGGTTGGGGACACTATGCCGCTCTACTCTTCGACCCTATCCGACGGCAGCCCAATTCCTTATGTGATATCGAGGACATGCCCTCGAGAGGAGTCGCGGTCCACATGGCCGACGTCGTGGACAAGGAAGACGAGCTTGAATTCCTTGATGGAGACTTACCCCCCGAGGGTGTACCGCCACTGCTGGACCCATCAGGGAGAGTTACCCGTCAGCAGAGGAACCTGCTAGGCCTCCCTGTACCCACCGAATCGCTGGTGCTCGGTCGAAACAACGACAAGGGTAAGAAGCACGTCGGAACTATCAAGCACTCTGACCCGTCCACCTCTGTGCAAAAAATGGATGAGGATCCTGAGAATGCCACGTTACACCAGCAGCTTGCTGAGCATAAGAGGCTGGTTGACGAACTCTTGGCTGAGCGTGCCGCAGAGCGACGACCCGACTATAGTAATCCCAGGCCAGGGCAGCAGGGGCAGGAACAATTTCCCCCCGGTGAGATGCCTCCGGGCCACCCTTATCATGCTACTACCGCAGACAGGGCGGAAGCCGGAACGTACGGCAAGAGGGCGTGATACGTCTCTCCAAACCCCCCCAAGCGACGGGGCAATCTGAAGAATCCAACCTGGCTTCCCCCAGTCGCCCCGCAGGTCGTCCAGCCAGTTGACCCACGAGCGGCTGAAGCCATCTACCATGTTGAAGAACCTGGCAATGCACTTGTGGTTAGGGATCCCCGTCAAGACAGGGACCCCCGCCCGGACGATCTTATTGCGGCGCTCACAGCCCACCTTGAAGCGTTAGAAACACGGTAGGTGGCAGTCCCACTGGATGGCAAGACTTATCCCGCGTGGGTGGATGATATGCCTGCACCTCCGGGTTTTGGGAACCCCACTTTTTCGCCCTTCAACGGGACAGGGGAACCACCCCAACACTTGGCTCATTTCTCTTCCAGGTGTGGCCCCATGCTGGGGACCCCAGCTCAACAAGAAGCCGCCAAACTCCGATTTTTTGTATAGACATTAGAAGGTCCGACATTCGTCTGGTACAGCCAGCTCCCTATCGGATCGGTGACCGGTTGGGAGGACCTCTGCCGACAGTTCCTGTACCAGTTCAGCTCCACCATGCGGAAGACCAACATCGCGGACCTCTTCAAGTGCAAGCAGAGGCCTGATGAGCAAGTCGCAGATTCTATCGCTCGTTGGAAGGGACTTACGTATTCCCTCGATATGCCACTGAATCAGGAGCAATTACTGATGATGTGCGTGGGGAACGTCAAGACAGAGCTGGTACCCTCCCTGATCACCTAGAACTACCCTAGAGGGTTCAGAGATTTCTCAGATAAGGCTCAGCGCCTCGAGGAAGCCCTGCAACAGGCTAGTCAGGCATGTTTGTTGCCCCCTATGATCCCAGCCAGGAGGACCGCCAGGGCTGAACCCGCCGCGATGGCTCAAATAGAATCCCCGAGGCAGCTGGAGTTGCTGCCGGCGGCACCACCCCCGCAACCCCGCAGAGGTCCTCAACCTCAAGCATAGGCTCCTGCCCAGCAGCGACCGCCTCAGAACCGGAAGGTTCCCCCGCGCAACGCGCCACCGCCACCTAGGCGAGACAATCAGGCGCCGCCTCCTCGGCAGGCCCCTCCGGCCCCTCATCAGGGCCAGGCCCCCAGGGCCCCCTATCCGGAAAGAAGGTACCAGACCTATTCGTTCAACGAAAATCAGGTCCCTGGCTACTTCCGAAGTGCTCTAGAGCAAGGGATTGTGCGTCTGCCTGAGTGCAGAAGGCCGGTAGAGGCGCATCTCACCGATCACCCCAACTACTTCCCTTACCATCGGATCCTGGGGCACACCCTCAAGCAGTGCTATGTGTTTAAAGACTGGCTTCAAGACCAGGTCAATAACAACATAGTCAATTTGGGCCCAGCACCAGCGTAAGTGGAAGGTGTCTTTGTAGGATCAGAGATCGACAACGACAGTGAAGGTGAGTGGCAGCAGGTCCCTAGCAACGGGTCCCGGAAATACGATGATTGGATGGAATGAAAAACCATCGTCCGTTCCCAAGGTATCATCCGGGAACTCCTGAAGTAGTCTGAACCTTCAGAAGAAGTAGTCGGTGCCTCCGCATCATCTTCACAGTCAGCCCCTTCCCAAAAGGGAAAGCAGCGGCGACGCAAGAAGAAGAAACACGCACTGCCGGTGCCGTCGTCATCCCGCACTCTCGGCGATTTCATGACCCCTGAAATGGGGATTCCTCCCAGAATCCGCCCAGAGGTGGATGACTCCTTGAGCGACAGCTAGGGGTACGCTTTGGTTAACACCGTGGAGCTGGTAAAGCCCTATATGACCCCCGACGAGGGGGAACGCCAGGCAGACCTCCCCAACGTTCCCAGCCGACGTCAACGTCAGTGGAATCGCAACCGCGCCGATCATCGAGGTAGGTCAGCAGGCACTTTTGGCCAAGCTGTGCACGCTACTGAGACCAGGCAGCAGGCTCAGTGCAGAGCTCAGCATGCGCAACCCCATCTAATGCCCTCGGCTCTACCTCCACCGCCATTCGTGCTACTGGATCAGGGGGAGCTGCCTCGTTCGTATCACAGTCAGTCTTGCCCGGCTATGGGCCAGCCTCCGTCGCCCAATCCTAGTTTGGAGACTTTTCTCCAGGCTTCTACTAGTAGGCAGCAAGATTTTCCCAGTACTAGCTGATCGCCAGTTCAACCGGCAGGACCCGCTATGCCTCCAAATGCTGACCGACCTCCTGTAAGCAGAGGTTCGCGTTTGGCATGAAAGTATGATGTCCTGAAGCACCTTGACGACATTCCAGCGAGGCTTTCCATCCTTGAGGCCCTTCGCCTGTCATCCAAAATGCGTGAGGCACTTGCCGAGGCCCTAAGGAGCCCCCTCCAGTTTGAGACAGAGGTGGTAGCTGCAGAAGCCTTCCATACCGAGGCGATTGAAAACGCCGAATTTCAGGCGGTTATCTCGTTCTATGGTGAAGATGAGGACCCTCCTATACAGGGGCACATTCGCCCGCTGTATATCACTGGCCACTTCAATGGCGTGGAAATCCGTCGCTGCCTCGTTGACACGGGTTCCGGAATCAATCTAATTCTGACCTGGACATTGCGAAAGCTGGGTCTGTCTGAAGGTGATTTAACTCCCTCTGACATCAGGATCCAGGGGTACGACAGGACTGAGCAAACCCCAGTCGGCAAGATCCGCCTGAAGACTCAGTTCGGTGGTTTAATTTCCAGTATCGAGTTCATGGTCGTCTCTCAGGACATCGCCTACAACGCATTGATGGGTAGGCCATGGCTCCATCTGCACGCAGCGGTCCCTTCGTCGTATCACCGGTGCCTCAAGTACTCGCTCAACGGTCGAGTAGGAGTGCTCCAAGGAGACGCGTCCCCTTTCGCTTCTTGTGAGGCCTGCTACCTGGATGCGGGTTATTACAAAAGTAAGGATAAACAGATCCTAGTAAGCGAGGATGAACCCGCCCCGGTCACAAGTGATCCCTGGGCAAGCATGGATGACGCCTACATCCTCCCGATCAACCAGTTGGAGGCCATGACCCCCGACATGGGGCAATGTTTTTTTGTTTCGGGTACGCAAGGAAGGCATGTTCCCATGTCCAAGCGACGGAGGAAAATCACCTCGTACTCCTACATCAACCAGGCTCAGGTGATCCCAGAACCTCCTACCCATGTACGGTACCGGGACGTCAAACTGATGACAACGGCGATGCGCAATACATGTCTCTTCCGTCGGGCTGGAATCCACCGACTCAGGCCGACATGCCACCACTGCTTTGATATCATCAAACGGGGCCCCTTAGGCCAAATTCTAGATGGGATAGGGTCGACTGCCTTCATTGCTGTGGTCTCGATGGCAAGTGAGTCTCCCGATGTGATGACCGCTGCTGCTCGAGCCAGCACCAGCTGCCCCGCGGATCTTGATAGCCCAGAAGTACCTTCCGTTGCGGGAGGTCCCCCCACGGGTGGAGGGGAAGACCTGGAGGATGCTCCCCCCTCCTTTGAAGAAGGCGTCTCTACCACGGTTGATGAACTGGTACAGGTGAACCTTGGCAGCGAGGCAGATCTGAGACCCACATTGACCAGTGAAGCCATGTCCCTCGAGGAGCGGCAACGGTACGTAGACTTCCTCAAACAGCACCGTGATGTGTTTGCCTGGAGTTACGATGAGATTCTAGGGCTGGATCCCCAGGTGGCCGTTCACCGTTTGGGCCTCCCGGTAAAACATCGTGGGTTTAAGCAGCCTCCCAGGAATATGCACCCTTCTCATGGTGCCATGGTTGAGGCCGAAGTTGATAAGCTAATCAAAGCCAACTTCGTTAAAGAGGTCCAGTACCCCAAGTGGCTTGCCAACATTATGCCAGTCAGGAAGAAGAGTGGGCAGATCAGAGTCTGCATCGACTTCCGTGATCTTAATCTCCACTGCCCAAAGGATGAATTCCCACTCCTGGTGACGAAATTGTTGATTAACGCCACGGCCGGGTTCCAATCCCTCTCATTCATGGATGTATACTCCGGGTACAACCAAATCCGGATGGACCCCGAAGACGAGGAGTCCACTACCTTCAGGGCTCCCCAAGGTACCTTTTGCTACCCGGTTATGCCATTTGGTTTGAAAAATGCAGGTGCCACTTATCAGAGGGCCATGCATCGCTTATTCAAACCGATCCTCGGGACATTGGTGGAGTGCTACGTGGATGACCTCGTAGTCAAATCATGTCAGTTCCAGGACCATCTCAAAGACCTTGAGAAAGTGTTCGGTTTCCTCCGTTCCCATCACCTGAAGATGAACCCGTTGAAGTGTGCCTTCGGGGTCACCTCCGGAAAGTTTCTGGGCTTTGTTTTCAGATACCGAGGTATCGAGATCGACCCGGAGAAGATCAAGGCCATCAGCCAAATGCCTCCCCCGAGCAAAATTCGGGAGCTTCGAGGCCTTCAAGGCCACTTAGCATACATACGACGATTCATCGCGAATCTGGCCGGCAAGTGTAAGCCCTTTTCCCGGCTCATGAAGAAGGGCGCTGCCTACGAATGGGATGAGGAGTGCCGGACTGCCTTCGAGGAAATCAAGAAGTATCTTCTCCAACCCCCAGTCTTGATGCCACCCGTCTCTGGAAAGCCGCTGGTCCTTTATGTGACCGCCCTGGAGAGATCCCTTGGTGCGTTGCTCGCCCAAAAGAATAACGAGGGTACTGAGAATAGTCTCTACTATCTCAGCCGCATGCTTCTCGATACGGAGGTCAGATACTCCCCATCGAAAAGAGCTACCTTGCGCTCGTATTCGCCGTGCAGAAGTTGCGACATTACCTACAGCACCATGAGGTGCAATTGGTCTCCTGGGTGGACCCACTGAAGTACATCCTGAACCGCCCCATGCTGACTGGCCGACTAGCACGGTGGGCAGTGATTCTCTAGCAGTTTGATATCAGGTTTGTACCTCAGAAGGCCATTAAGGGACAGGCATTGGCAGACTTTTTAGCTACCCATCCAACCTCCGCGGATCAATCCCTGGACCTGGATTTCCCTGACGAGACGATCCTCTCGGTCGATCATGTTGTCCCGTGTTGGCAAATGCATTTCGACAGCGCCTCCCGGAGCCCCACCGGTAGGAGGCTCAACGATCCCAAGCTCAACAGAGTGGGCCTGGGTATTGTCTTCATTACCCCAGCGCAGGCCATCCTTCCATACTCGTTCCTGTTGTCAGAAGGTTGTATGAACAACGAGGCAGAGTACCAGGCTCTCATCACCAGCCTCGAGTTGGCCCTTGAGATCCATGTTCCCCATCTACATGTGAAGGGAGATTCTGAGCTGGTAATCAAACAGGTTAATGGTGACTATGTCGTCAGGAAGCCAGAGCTTGCGCCATTGCTGGAGTACACCCTCATCCTAATGGCCCAATTCTCTTCTTGACCAGAAGTTACCCATGTACCACGGTCGCAGAATGGCCAAGCAGACGCCCTGGCTGTTTTAGCCGCATCACTCGCAGAACCCGAGCAAGATGACTTGATAATACATATGGAACACCAAAAATTTGTTGCCCCCGTCACCCAAGAGGACAATGACGACCTGCGGGTGAGTCATCTCACTGTTGGACCCTCTACGCCAGGGGTCCCGGGCTCGTCAGACGCGGTGGTTGAAGCCACTCCCGACTGGAGCGCACCTTTTGTCGAGTATCTCCAAAATGGCCGCCTCCCAAACGACCGGGCCGAGCGCGAGCGAATCCGACGCCACGCGCTGCAATTTACCCTCCAGAGCGGCCCCAGTCTTGAACGGATCCTTTATAAGAAGAGCTTCGATGGTGTCCTCCTCCGTTGCATCCAAGGAGTAGAGATAACTCAAGTTATGTAAGAGGTTCACGCTGGTTCCTGTGGCACCCATCAAGCTGGGCCAAAGGTGTCCCATCAAATTCGGAGGTTAGGGTAATTTTGGCCCTCTATGATCCATGATTGTATTGAGTATTCCAAGAGATGCCATGCGTGCCAAGTTCACGCCAACTTCCTGCATCGGCCACCGGAGCCCCTCCACCCCACCAAGTACTCTTGGCCCTTTGCGGTATGGGGGCTTGATGTAGTGGGGCCGTATCCACTAGCAACAGCCCGCCAGTGCAGGTTCATCCTGACTGCTACAGATTTCTTCTCCAAGTGGGTAGAGGCAATTCCGCTCAAAGAGGTCAAGGCCCATTCCGTCGTTGACTTTGTGAGCTCCAATATTATCCACCGATTTGGGGTACCTCACGCCGTCCTCACCAATAACGACACCAACTTCCGAGCAGCTGAATTAAAGAAATTGTATGCCAAGTACAACATCCGGTCGAACCATACCTCCCGCTACCACGCGCAGGTGAATGGACAGATCGAGGCATTCAATAAGACCCTCTCTAACATTCTGCAGAAGATGGTTGGTCAGAACAAGAAAAGTTGGCCGGACAAGCTCCCCAACGCCCTATGGGCTTACCGGATGACAACTCGCAACTCCACCTAGGTGACCCCATATTCCCTGGTGTATGGAGATGAGGCCGTCCTACCCATTGAGATCCAGCTGCCGTCGCTACGCACTGCAGTTTATGATCACCAGACATCAGATGAGGTAGCCGAGATCCGTCTAGCTGAATTGGAAGCACTGGATGAGAACCGGCTTCATGCCCTGCACAATCTGGAAAGGCATCAGGACAAGATAGCGAGGGCCTTCGACAAGAAGGTTCGTCTCCGCTCTTTTCTACAGGGCGACCTGGTACTGGCCCTTCAAGCGCCAATGATTCCCGGTAGGAAATTGCATAAATTAGAACCTAAATGGGAAGGTCCTTATATCATTCATAAGGTTTATCCCAATGGAGCATACTCCTTGGTGACCACATATGGAGAGCGTATAACCCCCCCACCAATTCCAAATTCCTCAAGCGATACTTTTCCTAGGGAAAAATGGTCTTGCATGACCCTAAACTGCGAAAGGGTCCTGCAGGACCCTAAACTGTGACATGGTCCCACACTACCTTAAACTGCAACCCCGTCCTTACTGCAAGACGTTAAACTGCCAGCCAGTCAGGCCTTCCTGACCAAGGCTCAGCCTCAGGCCCCTTGGCCTCCTTGGGCCCCTGGCCCCCCGTCTTCACCACGATTTCTTAAACCGCAAGCTGGTCAGGTCTCCCTGACCGCGGTCTGGCCCCAGGGCCCCTTGGTTTTTTTCCCCGACTTACCCTCTTACGGGATCGTACGGTGTGTTGTAGGACTATGTCCTCATTCACGTCAGATTACTTGCCGCACCGTACACATCCCGGAATGAGATGCCCCTCGTCCCACATGACGTTAAACTACATGTCTAGAACTACGTGTGGCTTGATTCCCATCTTCATGGGATACGTAGGAACGCTCGGATGCCTCGTCTTGAGCCCAGCCCCAAGATTTTCTCTTCCACTATCCCCCCTGGGGGTAGTTTCCTTGGAGGATCTTTGTGTTGAAGGGAGTAGGATTTCTTAGCCCCGCTCATACAACCCCGCTCGCACAAGGATTGTAAGGGTCACACCATGTGCCCCCTCCCGTTCTTCTATCCTCCCACGTCCTCACCGCACGACGCTAAACTGCTCGGACTTCAAGAACTACGTGTGGCTTGATTATCATCCTCATGAGATATGTAGGAACGCCTGGACATTTTGTCCGTTGGCCCAGCCCAAAAGCCAAAATCTTCCCCTCCGGTCAAGACATGGCAGGGTGCACACTTTTGCCCCCACTCACATCGAGCAAGCCACGACCCGGCTGCACATCCCCCCTGGAGATGTTTGCCTCTTTCATGGATGCATACAGCTATGCTTCACCCACTCTTTGACTGGGATTCCATCATTTTTGCATATCCAGAGGGATCCCCAAGAATGGCCTGGATACTATGCCCAAGGGCTCTCCTACCAATACGGGCCAATGCCCCCGAGGGTTTTCAAGCAACAAGCCGATACAAGCCCCGCGTTGCGAATTTGGTCAGCGGTCGACGCTCATTTGTTGCTCCCATATCAGGTCACCATAGGAACGCTGTGTTTCGAACTTGGTCAACAGAGTCCTGGATCTTCGGGTCCACCCCCAGATGTCCCAGACATCGAGTGCAGTGATTCATTCTGCCCCATCCTGAGGTGACAAACTTCCCCCGGGTGGTGCTAGTTATCGGGCCCACGGCCCCGATTCCCCGTAGGGGTGTACGGTGTAACATAGGACTATGTCCTAATTCACGTCGGCTTCTTCACCATGCCGTACGCCCCCTTTACGAGGCCCAGCCTCAGGCCCCTCGGCCTTCTTGGGTCCCCGACCCTCTTCCTCATGTAAGACGTTAAACTGCAGATCTGTCAGGCCTTCCTGACTGATGCCTAACCTTAGGCCCCAATGGATTCTCGGGCCCCCGGCCCAGGTCACCTCTTATTCGGAGTGTACGGTGTGGTGTAGTACTATGTCCTCATTCATGTCGGGATCATGTACCATGCCGTACGCCTCCTCTTACAAGGACCAGCCTCAGGCCCCTTGGCCTTCTCGAGTCCCTCCACCCAATCTCTTACTCGGGGTGTACGGTGTGTTGTAGGACTATGTCCTCATTCACGCTGGGATCATGTACCATGTCGTACGCCCCCCCTTTACGAGGCTCAGCCTCAGGCCCCTTGGCCTTTCCGGGCCACGGCCTAGGTCCTATCTTATAAGATCGTATGGTGTGACATAGGACCAAGTCCTCATTCACGTCAGCTTCTTCGCTATACCGTACACCTCCCTTGTTTAGGGGTATATTGCTCCCCTCCTCATCCCGTATGACGTTAAACTACGTTTGGAGAACTACGTGTGGCTTGATTCCCATCCTAATGGGATACGTAGGACCACCTGAATGTCTAGGATTCGGGTCCAGCCCCATCCCTCGGGAATCTTCACCCCATCTTGGCCCCTTGGCCTATCCTTCCTTCATGAGAGGAATATATGGTGCGGTGTGGGATTATTTCCTCATTCGTGTCGGTCTCTTAATGACCGCCATGTACCTATCTCTACTGAGCTGTTTCATCGATCCCTTTCCGGCAGTCCACCGATGTGCCTAAGAGTACTCTGGTTTATTACCTGGAATGCTAAGCTTTACTCGGACACGTCCGCACTGCCTTCCAGGCTTTGTGTATCCCTGCATCAGGGCTTTCATCATCCTTCACACCCGGAGGGACCCCCAAGAACGGCCTGGATACTACGCCCAAGGGCTCTCCTACCATTACGGGCCAATGCCCCCGAGGGTTTTGGACAGCAAATCGATAAAATCCCGCGTTGCGAATATGGTCAGCGGTCGATGCTTGTTTTTTGTTCCCACCTTAGGCTAACGCGATATGGACGCTGCGTTTCCACCATTGTTAACAGTTTTCCTCTCTCGCCACGCCAACCCATTAGGCCCAAAATGTCAGGTGCACAATTCACGCCCTTCATCACTTCATCATGTCCAAGTAGAGTTTTGAAACTCTTGGTACTTTTCCTCTGTGCACGTCTGCATGTTCGGGAAACAAGCCATGTCGAAGGTGTCCTTCGGGGCTCTCTACCAACTCCCGTTTGACTCCTCCCAAGTATTGCGATGAGGATACCCCCCTTGTTTCCCACACCGAGTTTAGCTCACGTGGGCTTAGGGATTGGGTTGACATCTGTGCTTACTCGGGAAGTTGTCACCGTCCATGGTCCGAGCTCTAAGACCATAAACTAAGATTCCCATATGGAACTACATTCATCTTGATTCCTGTCTCGATAGGATACGTAGGAATGCTCAGACCCCTTGTCTCTGGGCCCATCTTGAGTTCAGCTAATTCGCCTCTTGGGTCCTGCCATCGGGACCCCGACTACGGGACCGCGTGGCGTAGTGTGGGATTATGTCCTCATTCACATCAGGCCTGCAAAGGCTGCACCATGCACACCCCCGTTTTGAGAGTTAGCCCTCCTATTCCTTGTCCAGCATGACACTAAAAGGCACCCTTTAGAACTACGTGTGGCTTTATTCCCATCTTCATGGGATACGTAGGACCACCTGGACTCCCTATCAATGGGTACAACCCATTTGAGGAACCAGTCTCCCCCCTTGTTTCACCTCTTACCTTTATATAGGCCCCTCGGACTAAGGTCTCCCTCTTGGAGTGGCGTACGATTTGATGTGGGATCATGTATCCATCAATTGTGTTTTATAACACTGTGCACATTCCCCACCTAGCATCGCCTCTGCTACGTCTGCGCTGCATGACGATAAAATGCATGCTTGGTCCTGCACGACCCTAAACTGTGACATTATCATCCTGGCCACCCGATGAAAAACGACACTTCATTGCGATGACCTCGTTGTAGAGGACGTCACGTTGGGCATTGGTCACGTGTCATTCCATTTGTCAACACCTATCATGGCTTGATCCTTGTGGCGACATCACGGCCTACTACTCTAGGCCTGTCGCTTCACAAAAAAAAACCATTCACCTTAAAGAACAAACAAGACTTATCAAATTCCGCTTCTTTTAGTGCAAGGGCCACGCCCGCACTACCCTTTTCCCCTGGCACTGGTACCCTACGATTCCACCTTTCAGAACTATGTATGGATTGATTCTCATTTTTATGAGATATGTAGGAGCACCCGGGCACTTCCTCGCGGGCCCAGCCTAACCTTCATGTTCGGTCCCTCGACTCGAGCACTTCCCTAGAGAATGCATGGTAAGTAGGGCTTGGGTCCTCATTGACAATGGGTTTTGTAACCACCTTGCCATGTATCCCCTGCTCCCCTTACCCATCCATGGTCCGAATTCTATGACCCTAAACTAAGATCTCCCCATGGGAAAGGAATCCGCTCCCTCTCTCTAATATGTCTCGTTGTCGTATTCAGATGTGTTTTGACAAAGACCCCGAAGTGTGGGATTTTCATGGGGACATTCCCCTCGTCCCATGACCAAGCTTTGTGAGCTCGCTATTTGGATCCTCAGCCTCTTCCACATCCAAAGGACCCTCGGACGACATGGATACTAGGCTTAAGGGATCTCCATGAATGTTGGACCTAAGGGGCCTCCAATCGTTTCGGGCCAACGTCCCTACGGATATTTGACAACATTTGTGACATGGTCCCATGTTTCGAACATGGTCAATGGTCAACCCTCATTTGTTTGTCCCATTCTAGGATAACGCGATAGGATGTTGTGTTGTGAACATGGTCAGCAGTTATCCTCCATCGTCACGCCGCCATCATCGTGATCTGAATCTCGAGCGCTATGATTCACACATTTCCACTTCCTCATGTTCAAGTGGAATTCCATCATACTCGGCTCTTTCTCTTCGCGCATCTAGGTGCACTAAATGATCATGTTAGTGTCATTGGGCTGGTATTCACCGAGCATCCCTTTGCCCTAACCTGCCCCATTTTGTGTCGGGAAATTCCCACCACGACTTCTTGTTTCCCACACCGAGCACGACTCACATGGGCTTAGTAGTTTTGGCAGGATGTGTACCAACACGGCCAGGCTTTTCGTCGTCCCACATGATGTTAAACTGTGCTTCCAGAACGACGTATGGCTTGATTACCATCCTCATGGGATATGTAGAAACGCCCGACCACTCCGCTTCGGGCCCAGCCCAATCTTCACTCTTGGTCCCTCGGCCTGAAGAGTTTCCTCCGGGGGTATGTGGTATGATTTGGACTCCAAGTCCTCATTCACGTCGGTTTCATATCTACCGCGCCACATGTTCCCTGGGATCTTTCCTTTTTCTCCACATCGTATCGTATGACGTTAAACTACAGGAGTCCGTGTGTCCTCAACGCATGACACTAAACTGCGGTTCTACCCTGAACAAGTTCAGGATGCCCCAAGATCCCACTGGGAAGTGAAAGATCCCCTCGTCAGAGAGGCCCTGTCCCGAAGAAGGAATGATCCATGATCAGACCGATGCGCCCATCTGGTGTGCTCCCACCACGGTGGTGTAACTACCTAAGTGTTGGATTTTGTTCGAACAAACCATCACTCCATATTCCACGCTTTGCGTACCCCTTATTCGGACCCTCGTCCCCTTTCATGTCTGAAGGAACCCCCTAACGGTCTGGTCTCATGCTGCATCGGCTCACCTACCGTCCTGGGCCGATGTTCCAGAAGACTAATCATGTTTGGAAGGAACCCCTAACAGTATGGACGTTTGACCTATGGTCCGCCTACTGTCCTGGGCCAACGTCCCGAAAGATTGATCGACAACAAATTGATAAAATCCCGCGTTGCAAATACGGTCAGCGGTCGATGCTCATTTGTTGTCCCCATTTCAGGCTAACGCAGTAAGGATACCATTTATCTGCCATGGCTAACGGTTGGACTTTATTGTCATGCCGCCTCCATAGTGTTCCGGATTTTGGGTATCGTGATTCACACTTCCCATTTTCATCTGTCTGGATCGATTTCAGCGCCCCTGGCTTTGCCCCGTTCGTGCATAAGAGCACGCTGAAGAAACGGTAATTTGGCTATCCTGGAAGTTCCTCCTCCGATCAAGCCTCCCCCATCTTTCAGGAATCTGGACTGGCTTGGGGAATTGTCATCGAACATCCCGCAAACATTGCAGGGATGTAACAAGGCAATTCAAACAGTGGAAATCGTGCGCACTACGACATTCAAAACAAAGAAAAAATTCAAGCACGAAAGTACCAATAAAAGGGTTTTGGGTTTGTTACAATACTCGGGGGTTGAATCCCCCCATGGATGGGTTGACCCCTTCAAAAGAGCGTTGCAGATCTGCCACCCGTTGACTTGCGTCATCCAAGGATTGCTGCCGCTGAATCAGCTCCCGCTCCTCCTCAGCAGCGGTGGTGCGCAGTTCGTTAGTTCTGGCTTTGGCCCTCTCTACGTCAGCTTGAATGGCAGCCATCTGTCCAGAGGTCTACCGCATATGCTCTTCTGCCTCTGCCAGCTAGGCCTTCAACAGTGAGACCAGCTTAGATTGTGCACCAAGAGAGGCGGAAAGCTCATCTGCCCGGGTCTGCATCTGTTGGACCTCACCTTCAGCCTCCTGGAGCTTCTTAATGCTGGTCGCCTTCCTCCGCTGCCAGCCCACGCTAAGCCCACGATCATGCTCCCGTATCTTCTCAGCCATAAGATCTCGGATGAGTGCATGAGGACGTTGGGAATCCACTCCTCCAGCACACAGTTCATGCAATCGCGAGCGAAGTCTATCCATTTCGGCCAGCCATTGCACTTGGGGGGTGTCCTTGATAAAGCGCGCGATCAGCTTCCACGACCGACAGCGAACTATGCTGCTGTCTTCCTCGTCGGAGTCCGTTTCGTCCCAGTCTGCACGATTAGCAGGCTCGTACGCAGGGTACACCCGTAGGAAATCCTCGGCAGGGTCTACATCTGGTGTTGAATCCGGTACGACACCTGGCGCTGAAGCAGGCGCGACAGGACTGGGACCGACCGGTTGATCCTCTTCCTCGGAGTCCACCTCAATGATTTCGGGTACGTCCCTGCTGGTGGTCCCGCCAGTGATTATGTGCATCGTGGCTTGAGGAGATGGCGGGACTATCGCCACCATTACCGGCATGACCCTAGGAGGGGCGCCACCAGACATCCCTACCAGTCTTGCCGCAGCAGCCCACGCCAGTCGAATAACTGTACGACAGAGAGGGACATAAACGTTAGTTGGCATGGCCTACATGTGACAACGAGGAGACCGGTAGAGGAGACTTACGAAGATCGACCTCCTGGCGCTGCTCTTGAGCTGGTGCTAATGGGACCCCGAGACGAGGCCCTCCATATATTGTTGGAAGGTCTGAAGGTTCCAGAGGAGCCACCTCGGGCACCTTGGTCCCACCAGACACGGAACTGGACGCACCCATAGGCGCGGATTCTGAAGGTCCCGCATCACCACCCGCCAAGAAGTGAGAATGAGGCCTGCGAACAAGTTCCTCCTGCATGGCTCAAACATTGGTGAGAAGTCCATAGAGACCCAAGAACAAATCGCAGTGAGAGAAGTTCGGAATGCTACCTCAAGAGCCTCCGCGAAGTCGTCGGATTCTGAGCCTCGGTCTCCGACCTCGCTCTCCTCCAATGGACTCCCTCCTCCAACCTCATCCTCCTGAGAGGAGTCCTCTGATTCCTCCGACAAGGGGAAGCGCTCCCTCAGATCGACAGCCGATAACTGTGGGGGGACCGTCTGATTCAACAGTACCCTCACCCGGTCTGTCATTGGGCGAGGGACACCACTGGAGTAGACATAATCCTTCAGCTCGTCTAGGTACTGTTCTGCCTCAGCCGGAGACGCCATGAATCCAGCCCGAACTGGGCCTATACCCAGTAATTCCATCCTGAGGCGATTCAGGTGGGCCCATATCTCGGGTGGGCTGAGGAATTGCCAGTTGACATCCCAAATGTCCCAAGATTCCAGGAAGACGACATCCTCTACCATGTCAATATGACGCAGACGCTTCCCTAGAGCCTAAGTGGATATCCTGCGAAATCCCCTCGGTGGCCGCCCCTCCGGATGACCCTGCTCTTCCAGAATCACCGGATCCGCCGCTGCTGAAATACCCTCTGCCGGTGCGGGTCTCACTGCCATGACAGCCCCACTACCGCGAGCGGCCCTAGCTGCCCTCCGACCCCGACCTCGAGATAGAGGAGGCCCACTGTCACTAACCCGGATTTTTGGTTACTTCAGCATCTCCCCTGGGTAAGCGGCCTCCCAACTGATGGCGTACTCCTTCACTAATCTGAAGGCAGCGGTGGATGGAGGCAATGCAATCCGCATTTTTCCATCTTCCCGTGTGAACATGAGCCACAACTGCCTCATCACACACGGGTGATCCTCGTGACGCACCTCCCAGTAGACCAGCAGGGTCAGCCGCTGGAGGCACCAGAACTTCCTCGCAAACCGATGTGGAGTGTACGGTTCACAGAGCGGATCATGATCTATTCGTGCCACCAAAACTCCACCTCGGAAGGCCAGGAGGTAAGCCCGATGTTCTTCCATTCCCCGTCCATCATCAGTAAGCACCCCGTCGGCAATGGGAAGGGATGGAAGTTGATCTCATCCACCCTCCACACCCGATTCAGCACCATTGGAATGGCCAGTTTGAACGGGAAGCTCCCCACCGCGTTCAGGATGGAGGGGCGAAAGTTTGATCCCGGCGGCGAAATAGGGTTTGGATATTCATAAATCCCCCTGATATGCGCTGCGATCCACCCATACAGGAGGTGAAAGATCCCACATATCCTTGGCGGCTTCTTGCCCTCACTAATATGCCGCAACATTCTATACAGTTTGGTGAGCATCGGGATCCCCAGGTTGATCTGCTGCCCCATGGCCAACATCGACGCCATGATGAACGAGCTGGGTCTTACCCCCATGCTTGTATCTCTCACTGGTAGGATCCAACCACAGATGAGAGCCGCGATGAACGCCACCTGCCTGACTATCGGCTGTTGTTCAGTGCTGACACTGAAACCCCATGTCTTCCATTGGCTGTCCTCCAAGACCCGCCAATACGAGTGCCCCTTGCCCCGTTGGGCTACCCTCGGAAAAGTTCGAGGCCTCGGAGGGAACTCTCGATCCTCTGGGAAATTCAGGAAGCATTTGAACCATCTCCTGAAATGGAAATCCCTCACTGCCTCCTTGTCCTCTCCAGGGACAAGTGCCATCAGTGCCGACGCCAGTCGCGGCATTTGCTCCGCATCCCCCCACGCGCTGACAACGGGGAGGAATTCGTCATACATGGCCCCCAAAATTGGGACCCCAAAAATCTGGTGGACATCCCACAGGCTGATGCCCACCTCCCCGTGATGCAGGTGAAAAGTGTTGGTCCTAGATGACCATCTACTCAGCAACTCCGGCATTAGCTTCTTCGGTTGGTAAATGTGGAATTGGGAGGCCCACGCCGCCTCATACAACCCCACTCTCCTCAGCTCGGCCCCAAACTCCTCGCATGAGGTGCCTACCCAGTAGGCCCATGCCCAGTCATCAGTAAAGTTGCCACCCTAGCGCAGGTCCCACTCATCAGACCATCCCTTCTTCGAATCCTGCAAAGCCGCCTTCAGCATGGTACGGTAGAGGGGAGGGGAATTCTCCGGCTGCAATGGATTCCCATTAATGTCGTTCACATTGTTGTAGAGATAGTCACCGGTAACGGGTGTGAAGTCCTCCCGCGCATGACCATCGGCCGCCCTGAACCATTGGTGCTGGCATGGTGTGCTCCTGAACCAGCAAGCTGGTCCGTCCCTACTTGCCTCAGGGATAAAGACGTCATCCCTCAGCCCGAAGCCATACAATGTCAGCTTCTTGCAATGCGGATAATCTTTCTGACCCTCCGAGAGCAGATCTGTCAAAGAAGTGTGGTCCGAGTGGCTCCAGATCATCTCCCCCAAGCCTGGACAGTTGGCCATCTCATCTCGATGAGCAGCATCTGCAAGGACCCCCAATGCAGCCTCTTTATGGGCCATTTTAACCCTGGCCCTCAGAAAAGAATTCTTTCGGCTGGATCGCGAAGCTCGACCGCGAAGCTGGACCGCGAAGCCGGATCATGAAGATCGGTCGCGAGACCAAGCCGCGAAGTCTGGCCAAGGCCGACAAGCAGAGGTTCGCTTGGCGTGGACGTGGAGTCGGAGACCCGCGATTCGCCGCGAAGCTCGATTCACGGAGGGCTGTCACAGAGTACGCGGAGCTTTGCGAAGTCGAGAGCACAAAAAGACAAGGAAGGCACGTGAAGAAAAAAGAGGTCGGACCCCCTATTTATAGGCGGCGACCCCGGAGCATCGCGGCGCGCCTCACCCGCGTGGAGCATCGCGGCGCGTTCGGGTTTGTGGCCCCGGTCAGCACCGCGGGCACCCTTCGTGTAGCCGCATCACGAACCACCGACAATTTTGGTGATTTTCCCTCAGACTTCGACCCTTCGCCCTCCGCGACTCCAAGTCTGAGGGGGGGGGGGGCATTTGTTGGCGCCAAAAATATGGCCCGAAAGAATGGAACGAAAAAGGCTGGCGCGCTGCCTCGCGAAGCACCTACGCGAAGCGCCCACGCGAAGCCCCGCCGCGAATTGCCCCGACCATGGCGGCCTCGCGAAGCTCCGGAGGCGGTAATACTCTGCGAATGAATTTGACGTTTGCGAGCCGCCGCGAAGCTCCAGATGCGGTGATTCTCCGCGAACGCATTTGACGTTCGTGAGCCGCCACGAAGCTCCGGAGGCGGTGATGCTCTGCGAACGCATTTGACGTTCGCGAGCCGCCGCAAAGCTCCGAAGGCGGTGATGCTCCGCGAACGCATTTGATGTTCGCGAGCCGCCGCGAAGCTCCAGAGGCGGTGATGCTCCACGAACACATTTGACGTTCGCGAGCGCGCCTCGAAGCACCGAAGGCGGCGCGCGAGTTCTGCTTTGCGGCGCCCCTTCCCTATAAATACTGGACTCCCCCTGAGTCCCGGGGAGGGACAATCCGACCTTTCGGCTTCTCCTCTCCCGAATCGCGAAGCACCCTTTTCCCCGGGAATCATGAGCTCCGCGAGGTATTTCTACTTCATGAGATGCCTCTGTTTTGTCTCGTTTTGAGCCCCTCTTCCGAGAGAGATTCCCTTCATGAAGCTCAAGGGCATTCGTGAAGGAAGGGGATTCCCAAGGAAACCCGGGCAGCCGCGGAGCACTTATGCTTCGTGAAACACCCAACCCATACTAGTGATCCCTATACTAAGGCAGGACCACTTCACATCGCGAAGCACATTGCTTCGTAGGACCCTGCTTCGCGAGACACCCCTTCTTCGCGAGGCAGTGCTCCGCGAACACTGTTCCACTTCGCGAAGCACCTTTCACTCACACCTGCTCCCCATGCCAAGGCCAAGGCACTCCACTTTGCGAAGCATACTCCTTTGCTTAGTGATTCCTCTTCCCGTGCGACCCTCCAGGTTTGCACGATGTGATTTCAAAGTCCCATGGACAATACCACTTGTAGCGTTGCTTCGCCTAATGCTTCTTTGCATAGGCACGCTAACGGCTATTGCTTCTTCGCATAGCCACGCTAACGTGGACCCCCTGATGGTTCGTTCGACAACCCCCCATGACCATGGCCTTACTGGTACCTTCCCTTCCCCAAGGACCAGAGGGTACCGGTTATGTAAGTCCTAGGGGTGCGGAGTGAACCCACCTTGTCCGAGCTGCAGGACGTTAAACTGCCAAGCACCACGTCCTCAACACATGACGTTAAACTATGACTCGACCTCGTGCCTCGTACGCAGGGTCCCCCCAGATCGGACATTTTTTACGCCCACTCGTCTCCACGAGAATGGACTCTTCTTCACATGGAATGAGATCCCCCTTTTCGGAGTGGCGTTTGCCCACGGGGGAAGGGCCGCCTCAGAGCGTAAGCCCCTAGCCTCTCAACGGATGACTGCACCTCTGCATCTCCGTACTTCCCCACTACCAAGGTCAGTGGAGGGCATGATAAGGAATGAGGCACCTCCCACCATTGGTCCCAAATCCCTCTTTCGCTGCGCTTTGTCACCCTCTGGGCCTCCATCCTGGAGTAAGTCCCAACACCATGGGCCGCCTAATGCGTAAGCCCCTTTTCGCTTATCACGGACGCACCCTTCGCGACGTGATCGTCAGGTCCTTGCAACCTCTTGTTTCTCACACCGAGCATGACTCACGTGGGATTAGAGTGAGCACCGACCCTGACTCCCCAATCCAGCGAACTATGAGGACTTTGATCCATGTCAAGGCATGGTACGTAGGAAGCCTTCACGAGGTTCAAGCCCACCAATAGTGGACCCCCGGGTCTACTTTCACGTCGGTTCACCGACAAACCCGTCCGAACTATGAGGACTTTGATCCATGTCAAGGCATGGTACGTAGGAAGCCTCCATGAGGTTCAAGCCCACCAATAGTGGACCCCCAGGTCTACTTTCACGTCGGTTCACCGACGAACCAATCCAGCGAACTACGAGGACTTTGATCCATGTCAAGGCATGATATGTAGGAAGCCTTCACGAGGTTCAAGCCCACCAATAGTGGACCCCCGGGTCTACTTTCACGTCGGTTCACCGACGAACCCGTCCGAACTACGAGGACTTTGATCCATGTCAAGGCATGGTACGTAGGAAGCCTCCCTGAGGTTCAAGTCCACCCATCATCCAATTCACGTCGAGTTCTACCTATGTCCAGCACGACGTTAAACTGCATCCTGGTCCAGTGGCAAGCCATTGTGATCCATTTACACCTGAACTACGAGGTCTTTGATCCATGTCAAGGCATGGTACGTAGGAATCCTCCATGAGGTTCAAGCCACTTTGCTCGGTCGTTCATTCACGTCGTGTTTTGCCCTCGTCCATCATGACGTTAAACTGTATGCCCCTCCCTTTGTCCTGCATGACATTAAACTGCACACCCATCGCCATATGAACTACGAGGTCTTTGATCCATGTCAAGGCATGGTACGTAGGAAGCCTTCCAGAGGTTCAAGCCCACCACTCATTGGACCAAGGTACACTTTCACGTCGATTCGCCGACAAAACCCTTTATCCGAACTACGAGGACTTTGATCCATGTCAAGGCATGGTACGTAGGAAACCTTCCCAAGTTCTAAGACCATCTACCATCGGACCAAGGTCCCTCATTTACGTCGGTTCGCCAACGCCCAATGTCCGTCGTTCATTCACGTCAGGGTTCATTATCGTCCCGCATGACGTTAAATTGTATTCCATCAATCCTCCTGAACTACGCGGACTTTGATTCCCTGCCACGAGGATATGTAGGAAGCCCCTTCAAGGATCAAGCCCAACTTCACTGTCGCCCCCCCTGCGATGGTCCCATTTCATTCCACCTCCACTCCATTCATCCACCTATCACCCATCCTGATTCTCGCCCAGACCTCATGTCTCGGTGAGACCATGTCGGTATGCTCTTCTTTGCAGCCACCCATGGGCTGGCCCCGGTATCGGCATTCCTTCTAGGGAAATCCCTCAATCCGATCTACCCTAGCTAATGCTCTGGTTGGGTTGATCCGTCTCCGCTGGATGTTAAAATCACGGCATACCCTGTGTTAAACACGGGAAGCTGAGGAAAATCTCAGATATGTGTCTATGACATATAATTCCCCGCGCTCGATGTGGGATGCCTCGGGCTTTCACGCCCTCGAGAAGCCCTGTGACCATGGATAACAGACAGACATGCCAGGACCCCAGCATCCAGACACGCTACTGATGCCTCAACGTGACTACTCCCCCGACTGAAGGTTGCTGCCCTGACCGGACCCCTTGGAATGTCCCGACAGAAGCAGTGTAATTATCGGCATCCATGGAAACATGGCACTGGGAAGAGTTTCACGAACTAAGTATGAAATCTATGAGGGAGACCCAGACTAGGTGACGAGTTCTGAGGAGGAATCCCCAGAAGGAAGAACCGACATCCCATCATCCCGTTTCGATCAAGGAGCAGACGTCCCTGAATAAGGAGCGAATGCCACCCGCCATTGGAAAGTGGGAATGCGGGGCAACAGAGCCGTGCGTCCTCCTCTGCATGACGGACGGATGCGCGCGCGCCCCGGTGAAAGCGTCGGAAACACACTTCTAATGATATCAATGATTTTTTTAGACCTATTCGGTCTATGGTTTTGGTAGTAATTAACCTTTTATTAAAAATTTCCTCCATTATTATCCATCAGAAATTTATAGTCAAATTTCTCTTCTGTATCAATGTTTTCACTTCTCACTAATGTTATCCTATTAGAAAGACTAATTTTATGGTTACCTTCACATTTACCTTTTCCTCATATTAATGGGATATTGTATTAAACCTATTTACGATGTGTGTTCCCACAGAAGAATTTTCAATTATCAAACTTTGATTTTGAAGTGAAATTTCAAATTGTGAGGATGAAATTTATTGAATAATGGGAGAATTTAACACCCCAATATTTTATGGAATGTTTTTTTAAATTCAATTTATTTGATATCATACATTATACTGAACATAGAGCTTAAAAAAATGATTATATATTATTATTTAATTATGAAAGTTATCACCTAGATGTTGGAATGATGGGAATGAATGAGATTAACTAAATTATGAAAATATAGTTTAAACATGTTTATAAAATGGATTCATTAGTTACCAATTAATTATAAATGAAAATAAAAACCTATTGAATATAAAGGATGTGTTTTTATAAAAAAACTATTTTTATGCCCTTAAATACATTTTATCTTAATAAATTAAATTAATCACTATTAGGGAAATATATAAATATAAATTATATGTTATATATTCAATAAAATGTTTTTAAATCCATCCAATAATTTTTATAGGCTTAATATAAGAACAAATCCGATTTTAAGCATAAAAACCTATATTTTTATAAAAGGTAATTTTACTACCTTTTATTAGTAGACCTATTTTAAATTTTTTTTGATTATTTTATAAATTTTATTTTACAAAATACAATATTATTCTAAAATAAGAATATCAAAATTATTTTAGGATGAAGTTTTTGTATTTTTCTAAGAAGTTTCATTTTTTGATGAATAGTTAAAAATACTAAATTTTAATTGAGAAATGAATTTTTTTTCTAAATAATTTATAATGTTAAATTATATTTTGAATTGGGTTTAAAGTAAAAATATTTCAATTATACATCTATTAATACAATATTTTTGATTTAAATCATTTTTATATTGAATTTTGATATGATCAAATTTCAATATTTTGAACATTTTCTCTTTAAAAAAACGCTTTGTCATCTCATCTGTAAGATTAATTATAAATATAATTTTATCAATTATATGTAATTAATTTGGTAAAATGGATTAATTATTTGGAATAATAAGTTCCAAATTAGGCTTTAAGTTCATTTTAATTTTTGGGAATAAAAAGTTACCATGGTAAAAAAAGATTTACTGTAGTGTTTGTAAAATAATATAACATGTTAAAGTTTAAAGGTAAAATATTAACATAAATAATAAATAAAATATTAAATGGTTGGTTGAAGTGTTTCCCAACCCTAATTATAATTTATTACATTAATTATCATCAAAATTAATGTGAATTAATTCCACACAAATGTGGTTGGCTTTAAACATAAAATAATCATTATTTAATCACTTAAAACCACCCCTCCTCAAGTATAAATACCACCCCTCACCACCCAATTTCTCCTAAAAGACTTGAATTTTATAAAATATATAAAAAAACTCTCCTAACCACTCTCCCCACAAACAAGTGATACCAGTCCCACTAAAATACCAATTCCAATGTCTTTAAGATATCCTTCAAAGAGGTGATATTCAAGAGATAAGTTTCTCAAACGACCTCTCTTAATTTATTTTATTCTTTTACTTTATCCTCAAATCATTCATACATAATTGAATTATAACTATAGTATAATGTATATACTATAATTTCATGTTTCCAATGTAATATATTATATCCATACCTTTTATTACCTCATCTTAATCAAAGAAATGAAACTATTATCCAAATTGTGCCGGTTAATCATCTCCATGAATAATGATTTTTTATTTTCCATTATTTCCTTCATGGATGGTCATAAAAGTATAATTTTGGTTAAATTAGATTATAATAGGTATATTATTACCTATTTCATATTTTTAATCGATATATACTCATAATATTAAATAAAATGAAAGTAGTTCATGGAGTTCGGAAAAACTGCCAAAATAATCTAATCATTTATCATTAATATTTTATCAAATGAATCATCCTCCTAAAAGAAAGAAAAAATTATATATAGGAATATTTATAATTATTTAAGTGAATTAATACTATTTCAATTCACTTATATAGTTTTAATCCCATTTTACAAGAACATACTTATTTATACACAAATGAACCGATCATGAAACCATGAAACAAATGCACCTGAAACCATGAAAAGAATGAAATATTAACAATGAAAGGTCCATAAGATTTTATAAAATTATCACATAATGTATTATAAATATTACTATAGTTATTTAATTTTTTAATAACATTATTTAAACCAATAATGAAGAGGTTAAATTATAAAAAAACTAAAGGGAAGTAAGAGGTAAAGGTTTCTCATCTCACTTTTACATCTGTGAGATATATGCATTTTTCACCACTTATTTATTGTGTGTGGTTTATATATAATTATATTTGATATATAATATCATTAATATCATTATATTAATGTAATTAATTGTTTTATTTGATAATTTTTACTTTTATTGGGAATACGATTCGACTAATTACAAGTGTTAAGGATTTCTTAGCTCAATTTTCATTCATTGGGTTAAACTTATATTTCATTGATTCTATCATGATAAGGATATGCGTGAAATGAGTTTTTATTATATTATGTTTTATTTAAAATTTTGTATTTGTATTTATATCAAATATAAATAATAAATTCATTTTATTAATGATATGATCTTGATAAGGGACTTCTTTTCAATTTCACTTTGATGCGGCATATTTTAATATTATGCACCCAATTTATTTTATTCGGTGTATATACTACCCCTTTGATTTATTTATGATCATCATTCATTGAAAATTTAATTTCTATTAAATATAAATATTTCTTGTATAATGGATATTATTATTGTCTAAGTCACATCCCATTTTTAAATAGGATGTTTACTTTGAAAGTGATTTGATTAACTGGGGAAATAATGTTAAATCTATATATTTTAGTAAATATGGATATTTTTTTAATAAGGTATATTGATTCATGAATTAAATCAATTATTTTTTATATAATTAATTCTTTGGACATATAAGAATGGTTGGGGGCAAAATATAGAAATGCCTCTCGATGCATTGGTAGTATCATGAGATGAACAAATCGGGAAAATCAAATGGGTCTATTCCAATAAAGATGAAGTTGTCTTGTGAAAGGTCATAATGGTAAAGATATCATGTTCCTGGGAAATATGACGTACAATAGTTAAATATTCCCTTTATTACGAATTTATTTATTTTTATCCATGATATTTTCACTATGATATTATCCATAGATTCAGATTTTTAAAAAGTTATTGGTTAAACAGAATGTGTTTCCAATAATTTTATCTTTCCATATTAATTATTAATTATTGATATATTATACTATAGGTAACTATTACTAAGAATTTGAGCTCACCCATTTATTGTGTTTTATTTTTCCACATGATTTCAAGTGGTTTATTATGATTTATATGTAGGGATAATCTAGGAGAATAATGGAATTCTCAAAGGAATTGCTATATTGTATTTTATATTTTAAATTATCATGTAAGATTATATTACGTATCTTTTTTATAAATCTACTAAACAATTAGGTCCTTTTGTATTTGAATATCGTATCTATGTCAATTTAATAAAGTAAAAACTAGATCTGGTCTACCGGAGTCAGGGTCATTACAAGAACATTAATGAAACCCCTAGGGATAATCTTAAGTATAAGATATCATCCTAAAGTTTTGGTAATGTTTTGAGTATGTGGTTTTCCTAGCAATTACATCTATATCTGGATACTATAAGTGGATATAGGCTCTAGAAAAAATGTACCTAGGGAAAATAACTATAAAAAGGGCATGTTGGGTATTAACTCAATTTTCACCTGGTGCATTATAAATAGGCCAAACTAAAAACCTAGTTTTACACTCCTAGACATATACATAGGTTAATAACATGATATTTAATAACCACTATAAAATTTTATTTCCTAGCTACTTTGAGAGATTAGGTTGATAAATATATGATAACCCAACATAATGTAACCTAGGTTTAACTAAAATTTAAATATATTTAACTAAAATAATTATAGGCTAATGATAATGTAAAAGGGTAAAAGGTTTTATGGTTTATTCCTTTTTATATTATTGATTATGATAACCCCCCAATGATTTTAAATGTTCATCACTCATGTTAATCCTTTTAGTTTTATTGATGGTTGGAACCAGATGAAACCAAGTTAATATTGGGTGAGAGGGACAATGCGATGATTATCTCAATGATCAACCCACTATAATAGGAAATAGACTAAGAAATTTAGTGATTATTTTTAACCAAATATCACAAAACATGATTAAAAATGAAACCATTTTTCTAAATCCTTTGTACACCAAAGAAGAGAAGGATTAAGACTCGTGAAAATTCATGAAATAAAGATAATTAAATAAGGTATATTCAACCACCTATATGTCAAAAATGTTGGAAGAATCACCAACGGAATCACCTCAAGTGGAATAGAATTCTTTTTGGTAGATGAGGGAATACAACAACAAGCTGTCAAGGTAAAAAGAAGGATAAAATGAAGGAAGATAATGTTCTTCCTAAGGATCCACTAATGATATGTTGTTTTAGATTAGATAAATTTGGTCACTATGAAACCTAGTGAACCAATCCAAGGGTTAAAGTGGAAAACCAAAACCAACAACCTCTTAGATCATAGGAATAACAAAAATCCTATGCAATGACTTTTTTGAGGTAGATAGTGACTTTTTACTCTATATTTTTTTATATATTATATCATTTAAGATTTCACCTATTATGTATTGAGTTATAAATAATTTTTTTGGTGGTATATTTATTATATCCATGGTATATAAAACTTATTTAAGGTTTTAAGAAAGTTACACCTTATAAATTTATCACTTATTTACTTATTATGATTCTATTAGGAGTGAACTATCTCTTTTTATAAAGGGGTCATATAAAATTGCATATAAGGAAATGTCACTTCATATCCTAAATCAGTCCATGATCAACTACCAATATGTGGTAAATTAGGATATCCCTATATAACTTACTCCTATCGTATGAGTTTTAAAATTTTGAGTGCGTGATTTATTTAAGGGTTGGGGTATGTAATGACCTGGGATTTTAATATGTATTTTCTTCTAATTAAGTCAAATAAGTTTGATAGATTTACCACATGTAATGATGAAATAAAATGAAACTGAAATATTTTTAGACCGTTAAAACCTAGTTTTTTAATTAGTAGGTATGAATAAAAGTAACTGAACTATAAAATATATTAATTTATATATTTATATATAAATGTTAATTTATATTAATTTACTTAACTCATTATTGTGTTTAAGAATTTATATTTTTTATGAGGTTTACTTTTTATTAAATAAAATAATTATTTTTTTGTAAAATGATTATTTTAATAAAAAATAAAATTGATTGATTCAATAAATATTTATTAGTTTTTATGGAAATTAAGAATAAAAACAACTAGTATTTAAAAAAAGTTACTTTCCTATAAAAAACTGTTTCTTATTATATTTTATAATTCTATTTAAAAATTAAAAAGGAATATTATTTAAATTTAATCTAAAAATATAAAATTAATTTTTGGATTTATAATTTCTATATTATTTTAAAATTAATTTTCTGTTTTTAAAAAAAAGATTGATTTAAGGTGAATAATGTAAAATACTGTTTTTATAAATAAGATGTATTTTATGACATTATTAGTATATAAGTTTGAATTTTAAATTCATGAACCATTTTTATAAGACTTAAGTTTAATTTAATAAGTGAATTTATAATTTTAAAAATATTATTTTTAATTTTAAAACACATATTTGATATTTTAGAACTTAAGTTGTATTTTTCAAAAAAATTGTTTTTATTAAATTTTAAAAACTTATATACAATGGGAATTTTTTCCACTTATATAAGTTAAATATAATAAAATGACTTCAATTTTTTATTTATTATATGAAAATATTCTTAGGATTAATTTTTTTAATTTTTCTAAAAAAATGATTTTTAGATGAATATTGAAAAACAACAAATTTTTTCCAAAACAGCGACTTTTATCAGTATGTAAGTGAAAATTATAATTTGATTGATAAAATATGTATTTAAGGAATACTTTTATTCATTTTAAATATATTTTATTAATTATATAAAAAATATGTTTAACCTTATAAAAAAAGTAGTATTTTAATTCTAATAAAAAGTTATTTTTATTATTTTAATTTAATTAAACATTATTTTGGTAAAATTTGGTTTTTACTTGATTTGAAAGCCACATAAAATTTAATTGTTTTATAATTATCCAATTTATTTCTTGAAAATCAAAATCTTTGATAAAATTATCCCACAATTATATTTTAAGTTTAAAATGAACTTTTTTGAAAAACAGTTTTTTGCGCGTTATATGCTCTAATACTAAAATTAATATTTTTTACGCATGGATTTTTTTATAAATTGATTCAAATATTTGAAGTCATAATTTTAAAAATTTCAAATAATTTTAATTTCAGTTTTCACTTTAAAATTGGTTACTTAGGGTGAAATTAGAGTTACTACGATATGGGTAAATTTAGTTAAAAGTAGTTTAACATAGTGTAAGTGGTTAAATCATGTAGAAAACATGTGTGATATTGGATTTTGGAGGGATAATTGGAATTATATATCTCTAAAAACCATTAATTACAATTTTTAAAGCTTTTTTCTTTGAATAAAGGAGTGATATTATTGAGAAATAATGAGTTTTTATAGAAGTGTCTTTTTCTTCACTTATTAAAGGAATCCACCTCCTACACATTTTTCCACTCAATCAAAAGACTTGTCTCTACCAAAATTGTGAACTATTATCTCGTCAACAACCTCCTCACACCTTTGAATCATATTCCTAACCAAAATACCAATCCAAGGAGCCTTAAGGAGTTACCCAAGGGAGTGACGATACTCTCAACCCAACTTCTCTAGATCTTTTATTCTTCTTCACCCCTCAAATCCCATCTATACATAAAGGTATGATAAAATAATAATTATTAATATATTTAAGTTTTATTATACTAATTAAATATCCATTTTATACATTCCTATGAAATCATTAAGAAAAAGGAAAATGTCATCATGTGTGTGTGTGGAATACCGTCTCTATGAATGAGAGATTCAATTTTCAATATACCTTTAATAATTGGATAAAAAGGTTATTTAATTCACTAATATTATATTTTTCAAACCATTAATATTATTTAATAATATTATTGTGCATTATATATGTGTAATTAAAAAGAAAAAAACATAATAAGTTTAACCGCTTTAATTGGACTTATCAAGGTACCTTTCTTAATTTGGATCTATTTTGGTATAAACTTACAAATTGTATTAGAATTGTATTAAGGTAATAATAATGGAAATAAACCTCCATAATTATGGAGATCATGAAGTTATTTTACAACACCTTGGCCACTATCAAAAAATAAAAAGTGTTATTATAGACATCATGAAATGTATTGCATGCACTTATTCGCAATTGAATATGTATTTCCATATGCCGCAACTAAAAATGTCCTCAACCGGGATTGAAATGTTCGCGGTATGACTCTGAATTTTCCATGGGGGTCAATGATGGTATCTAAGGCACTATCCTGAAGGGCCAGGACTACAACTGACACTAATACCAAGCAGGGGTGTGGGGGTGTCGCCCCTACGGTATGGAACAATTATTTGGATAAGTCCATAAAGAGGCTCCCATGTTACCTGCACACAAATACTTGCGTGCCACTATGCTAAAACTGATTGAAGTAATAATTTTGGATAAGTTCACAAGGTGTCTCCCTAGTCTAGCCAAATCATTGGCGGTGCGCAAGTAAACTTGGGTGCCACCCATCCAGCGTGCAACCACTTATGAACCACGAAATATTGCACAACCTACTTGTGCGACCAATCTCCTTTCACCCAAGGTCCTATTTTTTCCTATAAATAGACCATTGGGGTCCTCATTTGGAGTGAAAAATTTTCCTTGAAGCCCAATTGCTGCTCTGGTTTCCCTAGTTCTTTGCCCAAGTCTTCCTGAACTTTCAAGGTAGTTATTCAACACCTTGAGCAGAGGATTTAAATGAGGATCATTGGGCTTAAGTTGTTTTAGTGTTTGAAAACCATAACACTCGCACGCCTAAAGTGCCCAACCTCCATAAATCAAAAACACTTGCGCACCACCTATTCCTTTCATAATAACTTGAACACCCACTTCTGGGATTACCTATGAATACTCCTGAAGGCTTGAGCTAAGTCTCTCCCAAGTATTACGATATAGGTTGTTCATCGATTAAGTGAATATCAAGTCGCTCAAGTCTACTTGCCCGCCCTTACGTGAGTACCCTTATCTTCTTGAGCACCCCGTTTTTGATTCAATTACTCTCTTCAGTTTACAAGACATAAAGCCTTCATCAAATCCAATCATGGAAAGGCTTCATCTTCATTGGATCCCTTGTTTGAAAGGGATTCTGTCGAGACCTCCTCCAAAACCACCTGACTTCTCAAATATTTGGGAAAAGAACATCAACATGTCTCTTATTTGGGTTTGTATTTACACAGTCACAGATTTCCCAAATTTTTTTATAAGTTATTTAGGATACATGGAATGTATGTGGGTTTTTATATCCATAGTCACATGGACCTTTCTCCCAGGAATAGTGTTGGGAAGTTCCCGATTTAAAGGAGGGTTTAGGTCATAACCTCTCCCTTCTCAAAGAGATGACCCGAAACCTCAGGTCTCTGGTAGGGTAGGTATGGTTCACACTTTCTTTTCTATTTAATAAATGTAGAAGTCTACCTCCCCTATGAGGATCAATTTTAGGGCAACCATCCTAGCATAATTCCCTAGCTTTCCTTTAAGGAGGTAGTATCATTGCTCCCCCTTTCTTCTACGGTGCCAAAGATCCTAGGGGATATGGGCACAAGGAATTTTGATATCCTTTCCCTCTCCCGTTGGGATTTGTCAACATGAGAAGCCTTCATGGTGTAATCCCCTAACCTTAATCCCTTCCTCATTACATTGGAACCTTGTCCAATGTAAATAGAACAGAGGGAAGGCTCATCGCCTCACCCTCTTCCACAGTCACCTCGCCCTCGTCCACTCTCACCGACATAGGTGTGCCCCCTTCCATCAGTGGAAGAGGAAAAGTGTGGATGCTTTTGTTGAATCATTGACATTATATTGTTTCTCACACTGATAATGACTCACATGGGCTTAGAGATTTTTCATCGTCACAACATTTTCACTATTGAATGAGCTACAAGAAATCTGATTCCCACCATAATCAAGATATATAGGAAGCCTTCTCAGGGCCCGAGCTCACTGGATGTACTCTTCAAGAATCCAACCCTAATTCCCCTAATTTTAGCATCCTTCTTAGGAATAATCCCTAAATTAAATCCTGAAATCACCAGGGCATCCTTTTCTAGAAGTAAGCCCAAACCCATTTCTCTCAAAGGACTATACTCTCCTATGAGACTTATCAAACTACATGGGATTTTATTCCCATCTATATGGGATACGTAGGAAGCCTCCTTGAGTTTAAAATACAATAACTTAAACCTACATTGTTCTCATTAGGCCATATTACCAATAGGGACTGATCCTACTTGGAAACCCATATCCTTTCCATGTTCCTTGGGCTGCTTCAGCAAGTCCCACACTATGTTTTGACTAGGCACCTTCTTCTTAGATATCCATACCCCATGAAATTAAACTATATGGCTAGGTACTTATCAAATAACCTTAAAAGGTATGATGTTTTCCATTTAGTGGCACCAAACTACGAGGGTTCTAATTTCGTTTACTAGGATACGTAGGTAGCCTATTTTAATGGGCACAATCCCAATATCAAACCAAACCTTCATCTCCCTGGACAACAATTAATTCCCGAGTGCCCCACTGAGTGTCTTAAAAACTAGTGTAATCATAACGATGATTAAAATAATCTATAATTAGTATATGAGAGGATACCATTGATGGAGAACCTTGAATACATACAAACATCTCCATTAATGAAGAACCTCAAATACATATGGATGATTTTAAAATTTTCACATGCTAATTATGTGATTGAAAATTCCAAGGGATACTTATGATATAATTGGTGAATTAATAAGGATTCAAAAAATATCTTAAATTATAAAGATAGTCCGAGACTAGACAATAATTTCCCCCAAAAGGGTGTGATGAGTCCAACCTCCCATCCTCTTGACCAATGCACGTTCTTAAGTATCGTGAAGTTCAAATATAACGAACACCTTCCTTTGGAAAGAAGGTCTCCAATAGATAAAGAACTATTGGAAGTTTTTGGTTCCATAAATAAATCCAATGGAAACCACCTAGAAGAAGTGATTCATAAAACTATAGTACACGTTTCAAGAAACTAAAAAACAGTTATGAATAACTTAACCGAACAACCCTGAGTAACCGACGTATATGAAAATTATATTATAAAGAAGTACTAAAATATATTAGATAGACCCTATAAAAATAAATATAGATTAATAATGTTCTTTTTAATATATAAAATAATCTTTATTTAATTATTTATAAACTTAAGTGAATGTTCAAAGTGCTTTCAGAGACACAAGGGTTGGATTTCAACCCAAAATTTCTTTCTTTGAGACACATTTTCTTTTATAAACCTAATTTATTTTAAATGGTGTGTATACTAATAATTTTATATTTAATATCATTTATTATATTTATTCTTGGTATTTTAAATTCAACTTCAATATATATCTCTTTCAATTGGGTTTATTAAAATTTTTCTTAAGCCGAAAGGGTTCCACATCAATCACCCTTCATAGAGACATACTTTTATATTATACCCCAATCTTCATTTTTTATTGTAACTAGCACCCCTATCACTTATAATGTAATAAATTATTTTTGAACTTGAAAAATTCAATTCCATTCATGTACTTACCTACCATTAGCTAAGATTTATGTCTTCCCTAAAATATAAGGGTCTTTCATAACTAAATCTGATTTTTTGAGTTATAATGTTTATCATTGAGTTTTATATTTAATTTCATATGTTATACTATATTTATATCCTATAATATTACCTTTTATTCAAATATTATTCACTGGCGTGTTATAATCCTTTTTTAAAATGTAATTATGTTAATAATAATTCCTATCCATGTAAATGATGGTTTCCCCTCTTTATCTATAATTTCCCTTACCACAGGTGTTGTCCTTTTTTTGGAGACCTCGTTAAGTTTCATCACATGTGAACATAATATTTTCATTATATTATTTTCAAAAGAAATTTTTATTATCTTATTTTATGATGTGGTACTTTAGAAAAGGTATTTTAAAACATAAAAAGGGATTTTCTGTACCACCCTTGTTATATTTCAGTTGCATGTTCTCTTTCTTTTTTCTCTTTTAAATTTTTTTATTCTTATAAAATTCTCCTATTTTTTGTATATACATCTCTTATATATATACCTAGTTAAATATCCTTTTCATTTTCAGTTATATATATATTTTTAGTTTCCTTTGAAAATCCAACTTTTAAGTAAACCAAATTTAAAGGAACTTTCCTATTTTTGATCCAATGTTAATAATCACCCTGATAAAATGTTTCTAAACCATGAATAGCATCTAGAAGCCACAATTATTTTATATATAACCATATTTGTGAAATTATTATTTTATAGAAAATAATATGGTCTTTCCTTCGTAAAAAACATACTCTACATATTTCATAAAGTTTAACCAAATTGGTTCACTTTCATTCATTCTTCACCAGATCTTGCTCATGAATTTTCTATATTGTAACTCCATATTAAAGAATTATGTACAGTTTTTCAATTATAAAAGTTAAAAGTGATTTATTTATTTATTTTCTTTATAATATATATGATATAGCCTTCAACTATTTCTTAAGAAGAGATTGTGAAACGCACCTTTTTTATTTTGGGTTATATCATGGTTATGATTTATGTATGGATTCTTTTACTCTTATGGAAAAAATATGAATGTACATATTATTAAAGGATGGGGGGTCTGTTATGGACCTCCAATGAATTGGGAAATATTAATGTCTCATGAGATACCATGTATGGTGTATAATCAGTTAGACTAAGCACACTATGTTATTGTAATACCCATAGACTGTGTGAAATATATTTTTTCAAATGAATTTAATCTTTTAGATATTTTTCTTTACATACAACACTAATTTTATGTGGAGTTACATGAAATGCTAAGTTTTAAAAAATATGAATTACTATTAAGAAATTGTTATTTAATATGATAGTTATCACCTAGCTCTTTCAATAAAAGGTCCGAATAAGATTATCTAAATTATGAAAATATATGGTGTACAAATTTATATATAATTAATTTCTTGGGGACCAATTAATTAGAAATTAAAATAAAATCCACTTGAAAATGAAGGGAATATTTTTTTGAAAAAATATTTTTATGCGCACAGACATGTTTTATCTCAATAAATTAAATAATTTTTAGTGAATTATTTTAATTAAATTTATATATTAAATCAAATATTTAACATTTATCTTATTTGTTTTATAGATAATAGATAATAATAAATCCATTTTTATGCTTAAAAATCGTATTTTTCTAAAAAATAGTTTTGTCTCCTTTTTTCACACTTATTTTAAAAATATGTTTTGAAAATTTTGTAAAACTTATTTGAGAAAATAAATTTCGATTTTGAAATCATCTGGCCAAATTTATCTTAGGGTGAATTGGTGGGAATTTTCTGAAAAAATTAATTCTTTGATGGATAGTGAAATATACTGAATTTTAATTGAAAATTGCCTTTTCATTTAAATTATTTAAAAAGTTAAATTATATTTTAAATTCAATTTAAAGTAAAATTAGTTCAATTATATAATTATTAATACAATTTAGTTAATTGGAACCTTTTTAATATTGAATTTGGATTTAAAAACTTTAAAAACTTTTGAACATTTTCTCTTTGAAAACCCACATTCTCGTCGCATATGTGGGATTAATTCTAATTTTAATTTTGTCAATTTTCTGAATTGAATTTTAAAAAATGCATTTAATACTTGGAATCAAAATAATTTATATTAATTAATAAGTTTAAATTAATTTTTGACCAAAATGAATAGTGAAAACAGTAAAAATTAATTATTATGGTAAAGATAAAAATAGGACTGAAGAGGTAACCAGTTTGGTGAGAAAGATGGACTTGAAACAAGTGTGTGACCAACAAGAACTGACTAAGGTATGTGGTTTTTTCTCATCACCTGATCATTCACTGACCAATGTGCTGAAATACATGGAATGGAAAATTGGGCATTAGCCTTTCATCTAAGGTAGTTCCAACAAAATCAAGGATAGAGAGAGCCTAAGCATGTTCAATATGGGTTTGGAAATCAGCAAAATCAAGCAAGAACCTCAATCCAAAAATAGTTCCAAAACCAAACCCCATTCTAGTAACAATTCCCAAACCCACCACTATTTCAACCAAATAAATCCTATAACCAACATTCACACCACCAACCACCCACTTTCCCAAGAACCTATGAGCATCCATCAACTTGTGCACAACGCATAATTCTGAACCAACAATAGATATCTGATATTGAGGGGATAAAAGACACTGTAAAATATTTTTCAAATAAGTTCGAAAGTCTCCGGAACTTACTAACAAAAAATCCTTGGACAATTAATTCCAAAACAATCCCAAACCCAAATGAGAATGTCATCATGATCAAAACAATAAGTGAAAAAGAACTCCCACCATCATACACCATTGAGATGGAAACAAGACCACCTGAGTTGAGGGAGAATGAAGTTGTAAATTCTGAAAATTCTATGAAAATTCACTATAAAGAAGAGAAGAAATAGGGGGAAGAGAAGGATAGGCCAAGTAAAAAGAGACAAGAAACACCATTACAGAGGAAACAAAGGGATAAGAAAGACTTACCCCCACTATTTCCATTAAGTATTATTGAATCAAGGAAATTTCTAGAAGCAGAACTTCAAAAATAAATCATAGTCACCTTACAGAAAGTGGAAATTAATATCCACCTTGTTGATGCACCCAATTGTTTTTTCAAAATATGCTAAAATTTTGAAGGATATTTTCACCAAGAAGATGATACTTTAAGGGAATAAAAATATCAAATTGGGAAGAAGTGTATAATCCCTTATCACACCATAGTTTCCAACTAAATGTCAAGACCCATGGACATTTTCTATTCCATGCACCATTGGTTATTTAAATTTTCCTAATGCTTTATGTGATATTGGTGCTTCAATTCATGTATTTCCTCACTGACTATACACTTCTTTACAGATTATAAACTTGAATCCCACAAGAGTAGTCTTTAATCTTGCAAACCAATCCACAGTTTTCCCTACATGAGTTCTGGAGGATGTCCTGATGAAAGTTAAAGATCTATTATTCTTATCTAACCTCTATGTGATGAATATGGAAGAAGATAGGAGCCTGTCACACTCACCCATCATTTGGTGGAGACCAATCTGGAAGACATCCAAAATCATCATCAATCTCCACGAAGGGACACTCACCATTGTGTTTAGCGATAACACTATCCAATTCAATATTTTTGAATCCATGAGGCACCCATTGGATGATCACTCAATATTTACACTCTCTCATAAAGTTGGTACTGAACCCATTGATGAATAAAGTATTTTCCTTTAATTCTTATCCTTATGAAAGAATTCATCCATTGAAAATATCATTGAATATATATATGAACAAACTGATGTAGATTCTAATTTCATCTTTGAGGAAGAGGTAAAATATAATTTCATTGAATAATTGTTAAATGATGAGGAAGAAGATATGGTTTCTTGAATTTAGGAGGTAGAACATTTGGAAGTGGTAAATTTCAATTTAGTTTCATCCCTTGAGCATCCCCCTGATCTAAAACTAAAACCACTCCCCACTGATTTGGAATATGTGTACCCTAGATAGGGGAAGTAATTACTTGTGATAATTGATAATAATATCTCTGAAACCTAATATAAATCATTGATTGATATTTTTATAGAGAATTTTCAAGCAATAGGGTGGATCTTAGGTGATATTCTAGGAATAAAGCAAAAAATATGCTCACATAGATTTTTTCTTGAGGGAGATTCCAAACCTATCAAACAACAAAAAAATGAGGTTGAATCCCACCTTGATAGAGGTTGTTAAGAAGGAAATTGGGAATATATTAGAAGCTGGGAACATTTATCCCATCTTATATTCACAATGGGTTATCCTAATTCATGTAGTTTCAAAGAAAATTGTCCTAACCACTATAAGGAATGAAAAGAATGAATTAATCCCTATGATAATTCAGAATAACATGAGAGTGTGCATTGATTTTAGGAAGTTGAATCAGGTCACTCAGGAATACAATTTACCAATTCCTTTCATTGATTAGATGTTATAGGGATTGGTAGACAAAACTCATTACTTCTTTTTGGATGGATTTTCAGGTTATTTTTAGGTACCCATTGCTCCTAAGGATCAAGAGAAGAAAACATTTACCTATCCCTTTGGTACTTTTTTCATATAAAAGGATTCCATTAGTATTATGTAATTATCCAGGTACATTTTATAGGTTCATGGTAAGTATATTTTCAAATCACTTTGAATATCTCTTGGAGGTTTTCTTGGATGATTTCACAGTTTTTGGAAACTCTTTTGATCATTGTTTGAAAAATCTTGATTTTTTTTTCAAAACCTGCATTGAAAATAATATTGTTCTAAAGTTTAAAAAGTGTCATCTAATGGTTGAGAGAGGTATTATCCTTTGTCATGTCATTTCCAAAAATTTCATTGAAGTTGATAAATCAAAAACTGAAGTTATAAATTCTTTTCCCTACCTAACTTGTGTGAAGCATGTTAGATCATTTTTGGACATGCCAGATTTTACATGAGGTTTATCAAAGATTTCAGTAAACTTTCTCTCCCTCTATATAGACTGATTTTGAAATATACTAATTTTGATTTCAATGATGCATGTAGGGAATCATTTTAGGAGATGAAGAGGATATTGATTACTCCACCTGTGATGTAGCCACCAAATTGGGAAGAACCATTTAAGCTACTCTGTGATACTTCAAATCAAGCAATTGGAGTAGTCTTTTCTTAGAAAATTGAGGGCAAGACACAATTCAATGAATATGACTCAAGAACCTTGGATACAGCCCAATTAAATTACAAAATCATAGAAAATGAGTTTTTATAAGTTGTTTTTACGTTAGAAATATTTAGATCATATTTGCTTGGAACTAAAGTCACTGTGATTTCAGATCATGAAGCTCTTAGGTAATTGATTAATAAGGATGAATCTAAACCAAGGATAGCGATATGGATTTTATTTCTATAGGAGTTCAATATATAAACCAAGGATAATAAAGGATCTGATAACCAAGTGGATGATCATTTAAGTAGACTGACCAAAATTATTAATGTTAAAATTCTAGAAAAAAGAACCATTGAATGATCACCTTCCAGGAGACCAGTTGTACTTGGTTTAAGGTGTAGTTCCTTAGTATGCTAACATTGGAAATTATCTGGTAACATATCAGGTCCCATATCATTTCAATTCTCACCAAATTCACAAACTGAAATCTGAATCTAGATATTACTTTAGGACGATCCATTTCTTTGGAAGATTTGCAATGATCAAGTGATATGAAGATGTTTTATTGAGAGTGAAATTGGTTCTATCTTTGAGTTTTGTCACACTTTAACTTATATAGGACACTTTGGTACTCAAATTAAATCAAGGAAGGTTTTATAATCTGGACATTATTGGCCCAACCTTTTTAAATATTCTCATGAATTTTTCAAAAGGGGTGAAAGATATAGTTTTCTAGAAACATTTAAAAGAGACAAGAAATGAACCAATGAACACTAATTTTTTTTGATATTTTTGAATTATGGGGGATTGATTCTATACTCCCTTTCCCAATTTTATTTGTAAATTCTTATATCTTTATTGTAGTTTATTATATTTCCAAATGGGTGGAATAAAAAGCCACCAAGACTGACGAGGCTAATGTTGTCTATGATTTTGTCAAAACTAACATATTTTGTAGGTTTGGAGTACCTAGAGACATTAGCAGTGATCAAGTTACTCACTTTTTCAATAGTATAATGGAGAATTTGTTAAATAAGTATGTGGTGAATCATAAAATATCAACTCCCTATCACCCACAGACAAATAGTTAACCTAAAGTGTCTATCTAGGAAATAAAATGAAATTTGGAGAAAATTGTTAAACCAAACAGAAAGGATTGGAGCTAAAGGTTATAAGATACGTTATGGGCTTATAGGATATCCTACAAGGCCTTGATTGGAAAGAGTCCATATAGGATGATTTATGGGAAAATATGTCACCTACCTCTGGAATTGGAGCATAAGGTGTATTGGGTTGTGATGAAGATGAATTTGGATCTTGAAAGTGCTGGGAAAGAGATATGATTGCATTTTCAAGAGATAGAGGAAATTAGAATAAAAGTGTTTGAGAATTCTAGGATTTAAAAATATAGAATAAGAGTGGCTCATGACAAGATTATCTAACTGAAAGACTTCCATCCTAGAGACAAAGTGATTCTATTCAACTCAAGACTCAAGATGATTCAAGGTAAAATTCATTCTAGATGGGAGGTTCCATTTATGGTTACTCATGTATATCCTTTCAATTCTATTCAGATTTTGAAGGAAATATAGAGGGAGATATTCAATATTAATGGGCATAGGCTGAAGAAATTCCATAGGACCATTCCATCAAATCCTGTGGAGGAGATCACACTCCTTCAACCTATCTATCAATAAAAGTCATCTGGTCATACCTCTCCTTTAAACTTTCTTTCTTGTTGTGATTAATTTTAAAATTTTCTTACATGTTATATCCATTTTAATTCATTGAAGGAACTACATCATTTAAGTGTGGGAGAGGGAACCTTTGTACTTTAGTATTTTTATTTGTTGTTTGTTTTTCAAAAAAAATGTGTGGTTTTCAAATTTGTGTGTGTTTATTTTTCATTTTTGTGGTGTGTTTTTGAAACTTTTGAGCTAAAAAGATTATCATTTTAATTTTTTAAATCCTTGTCAATGAATGAAATGGTTTATTCCATGAAACTAATCTTAAATAAATGCTGAAAATGACTTTATTTCAAGTTAAATTCTTTGCAAATTTCATGAAATGTACTTTGATTTTTGAATCCCATGCCACATATCACTGTCTTAATCTTTGAAATAACTTTCCTATGAGGATTATGAACCATTTATTTCGTGTTCTTTTCCTTCACCTCATTTCTTTAGAGAACCAAACTATGCTTGTATTAACCAAAATGTGATGTATTCCTTTAAAAACGTGAGGGTTTGAGGTAGTTGTATTTTAAATGATTGAGAAATTTATTTTGTTTTAAAGTCCCATTTTCGAAATAATACTTTTAATATTTCCTAAACAATACATTTAATCCTGGTAAACTTTAGAATACATTAACATCATATTAGGTTTTCCACATTACAAGACAATTTTTCCTATCCAACCTGCTCTTGAAGTGAAATTACATGATCTAGTTGAACTTAAGTGCGAGGGAAGATATCTTGTATTGTGCATCTCATTTAGTAATAATTTGGGTGGAAAATAAAATTTTTAAGAGATGTTTTTGCTACAGAAAAAAATCCATTTTGTTGAAAGCTATTCCCTTTTTGTATCTTTTAATAAAAAAAATAATCTGTGCCTTTCTGGAGCTTCTAAAGAGAAAGAAAGCTATTCATAACTAGAGCTTTCAAGAAAAATCATGTTTGAGATGACTGGAATTTTTTATTCTCAAATGATGAATTGTGTGAACATTCCTTGAATTTTAATGACGATGGTGCTGATTTTCTACTGGGGGGGGGGGGTGAATAGGAGACCATACTTGAGTGAAAATTAGAATCTTGCAATTTTCTTCAAAAATATCCAAGCCCTCCTCATTCAGTCTTAGAGTTTTTAACAACTAAATCCTAAAAAATAGAATCCACAAAAAAACATGCAAAGTTATCATGATAAACACATGTCCTTGACTCACATCGGGTTTAGAATTATGAATTTTTCAAGCCTATGGTGACTTTTCATTGATTTGAATAAGAAAAACTTTGTTGAAAATCGATATTTGTGAGATGAGAGAGAATTCATGTGAGGTTAGCATCTTGTGCTTTTGGGAGGAGAAATTAAGGGGAAATATACTTAATTTTTTGGTTTGAGAACTTAGAGTAATGTTTTTTATGAGACATGATACCTTTTGTTTCTTGGTGTTGAATTAGTGGATCTTATGAGCATATGTTTTGAATTTTTTTTGATTTGATTCTGACTTGTCCAGTAGTCCAAGTGCTAAGTGTGGGTGAAATGATAGAGATAATATTTTCATTAATTTTCATATGTGTTTCAATGATTTAACCCCTACCAATTAATCAATTTGGTCAGATTTGTATCATTTTAATGTTTTTGGTGAATTAGGGGCTTAATTGTGAAAATTGGTTAATTTTGGAAATTTAGCAGTTTTGTGAATCTTTTTTATATTTGGAATATCTTTTACATTTTTGATCCAAATTGAGTTATTACTTTTTCTAGGATGTCCTTTTTCATGGTATTCAACTTTTTTATGTTGGTCCTCGATCCAATTAGACACCCAATGGCCCTAAAAATCAATCAAAAGAAAAACGTTTCCTAGACAACAAAATTGACCCCACCTCAGTTAATGAAGCATATGATGGCCTTAAAAACTTAAAATGAAGTGATTCCAAATGTATTAGAAATATTCATCCTATTATAATATTAATATTAAAGTTAATTATGAGATTTAGTCATTAAGGCATTCATTGAATTTGCCAATGTGGAGGTAGTTGACCAGTCTTCTTAGGCAGAGAAGGTCTTCATTAGTAATTTAGATACAAATTTTGGGAAACTTGTCTAGATATTCTCATATTATTTGGGATAATTTTAAATAGATAGGGGAACAAAATTTATAAATTAAGCTACCCAATATTCATCCTTTAATGATGCGAAATTGACTCAATCTTTCGGAGGAGGTAATCTGGAGGGAAAATTTTCCATCCCTCAATCCTATTTATATGGGTGTCCACATCCATTCAAGGGGGTTGAAGGAGGTGCAAGAGGGTATGTACTAAAGTATTGGAGTCTTTAATTTATGTGTATTTTATATTTTCTTTTTTCCGAGTTCCATTATGATATCTTCTTCCCTTTTCAACTCTATTACCCCTCACATGGAAGGCTAAAACCTTTGAGTGATTGGGGAAAGGGGATTTTCACTTTTGTAATTTCAAAGTCTTGAACTTTAATATAAACCCCTCTTTTTTTCTTTTGAATTATTTCTATTTTTACTATTTCACAATTCTCTTAATGTTATAATGTTTTTGGTTTTGGTGTATTCATTATTAATAGATTTTGTTGAAGACTTTTGATCTCCCTCCGCCTAGTGCAATTTGTCTCGATCGAGCTGATTGTGTTAGATGGTGAGTGTCTAGTGATCTTTGAAGGTTCTGGGCACAGCGGAAGTGCATGGGTGGATGTGCCCACTTTGATTTTTGTCATTAGCAATGATCAATCCGGGATCAATACGACGATAAACGCCAGTATCCACGGATCGAATCACAGAAAAAGACAAAGAAGATGGTTTGTCCTGGAACCACACACAAGGATCGTTACAGGTTGATTATAATTAATTTAATTAATTATAAAGAAATACCTTTTGGGTGTTCTTTCTTCGTTGATTTTCTTTATCACGTTGTCGATGTGATCCGTCATTGCATCGCAGAATCCAAGGCTAGACTCCCTCTAGCAGTGATCCACACGTGTACCTCGTATCTCTGGACGTCGCCAAAGGATTCTCCGGGTGCTAGCGTGGAGAAGTCTTTACTTGCGTTGTCCACCTTAGATTGTCTTGATCTGATGGAAGAGGATCTCTCTCGGTATTGAGAGCGTTCTTAGAGGAAGAGGTTCTTTCGGGATTTAAATAATTCTCCAGATATGTTGTGCACAATGATTCTCTTATATAGGAAAAGAGTTGGGGTTGTGAGGATATTTATAATCGAGTTTGAGGTTGTAGAGTTATGACAATAAATAAATGCATTACAAGTTTCATTTATTTTATTAACACTTATTGAAAACCCCCATGTCGAATAATTAATTTCTTGACATGCGCTCACGCTGATTATAATAAATATCATTTAATAAAACGATATTATATCCTCAAAATCCCGACTGGAAAAACTACACAGCGTGTAATAATAAATACACGGCGTGTACATGTTTTTCATTGAAAACTACATGGCGTGTACATTAAATGTACATGGCATGTATATATTGTTTTCATTTATTCATTTCCTTTCCAAAATAAAACTACACGGCATGTACATTTAATAATACACGGCGTGTACTTGTTTTATTTTATTTTTCCTCCATCATTTAAATCAACTTAGGCTTCCTTGAATAATTATTAAACCACATACGAGAATAATCTTTACTCAACTAGAGATACTTGGATACACTTAGTGTGTGACCCTCTAGGCCTCTTTCTCGTTGGCATTAGGCGGACTTTCCTAAAGTCCAAGATTACTGTCTAGCAACGGGTCAAGGCACCCAAGAGAAAGAAGTTGACGCCGTATTGACGTATCACCTCATACGAATGCTTACTGTGTAATTTAATCCCTTTATCTCAATATCTCATCAAGCAAGTTTCATGGAAGTTTCATAAACCTATATGCTTGATCCTTCGTTCTTTGACTACCTGAAATAAACTCGTCGTTTACACCATGGCCATGGAATTTAATGTGACAGTTCTATTTCAATCAAAGGGCCGAGATATCAACTTCCATAAATAGAAGGGACAAATCCTTCATCGACTTATCCATTAAAAACATGTCACTCACGAAGCACCCAACGTACCCTACTTTCCACCAACTGTCTGCATGACTGTTTTCGTCAGTAAATCTAAGTGTGCGAGTCATGACATGAGTTAATGATAATCTTCCAGTATAAGGACCATTACACATGCTCGCAGATAGCAATATCCGATGACACCAAGACATGCAGAATTACTACTGGCGGGTCTGTTCTCATAATCTCCCATCTTGGAGATTACCAAGTGCGAACTCCATGAGAGAGAGTTTCATCTTCTTACGAGTACTCGAACATGACCGTCTGTGTACTATGTTTCCTATCATAGTATGTCATCCAACCACAGAACATTATTTAAGAATATTGTTATAGCATTTCAAGGTTCTCATCATATCGGGGATCTGCTATGACCTTATTAATGCAAAAAATATTCTAGGACATTATTATATTATAGTCATGCAGAACAGTGAACAATATATAATAAGTGAACATTCATGTAATCAAAGTACAAAACAGTTGGTTCTACGGATACCATCCTTTACAAACTCACACTTGGACTAGACGCAACTGCCTACGACTTTTAGTCCGCTATACCTCACATGATGATCATGTTTCTGCTGAGTCAAGGCTTTAGTCAATGGGCCCGCCACATTGTATTCCATGGAAATACTGCTCACTGCAACTTCACCTCTCTAAGAAAAAGCCATCAAGAGATGATACTTACGAAGTATGTGCTTTGTCCGCTGATGTGACCTTGGCTCTTTTGCAAGTGCCACTGCTGCAGTATTATCACAATAGAGTGTGATAGGATCTTTACTGCTCGGTACAACATACAGCTCTTGGATGAAGCTTCACATCCATACTGCTTGTTTAGCTGCCTCAGAAGCTGTGATATACTCGGAATCCACTGTAGAATCTTCCACCACACTTTGTTTTGAGCTCTTCCAGCTCAGTGCACCTCTATTCAAAATGAAGATGTATCCAGTCTGCGACTTCATGTCATCTTGATCAGTCTGGAAACTAGCATCTATATGTCCTCTGATGACTAGTTCCTCATCTCCTCCATAAACCAGGAACATATCCTTAGTACGCCTCAGATACTTAAGGATAGTCTTGACTTCCATCCAATGGCGGTCTCCTAGATCAGCTTGATATCTGCCTAACGCACTTAATGTGTAAGAAACATCTAGCCTCGTACATAGCATAACATACATGACTGACCCAAACGTGGATGCATAAGGGATCCTTTCCATCCCATTTCTTTCCTCATGTGTCTGAGGACACATTTTCTTGGAAATATGAATGCCATGTGACACTGGCAACAATCCCCTCTTGCACTATTCCATACTAAATCTCTTCAGTATCTTATAAATGTATGTACTTTGACTCAGGCCCAACATTCTCTTGGATCTATCACGATGAATCTTGATCCCAAGAATATATGCCGCCTCTCCCAAGTCTTTCATGGAGAAGCATTTATGCAACCATGCCTTAACTGAATGTAAGACAGGTACTTCATTTCTAATTAGCAATATGTCATCAACATATACTATTAGGAAAACGACTACACTTCTACTAAACCTTTTGTAGACACAAGGCTCACATTCATTCTTAACAAATCCAAATTCCATAACAGCTTCATCAAAATGAATGTTCTATGACCTTGATGCTTGCTTTAATCCATAGATGGATTTCTGCAACTTGCATACCTTGTTGGAATCCTTTGGAGTCACAAACCCTTCAGGTTGTGTCATGTAGACATCTTCTTGGAGGTTCCCGTTAAGGAAAGCTATTTTGAAATCCATTTGCCAAATTTTATTGTCATGGTAAGTAGTAATGGACAATAGGATTCTGATGGATTTCAACATCGCAACCGGTGAAAAGGTTTCATCATAGTCAATTCCTTGACGTTGTCTAAAACCTTTTGCAACCAGTCGTGCCTTATAGGTGCTGACTTTCCCCTCCATGTCCAGTTTCTTCTTGAATACCCATTTATTACCAATAGGATTTACATCAACTGGAGGACCTACCAAAATCCAGACTTGGTTTTGGTACATGGAATCCATTTCAGAATTCATGGCTTCATTCTACTTGGCAACGTCTGTGCCTTCAACTGCTTCCTTGTAGGTAAGAGGATCATTATTGTCAACCAATAATGAGTCACCATCCTCGGTGACAAGAAAACCACATCGTTCTGGTTCTCTAACCTCTCTTATGATTTTACGTAGTTCTTGTGTCTCTGGAACAGATTGTTCTTCCACGGGGCTTTGTGGAATCTCTTCTTGTACCAACTCATGTGTATCTTGAGCCTCAACTTCATCTAAGTCTATCTCTCTCCCACTATCTCTTTTGGATATGTACTCCCTCTCAAGGAATATGGCGTGTCTTTCCACTGTAACCTTTTTTTGAGGGGTTTTATAGGTAATATCCCCTTGTTTCCTTGGGATATCCTATAAAGATACACTTTGTGACTCGGGGCATGAGTTTGTTACCTGAAGAGGCCTTAACAAATGATTTTCTAACCCACACATGTAAATTTGATAACATGTATTTGCGTCCACTCCATAACTCGTATGGAATACCATTTATCGATTTAGTTGGTACTTGGTTTAGTATGTGCACTGTTGTTTGTAATGCATATCCCCAAAAGGATAATGGAAGGCTTGCATGACTCATCATTGATCTCACCATGTCCAACAGGGTGCTGTTACTCCTTTCACTTACACCATTCCATTGTGGCGTGTAAGGAGGGGTGAGTTGAGATAGAATCCCAAACTCCCGTAAGAAATCAATGAAGTCCTGATTAAGATATTATCCTCCTCTGTCTGAGCCGAGTTTCTTAATCTTCTTACCAAGCTGGTTCTCAACTTCATTCTTGTATTCTTTGAACCGATCAAAATAATTTGACTTATACCTCATTAAGTAGATATATCCATATCTACTAAAATCATCAGTAAAAGTTATGAAGTACGAGAACCCACCCCTTGCTTCAACTGAAAATGGTCAACACACATCTTTGTGAACTAATTCTATAATCTCTTTAGCCCTTTCACCTTTCCCACTTAATGGGGATTTGGTCATTTTGCATTGTAGACACGCATGACATACACCAAGTGGTTTTAGTTCGAAAGAATATAAATACCCATCTTGATGTAATTTTGTCAAACGTTTCTCATTGACATGACCTAGCTGGTGATGCCAAAGTTGGGTGTGGTATGAGTCAAGTGAATTAAATTTGTTATCGGTTTCCATTACTTAGTTTTTGTAGTCTAACACATAAAGGCCGTTATATAAATGTTCCCTACCAAAACAAATTCTATCTTTATAAAAGTAGCAACATTCATTTCCAAACTTGAATATGAATCCATCAATATCTAACCTGGATACTGAAATAATGTTTTTAGTAACAGAAGGAACATAATAACAACCTTTCAAAACCAAGACCATCCTCGTAGGCAATGTGAGGTGGTAGTCCCCGACAGTTACATCAGCAAGTCTGGCTCCATTGGCTGCTCGTAGATCTACCTCCCCTTGATCAATCTTCCTGAATCTACTTGGTTCCTGTATTTGGATACAGATGTGAGCACCACAAGAAGTATCTAATACCCAATTATTAGGAACAGATAGATTTCATTTGATAACAAACGCACCTGAAGCTTCCCCTTGCTTCCTTGGCTAGGTGCAGTTTTTATTCCAGTGGCCCTTCATGTCACATGAAAAAAACAGCATCCTGTTCCTTTTCTTCCCCTTTGATCTTCCTTTTCTTGGAAGGCCTTGAAGAATATTTGGGCTTAAAGCTCTTCTCCTTACCTTTCCTTTTATTCACCATGAGGACAGAAGGATTTTCACGCTTAATGTCAGTGTCCACTTGGAGATTGAGGATGAGAAGATCAGACAGAGATTTCTCAATGTTGTTCATATTGAAGTTCACAACAAAGTTTGAGAAGCTCTAGGGGAGTTATGCAAGAATGTGGTCAGTACCCAGTTCTTCAGGGAGTTTAAACCCTAGAACCTCCAATCTCTCAATTTAGACAATGAGCTTGACTACATGAGGCCCGGATGGGGCACCCTATCCAAGCTTGCTCTGAAATAGATCCTTGGAGATCTCAAAAATTTCCTGTCTTTCTCTCTCCTGGTATAGAACACGGAGGTGCTCGAGCATTCTATAGGCATCCATGTCTTCATGAGACTTCATGAGCTCAGTAGACATTGATGATAGCATCAAACATTGAACGTTGAGAGCATCATTAAAATGTTGATCATAGACCAGGAAATATTCATCACTTGCCCCTGGGGCAGGAGAATCAGGAAGTGAGGACTCCAGCATGTAAAACTTTTGTTCATGGCATAGGATAACCCAAAGGCACCTAAACCATTCCTGAAAGTTACTGCCGGTGAGGATATTGTCTTTATCCAGTATTGATCGCAACAAAAATGTGTTTGATGAGTTTTTCATCTTGATTATACAATTTAAAAGAGCAGATTTATTAGTACTTTCTTGATTACAATATATGAGAAATAATGAATGAATGAATTAATTCTCCCACTATTTTATCAAGTCCCAATGACCCTCACCATTGAACTCAGAATGTCCAGTTTCTTTGACATTATAGTGTCAAGGATCCATATTTCCCTTCGCATAACCCCAACAAGGGTTGGTCAAGCTATTTGAAGGTATTTAGGTAGGCAGGTCTTTGCCAACTGTGAGCTTACAGTTCCTTGATCTGTTAAGTGGACTCCCCAATCCTGAAATCCTGACTTGGATTTCCTCAACCCTTGCCTCCAATATTACACCAAGTCTATCAAGGGCTACTTCTCTTGATGTAATATGGTTAATTCAACCTGAAACCTTTCATAAGGGATTCCTTTATAAAAGTAAGTGTCCCAACAAGGGTTGGTCAAACACATAGTTTTATTGAGTCTTGCCCTTAATCAGGTAACAGAAGGCTTAGCCTGACTTAATATGGTATTGAGGGATTTTATTCCTTTATGTGTAGTTTCACATTATCACATGCTTGTTAATATTAAGTGATGCTTGCTTAAGTGATTAACCATGTTCTGATAATGTTTACGCATAGTCTGGTTTTTATTTTATTCTATCTTTGCATGCTTGTTCATTTTATTAATTATGTGATCGCGACAACACATACATAATAAATAAACCATGCAATCAGACAGAAATAAAATAATATGGAATGATCATGAGCTTCTATTGGTTTTCTTATCTAGTGGTTTTGATAAGCTAACCCTGACCTAGGGAAAACACCTTGAACCTGTTGGTTCGTGTTTTGCAGCTCCCACATGTCCACCTTTGTATCTTCTTGCATCGGTTTCACCTCGACTTCGGGATTTGAACCGTCTCCTCTGGCTTGGGAGATCCTCCATTACATCGGTTTACATTAAAGAAACCATGGGAACGCAGGCCCTACATTTTATTGGAAGAAGGCTCACAGGACAACAAATTTAAATTAAATAAATTTAAATGAAACCATACACATACAAAGGGTCTTTGGTCTAGATCATGATCATCCACAGCATGCAATGACATTTACGCATATTTAGAATTCAAATTTTTTTAATCTCTCTTTCATTTAAGATAAGTCGCGCTCGAATTCAATTAATTATGATCTTATAATTAATCAATTATTTATCTTAAATTCCTTTCTGAATTTCCTTGAGATTATTCTCATCTATATTCCTTATACAGGTCTTTGTACATTGGAGGAAACCTGGTGAAGTTCCATTTCTGGAAAGTACACGGCGTGTAGTTTATAATTACATGGCGTGTATTTTTCTTTTCACCATTTATCCAAAGTACATGCCGGGGCTTTGGAATGTTTTCCGTACTTTGGAAATTTTGGAGTACACGGCGTGTAGATGAATCATACATGGCATGTACTTCCTTGTTACGTGGTAACCGGCCTGGCGATCCCATGTACGTGGTACGTGACTTATCTTTGTACACGGTTTCACCTGGGTCGGAACGGACTACACAACGTGTTGCTCCAACATACACGCCGTGTATTCCGGTTTCCACGCACCGTTCAATTCTGGTCAACACGGCGTGATTAAAACTTAGGCATAATCAATTCACACGGCGTGGTTTGGCGGACCAGTGCTGGTTCGTTGAACCTAAGTAAACAACATGTAGTTATAATTACACACCGTGTAATTCTGTGTTTTACAGACAGAAAGAGAGACTCCTCTGGATGAATTACTCATTTTTATTTTAATCAAAATTAAAATTAAAATTTCATTTCTGTGATATGAATCGAGAAATGAAGGAGGAAGAATAGATCATGTTTATTCAGATTAATAGAATGATATATTTCAAATTGAATCAAATATAAATGCGTAAATTATCAACGAAAATTAAATAACTATAATCAACGTTGTAACCTCACTCTGATACCATTTGAAGGTTCCGGGTGCAGCGGAAGCACATGGGTGGATGTGCCCACTTGGCTTTTTGTCATTAGCAATGATCAATCTGGGATCAATACGACGATAAAAGCCAGTCTCCACAGATCGAATCACATAAAAAGACAAAGAAGATGGTTTGTCCCGAAACCACAAACAAGGATCCTTACAGGTTGATTATAATTAATTTAATTAATTATAAAGAAATAGCTTTTGGGTGTTCTTTCTTCGTTAATGTTCTTTATCACGTTGTCGATGTGATTCGTCATTGCTTCACAAAAGCCAAGTGTAAACTCCCTCTAGCAGTGATACACACATGTACCTCATATCTCTGGACGTCGCCAAAGGATTCTCCGGGTGCTAGCGTGGAGAAGTCATTGCTTGCGTTGTCTGCCTTAGATCGTCTTGATCCGATGGAAGAGGATCTCTCTCGGTCTTGAGAGCGTTCTTGGAGGAAGAGGTTCTTTCGGACTTGAAAGAATTCTCCAGAGATGTTGTTCACAACGATTCTCTTGTGTAGGAAAAGAGTTGGGGTTGTAAGGATATTTATAATCGAGTTTGAGGTTGTAGAGTTATGACAATAAATAAACGCGTTACGCGTTTCATTTATTTCATTAACTCTTATTGAAAACCCCCATGTCGAATAATTAATTCCTTGACATGCGCTCACGCTGATTATTATAAATATCATTTAATAAAACGATATTATATCCTTAAAATCCCGACTGGAAAAACTACACGGCGTGTAATAATAAATTCACGGCGTGTACTTGTTTTTCATTGAAAACTACACAGTGTGTACATTAAATGTACATGGCGTGTATATATTGTTTTCATTTATTCATTTACTTTCCAAAATAAAACTACACGGCATGTACATTTAATAATAAACGGCGTGTACTTGTTTTATTTTAGTTTTCCTCTATCATTTAAAACAACCCAGGCTTCCTTGAATAATTATTAAACCACATACGGGAATAATCTTTATTCAACTTGAGATACTTAGATACACTTAGTGTGTGACCCTCTAGGCCACTTTATTGTTGGCATTAGGTGGGCTTGCCTAAAGTCCAAGATTACTGTCTAGCAATGGGTCAAGACACCCAAGAGAAAGAAGTTGACGTTGCATTGACGTATCAACTCATACGAATGCTTACTGTGTAATTTAATCCCTTTGTCTCAATATCTCATCAAGCAGGTTTCATGGAAGTGTCATAAACCTATATGATTTATCTGTCGTTCTTTGACTACCTGAAATAAACTCTTCCTTTACACCATGGACATGGAATTTAATGCGATAGTTCTATTTCAATCAAAGGGCCGAGATATCAACTTCCATAAATAGAAGGGAAAAATCCTTCATCAACTTATCCATTAACAACATGTCACTTGTGATGCACCCAACGTACCCTACTTTCCGCCAACTGTCTGCGTGATGGTTTTCGTCAGTAAATCTAAGTGCGCAAGTCATGACATGAGTTAATGATAATATTCCAGTCTAAGGATCATTACACATGCTCACAGATAGCAATATCCGATGACACCAAGACATGCAGAATTACTACTGGCGGGTCTGTTCTCATAATCTCCCATCTTGCAGATTACCAAGTGTGAACTCCATGAGAGAGAGTCTCGTCTTCTTATGAGTACTCGCACATGACGATCTGTATACTATGTGTCCTATAATAGTATGTCATCCAACCGCATAACTTTATTTAAGAATATTTTTATAGCATTTCAAGGTTCTCATCATAGTAGGGATATGCTATGACCTTATTAATGCAACAAATATTCCAGGAGATTATTATATTATAGTCATGAAGAACAATGAACAATATATAATAAGTGAACATTCATGTAATCAAAGTACAAAATAGTTGGTTCTGAGGACACAAACCCTTACAATCTTTGGAACTTGTGTGGAACTAGTGAAATTTTTTATTGATTTATAAGGAGAAAAAAATTCATTATTGGGACTTTCCTTAGTTTTTTATGAATTTTTTTATGAACTTCCATTCACATAAGAGTGAGTTCCATTTCTTTCTTCAACTAAGGGTGATTGATAACTCGATCAAGGAGACTTTCATTTATCATTAAAGAAGAAGAGAGTGGGAATGATATTCATGACTATGATGAAATTGAAAAAGGTGATCCTACCCTTACCCCATCACTATCTTTAAACATTAGTGTTCAACCTTTCTTTTCAATTAATATCTTTAATTTTCAACTCAATAAATTAAAAAAACAACCTCACTTATTTCTCAATTTTAAGTGACAAATGTAATTTTTGTACTCTTATATCTAGAGAAAACATATATTACCCACTTTAATTCATTTTAAAATATGTAATATTTTTTTTCACAACCCATTATAGGCCCATGTCAAAATGTGGCACCGTTTTCAAGGAGGTAGATCTAAAATTTTGTCTCTCTTTCTTTTCTGTTTTCTTATTTTATCTTCAAAATTGCATGAATAAAACCTCAAACACTGAACCTTGCCCCCTTGATCCTAAAATTGAATGAATCTTGTTGAATAGACTTCAAAATCTCAGTTTCCAATCTAAATTTTAAGATATTTTTCTTTCATACTTGAGTGAAACTTCAAGTGTTCTCTCTGAGCCTGTCATCATGACTAGAAATCAAAACCCAACTCTTAGAGACCTATGTGCACCACAATTCCTTAATCAAAACAATAAAATTGTTATTAAAATGTTACAAAATGATTTTGAGATGAAACCTAAACTGATACCATTGCTTCCAAAGTTTCATGGGTTGGAAGGTGAAGATCCCAAAAAACATATTAAAGAGTTCACACATGTCTACTCAACCTTCAGACCCCGTGGAGTAGCCAAGGAACAAGTAAAGTAGAAGGCGTTCCCATTTTCATTGGAAGGAGATTCAAAATAATTATTATATGTTCTATAGCATAGAGATTTGGATAATTGGAATGAATTGGTAAGATGATTCATACAATGATTATTCCCCACCTCTAGAAGGATGACCATTAGAAATAAGATCTATGCCATCAGACAATCATCTATAAAAACCCTTTACGAATATTAGAATTTTTTTAAAATATGTATGTTCTAGTTTTACACATAAATCCATTAAATAGAATTAATTTCTTGTATTCTTCTATCAAGTCTTATAAGAATATGACATAAACCTTCTTGATGCATCATCTAGAGGTGCATTGATTGACAAGTCACCAGAAGAAGCCATGGGATTGATTGAGAAGATTTCCCATAACTCTCAACAGTTTGGTACAAGAAGTAATAGTACAAGAGGTATTAATGAGGTATAAAATTCTCATCCATAACCCTTAATAGAAACTAGGATTGAAGAGCTAACTTGTTTGGTGAGACAGACATCCTTGAAACAAGTGGGTTACCAACAAGCACTGACTAAGGTATGTGGTTAGTGCTCATCACCTGATCATTTCACTGACGAATGTGCTGAAATACAAGGAATGGAAACTTGTGTGGAAGCCTCTTAGTCAAGGAAGTTCCAACAAAATCAAGGATGGAGGGAGCCTAACCATATTAAATATGGTTTTGGAAATCAACCAAATCAAGGTAGACCCTCGAACCAAAACCAGTTCCAGAACCAACCCCCGTTCCACCAAAAATTCCAAAAGCCACCACCATTTCAACAAAAATAAATCTTATAACCAGCCTTCACACCACCAAACACACAATTTAAAAAGACCTTATGAGCATCCATCAACCATTTCACAACCCATAATTCTGAACCAAAAATAGATATCATATATTGTGGGGTTAAAAGACACTATAAAATATTTTCCAATAAGTTCGAAATTATCATAGACTTCCTAACCAGAAATCATGAAAAAATTATTTCCAAAACAATCCCAAACCAAATGTATAATTTCAAAATGATCAAAAAAATAAGTGGAAAATAACTATTACCACCAGACACCATTGATATAGAAACAAGACCACCTAAGTTGAGGGAGAATGAAGTTGTACATTCTGAAAATTCTATGAAAATGAACTATAAAGAAGAGAAGAAAGAGGAGAAGGAGAAGGATAGTCCAAATAAGAAGGGAAAATAAACAGAATTAAAAAGGACACAGAGGGATAATAAATACTTAACCCCACAATTTCCATGAAGGATAATTGAATCAATGAAATTTCAATAAGAATCACTTTAAAAATAAATTCCATACACCTTCCAGAAAGTGGAAATTAATATCCCCCTTTTTGACGCACTCAAAAAAATTACGAAGTATAATAAAATTTTGACAGATCTTTTCACCAATAAGATTATACTTCAAGGGAATGAAAGGATAAACTTGGGAAGAAGTGTATCAGCCCTTATCACACCACAATTCCCAACAAAATGTTAATACCTATGGACATTTTCCATTACATTCACCATTGGTTCTTTAAAACTTTATAATGATTTATGGGATATAGGTTCTTAAATTAATGTATTTTCTCACTCAGTATACACTTATTTATATATAGGAGACTTGAATACAACAAGAGTGGTGGTTTATCTTGCAAACTGACCCATATTTTTCCCTGCAGGAGTTCTAGAGGACGTCATAGTGAAATTCAATGATATTTTATTACCAACTAACTTTTATATGTTGAATATGGAAGAATATAGAAGCTCGTCTCACTCTCCCATCATTTTTGGGAGTCTATTCTTGAAGACATCCAAAACCATCATCAATGCCCACAAAGGGACACTCACTATGGAGGTTGGAGATAACACTATCCACTTTAATATTTTTGAATCCATGAGGCACCTATCGGATGATCACTCACTCTTTGAAATCTATCATAAAGTTGGTACAAAAATCATTAAAGAATTATGTATGTTCCATGAATTCTTATCCTTAGGAGAGACATCATCCATTGAAAATATCATAGAACATGTGGATGCAAAAAATGATGTAGATTATGATTTCATCTGGGAGGAAGAGGTAAAATATGATTTATTTGATGATTTGTTAAATGATGTGTAAGATGATATGGTTTCTTGTGTGCATGAGGTCCAACATCTGGAAGTGATAAACATAAATTTAGTTTTATCCCTTGATCACTCCCTGATCTAGAACTAAAAAAATCCCCACTCATTTGAGATATGTGTACCTTAGGAAGGGTGATAAATTACCAGTGATAATTGCTAATAATCTCTTGGAAACCCAAGATAAATCATTTATTAATATTTTTAGAGATAATTTCTAAGAAATATGGTGGATCCTAGGTGATATTCTATGAAGCAACCCAAAAATATGCTCACATAGATTTTTTTCTTGAGGGAGATTCCAAATCTGCCAGACTTCCCCAAAGATGGTTTAATCCCACCTTAATGGATGTTATGAAGAAGAATATTGAGAAGTTATTAGAAGATGGGATCATATATCCCATATTATATTCTTAGTGGGTTGTCCCAATTCATGTAGTTATAAAAACACTGTCCTAACCACTGGGAGGAATGAAAAGAAAGAATGAATCTCTGTAAGAATTCAGAATAGCTGGAGAGTGTGCATTGCTTTTAGAAAATTGAATCAGGTCGCTCGGTAAGATAATTTCCCTATTCCCTTAATTTATAATATGTTATATATATTGGTAGGGATAAATCATTATTACTTTTTTATGGATTTTTAGGTTATTTCCATGTACCCATTTCTCCTGAGGATCAAGAGAAGATAACATTTACTTGTCCCTTTGGTACTTTTTTCATATAAAAGGTTTGCATTTGGATTATCTATTGATCTAGATACATTTCAAAGTTACATGGTAAGTATATTTTTTAATCACATTTAATATTTATTGGATGTTTTCTTAGATGATTTCATAGTTTTTAGAAACTCTTTTGATCATTTTTTGAAAAATCTTGAAAAAGTTTTGAAAAACTACATTGAAAAGAATCTTGTTCTAAATTTTTAAGTGTCATTTCATGTTTGAGAGAGGGATTTTACTTAGGAATGTAATTTAAAAAAAGGTAATTTAAATTGATAAATAAAAAATTGAGGTGATAAATTATTCACCTTACAAAACTTGTGTGAAGCATGTTAGATTTTTTAGGACATGCAGGATTCTACAAGAGGTTTATCAATGATTTTAGTAAGATTTATCTCCCTATATCTAGATTTATTTTGAAAGATTATGATTCTGATTTCAATGATTCATGTAGGGAATTATTAGATGAGCTAAAGAGGATATTGATTACTCCACCTGTGATGCAACCATAAAATTGGGAAGAACAATTTGAGCTACTTTGTGATGATTCCAATCAAGTTGTTAGATAAGTCATTTCTCAGTGAATTGAGGGAAGGAAAAAATTCATTGCATATTCCCAAGAAACTTGGATGTATCTCAATTAAATTAAATAACCATATAAAATGAGTTTTTAGTATTTGTTTTTTCTTTTGAAATATTTAGAACATATCTGCTTGGAACTAAAGTCACTGTGTTTTCTAATCATATAGCTCATAGGAACATGATGAATAATGATGAAGATACACCAAGGATAATGAGATGGATAATATTTCTACAAGAGTTCAAAAAAGAAATAAAGGATAATAAGGGATATGAGAAATAAGTGTCTGATCATTTTATCATATTTCCTAACACTGCTGAAGTAGAAATTCAAGAAAAAGAAATACTGAACGATCACCTTTTAGGAGAGAATTTGTGATTGTTTAAAGGAGAAGTTCCTTGGTATGCTGACATGGTAAATTATCTAAAAACATCTTAGGTACCATATCATTTAAATTATCACCAAATTCACAAACAAAAAGATGAATCTAGATATTACATTTGGGATGATCAATTTATTTAGAAGATTTTTAATGATCAAGTGATAAGAAGATGTTTGCCTAAGAGTGAAATTGGATCTATCTTTGAGTTTTGTCACACTTTATCTCATGGAGGACACTTTGGAATTTAAAGGATAGCAATTATGGTTTTATAATATGGACTTTATTGTCCCACCCTTTTTAAATATTCTCATGAATTTTGAAAAAGGTGTCAAAAATGTTAGATTTCTGAAAACATTTCAAAGAGAGAAGAAATTACCCAACGAGCACTAAATTTTTGTGAGATTTTTGAGGATCAGGGGATAGATTTTATTGGACATTTACCAATGTCATTTGAAAATTATTATATATTTATTGCAGCTGATTAAGTTTCTAAATGAGTGGAATAAAAACCCACCATGACTTGTGATACTAAAGTTGTTTGTGATTTTTTCAGGATGAAAATATTTTATAGGTTTGGAGTTCTTAGAGCCATAATCAGTAATCAAGGTAATCAATTTTTCAATTGGATAATGGAGGATTCGCTGAGGAAGTATGGGGTGCATCATAAAACATCAACTCCTTATCACCCATAGACAAATGGTTAAGCTAAAGTGTCCAATAGAGAAATCAAAATAATTTTGGAGAATATTTTAAAAAAAAAGGAAGTATTGGATCCAAAAGTTAGAAGAAAAATCATGGGATTATAGTAAAGCCTACAATACCTTGATTGGAATGAGTCTATAAAGGCTTATGTATGGTAAAAGTTTTCACTTATCTATGGAATTAGAGCATAATGTGTATTGGGTTGTGAGGAAGATGAATTTGGATTTTGAAAGTGCTGAGAAAGGGAGAAGAATACAGTTATAAGAGATGGAGGAAATTAGAAGAGAAGCATTAAAAAATTCCAGGATTTATAAAGAGAGAATAAGAGTGGCTCATGACAAGATGATCCAACTGAAAGACTTCCATGCTTTAGACAAAGTGATACTGTCCAAATAAAGACTCAAGATGATTCTAGGTAAACTTTGTTCCAGATGGGTGGGTCCATTTATGGTTACTCATGTTTATCCTTTAAGTTCTTTGTAGACTATGAAGGATGGAGAGTAGGATCCATTCACTGTTAATGGACACATGCTGAAAAAATTCCATGGGAACATTCCATCAAATCTTGTGGATGAGATCACACTCCTCCAACCTATCTATCGATAAAATTCATCAAGTCGTACCTATTCTTTACACTTTATTTCTTATTATAATTAATTTTCAAATTTTATTACATATTATATCCATTTAAATGAATTGATGACACTATATCATTTATGTGTGGGGAGGGAAACTTTATAGTTTAGGATTTTCATTTGTTGTTTTTTTTAAAAAGTGTGTTTTTAATTTTTTTGTGTTTATTTTCCTTTTTTGGTGCATTTTTGAAAATTTTGAGCTTAAAATATTATAATTTTTATATTTCCTGGCCTGTATATTTAATCATTGAAACCCATATAATCCATGAAAATTATGTTAGTTTAGCCACATTACTAGCAAATTTTCCCTATCCAACCTACTCTTGAAGTAAAATTTCATGATCTAGTTAAACTTAAGGGTGGGAAAAGTTGTATTCTATTGTGGTACCTCATTTTGTGATAATTTGGGTGGAAAATAAAATTTTTAAGAGATGATTTTTCTATGTAAAAAAACCATTCTGTTGAAATCTATTCCCTTTCTGGAGATTTTAAGAAAAAAAGATGTTGTTATTCTCTAGAGCATCAAAGAGAAAGAAAGTTGTTCTAATCTGGAGCTTTCCATAAAAATCATGTTTGAGATAATTAAAATATTTTCTACTGGATTTTTTAATTGTGTAAAAATTCATTGATTTCACATGATGATAGTGCTAATTTTCTACTAAGGATAGTGAAGATGAGACCATAGTTGAGTGAAAACTAGAATTTTTCAATTTTTCATCAAAAAGAGAGTAACCCTCATCATTTACCCTCAAAATTTTTAACATCTAAATTCTTCCAAATAGAATCCATAAAAAACCCTACAAATTATTCATAATAAACACATTTTCTTAACTCACATTGGGTGGTGAAGTAGAAATTTATCAATCCTATAGTGACTCTTTCATTGGTTTGGTTGAGAAAAACTTTGTTAAAAATTGATATTTATGAGATGAGAGAAAATTCATGTGAGGTAGGTGTATTGTGTGTATAGAAGGAGAAATAAAGGGGAAATATATTTAATGGTATGGTTTGAGAACTTTTAATAACGGTTTTTGATGAGGCAAGATACCTTCTGTTTCCTGGTGTGGAATTGGTGGATCTCATGAGCATGTGTTTTGAATTTTCTTTGATTTGATTTTGACTTGTCTGGGAGTCCAAGTGCTAAGTGTGGGGGAATTTATAGAGATAATATTTTCATTATTTTTAATGTGTTTTTAAATAATTTAATCCATTTTAATTAATCAATTTTGGATTATTTGTATTATTTAATGTTTTTGGTGAATTAGTGACTTAATTATCAAAATTGGTTAATTCTAGAAATTTAGTAATTTTGTGGATCTTATTTATTTTGAGAATATCTTTTACAATTTTGATCCAAATCGAGTGATTCATTTTTTTATTATTTCCTTGTTCATGGGATTAAACTTTTAATTTAGTGCCTAGATCCAATTCTACACCCAATGGCCAAGAAAAATCAATCAAATAAAAAATGTTTGCTGGATGACAGAATGGACCCCACCTTAGTTAGTGAAACATATTTCATCCTCTAGAACATAAAATGAAGTGATTCCTAATATATTTGAAATAGTAATCCTATACTAATATCCATATTAAATTTCATGAAGATTTTAGTGATTAAGGAATCTATTGCATGCGCCAAAGTGGAAGTCGTTGAGCAGTCTCCTCAGGAAGAAATAGTGTTCATTAGTAATTCAGAGATAAAATTTGGGAAACTTGTCCAAATATAATGAGATTTTGTGCTATCATGAAAACAAGATAGGGAAATATATTTTATTAAGGAACCTACTCAATATTTGGCCATTAATGATGCAAAATTGACTCAAACTTTTGGAGGAGTGAATTTAGAGGGAAAATTTTCCACCCCTCAACCCTATTTATATGGGTGTCCACTTCCATTCAAGGGGGTTGAAGGAGGTGAAATAGGGGGTTTTCTAGAGTATTGGAGTCTCTAATTACTATTTATTTTCTCTGTACCTTTTCTTAGTTCCATTATTCTCCCTTATTCCCCTTTCAACTCTATTACCCCTCACATGGTGGTGTAAAACCTTTGAGTGATCGGGGAAGGGGGAGTTTCACTTTTGTAATTTTGAAGTCATGAACTTTAATGTAAAATCCTCATTTTATTTTGAATGATTTATATTTTCAATGTTTCCAAATTATTTTAATTCAATCATGTTATGAGTTTTTGTGTATTCATTATTAATAGCATTGGTTGAAGACTTTTGATCTCCCTCTACCTAGTGCAATTTGTCTCCACCGAGCAGATTATGTTAGGTGGTGAGTGTCCAGCAATCGTTGGCACACTTTTGAAACTAGTGAACATTTTCTATATTTATAAGGAGAAAAAATGGATTATAGGGACTTTCCATAGTTGTTTAGGAATTTTTTTATGAACTTCCATGAATATACCAGTGAGTTCCATTTCTTTCTTCAACCAAGGGTGATTGATAACTCGATCGAGGAGTCTTTCATTTATCATTCAGTAGGAAGAGAGGGGGAATGATATTCATGACTATTAAGACATTGAAAGAGGTTATAATTACCTAAACCTATCACTCTCTTCATCCATTAGTGTTCAAACTATCTTTTTAACTCATTTATTTATTTTTCAACTCAATCAATTAAAAAAACAATCTAAATTCTTTCTCAAAGTTAAGTGAAAAATGTAATTGTTTTGCACTCCTATTTGGATGCAACCTAGGTTACCCAATTTACTAAATTTTAATTTAGGTAATATTTTTTTTGTCTCACCCCATGATAGTAATGTGTCATAGCTAGACCTTATAAAATTAAATATAGATGAATTAGTTTCTTGGGTATATATCTGATGAACAAAATTTAATCATTCATGAAGTTAAGTACAAGTGTAGAGAACCTTTAGACATAAGGTAAAAGTTTCATCTCAAAATTTCCTTTGTTGAGAAATATTTTCTTTTATACACCTAATTACTTTTAAATGGGGTGTATACTACCAATGGGATATTTAATATCATGTATTATATTTATTCATGGTATTTAAACTTCAAATTAAATATCCCTATCATTCAAGGGGATTTATTAGAATGTTTCTAAATAAGTAAGGGTTCAGTCTCAATCACCCTTCATTGAGGAATGCTTTGATATTATACACCTATAATTATTTTTATGGTGTAACTACTAAACCCATGACCTATAATATTATACATTATTTTCAAATATGTAATCTTTAATTCTATTCATTCTCTTCTTTACCATGGGTTATGATATATGTCTTCCCGAAAATATAAGGGTATTTCATAACTCAATCTAATTTCATGAGTTATAATGTTTCTCCTTGAGTTAAATATTTTATTTCTTATGGTATACCATATTTCTATATTTGTAGATCATCTTTTATTCGAATATTATTTTCTAGTGAATTATAATATTTTTTGAAAACGAAACTATGTTAAGAATAATTCTCATCTATTTAAATGATGCTTTCCCTTCCATATCCATAATTTCACTTCTAAAAAATTTTCTCCTTTTCTTGAAAACCTTGTTAAGTGTTAGCTCATGTGAACACCATATTTACCTTATCATATTTTAAAAATAAAGTTTTATTATCTTATTTTATGAAGTGGGATTTCAAAATATGTATTTTAAAACATAAAAGGGATCTTCTGTACCACCCTCGATACTTATTGGTTTCATGTTCTATTTATTTTTCTCCATTTTACATAATATTATTCCCATGAACGTCTTTTATTTTATTATATCTATCTATTACATATATACTAAGTTAAAAATCCTTTTCTTTATTGGGTTTGTACATGTTTATAGTTCCCTTAAAAGTTCCCACTTCTAAGTAAATCAAATTTATGTGAACTTTACTAATTATGATCTCATGTCAAAAAGCACCCACATAAAATGTTTTAAACCATTAATATATTCTAATAACCCTCATTATTTTTCATATAACCCTCTTGTTTTAATTTCGATTTTATGGAAAATAATAATGTCTTTACTTATTTTAAAACATCCTTTACTTATTTCATAAATTTTCACCCTAGTGGTTCACTTTCATTCTTTCTTCACCAGATATCTCAAATGAATTTTCTATATTGGCACTCCATGTTCAAGTCTTGTGAACTTTTTTTCAATTATAAATGTTTAAAGTGTTTTATTTCCTTATTTTATTGAGAATTTATATGATAAATCCTTCGGTTATTTCTTAAGAAAAGATTATGAATTCCACTTCCTTATTCTAGGTTATATCATGCTTATGATTTTTGTATGGATTCATCTAATCTTATGGAAAACATATACATGTACATATTATAATGTGATGGGTGGGTCTGTTATATCCCTCGAATTCATTAGGTATTGTTAATGTATCATGATCTACCATGTATGGTGCCCGAGCAGTTAGCCTAGGCACACTATGTTATGATGGTGGTTAGCCTGATCATATGATAATTATGAATGAATTTATCTTATGTTATGTTTTCTTGGTTATTATCCTTAACATATGATTATGTTTTAATGTTTTATTATGCTTTCAAATGCTTATAATTCCATGATATTATGATTTCATTCCCTTATTACATGTTTCCATTCTTATGATTATTCTCCTAATGGTATCATGTAATGCCTACTAACCCATTTGTTACTTAATGAATTACTTTGATTATTCCCTTACTATTATTTCTTGAAAACACTTTTCCTTATGTATTTTTTCTATGGTATCTGATGTATTTTCATAAGCTCTATGGGAGTTAAGAGCACTATATGGAGTTTTAAATAAAGAATATGTTTTTGAATTTAAGATGATATATTTATGTGTATAAGCATCCAAATACACTAGACCTATCAATACATGGATTGTAATTGTTGTAAAATTATGTTAATAATCCTAGAATAATATATGTTTAAGTCTTGGGTTACTATAGTTCCTAAGGAATTCATCATAGAAAATGGAACCCATTTTAATAATTACTTGTTCGATACTTTAATAGAGAAATATGGGTGTGATAAAATAACTATAACAACCAATATCCCTCAATTTAGTGGGAATAATAAAATTTCTAATTTATTTATTAAACCAATTATAGAAAATATAGTGCCTATTTTATGAAAATATTTGTTTTTAAGTTGGATAAATATTTTTTAGCCTATAAGACTGAATATAAGACCCCATAGGAATTTATCATTTTATTATTTACTTTGGTAAATAATTTAATTTACCCAGGGAGTTTCAATAAAAGTATTTTTGGGTTGTGAATTACCTAAAGTATAATTTCAAAATATTAGGTGAGATAAGTTGCTAGGATTGAGTAAACTAAATGAAATTAAAAGATAGGATTATGAGAATAAGCAGATATATAAAGAGATAATAAAATTATTTCATGATTATATCATTCAAAATAAGCATTTTAAGTTTATATATATGGTCTTGATCTTCAATTATAAGTTTACAATTTTTCCAGGTAATCTTAAGACTAAGTGGTCTGGACCCTTCACTATTTCGAGAGTGTTAGTTAATGGGGGTAATAGAGTTAGTTGGTGAGGAAAATCTACCATTAATAATTAATGGTCAAGGAATAAAGAACTACTTTAAGGGAAGCTAATAGTTTTGTATACTATTTATTTACTAGATAGATGATCATCCAATGAGTCTAATTTAATACTATAAATTGTGTACTTCATGGGAGCTAACCCATGGTTCTTTATTTTAGTTTTCACTAAATTTATTTTGTTCAATAAAAATAATTCTTACTATTGTACTCTTTCCCTTTTGGATAAATTGAAATCCTATTCCATGTCCATCAACCATGAAAGAGAACTAGAAATTTTACAAGTCTTGAATGACTACAAGAATAATGGATGGACCACAACTAATTGACCACAAGAATAAGGCTTGATATACCATGAACACAAGTGATAAATTGAAGAAAAACAACCCACTGTGGATACTATACTGACCATGCCGAAATTTTACCTACCATGGAACTGACTGACCATAAGAGTGATAAAGCTACCATAAAAGGAAATAACTACTACAAGAAGAGAAGTGTTGGATTTTAGAAGTAATGTGTTGGATTAACTGTATAGAGGTATCCATCAACCACATAATAGAAAAAAGTGGCCATGTTTTTGAAGTTTTTGTGTGTTAAGTCAACCGAACACATGAAAATATGGAGTGGCCACAGTCATTGAAGTGACCACATGACCAAAATCAAGAAAATGTGGTAGTCAACATGTATAAAATAATTACATTTTTTTCAAATCCAAAAGAGATCTATATCCTGGACCATCTAGAAAAAAACATCCATAACCTCAACTTTGGTTGCATTTATTTAAATATTTACCTACCAAATACTAATGATAATTTGTTAAAAAATTGAAGGATTGGAACCAAGCAATAATAGAGACTTCTCAAATACTAAAGGGAGAGTACATTTGGTTGAACACAAATAATAAGAGATTCCACATTCTAAGGGGTATTGTTCTCATATGTTCTTTCAATTATTTATAATACATGTTGCCAATAAATAAGAGTGGGGGGATTATATTTTTCTATTTAAGTTTAAATAAGTGATTTATTTTGGTTTTTTAGATTAATGGTATCTAGAATATTGAAAATCAAATTGAACCGAAGTTTCAAACCTGCCTATAACCTTAAAAATTTATTTTTATTCAATTTTTTGTTGTTATAAATCAATTTTCATCATGACTAGTCTTGGGATGAAATGAAAATTATTGTTTCCTTCTTTAAGATAAACACCATGATATTTCAAATATGCTATGGTTGTCCAAGTTATTCTGAAAAAATATCAATGAACCTAATTTTAACCCTTCAAACAAATGTTTTACTACTAAATTTCTAATATCTCTTGAACTAATTTGTTTTTAAATATTCTTCTATCTTAGGATTCAACATTGGGGATAATATTGAGTTTTACGTGTAGGGGTAGAGGGTTTTTTCTATGTTAATATGCGATTCAATGATTGTATAGATCACACAATTCTTATTTTTTTTGGAAATTTGAGAGCCTTTAATCTTCAATTTTATTTTAATACTTTTCTTCATAGTGTATATTTCATTATAGTTTTTCATTATTTCATTGATGATTAAATTGTTGATTTTTCTTGATTTTTGAGTGATTGTATCAACTATTTTTATAAAAATTAGGTTTAGGAACTATGAAAGGAAGAGTGATAGGTAAGATATTTGTGGAATTGGAATTAGAACATGAGGAAACTAAATGTATGAACTCAAACCAAGGTAACTCATACTTTAATAAAAATAACACCTTAGGTAGACAACTCAAATAGTAGTCAAATAAGTCCTTTGAAACTAGAGTTAAATGAGAAATTGATATCTCATGGTGAATCTATGAGATATTAATCAGTCGATGTGTAAGAAAAAAATAAATAAATAAAATTTCATTTTTAAATATATTGAGTGATATGCACATCCATGAATGACATAAATTCAATAAAATTGCCTAATTTTCAAAAATTAATTCATTAAGGTGAGGGGAATATTAAACCCAAATGAAGAAGTGTAAATTAACCTATAATAAAATCTTGTGAGTTGTATCAATGAATTGGAAATGAATATTTTGTTTGATGAATCTTGGATAGAGTGATAATTGAAGGTGCTTCTAATTAAAGTTTTAATTCCACCTAACTCTAATACATCTAAACTCCTAGAATTGGAACCTAAACTTGGATTGAACTTATTTCATGAGTAATTTTCATATAGGAGGTATACAATTTTCAATAGTTGATGAGTCTTTTCATTCTTCATTTCTATTGTGTGTTTTTCAATCTAGGAATCCATAGTGTAAAAATTATTTTAAAATTTTTTCCCATATCAAAATATTATTTATGTGTAAATAAATGTTTCGACATGCTACCTTTAGAGTTGATTTTTGAAATCTTGTATTCTGTTTTCAAAGTGTGGTGATGGATTTCTTGAGGAAACAAATTTCTATGTGTGGAGAAATTTTATGCATCATGTTTTTAATACACTTTGCCACATCTTTTCTAGGGAATTATTGTGTTTTTGAATGCCCAAATGATAAATAATTGTATAATTATTGGATATTAGGTAATTTATTGATAAAATATATTATTCATTTAATATCATGATTATTTTGTGTGTTTTTGTATTTAAATAATTAAATTTTATTAGCTTCTATTTTCCAACTATGTTAATAACTATAATTTTTGTGATTTTTCATCAGAAATATGTTTTTCAAATAATTATGATGATTTTTTATTTCCAAAATTAATTATTTAATAAATACATATTTTTATTTTTAACATCATTTATGGAATTCATTTTTAATTAAATTTATTGGCATAAATCAGTGTTAAAAGTTATGAATTACCTTCTTGAATTGATTTATTTCACTAAAAACTAAAATCTTTGAGTTGTAGGGGTTTCTTAATGGTCTTTATTGGAAGATTATCAAGATATCATGAACTATGACCAGTCTACCTATTATAGAGACTTAATTTGGACAAGATATGATTAAGGGAGGTGTGACCAAGAGACTCAAATAATTCTGAGAATTATCTAACCTACTATGAGGTAGTGACCATAAGAAAAGAGGGTTAATCGACCATGGGTTTCAATGATTGAATAAAATAGGGAAGTTAAAACCTACCATGTGGTAGTGACCATAAGAGGGAAGTCTCAACCTATTATGGACAATATATTATGAAACTAACTGAATGTGTACTTGCTTAAGGTTAAAATCACCTAATAGGTGCTTGAGACTCTATAAAATATTAATTAAATTTGTGAATATTTTGATTAGAGTAAAGATCATGTGATCTCAATTGAATAAGAGAGATCAAAATAATTGCGCTTTATTTTTAGCTTGAATTAATTCTCACGAGGCCAATCAAATTGTTCAAATATTGCTTTAGTCAAAGATGATCGATGAAAAAAATGAAGATATAAACTGATGGAGATCAACCTGAGGAAATAGCTTATTGGAACTTTTGAGAATTGATACTAAATTATATTTTAATATATAGGGGATTTAGGACTTGTGATGAGGGATTTGATCTCAAACATGCTCATTTTTTTGATGTTTTTTGCTGGATATTGATTGAAGTTGAAGAAACCGAATCTTGATAAAGATGAAGGGGAGACCATGTTTTCTTGAAAGAGTCCAAATAAAATTTAAGATCATGAGAACTAATAATAAAGAATAAATATGAAATCATATGAAAAATAACCAATACCAAATTCTTATTTGAACGGAGAGGATAGAGAATCATCAAACTCATATGAAAATCCTGAACAACCAATGAAGAAGAGATCCTTGATCAACCAAGTATATCTATATAGTATCATATGTGAATGATTTATTTTAAGGATTGAACATGATTATTGTGAACAGAATTATCTTTTCACTCATCAAGCTAAAGAAGACGCTACTTATGAATCTGAACTTGAGCAACATCATTTTTTAGGGTCGATATCAAGATGGGTTGAATATAATGAATTGAGTTGTGGAAGGCTAGGATCACTGATTTTTGTTTAGATGTTTGAATATGTGTAGGGTACTTTAGTATTCCAAATTTTTGTTATTTTGGTGTGGAATCAAGTTCCACACTACTAGATCAATGAAATACATTAATGAGTTCAAAAAAATAGAGGCTATTGAGTTTATTGAGTATCAATTTCTAGGATGAACCAATGAGAAATATTTGAAAAGGGTTATGGAAGGGTAGATTCAAATATATCAATGTTATGGGAGGATAGAAAGTACACATCATAGGCACCATGGAAAGATAACCTCAAGTATTCATTCACTACATAAGGGTAGCAATACATCTAAGAACTATGTCATAGTTGAATTCCAACTATGAAAAGGTTAAACAAATAGCCTACATAAGGGTCAGTTAGTCATTTTCATAGCTATGTAAATTCCTAAAATAATTCTAATGAATTTCATATGGGTAGATTCCTATCATGGAGTTATGAATAATGGTACCAAGTCATGGAACCGGCTCATGTAAGAGTCATATAAAATATACTGAAGTTTAAAAGATGAAAAACACTTTTGTAAAGGTAACATGATGTAAAAATAAGACATGTAATGGTAATATCTCCCTCAAATAAGATATAAAAATATTATGAGGTTTAAATTCAAACACACGTGTTCCCAGATTATAAAATCAATTTCAAATCCATGATGAGGGACTAAGCTCAAGATGAAGTTAAAGGAATGTTGGGGAAGATTATGGTGCATGATATAAGTGATGATAGGAGTGAATGCATGTGTTGGGATTTAAACCATGCACGAAAGAATTCATCTAGGCATTAGATCTTAGATAGTGTCACCAGAGAGGGTAATGATCTATAGTGAATGTGCCACATGGAGGCCAAAGAGATGATTTTAGTGCTATAATTATAATATTGAGGATGGGTATTGGTTCTCAAAATTAATATTAATTAGATAAATAGGAAACAATTAGGAAGGGGGAATCATCATATTATTCACCATCTACCCACATTTCTGAGAGTTATCGGGTGAATACTAGGTGAAATGGAAGTTTCACTAGAGTTGAGGAAGTTGATGTTCTTTGATAGAGTAGATCCCCCACACCCTTTTCTTCACTCAATACTTTTTTTCTTTTTTGTAATGAAATTATTAATTATTATTAAATAAAAATGATAATCTTCTAAAAACTCTTTGGGGGAATGAGATTATACTGGTGATCCATTTTACATCATTTATGGATTCTCTAGATGGATGTTACTCTCAACTTCAAATTAACTGGAAATTCTATTTTACAAAGAAGCATTGATAATAAGTGATTAATGATCTTGATATAATTTAATTTTAAATTGATTAATAATATAATAATAATCTAAAAAGTTATTGGATCTTGAGAGTAACACATTGAGATCAAATGGTAAGTCAGTTTTGGTGACAATGAAATCATTATTTGGTGAATCAGTGAGTGCACATTTGAGAAATTGTAGGATTAAATATGTCATAGGTTGATCAGTCCACATAGTTTGTTATCCTATTTTCATTCAGTTTAAGTGATGTTTTTATCAGGGATGAAGGAAAAATATTTATAAAAATTGATGATCATGTTCCTTTATCTCATCAATTGATTGTTATTTATTTCTCCGTGATTTTGTTCTCTATTGTGATTTCTCCATTATATAAATAATGTTTCACCGTAATCATTAAACCATCACATATAGTTGTTTATATGTTTGTTTTTTTTTCTTGAGTATTTTTAGTTTTTATATTTTTTAAAACACACCAACACCTTCCCTGAGGGATTGACCCTACTCTCATCTATACTAGGGTTATTAGGTATAAATAATAAATTTGGAGAGTAATAATGACCTATGATAGCATAAATGAATGGTTAATATTGATTATAAAAATAAATGTATTTTAATGTATTATATCTCCTATAAATAATTTTACAAAATCATAAATTACTAATAATCAAAATTAAAAAATTGAAACACAATGGGATAATTTAAAAGTAAACATGTATTCAATAAATTCTATTTAAAGGTGAAATAGTAGTAAATAAATTAAAATGATTATAACTAATAAAGAATTTAAAAAGGAATAAAATTGTATTTTTTTATTAATTTCTTAATGAACATATTTTTATTATAGAGGAATCACAAACGTGATGAAATAAAATAAGACCTAAGGTAAGGGTTCTTTATCATAAATTTCAATTTTGTGAGTCATGTTTCTTATTATGAACCAATTTACTTTTATATGGTGTAAATTTAGATGTATTGAATTGTTATATCTTAAATCATTTGTTATTTTTGGGAGTTTCATTTCATTTAATTCCCCCTTTTCCTTATCCTTGAATTCATAAATTACCTAAGTCATAAAGGTTATTGTTAATTTAATTTACATTAATTGATCTATAACCTATATTCTTGAACTTTATCCTTCTATGATGGGTTTATTACACCTTATGATTATATTATATCATATTAAAAGTTTTTTCTATGGGTTTTACAAGTCTTATTAATAATTTACTTCCCTTTGGTTCATAATTCAACCAAACGTTTTATTATAAGTGGACTCAACCTTATCTATTATTTACGACGACAAATATTTTTCCTACATGTCTAGATTCTTTATATTATTAAAATAATTCTATTATTTCTAATTTAATAACATCTTAAGGCCATTTAATGTTTACTTTGACTTTCTGTACTAGGCCTTAAAAATAATATTTTTAATATTTTTTTCATAGGTCATTTTTTTATTTCTTTGCAAAAGTATAAAAACAAGATTATTTTTAATATATATATCATTACCATATTTTCCCAATTTTATAGACATTTTTATTAATGATTATTACTCTCCAAGTTTCCAATGGTTTTTAATGAAAATTATATTCTAATCATTTGGTGAATTTTTTGTTTTTAAAAATAAAGGTTAATATTTTGATAAATAAATAAAGTGATTTAATTTAATTTTTGTACATTTTTATCTTCAACTCTATATTTACTATTTTTAACATATTTTATTTTCATGGTTTTAAAATTTAGAATAATTTTCAAATTAAGGTTTTTAATGTTATCATTTCACCCCTTGAAATGGATTTATGAAAGTTACTTATAAGTTTCTTTTTAAAAACAAAGTATAAAAGATTTATGAATATTTTTTATAATTTTTCTTCCATTTTATTCTTAAAATTTAAAAGATATATCTCTTTTAGGGCCATGATTCAATTATTACACTCAAACTGATCTTACGAATTTATAGTTCATGCCTTACCTTATTCATAGGGGTTATGTTCTCTATCACTCTCAATAAATATCGTGACTTTATTTTCCCCTTCATGTCTATATTATTCAATTTCATGGATATATTCTATAACACTTCCACTGTTTATATATTATAAAATAATAAATCCTTGGTTTAATGGAAAAAAACTCTCATTGGATGGGAGAAATATTGGTTTTTTTGTTAATGTTTTTTCCTAAATCTCTAAAACTATAAACATCAAAGGTCATGGGTGTGTAAGTGACCCAATTTATTAATATTGTAATTATGGAAGGTGAATTTTGTGTCAATTCAGTTGGTTTAAAATATAGTATGTAAAGAATATTTTTTAGAATTAGATTCTAGAGTATGGGTCAAGGCTATCATATTTGTGAAATAGAAAAATTAATGATGTGATAGAAAACCACCTCTTCACATTGTCTACAAACATTACGACACCATGTAATTTTCCCAACCATTTTCAAACAAATATATCTCTTATTTTGAATAAGTTTATTGTATATAGTTTTGGTGTTACTAAAAAAAATATTGAAACAAAAAATTAATAAATATTTTAAATGAAATGGTAATTATATTTGGTAATGCCTCTTTCACGATATAAGTTTGTAGATGGAATATGAAATATTTCATAAATTTAAAAATTTTATAACCACAATGGATATGATTACTTCATTTCAAACACTATGTAATTTTTTTTATATTTGTTTTCATAGTAAAATTTTAATATATATATATCCTAATATTTATCTAGTCATAAAAGTCCATAGGTTTATTAGGTGCATTGGTTGTCCTCATACCATGGTTTTGATGATAAATAAACAGTGAACTATCATAAAAAAGTGGCTATTAAAATATAATATAAAACATATAATTTTAAGTTTAGTTATAAAAGGTAGATTGTGGTATATTAAAAATTTATAATGGGCATCATGTATGGCCATTTTTTAGATTTCCATAATGGATTGGTTCCCTAAAACCAACTTAATTTTTACTTTTTATTACATTTATATTCAATGATCTAAATAATAATAAATATATTATCACATGATGAGTGATATTATATATAACATTAATGTGGTATTTTCCTTATCATATTTTTTGAATCAAAATATTGTAGAAGATCCATGCTTTGATAAGAACCTTGAAGTTCCAAGAAAATATTCTTAAAAAATATCTTATGGTATAGATTAAATATTCTCAAAGGTCATGGATGATGTTTTGGTTATTATATATTTCATTCTTGTAAGTGGGTGGGGCTTATTTTCATGATGTTTTACACTTGGTAATCTCTAAGATGGGAAGTTATGAGGAAACACTCAACAATAGGAATCTCTCATTGTATATATTTAATTTAAATATATTATCTATGTATGTGTGTATTAGTCCTTATACTTGAGATTATTATTTAGGTACGTCATGAATAAAATACTTTGATATATCAGTGAAAACCATGGCAAATTATGCTCAGGACAAGGTAGCACAATTCAGGTGCATCATAAGTGACATGGGATTAATGAATAAGTATAGAAATAATTTTTCCATATAAAATTATTGGAAGTTGATATCTAAGGACCTTTTATTATAATGGAACTATCTAATTAAGTTTATTTCCATGGATGTCTTTGACAAGTTCATTTTAGGCCATCAAAAAATATATGCCAATCAAATAGATAAATTTCATAAGTATTCAACCAGTTTGATGAGATATCAAGAAAAATGTATTATATTACATTGTAAGTGTTTGTATGAGGTTTTTTTCATTAAAACATTAAATTATTTCTCTATGGGTGAATTGACATGGTGTTAAGAATTAATCTTGGTATTTAGAATACATTGCCTAATTCCATTGAGAAAGAGACCAAGTATAATGTCCTGAATTTATCTAAAGGTACATATTGTTAAATATTTAGTTTTATTTCTTAAGACAGAACCTGAAAAGAATTATCAAAGGTTAAAGGAGGTCCTAGGGGTGTTTGAGGCTCTTTTGAAGGCAGAGCACTGAAAAAGTGGAGAATAGGTTGGGCCGCATAGTTTTTCTACAACTGTGTGACCTAGGGTGCATGGTTGTGTGCCATTTTGTAGGTCGTGTACATTGGGAAAATGTATAGTTTTCATGTGGTTAGTCAACCATACGCCTTGTTTGTGCGGTGTACCTAGTGAAGAAGGACCTTGCGGTCAAATGTCAAATTATTTGACCAAACTGTGCATCCAAACCATGTGTAGTGGGGAAGAATGGGTGAAATGAAAATTTTTCCATTAATGATACATTTAACCTTATTTATATCTTCCCATGCATTCCTCATCCTATATTTCTCCACCCTCCTGGTTCATGAACTCACCCCATCTCCTCTATCATGATTTTTTGACTTCTTCTTCATCCCTTCTTTGATTTCTTCATCATTGGAAGATACAAAATCCTCTCGGTAAGCTCTATCTAGCACACCCCTCTATTTCTAGTATTATCCATCATCTATTGTGCTATATTCATGTGATGTATATTTTCCCTATTTTGGGGGGGGTTTTCCAAATCTATGTATTTGTTTCATTTTAGGTTGAATCAAGCCTCACCATCAGACATGTGGAGTACTACGACTACGAGGCAGAGAATAGACTCTTTTTCCCATCAATTTTATCACTTTTTAACTTCACGCCATTATTCTGATAATCATAATCTTTCATAAAGTACTTGTTATTTCATATTAAATTAAGCAGAATGGGTTTCCATGTTTGTTGTGACTTTAATTTATAGTGAAACTCATCCGAGGGCATACGCTTGGTCTTTGGACACCCCTTTGGGAGTGCCATCCTCAATGACCTATATTTCCTTTTACTTAAGTGGGGTTTCACATTGGTTTAAATTCCTTAAATTTATAAATAGATTTAGAATGAGTAATAGACCATGAATTTGGATTCCCTTGGGTATTTATAACCTTGATGATAATTGAATGGCCTCATGTAATGCTATATGCCTTTGGCATGCTTTGAGTTCCTTTTAAATGCCACATGCTTTATTTTAAATTGTTCATGGTAAATACCATTTTTCATGCCAAGTTTTATTACATTGAAACCCTTTTCTTCAAGCCTTATGCTTGCTACTTTAAGTTTTTCCATGTTCCATGTTTCTTTCTTTGCTAAAAGATTATTTCTCAAGCCCTTGTTTTGTGTTGAATGAAAAGTGATACTTGATCAAGATTGATAGATTGAGGTATTTATATTTCATTGTTGAAATACTAGTAAAAGGCATGATAATTTCATTTTCATTTGGTTATATTCCATTTTATACATGCTATACCTTATTACTTATGCCTATTTCCAATGTTTTTCTCTAATATAATGCCTTATGCCTTTATAAATTTTTCCATTGTTGTTGGCTTGAATTGCATGGGTTGACTAAATGGTAAGCATGTGGTATTGAGATGATTATTGGATGGAATGATTTATATATTTATTACTTGAATTGTGATATATTGCCTTACTTGTGATGATATTGGACAGTTTTTCACTTGATATGGGATGGGAGAGAATGTGGGTTTTATATTAAGGACTCATGGATGGACTAACGGTTCTTGTTTGGGTTATGACCTGACTTTCCAGGGGTGATGATTTGTTTTTCTATATAAGGGATTCCTGAGCTGTTTATTATACTCTTGAGTGATATTGGTTCCCTAGGGGATCAACCATGAATAAACTCATTAGAAATATGGATACACTATGCCTTGGATGATACTCAGTCCCCTATGTGAGATACCTAGGATAGACTCAGAGTTACCATGCCTCGAGCGATACTTGGGACTCCATATAGATCACCTTGGATAAACTCGGTGGTATTAGATTATATCAGATATTGCTATTGTAATACTTGGTATTATTTTTACATTTCCTTGGATGAGCATGAGACTCCACCACTTTATTTGATTGATTGCACTGGTTAATTACTTGTTCTATACTTGTTTATTCTATTATATTAGTGTATGCACCTGTGACGTTTCTCTCTTTCTTATTATCATACTTATGTGATGACATATGAAGTAGACCCTGTGCCTAAGAACAATCTCAGGGGTGCAAATTCTTAAGTTTAATGGTTACTTTTGACACTTGTATATTTATTATTATTGCTCAGGTACTCTTTCTAGACTTCCTGTATAGGCCAAAGCAGGTGGTATGGGACTGTTGTCCAGTTAGGAACCCAAAACAGGGTTTGCATTCTTATTTATTTATTGCTCACATTTATTATATCTAGTACACTGTCTCTTATTTATAGTATGAAATGGAAAGGTCTAGACAACATGGGGGAAGAACAATTGAGATTTATATGTCACACCCTGCTCAGGCACTATTTGGTACCCGAGTAGACTTTATGATTGCAGGTATGGATAAAGGGAATAATTCCACTTTCTATGCTTGATTGATCTGCTGTTTAGGATGGATCTTTTGGGTCATAGGACTGAGCCAATTCTAGAGATGTTGTGTATCATTTTTTTCCTTTTAATAGTATTTTTTAGCATACAATATATGCTTATACCCCTATTCCCCTGTAATTCCATTTTTGTATAAAATCATGACATGCCTTTATTATAATTGCATCTATTATTGTTATTCACTTGGGAAACCCAAAATTACCTGGGATGAGAATTGGAGTTATTGATTATTCCATTAATGGTTGATACCAATTCACCGTTGGGTGATGCACTTGTTTTGTGCTACTATTAATATTGATATAATTGAGATAATTATTTATAATATTTCATCATGCATCATACTAGGCACTATATGAAATTAATTGACCGATATATTTCCATTCCATGTCTACTTTTAGCGTGCATCTTTCTATTTGCATGTGATTGCTATTTCTCCTTAATCTGTTAAGCTTTATAATGCCTAAATTGTTATAAATATAGAATTATGCTAGTTATTATGAAGGAACTTGATATAAATTAGGTTAATTAGAAACCTAATTTAAATTTATAAGGTGTATGGTCCATTATAAATTTGGATGGAGATCCACATAATTCAATCTGAGAAAAATGGGACTAAATGAATAAATGATTCAAAATGATAATATCACCTTATATGGGAAAATAATACCTTGATACTTGGGAAATGGGATGTGGGTTATGTATTTTGTGATCCTTATATGGTCTCTTCTTATCAGCTATACTAGGCTCTTAGATTAGACTATCAGTTGTGCTATGCTCAGAGGTAGGCTATGAACCTATCCCCTTTATCACTTTCCTCATCTGTTGTGTCAAGTTTTAGGGAGGCCTTTCACCTACCTTTTCTTATTTCTTTATTATCATATTTCCCTATATGTCATAAAATCTAGTTTTAGGTGTGAATTCTTGGAAATTTTAGTGTTATTCCACCATGACGTCCTCATGTTTTACGGTAAGATAGTGGCAATGAGCACACTCCCGAGGTGGTGGGCCCTAAGTCACCCATTATAACTCCTGTTGTGCCTCCTGAGGCACCTCCTGTAGATTTTCTATTAAGTGTAGATGCTCAACTTAGGGATAGTTTTCTCAAGTTCATCCAGTCTGTTAAAAGTGCTTTTAGGACTAACCCAACTATAATAGAGCTTATTCAAGACTTCCAGCAGTAGCATCCACTCACCTTCTAAGGGGACTGTGGTCCTATTTCTACAGAGTCATCGATATAGGCTATGATATCCATATTTTACCATATTGAGATGCCTCTATAGCAGATGTTCAAACTTTCTATCTACATGCTTCACGACTCCTCCAAGTGTTGGTGGCATGTCCTCTCTCAGTCAGAACATTACCGAGACATGGTTTGTTCAAACTTCTAGAAGAATTTCTATGATCACTTCTTTCTAAAAACTATGATAGAAGATTGTCCTAGAGAGATCATGAATATTTAGCAGGGATCCATGATAGTTCTTGAGTATTCTTCTCATTTCACTGATCTTCATCATTTTTCTCCATCTTTGACCAATGACAAATTGATGACTATAATGCATTTTGGGGATGAGATTGGATATTTTCTCCTCTCACAGCTGAACATCTTTCGTTTGAATTTCATTATAGAGATAGTGAACCAAACCTTAATTATAGAGTGGATTCTTATATAAGCAGGTCTTTTGATCTAGGGAAGTTCTGTTCCACATCTCATAGATGGTTCTTCTAGCAGTAAAAGTGACGTTTTGAGGGTGCATGTGGGTGTGGTGCCAGCGAGGTGACATATACTGAATGTTATATAATGTGTCACCAGTGTGGTAGTATAGTACTTAAGGGTCCCTAGTGCATGATAAATCTAACAGAATTCTATTATTGCGGCAGGATGAGTCATCTTTAGTGCTTCATATGTTATTTTACTCCATCATATAGTGGTAGGGGATCCATATCATCACGTATATCACGTATAAGACATGCGACACCACATTAGGATGGGAGTTGGTCTTATATTATACAATAAATATGAGGTGGTAATGGCTATGGTCGTGGTATTTAGGCTTTATAATATTATTGATAACAAAGTGGATCTACTCAGGATAGTGAGGCGACATCTTTAGGACATGGTTCAAGAAATATGTATGTAATATAACCAGCGCTATAGTAGCAGATTCTAGGGCCATCTATAGTTAGAGGTAATATTCTGGTAGCCTCTATGTTAGTTTCTTCCCTTTTTGATATAGGTATATCATAATATTTTATATATTCTATGTGTGTTTAATGTTTTGGCCTTGAAATCGAGTACTTCTGTGGAATTATGTCTTTCGATACTCCACTGGGGTCGAAATAGAGGGAATATCTCAGTTCCATGTGTTCCCCTTGAGATTGATGGGTATCGTTTTTCTGTAATTTCATTAGCCTTGAGATGACTAGCTTCATATGCATTCTCTGTGTGGATTAGCTAGTGATTTATCATTCACAAGTGGATTACTATGACTTATGAGTTTCGTTTACATCACCTGATGGAAACACATATGTAAAAAAAGGAAAATGGGATATCCAAGAAGATTGAGCTATACCCATGGATTATGGGTTTGGTAGAGTGACAAATAAAATAACAAGTTTCTTTATGTGTGACCTAGGAATGTAGTTGGAAGAATTCCTTCCAACTGTAGATCGGTTTAGGGACGTCTTCCCTAAAAGTTTATCTAGATTGCCTCCTATGAGAGATGTTGAGTTCTCTACAGAGGTAGTGCCAGATGTGGTACCAGTGTCCATTCCACCTTATTGGATGGCATCTATAGGGATAGAGGAACTCAAAAATAAGATTTAAGACGTTGAGGATAAGGATTTTTTTAGACCCATCATATCTCCATGGGGTTCACCTGTACTTTTATCCAAGAAGGCTGAAAGCACCCTCAGACTGTGCATGGATTATAGATGGTTAATCCAGTTCACGGTGAAGACCCATTATCCTTTTCCTAATATTGATGAACTCTTCTACCACATCCAAGGAAAAACTACTTTTCCTAAGGTATATTTGAGGTTATGATACCATCAGATTCATGTGAGACCATCAGATATACCACATTTAGTGCTCTAGAGTAGGTACAACTTATACGAGTATTTGGTTATACCATTCATTCTAATGAATGCATCGATATTCTTTATGGATTTGATGAATCATGTCTTCCACCTGTATCTTGATTCCTTTATGGTAGTCTTTGTAGAAAAAATATTGGTGTTTTCATTCTCAATACATGACCATTCCCATCATCTTGAGATTGTTATGAGTACACTAAAAGAGCACCAGCTATATGAAAATCTCAGTAAATTCCACTTTTGGATTAATGAGGCTCACTTCTTAGGTCATATCATATATGAGGTAGGAGTATTAGTTGACCCTGATAAGGTGATAACCATAGTTTCCTGAAATCATCCTAAGAATGTGTTTGATATATGTAGCTTCTTAGGGATTTCTAGCTATTATTGGTATCTCATTCTAGACTTTTCCTTTTTAGCAGTTCCTGTTATGACCTTAAATGATAAGGGTTTGTAGTTCCTGTGGTTTGAAGCTTGTGAGAAATATTTTCAAGACTTAAATGGAAGAAGTATGTAAGATAGAATTATGATTCTTCCATATTTATTTAAAAGTTTTATATCCTACTGGGATACTTCAAGAATAAGCCTGGGTGCAGTTATGATGCAAGGTGATTGAGTCGTGGCTTATATATAGATCTTGTTAACTGAGGTCTTATGAGTGGAATTATTCTACACATGACCTCGAGCTAGAATCCATAGTTCATGATCTTCAATTTTAGAGGAACTATCTATTGGGTGAGTTATTTTTTGTTTATATAGATCATAAAATCTTGAAATATATCTCTACTCAGTGGGATTGGAATCTGAGGCAATGTAGGTGAGTGGAAATACCTACAATCCTTTGACATTGAGATTGATTACATGCCTGGTAATAGAAATTCCATATCTGATTCCTTGATCTAGAAAAAAAATGCAGAAGCCATCCAGGAAACTATTAGTGAGTGGAAGATGATGGATTTTTTTTCGGATTTACATATTGGGGTTTAGGAATAGTAAGGGAAACCCGTTTTAGAATCTTTGGCAGTAAATTCCTCCCTTCTAAAGAGAGTTTGAATGTGGTGGTTATCTAACTCAGATGGACTCATCTTCAGGGAAATATTCACAGGATATCACCCACCTCCTAGCTGGGTTGTTGATGGTAGTGAGACCCTGATCTATTATGGTAATTTTTTTGTGTCTTATGATATATGGGAAGAGATGATGAAGGAATCTCATGCCTCTATTTGGGAATTTTATCCTAGGATTAACAAGATGTATCAAGACATGCATCAACAATATTTGTGGCCAGGTATGAAGAGTAAAATAACATGATTCATCACTCAATGCTCTATTTTTCAGTAGTTGATGGCAGAGCACCAATGACTTGTTGGACTTCTACATCCTATATTAATTCATGAGTTGAAATGGAACAATGTTACCATGGATTTCATGATATTACTTTTGAGATATCCTCAATCCAGTTATGTAGTATGGGTGATTATAAATAGTCTTACCCAATTCGTGCACTTCCTACTAATTTAGAAGTCCTTTTCTATTGATGAGTTATGAAGACTTTACATTCTGGAGATAGTGCGACTTTATGGCATACCCATTTCTATCGTTACAGACCGAGATGCCGATTTCACATCATAATTCTAAAAAGGGTTGTATAAGACACTTGGTTAATAGGTTATTTTGAGTACTTCATATCACTCTCATAATGATGGGCAGTATGAGTAGATGATTCAGGTGTTAGAGGATATATTGAGGGCCTGTATCCTTGATTTTGGAGGTTTTTGGGAAAAGAATATTCCTATGGTTCAGTTTTCCTACAATAATAGCTTTCAGGGGACAATTTAGATAGATCCATATGAGGCCCTCTATGTTATAATATTACACTCACCTCTATTATATCTTGAGGTAGGTTAGATAGCTCTACTAAGTCCTCATCTCATTTTGGTGACTTCAGAGAAATCTCAAATGATTTAGAATCATATGGAAATATCTTAGTCCAGACATAAGTCTTTTTTGATATTTACCGTATAAATCTTAATTTCGAGGTGGGACATTGGTTATTTCTATGTGTATCACCTCATTTGGGTTATAAATGAATCAGGAGATAGGGAAAGTTATCACCAAGATATTTTAGGCCTTTTGAGATAGTAGAGAGAGTTGGACCAGTAGCCTATTGGTTGTTGTTACCTTAGAAGTATCATGTCATGCATGAAATCATCTATGTATCTCAACTTCAACAATATCAACCATACTCATATCATTCATTTGATCATGATGATATTGAACTGGAGGTGAATGCATCCTTTGAGGAGTGTTTGATTCGTATCATCGATCATAGCATGAAGGTTCTCCAAGGTAGGATAATTCCTATAGTCTAGCTACTATGGTAGCATATACGTGTTCAGGACAAGACCTAGAAATGGGAGGCTAATGTACATGAGTAGTGGCTGGAACTCTTCTCCGATGAATTTATTCAACCCTTATAAGGGAAACTCGGGGATGAGTTGTTTTAAAGTGGAGAGGTTGTAATGTCCCAACTTTATCCAAAGGTACGACCCATTAATTTTTTGGTTTCATTCCATAAAACATACCTTGAAAAGACACCACAAAGGATAAAGGAGGTTCCAAGGGCGTCCAGGTCTCATTTGAAGACCAGAGCATCGAAAAAGAGGAGAATATGCTAGGCTGCATGGTTTTTTGGCAATAGTATGACCCAGGGCGCACGGTCGTGCACCACGTTATAGGTCTTGGATAGTGTGAAAATGCATGGTTTGTGCATGATTAGTCAATTTTTTGCCTTTTCTATTTTCTTTTCCCATGGAATCATGACTTTGTGCATGGTTTCCACATGGTTTGGCAAAACCGTGCGGCCAAACAATGCGTAGTGGAAAACAATGGGTGAAATAATTTTTTTTCCTTCATGATATGTTTAAACCTATTTCCCTTTTCCCCTACCTTACTCACCCATTTTTTCTCCTCCCTCTAGGTTCATGAACTAACCCCCTCCTCTATTGGGGTTTTTTATATCTACTTCATCCCTTCTCCGATTCCTTCACCGTAAAAAGCTATAGACTCCTATCAGTAAGATCTATCTACCAGACCCCTTTGTTTATAGGATTCTCCATTATCCATTGTGCTATATTAGAATGAAATATCTTTTCCCTATTCTAGGGGGTTTTCTAAATCTATTTATTTCTCATGTTATAGGTTTAATTAAGCCTTTCCATAAAATGTGTGGATTACTTTGACTATGAGGTAAGGCATATACTATTTTCCCTATCAATTTAATCACTTTATGACTTCACATCATTGGGACGCTAACCATAATCTTATGGAGAATCCTTATCATCACATATTAAATTAACTAGAGTGGGATGCAATGTCCATTGTGACTTTAACTTATTCAGAATCCCGTTCGAGGGTGTTATCTTGGTCTTTAGCCACCCCTTTGGGTGTTCCATCCTAAATGGCCTATGTTGCCTTATAATTAAGTGTGGTTTCACTTCGATTTAAATGAATTAAATTGATAAATGGATTTAGAATGAGTAATAAACCATGAATTTGGATTCCCTTGGGTATTCCTAACCTTGATGATAATTGAATGGACTTGTGTAATGTTATACACCATTTCCATGATTGGATTTCATTTTAAATGTCACATGATTTATTTTCAATTTATCATGATAAATTATATATGTCATGCCAAGTGATACTCGGTCAACCTTGATATCTTTAGGTATTGAGATGTCATTGATGACATATTGGTAAGAGGCATGATAATGCCATGTAACTTTGGTTATATTCCATTGTTTAGATTTTATAACTTGTTACTTATCCCTCTTTCCCATAATAGATCTTATATAATTCCATAATAGTTTCTTTATAAATTATTCCATAATTGTTGGCTAGAATCGCATGGGTTGACTAATTGGAAAGCATGTGGTATTGAGATGACTATTGGATGGAATAATTTATATATTTATTCCTTTAATTGTGATATATTTCCTCTATTTTGATGTTCTTGTATACTTGGTTCACTTGACAGAGTCCGGGAGAAACGTGGGTTCCGTATTAAGGACTCATGGATGGACTCATCATACTTTTTTGGGTTACAACCTAATGTGCCGAGGGAGATTCTTTAGATTTCTGGGAAATGGATCATCAAGAAATTTATTATACTCCTAAGTGATATGGGTTCCCTAGGGGATAAATCATAGATAAACTCATTGGAAAGATGTCTATGCCATGCCATGGGTGTTACATGGTCCCCTATGTGAGATACATTGGATGAACTCAGAGTTATCATGGATCGAGTGATACTTGGAACTCTGTATGGATCACCTTGGATGGACTTAGTGATATTGGATTATATTATATGTTCCCATTAAAATACAGGGGATTATTTTTAGACCACCTTTTATGGGAACAAGACTCCACCACTGAATTTTATGAATTAATTGAATTACATTGATTGATTACATTGGTTAATTACTTGTGCTATACTTGTTTCTTATATTATATTAGAGAATGAACTTGTGAAATTTCCCTTTTACTTATCAGTATACTTATGTGATGATATTTCAAGTATACCCCAAGCCTAAAAATATGATTGGGGGTGCTCCTTCATGAGTTTACCTATTAATTTTGGCACTTGTATACATATTCTTCTTTCTTAGGAACTCTTTTCAGACTTCCATCATAGGCCAAAGCATGTGGTATGGGATGGGTGTCCACTCAGGAATCCAGAACAAGGTTTGTATGCTTATTTATTTATTACTTCACATTTATTATATTTGTAACACTATATATTATTTACAGTATGAAATTGAAAGGTCTAGACACCATGGGTGCCTACCTACTGATATTTATATCTCACACCCTACTTAGATGTCGTTTGGTACCTGAGTAGAATTTATGATCAAAAGTATAGATAAAGGGAAGCATGATGCTTCTGATTCTTGAATGCTTTAAAATTTAGGATGGAGATTTGGGGGCTGTGGACCGAGCCTATTCCCAAGATGATGTATAACAGTTTTTGGCCTTTTGTAGTATTTTTTAGCTTCCTCCAGTTGTTTACTTATACTATTTTTCTTATTCCTTTACTCCCATTTCTAACTACTGATTTATATGATTACACTATTTAATATATATTGTTTACCTATGAGAATACTGTATCTATGATGGAATAGTCTCCCCAAGAACACACCCTAGGCCCTCACTACTAGTCAAAAGCCTTTGGCATTTTGGGAGATGTGCTTGAGGTCATTTGGATAACCAGAATTGAGGTACAGTTTAGTGGAACCCAAGACCAGGACGCTACATCTAGAGGGTCATAAACTGATCATGTCCAAAATCTCAGTTAAATTATGTTCGAATTTATTATCATTATAAATATTATTCTGAAGATTAAAGAATAATGTTTATTCAAGTTATGTTGATCACATAAATTTAATCACTAGTTATTACAGTTTGGAATATATGTATGTTGAATAATAAATAAATGTTTATTAACTAGTTAGTTAGTATATTATTTATATATATTTTTATTGAATTAATAATATTATAATGTTTTTTTAAATATTTATTTTTTAAGGTTTTGTAAATGATGAGCATGATTAAAAGGAGGATATAAGGGTCCAAATGAGATTATATATTATATTTGATATCATTTAAATAAATATTGATTGATTTATTGAACAAATAATATTTAAATATTAAAAAGTTAGTGAATGTCATGGAATATAATAATAATATTATTATTATTATTTTACATGGGATTTATTTAAAGTTAAAAATTAGATAAGAGTCCCTATGAAGTTATTAATTTTATAACCATAAGTATATTAACCTAATTATATAATTTTAGAGGGTGATAGTTGTTTGCACAATGATATTATTTTAGAGAGTTATCTCAAAGATACCGAGAGAATCAATCAAGAATGCTCTCAAGAATTAGATACATTAATCATCCTCCTCCCTATCAAGATTGAGTGAATAAGAGGGAACCTTTCAAGACCTAAATGATTCTTTTTTGAGATCAATGATGAATGAGTCAAGACATTTGGATATTTATTTCTAGCACCCAAAGTTCGAATGAAAACATTAAGAGATTCATAAATCACATATAAATAACACTAGAGGAATTTTTATTTGGATTATTTATCATAAAAATAGTACAAAAAGAAGGTTAAATAAATTATCAATAAATTATGAATCATCAAGCAATGGTAATTAAAATTTTATAAATTATTTATAAATTATATGTGAAAAGATTCTATCTTTTAATATTCTGAGGTTATCTATATCTAGCTTAGAGGATTTTATATAAAGAGATCAATTAAAAACATTATTGGGTACTAGCCTAACATCTTACACTATGCCTCAGAACCTTCAAGTGGTACCACAACAGTCATATATTAATTTATAATTAATTTTTTTGTGATCAATTACTCATTTTATTGCATATTTTTCATTTCTAGTTTTTTATTATTTAATCCAAAGTTGAGATAACAAGACCATTCAGTTTCATATGACCAATAATATACCCAGAATAAATGAACAATGATTGAAGATCCCACCTAAATGTGTTGAGGGTTCTTGCTAAGTGTCATGATTACACAACATATAACTAAAAAATATACATTGTGTACAGATGGGAAAATACCCCAGAATGATCCAAAAAAATCATGGTATATCATGTGGGGGTTTGGAACATAATTTTATTACATGTTGTGTGATTAAATCCAATTGAAACATGACATGTTAGGGGTACATTATGTGTAGCTGGCGTACAAATCATGTAACCCTACATATTTTGACCTGGTAAGAATCATGAAAGATATGTGGTCAATATACATGGAATATAATTAATACACATCATGTATTTACTGCCAACAAAGAAACCTGAAATTACATAAATTACACAACATATATTGGTTTGTACATTTCATGTAACACATAAAAACCCACAAGAAATACATGTTGTGACTCTAAGTATATAGGGAGAGTAACTAGTAATGAATCTCATATTGGGTAGCTAGGTATACATGCTGCGTAATATAGGATAACTCATACAAGGTTCATACTGAGATAATAATGGCATGTGATTTAAACACATAGAAATAAAATTAATTAAAGTAAAATTGAACTATACTTCGTGTAGCTAGATATATATTCCATGTGACATGGTTTTCCACATGGATTACATGCCGATTGATTTCAATAGGTCATGTGGGATATTACATGATTTATTGATTATTTTCTATGTTATTTTGTGAATACATGTTGTGTATGGTTTTCATGTAGTCCATGTACTTCACAAGAATCTCCAGTGGTACACACTATATATATATATATATACAGGAGTTCCATGTGTCCTAACATATCATGACATTCCATGTAGGCATACATGCTATGTAAGTACAAAGTACACAATATGGATGATACATGGTTCTAGTCACATGATGTTTCATGTGACCATATATGTCAAGTAATAGTTAAACTCCAAAAATGGGTTTATGTAAATGTAAAAGGGTACACACTATAAAACCTCCAATACACATAATGTATGTAATTAATTTATTTAAAATTACAATAGATGAGATTCTCAAGGACTGTTTGGATGGTTAATTATGATAAATGAATGAATGAATTAATAAGATAATTAATTTATTAATTTGAGAAATTTAACTTAATAAAAAATGAATTGAAATGAATAATAGCTATTTTGAATGCATAATTGTTTTGAGTGTGTAGGATCATGATCTTGACCAGACTATATATGTGTTTGGTTTTTATCTAATTAAATTATTTATTACATGGGGTTTTATGATAAAATTATTATTAAATTAAATATGATGACCTATGTATCATCACTTCCTTCTTATTATGTATGATCCTATGCATCCATGGTTTATTTATGTAACCCTAAGCACTCGGTTCCCATCATATATGTGTTAGTAAGTATATGTAAAATATGTAGTTCCAAATTACTAGAGATGGTTCAAGACTGAGTTGAGGTGAGAATGACCAAGGATATATATAAGTTATATGTAAAATGCTGCAACTCAAGCTAATCCCATCTTGAGGAGTTATTACCTTGGGGTCAAGGGTTGGTTTATATTCTACTCGATAAAATAACCAGTTGTTAAAAATCAATGATCACAACACTTGATTATTTTTTTGGTGCATGGTTATTTATTTATTTATGTAATGAAATATTTATTTTATTTTTAAACATGACCACATAAAGTAAATTAACTAACAAGCATGGAAATATGAAATAAAATAAATGGATTATGTATAAATTATTTTATTATACATGGATAATTAATTATGTAAAGTATAAAAAATATTAACAATGATGTAAATAAATAAAATAAAGAATATTTACATATAAGATCATCAAAATCCATTAAGAAAATATTAATTTATAAAATCCTTCCATATTTTAAGTTAACATGTGCCCATAGTTAATGTTTTAATCGTGCCAAAGTTGGGTACATTTTTCAATCATTGGGTGTTTTAATAAATATAATGGGTTGAAATAACTAAATTGATATTAAGTTCATTGGAAAAAGTCAGTTTCATACCATTTAGAGGAAAGTGATGAGAAAATATGATTCTAGGATTTTATAATAGGAGATTCCATTCAATGGATCAAAGAACTATAAGTTAATACAAGTAGAAATACCCCCTATTCAAATACTGTTGAGTAATATTCATGTCCAATGTCTGGATTATGAGAAAGGGAATATGGATCCTTAACATAAGAATATCCACAAAATATGATATTATAAATCTAATGTCAAGGGTTATTACATTTTTATAAAATAATGGTAGGATAATAGGATAAAATTTATTACATTATACTTGGTAGTTAAGAGAAATTACTAAAATCAAATTTTATTTATTATAGAATATGAAAATTAATTCAAACATGAAATTATCCCTATGATTGATATTGAATAAATATAATATTATAAGTAGAAATAACTTCTAAGAGTGGTACAAGAGATTTTACATCATACTACACCAAGAGTGGAAGATTTATTTCATGGGTTCTCAAAATCTAGATTAACAAGGAAAGTAAGGGAATCATTCAATATTCTTGAAATATGTGGATGATGCATTGGATCTCCAATTCCTTATACTATCATCCATTACTAGTGAACTCTAGTCTCCTCAAAAATACATGGATGCATACAACATGTTTTACCATCAATAAAATTTTGATTAGGATAATCCAAGACAATAAGGGCTTGTGATCTTCAAGGAACTCTTCATGTAAAATGTTAGATAAGGTGTTCAAGATAGACCTCATGTAGTCAAGATGATTATCTGTATTGATCATTTGGAAATTATGGGTTTCATGATACTTAAGGAATTGTGCGTATACCTCATGATAATCTCAATTACAATGATATTATCTAGTATTAATGTGAATTTTAATATGAATAATATTGAGAATCCACTCCCATATCTCCCGTCTCTAATACACCTGGTGGATAAGGATATGATCCATGAAAAACCTTCAGTTCTTATAGTAAACAAGAGGAAGGGAAAGAAAAAATACCGAAGACTAACACCAATCCTATAGAATATTTGCACCACCTTGTAAATATGAGGGAGATTAAAAGGTTGATTAAGAAACATGATACATTGTGTTTTACATTTGGAATTAAAGGAAACTAGAAGAAGAACTACACCTATGTGAAGAACTAAGGGGAAGCTTCATGTTTCTTTTTTTTATCAAATTTAATATTTCTATTTCTTTGAATTGAGAGTTAGATACAACTTACGATGCTCACATTTATATCTAAATACATGAGCTAAGTAGATTTAGGAAAGTTTTTATAAGTGAGGTGCATATTATAGCTATTGAAGGAGTAAGACTGGATAGATTGGATATTATATAATTCCATCTCACCTTGTCAAAGATTTTGAATCTAGATTTATATAATTTTTATTATATGCCCAGTGTAACCAAGAATATAATAGATGCATTTAGTTTGGATAAAGATGGATTTAGTTTCAAGTTTATAAATAAGAGTTTCAATTTTGATAAAGAAAACACAAGTTATAGGATAGAAATTTTGAATAAAAATACTTATGTATTAGAATATAAGAATCATATGTTGTAAATTGATAATGAATCAAGTTCACATAACACATAACAAACTTGTTTATGGAATCACTGGTTTGGTAATGTAAATGAGAGTCATTTGAAAAAACTATGTTAGTATGGGTATTTAGTTTTTTAAATTAATACAACTTGATATATGCCACACTTTTTTTCAAGAAAAAATGAACAATAATTTATTTTGTGGAAAGGATGAAAATGATATAGATATTCTCTAATTAGATTATATAGATTGGTGTAGACCTTTTCTAGCTAAAAATAATTGTAGCTAGTTTTACTTTATAACTTTTATAGAAGGCTTTAATAAATTTGTATATGTATATTTAAATAGGTCTAACTCTGATTTCATTTGAGAAATTTAAGGAATACTAGAATAAAGTAAAGAATCAGCTGGAAATATGATAATGAAACTCTTCTTAGACTATGGTGAAGAATATCTTAAATAAGAGTTCATCTATTATCTAAGGGAGTTTGGGATACTATCTCAACTCGCTTTTAAAAATACACCATAGTGGAATGGGTTTAGTGAAATGAGGAAATGAACCTTGCTAGACACAGTGAAATGAATAATGATTCGTGTGAGTATTCCATTATCCTTTTGAGGATATTTGTTACAAAAAACAATACACATACTAAAATAAGTTCCAACTAAAGCTGCAAGAATAATTTCTTTCATGATATTGATTGAGAAGAAATTTGTTTTATCAATTTTACATGAATGGGGAAGAAAAGTGTTTATTAAGGCCATCTCAGACAACAAACTTTCACCAAAAGGTACTAAGTGTATCCTTATAGGATATCCTAATGAAAATGAAGGATATTATCTATAAAACCCCTTAAAAAATCACTATTGAAATACATACCACCTTTATTGAGAGGGAGAACATATCCAAAAGATATAGTGGGAGTACGATTAACTTAGATGAAATTGAGGCTCAATATACACAATAGTTGGTACAAAAATAAATTACACAAAGACCCATCGAAGAGGTTATTACTAAGACATGAATATTGCATAGGATCACTAGATAGGTTAGAGAACCAAATAGATTTGGGTTTCTAGTCACTGGGGATGGTGACACATTATTAATTGATAATTATGAACCTATATCCTACAATGAAGAAGTAAGCATATCATAGGTGGTAAAGTGGTAAGAATCCATTAATTCTATAATATACTCTATATACCAAAAAAAAAATATGGGTTCTAGAAGTTCTTATAGTGGATATAAATCCTGTTGAGTGAAAATGGGTATTTAAGAAGAATTTATAGTAATTTTAGAACCTATAGATATTAAATGGTTGTTAAAGGGTTTGAGAAACATCATGGCATAGAGTATGAAGAAACAATTTCACCAGACATTATTATAAAATCCAATAAAATTATTATTTCCATAGTATCTTACTAAGATCATGGAATTTTCAAAATATATTTAAAAAAATTCCTTAATTGTAACCTTATAGAAGATGTATATACACTATTAGAAAATCACTTTACCACATCTTAATTTTGACATTAGCTTTTTAAGAATCAACGCAAAAAGAGATTTTAACATAGGTTTTTAAAAAACAAATGTTAAAAGCATATTTTTCATGACGATTTTAAAATACCAATGTTAAAACTATATTTTCTTGTAGTATCTTAAAAAATGACTTTATAACATCATTTTTTTAAAACTGATGTAAAAAGGACTTTTTTCATAATTATTTAATAAATTAACATAAAAAATAGACTTTTAACTTCAAATTTTTGAAAAACTGACATTAAATGACTATATTTTTTTTTTAAAAAGTAGATGTTAAACATTTAAGGTTAAATTATTTAAAACACATACATTAGTGATTTTCAATTTTTTCACACCATGGGATTGCGTATTTTGTCTTCCCAACTATAAATACATACTGTGATTGTGACTTTTTTGTTCCTTCTTACAAATACATATATCCAAACACAATTATTCATTTTTTTACAACCTTTCATTTCTCAAGACTCCTTAAATTCTGGATATACTCTCATTCCACCTTTTCATTGGTTTTAAATTGTAATCTATCTTTATTTTAGTTTTTTTGACAATTTATTTTCATCATGTATATTTTTATTATTTTTTATGTAGATGAAATTTTTATAAATGATTATACATTCACACGAGACCTATAAGCCATATATCAAAATGTATCATGAATTTTTAATTAGTAAGTATATGAAGTTCAAAATTCCTCAAGGTATTTTCATCACAATGTAAAAAAATATCATGAAACAATCACTAATTTCAAAGGAAATGAGCACAAGTATGTACAAGAATGAAAAATTAACATTTTATTTATTTATTTTTGATTTTTTTTTGTTTTATTATTTTTTGATTGAAGTTATTATTATGTGTATTAAAATTTTATTTAAAAAAATTCGATATAACATGTCAGTTATTTTAATAACTGATGTGAAAAAAATTATAATGTTAGTTTTTTTAAAATCCTGATGTTATAAGCGTGTTATAAATGAGTTTCAATTTTTTTTATTAAAATAATAAACATGGAAACTTACTTATAATTTTGGTTTTAAAAATATATATGTTATGAGTTTGTTTTATTAAAATAACTGACATGGTATACCATTTCATGTCATATATATATAAGTGATATTAAAAAGGTACTTAAAATATCAACAACAAATACACTAGTAAAAATCGATATCAAAATAAAAAAAACCTATGTTAAAAAGTATTTTTTTACCTGTTATATGAAAAAACTAGAAGGTTTTTTTGAATCCATTGGGTGCCAATAATGTATAAAAGTTTTAGAGATACATTTAAGTGTTGAAGAAAGAATAAATATCATAAAACATTAATTTTTGATGAACCAATAGGGGAATTTAGTTTCATAAATAAGTAATGTGAAAACTATGTCTATTAAATGTTTTGTAGGAGTGAAGTTGTTTTCATAGTATTATATATCTATGATATATTAAAAATAGGAAATAAGATACAAGTCTAACAGTCTATTATGAAATAGTTAAACAAATTCTTCTCCATGAAACACTTAGGTTAAATAACCTACATTCTAATGATAAAAATCATTCATGATAGATATAAGAGGCTACTTGGACTAAGTCAGGGTATATAAATTGATGAGTTACAAAATAGATTCATCATGGAATAGTATAATATGGTATTTATTTTAATTTTATATAGTATACTTCTTTCTAATAAAATGTGTCCTCTAATATAAAACAACATAGAGAGAGGATGAATAGAATAACTTATTCTTATAAGATAGGTTATATCATATAGGGAATACTATGTACTAGGATTGATGTTTCATATGCCTTTATCATGGTAGGAAGATATCAAGAAGACTCGGGTGAGTTGTATTGAACATCTTTAAAGACTTCCTTAATGTATCTGATCTATATTAAAGACATGTTCTTAATTTATTGGGGGGGGAGGGTGATGAACTATTAATAATGGGATATATAGATTATTATTTCCAAACAGATCAGAATGACCAGAAATCACATTAGAAATATGTCTTCTATCATAAAGGATAAGAAACGAGATAGAAGATCTCAAAGAAGCCAATGGTAACTGATTCGATAGCCGAGTACAATCATATTGTGACTTTTGATGCTACTAAAGAAGTAGTTTGGATACAAAAATTGGTTTATTGTCTTAATGTGGTGGCTAATAGTAATGATTTTAACACACTATAGTTTTATAATACTATAGTGGGGGTTCTTTTTAATGATCCAAGATCACTTTAATAAACAAAGAACATACTTTCTAAGTATCACCTATTGATGGATTTTTTCCTGAAAGGTAAGGTCAAAATAAGTAGAGTTTCCATGGAGGAAAACATTTTTAACCCATTTACTAAATCATTGTCTTAGAAAAAGAATCAATATAATATGAGAGCTTGAACTTTGAATGTTTTTAGTATTTTCTCTTGTGAAAGTGGGAGTTTTTTTATAATTTTTGACCCATAATTAACTTACATTGTACTTTCAATTACTAGTATAATTGAAGTCCTATAAATTAATCAATATCTTATCATATGATGTTTTTTATTTTATATAAAATTAATGGTATAATTTTCTTAGAGTATTCAATCATCAAAAATTCATAGTAGTTATCCACTATGATGATAACCCTGAAGTGCCATGATAATATTCTTAAACATATGTCTAATTGTCTAGATGACATTATATAACAAATCACAAATTATGTTTTGAAAATCAGGTGTTGGATGCTCATAAGAGGGCGAGGCTTATTCTTATAAAGTTTCTCACTTGCTAATCTATAAGTTGAGAGGTTATAGAGATAAAACCACCAATAGGAATTCCACATTTTATATGTATCATTGGATATTTTTATCCAATAATGTGTGTATTAGTCCTTAGACATGAGATTACTATTAATGTATATCATGAATCACATACTTTGATATATTGATGAAAACTATGATTAAATATGCTTATATAAAGGTAGTACACATTAGGTGAATCATAAGTGATATAACATTGGTGAATAATTTGAGAAAAAATTTATCGATTTTATATTATTTTTTTTTATATCTTAGACCCTTTGATTAGAATGTAACTATATGATTATGTCGATAGCCGTGAATATTTGTTGACAAGTTCATTTCATGCATTTAAATAACTTTTTTTCAATAATATAGGTTGATGACATAATTATGTAACCTACTTGATCAGATATCGAGACTAAGATATTATATTACATTATAATCTTTCATATAAGGTTGTTTTCATTTAAAAAGTAACTTATTTATCTATGGATTCCTTGAAATATTTCTAGACACTAGTATTATAATTTAGGTGATCTTTCCTTATTATACTAAGAAAGAGGCTTAATGGGTCAAACATTAAGTGTATCCAGAATCTAAGTTAAATTCTATTTGAATATAATATTAGAATAAATATTATTCTCAAGAATATGGGATAATAATTATTCTGGTCACATTTATCATATAAATTCAGTAACTAGTTATTTTTTCTTGAAATATATGTGAGTTGAATATTAAATTAATTTTTATTCTACAGTTAGTGAATATAGTATTTATTTATTTATTAAACAAATAATATAATGATATTTATTTAAAAAAATATTTATAATTCAAGGTTTCATAAATGCCAAGGGGGATTGATGGATTGAGATAAGGGCCCGAATGAGATGATATGTGTTATTTAATATCATTTAAAAAATATTGATTTATTTATTTAACAAATTATATTTAAATATATGTGAGTTAGCACATGTAATGAAATATAATAGTAATATTATAATACTTATTTGAATTGGGGTTTATTTAGAGTTAATAGTTATATAAGGGTCTATTTTCTATTATTAATTGTATAAACCTAAATACACTAACCCAATTATATCATTTTAAAGGGTGTGAGTTATTGTGCACAACAATATCCCCCCAAATAATTTTCTCGAAGAAATAAATAGAATCAATCAATAAATCTCTCAATAACAAGGGATGATAATTATACTCTTCTCTCTCATGACTGAAATAAAATGATAGAATATTTCAAGACTGAAATGATTCTTGTGGAAATCAATGGAGAATGGTTCAAGACATTTGGATCTTTCCTGAAATCACTTGGGGTTCTAATGGAAATGTTTTAAGATTTGAGGATCACTTGTTGTTACCACTAGAGGCATTCTAATTTTTATTTTTCATCGCAACAATAGTATGAAAATGTGGTAAAAAAATTCATTAATGAATAAATAATTATAAATATTGGTTAATTATTATTTATAAATTAATTATATATTATATTTGAAAATAACATACAATAAAATATTCTAGGGTTTCATTCATTCATTTATAAGGATTTTATCTAAATAAAACAACAAAAAATATTCTTAGCATATGCTAGACTACTACTGTTGCACCCTAAAACCTTAAATCCATGCATTGAAACTAAAATATATATCTTTGGAGTATCCAAATTGATTACAATGAGTATCTAATGATTATTAGAAAACCAAAATGAATAACTACTAAAAAAATGAAAAAATATTTTATATAATTAAAGTGTAGAGTTTTACCTTTACATTATGGGTATTAAGAAGAGATTATTTTCTATTATTTTATTTTCAAACATTTCAATTATTTTTTTATAATTTTATTGAAATATTATCTTCTCCCATTAATTGTTTTATATAAAAGTGACATGTGGACTAACAAATCCAAACTTTTCTTTATAAGTTCATTCATATATATTTGTGCAACATAAAATCCTATAGAAAATATGAATATTATTATTTTGTAATTAACATATTAGAAAATCTATTGAACAAATATAATATGAAAATTTACTTCATGTATACTTTCATAACTGGGAATCCCAACCAATAATGCTTGAGAATTTCATTTATATTATCATGATCAATCATGTCAGTAATGAACTCTCCATACATTTGTTCTTGATATTTAATGTAGGACATATTTCTATTTTAGAACATTATATATATATTACATTGTAATATAAATAAATAAGTTAGTGTAATTGGTGGGGTAAAGGTACTCTCGGTTAGTCCATTCAATATATTAGTTGATCATTTTGACTATTTTGACTTAACCTTTCATTCCATCTTCTATTTTTCCTTATGTAATAGTATACCTCAATTCGTAAATTTTTTCTTTAATTATAAAATGTTCTTAATATAAAATATATTGAAAAGGACATACCCTAGTATCATCATTTATCTTTTTAATATTAAATGACAATGATACAAAAGTTCCAATAGCATGATCAATAAATTGGACATCAAGATCATCATGGGGGGAAGATAACCTGATTCTCAACTTGTGAGCTACATGATTTCCTATGATCATAAGATCTTTTGTAAGTTTTTTATTTTTTAAAATATCACCTTGGATGTTACACACTACACCTCTCACAAAAAGGCATTGAGTAGGTGCTAATAGATGAAAATCACATTAATTCTCACCTTAGGGAATGTTTTTATAATAATAATATTAGTATTTATTTGAATCACATTTATCATAAATTTTTATGAAAAAATAAATTACCACATGTATAGTAGGACTTTGAGGGGAATGTTTAGACTCGAAACTAGTGGTGCAGGGATTTTCACATTGTGGTTGTTGTTGTGTTGGATCTTCTCATTGATCCCTTCAAAGAAACTAGTTTATTACATTAGATAACCAACTAAATTATTTCATTAGAGTATCTATCTGTTCATGTATATTTTTCATTTTATCATATATATATATATAGACACATGAATTTGTTTTCTCAATGCATTCTCAGGGTGAAACTCGAAAACCTACACCTCTAACATGATCATACTATTCTAGATTCTTCAATGTCACTGAAATTAGTTATCCATCAACTACACTAGATGGAAATTATTATGTCTAAAATAGATAGAAAATATAAGAAATTAAGTATTCAATGTTATGTAATTCTATTTTAAAGATAACATGTCTTAATTATGTTATACTTACACACTATTCCTATACTTTCTATCTGTTTTCATCTACTATTTTTGTGATTTTATTTAAAAATCCTCCTTCTATATTACATATCATGAGATGGAATTGGATTTAGATGTCAAATAATCAACCTATATATAAAAAAGGAACATAATTATATTATGTTTTATATAAAATAAATGTTTTACTATAAATTTAAAATACATACCTTTTTTCAAGTGAAGTATACATCATCCTTTCATTATAGTAAGGGTGGGGTGGATTCGATGCACATAATTTATTTTCTACATCATTTTTCTATTTTATAAATTAACAATTATAAATCAAATTTATTAATACACATAATATCAAATAAAATAATACAATTTATGACATGATTTAAATTATTACTACTTTTGATGGAAAATGAAAGTATCATATATTTCTTGGTTTATAGTGTGCATATATATAGCTAGGTGGTGGGGTCTTAATTTCCCCTCAAAATCCCCAAGATGATGTTTTGTAAAAAGTGTATAAAATTACCTATTATCCTTCCCAGTTAACATTATTATGAATCTCATATGTTAGTATTCTAATAAAAATATACTTTGTAAGGGATAGTGAAGAGTAAATGAAATTTTTATTATTATATTTTTTGATAAAATAATGAAAGTTTGTTATAACGTTACCTCAATGTCTTCCCAAATTATTTTCTTCAACATAGGCACAAAATTATTCAACATATCTATATCAATAATTATATTAATTCTCTTACTAAACCCAAATTAATAAATGAAAATGTAATTTTATAGGTTCAGTAGGTTGACCATGTACATTCCCTTCAACCTAAAATTTTTGGTCTTTAATTATCACCTTAATATTTTTACTAATAGATTTTCACTATGTATCCCCTATATTTTTTCAATCATATCATTTTTTCCTCATTTATCACATTCAGTTTGTTTTTCACCTCTCAAATGTCATTCATATTCTAATATTTTCTCAATTTTCACATCAACACTTTATTATTACTCAATATTTTTAGCTTCAGTATAGGTGCATCGACCATTATCTTTAAAAATATATAAACATTTAATTTAGATTATCTAAATAAAATAGTAAAAATATAATATTATAATGAAATTCATTATATATAAAAAAACTAACTGTGTAATTTTAAAAAATTCATTGATATATTTTTTTCATTAAATATTAAAAGGGTTTGGATACTCTATCAAGTATATAAATCCTCTCATAATTTTCCCCTCTGATATACAAGAAACTAGCTACATTAGTATTAGAAAATGATTATGTTTTCCATATAAAATAACAATCCTAAATATAATTTTTATTTTACCCTATAATTATTTTAGTTGATAACTGAACAATTGGTTGATTTGTGTTTTTAGGATCTCAAGTATAAAATATTTTTTTCTGCCTATAATGTTATTATGAATTTTTCATCCTTTTACCCAACCTTAATGAAGTTCACATTCATGAATCCAATTTAATCAATTTTTAATGTAACTATTTTGTCAAAAAATGTTGATTAAAAAATACTTTTAATTTTGTATAATACAACTAACATATTTTTTCAGTGATTCCAAAGCATAAAATATTTTTATAAATTGGATTTCTTTCCTTGATACCAGATAAATGAATTGCTTATACCAAAAGACAATCTGCATTATTTTTCATTATAATATATTTATCCTATTCCTAGAATATATAACTATTAATTATGTAACCATTATAAGACATTATATATACACATTGTCCTATGGATACCATCGATGTTTTTTTCTTCGGAAATTTAATTTGGATTTAAAAATAACACCTTAAAAATATGGTCTCAAAACCATATTATAAATTATTAATTATGTGTAGTTGATATCCATCTTTCAACCCTTGATGGATTCAAAAATAGAATAATTACTCTATGAGTTTCAACATATGGTGAAACCACTATACTGTTATGTAAAACATAAAGGTGATCCCACTCGCACTCTGTAATGGTAATTTCAAAAACATATCTGATAAAAATACATTTACCTAAAAATTTCTATATGTGATGATATTTATGGAGAAAAATTTTATCAACATAATATTGGTAGTCTGTATAAAATTCAATGGATTCCTTAATAATATCTCCCTCTACAATACAACCTTTAGACAATTTTTATTTTTGATGTACCCTTTTAAAATCATAATATAAAATTCAACGAGTTACGTCCATATATAATTTATAGGACAACAGTAGCAAGTGAAGTTGGACCATTTCAACATAAATAGAAAAGAAACAAATAAAACAAAGAAATAAAATTAGAGAAAAACTATATGAGATATTTTGGATTCCCTGATAATGATTTTAAATTTGATTATAGGATTTTCATATCATTAACAAAATATTATTTATATCCTATGAATATAGTACAATATATGGCTATAAGTCCATTTATAAATGAAGTTAACAAACTAAACATTTATTATTAGTGTAACCTATTATAATATTATGTGTTTTTTTAATTTGAAAATAAGAAAATGTGGTGTTTTCATTTTAAGTTTAAATGAAATGAAATACAATGAAATGTAATGAAAATTATCGAGATGATGGACTATGACTTAGTATTTAGGTGATCACCATTTTCATTCCATAACTATTTATTTATAGGTTTTCCTATATTTATTTTAAATTAGAAAACTCACAATTATAGTTATCTATCTCCGTTGTTCTCTTTTAATAATTAGTGCATTACTCTCACATGTATACTATTCCCATTTCTTCTAGTGTAGACTAGTTTTAAGTCCCTAGGTGTGTAGTGGAACCCTGTATCACTCAAAAAATCATATCTTGTTGTATGAATAAAGAAAATAATGACCCAAATTTATACTCTCACTCACATTATTACTCTTGGGGATCATTCCTTTTATAACCATCTTGACCATCAATTGTACTAAATAATTGTTAAAAGCAAATCATTGATTTTTTCAATAGTTTAAATAAGAAACATAATGATGAGAAAGATAGAATAACCATAAATTGACCTATAACACCCCAAGGTTTTAGAATATATTTCTCATTAAATAAATTTTAAGTTTTCGATAGCTTTCTTGATAAGCAACACAATGATTGAAATGAAATGTGATATATTATTATTTAAATATATAAATTTTAACCTATCCATTAAATTGGAGAATATGAAAAGGAATAATAAAATTATGAGATATATATAAAATTTCCATAGTCAAAAAAATGTATTGAGTAATTATTACCAATTTTCAGTAAATTCATTTTATGATTTAAAAATTTTCTTTCTTCAAAAATGTTTTTATTGCTTTTTGTGAGAAAGTATTATAATTTATTTTATGAAAATTTTAGAAATTGTATTTGTTAGAGGATATCACTTTTTAAATAATAATATAAAAGTTATCTTAGGGTGAATTTTTTTAGATTTTTTTAAAATAATGATTTTCTAGTGAATGGTGAAAAATACCGTTTTTATGAAATACTATATCTTTTATGATATCTACAAGAAATAAATATGATATTAAAATTTTATTAAACTTATGGGATGAATAATATATGAAAACATACTAAAAATATCATACAAAAATAACAAAAAACACATAAATTATATTTTATTTCATGATAAATATTAAAATACTTTCAGTGCCAATATTGTACATGTGTAACACTAGAAAAGTCAAATTTTGTGTCCTAAAGATAATACTTGGGTACATTATTATATGGTTGATTAATTTTGTTTGAATAAAAATAATTAACTTGATATGGACTATTAGAGTAAGGTTGATGTCATATTATAGGTTATATCTCAAACGATTGATATGTTAAGACTACCCACACCTACATTCAATAGTGAGTAAAAATTAAAAATGATATGACACAATTTATTTAAGGGGATAGAATATAACAACTCGATATTTCACTATATATTATCCTCAAATAAATATTTTAATGGCATGTTTAACATGAGAAACCAAACTGAAACAAAACTATGATATCTTAAAATAAAATTTGACCATTATAATATAGCCATCATGTAAGAGGGTATAAAAGGAAATAACCATATTATAAAATCTAGAAAGGAAAGAAATTTCATTGAGTATAGAAACTATACATTATTATTCCTATTTATACAAGCATGGGATGTATTTATCTTCAATAGGGGTTTCTCTAGATCAAGCCCAAACTGAACTAAAAAACTTATGGTATGAGCAAAATCATATGCAAGAGAAATTAAAGCTCATATAATTTTATACAAGATCCATGATGACAGAATCAACAACCTCGACTTCCACCAAAGATTATATGATATTTAGGTATTACAAATATATTATAACGAGTTATATAATTATAAATTAGGATTATATAAACATGTAATAAAATATTTATATGTATAGATATATCATGAATTTTTATACATTTTGAAAGGTCATTTTATTCATAAAAAATTTATTTTCTAGAAATTGGAATTTTATTATACAAAAATAAATTATATTAATAATATTAATAATATATTAAAAAATAATTAATTATTAAATTATAGGAAATAAGAAAAAAATAAGAATTAAAATTTTAAAAAATTATTTTCCAATACGAACATTTTTCCATTATATTTTGATATTTTATTTAAATACCAAATTATAAAATTTTAGAAATTTAATTTGAAAAAATAAAAATCATTTTTTAATTAACCATAATATTTAGATTATTTTTTAGATTTTATTAATAGAGTGATTTTATTAGAATAGTGCAAAATATAGTTTTTACAAACAACATGACTTTTGTGACATTATTAGTATATAATTATGAATTATAAATTCATAAATTTTTTATGACCAAATATGTATTTTTTAAATGAATTTAAAATTTTAATTTTTTTTTAATTTACTAAACCATATTTTATATTTTAGAACATAAATAATATTTTCCAAAAAATTATTGTTTACACATTATACATTTTTATTTAAACTTAAAATTCAAACATTTATTAATATAATAAAATTAAATTCTTTTCAAATTTATAATCATTGGGTCTAAATTAGCTAATAAGAACCACTTTATATTTAGGCATAAATATAAATATACATTAGGTAAAAACTAGTTACTAAATTAAAATCTAAAATAGTAAAAGTAATAATTCAAGAGGTAAAGGAATTTAAATATGATAAAAAATGTCTATAATTGATTGTGTGGGATTTTTATTGAACTTATCTATTCCCCACTCAATTATTTCTCAATTTTCAAGCCACTTGACATGTTTGACGTGTTCTCCATATATATTAAGTTGAAATATATTTAAAAATATTATTCTCATCACTTTTAAAATGGGGCTCTAACCAGCCCCTCAAGAAAATCCTAAAAATTATATTTCCTTTGGAAACATATCCCTTTTTACTCCCCCTATAATAATATTTTACTCTATTTAGTTTCAAGTCCCAAGAGATTATCTTATGCCATCCATTTCCAAGGGATCTTATAAGGAAATATCAAAGTGATCAATATAAGCAATCATTTTTACTTATCTTATTTATTTTATATTTATATTTTCTAATTAAATTTTTTAAAAAATATGTAATGAAATAATTATTGGTTATATACTCACATTTTCTTTGTTCTATTAAGAGAAACAATATTGTAATTTGTGCGTTGTGCAGATTACTACCTCCACAACACAACATGTTTCATTTTCCTTCACCAGATTACAAGGATGGTATAAAAGGATAATTTAATAAATAATTATGATATTTATATCATTTTTATGATTCTTAAATAGTAAACTATATTACTTCTTTCTCATGTTCTATGAAAATTAAATCAAAATCCATGTGTACGTGAAGACTACCGCCTCCATAGAAAGATTGATTTCCATCTTTATTTTCATCACCACCTTAAATGGATGGTCACGACGATAGTATTAAAGGATAAATATGATTTTATTATATCATTAAGCTTCTAGTATATTAAATTTTATAACCTATTAATGATATGATCAGTAAAGGATTATAATTAATTTAATCAATTGAAATGATCGAACTAAAAGGAAACTGATCTATTCTTTCTAAGTAATAACTTTATATAAATTATGTTATTTTTACTCTTCTTTAAAATTATGATATATCACAATAATAATAACAAATTAAAATCTTTATGATTTTGGTATAATGATATTATGACTAAACCATCTCACAATCATTCATTAATCATGGTAGGTTTGTGTTTGAGTCTGTTTAAGCACCCACTTGAACAATACTACGAATTTATATCGTGGATGACTATGAGAAGTTATTTATGGGTATAATATGCTATAAATATGTAAATAATACTTTTTTAAGTTCTCTTAAGGATATATTAATATTTAACTCATTAATTAATAAATCACGCTTCATTTATTGAGAAACACCAAAACAGGTTCGTCACCAATTTGAACCTCATGGATAATAACCAAAACTACCATGAAATGAAATTATATATTTATAAAATATATTGGAACATATATTACAGTTCCTTTAATTATATTGTAATTATGAACTTTCTAACAATAATTAATACCAACACCATTTTTATGAAACTAGTTCAACACCGTAAAGATTACTTACACCCTGTGTTAGAAATAATTCAAAAGTAACTAATATATTTGTACATGTGTTTGTGTTTATAATGATTATGAATGATGAGTATAAATGGTTATAGTTATGAATAAGGTTATTTTTATGTATTAAATCCAATTATTTTAAATATTGAGGACATTTTGTGAAAGTGCAGAATGAATCAGGACCGAGAAAAGGGTTTTGGTCTCAAATTCCTCTGTTTGAGACATGTTTGGTATTATGCACCTAATTTAATTTTTGTGGTGTATATATTTCACCTTTTAGATATCATATGATTAACTATCTTTTAATCATTTTTTATATTCAATTACAATATCTATCTTTCAAGGGGTTTTAATTAAAATGTTACTCAAGCCATAATGGTTTTCTTAGTCTCAATTATGATTCATTGAGACATGTTACATGTTATACACCATGTTTCATTTGTATGGTGATCTATTTATTTTATATCCTATGATTGTTCTATAATTTATTTCCATATAATTCATGGTATAAACTAATCTAAATCATTTTCTTTTCTTAAAATGTATTTTTACTCAACTATTACCACAATTGTAAGAGATTTTGGTAACTCAATTTTCATTAAATGAGTTATGATCATTCAAATTAAATTATTTCATATAAGTTGGGTAAATTAAACCATTTTATTTTAGAATGTTTTATTCTCTCATATTTTATAGTTTTACCACATAATCCCCTTCTCAAATGTTTCATTCTTTATGGATTATGTTTCCCATAAGAGATATTGATAACTCAAATCTCCTTTATTTAAGTTATAAATTTTCATCTTGAGCTTTGATTTTCCATTATAGGGTTCTCACACCATAATATTTTATTTTATTATATTTTATAAACTTAATTTGGAAAATTAAATTTTAATACAAATGAATGTCTTGTTACTCTTCTTACAATGTATGTTTTGAACTATGGTATTTTAAAAATAATAAATAGGGATTTAACTTTTACTTTCATATGTTTTATATTTCTCTCCTCATTTATCCAATTTAAAAATTATGTCTTTTCAAGTCTCCATTATTAGAGATAATTTTTAAAATTAATTATTTTCAATAGCTTTATTGTCACCATTTTAAAAGTTACATTGATATTTTCATATAAATTTTTATTTAATGTTAATGTTAAAAATGTTTTCAAAAATATCTTTTATGATTTTTTCCATTTACCTTATCATTTTATAAAGTATTTACCCAAATTGGGTTTGTTTTTCATGATTTATCCTGATATATATATATATATATATATATCATTTGGGGAATTTAAATTTCAGTATCAAACAATTTAATTCTTTATCACATCTTCTAGGATATTGTTTTAAGCATTCTTTTTTCGAGGGTGTTTTTCATTTATGTCAACACCCATCTATGTTTCCTTAATTGGATTGGGGTTATATAATTTTACATCCATCCACTTTATTTATCTATATTTCATAATATCAAGTTATTCCAGTATTGGCATAGTCCTAAACTCATTTCTCTATACGTTGTGAACATAAAATTTTACAAAATTAAGATTAGATTATGTCTACCTAGAAAGAATGTTATTCTATTAACACGAGTAAGAGTATTGGAGTTCCACATATTTTTATTCCAATATGGATGAATATATAAATATTGACTACGTATTTTTTGACCATCCACCTTCTTTCTCTGGATGCATTATGATCATGTTATCCCTTTTATTAAAATGGAGATACGTATTGATATTATTGATGATTATTAACTGCTAATAGAGGTTTATTATGTATTAACATTACCTTTATTTCATTACACAAATATCCATGTTTTTATTCCATATGAGTTTCATTAAGGAATAGTGTTAAATATCTTGTTGACTCTTATAGTGGATGCATTTGACTTAATTAGGTGATGAGTGGGGCCTATAATTATTTAGCCCCTAAATTCATCAACGATTATCATGAGAAAAATATAGTTGGGTTTTGGTGTATACCACTTCCCATAATAGGATAATGTCTTGGAACAAGGCCTTGACAACATGTTTTTGATATATGAATATATGAATATATGAATTATATCAGCATGAGATCAGTATTATTGATATCTATTTTTCCATTTACTATCATGGATATATCAAGATCTCAATTTCAGTTGATTATGGATTCATGTTATTTACTTATTCCCTCCATAATATCTATTCCACTGTTACCTCAGTTGTATGTTTTTCTATACTGAATGTTTGAGCTAACCCCTTCTCATGTTTAAATTTACCCAGTTTATGAATAATATTATTACACATGATAGCCAGTGTTCATAATATTAATTATATATTGAATACTTATTAGGGATTAAGTGGTTTCATATATAGTAATGTCCATTAATTGAGAAAGACATGGGATTTATTAGTTTATTTTTTTCCTAATTATCTAAATCTATAATCATATAAGATTTTGTAAATTTATTCAATGAAAATTTTTCATTAATTCATGTAATTATGTGAAAGTTATTTATGGGAATCCATAGTTGGTTTTAAAGAATTTATGAAAACTATATGTTTATGGAACCATACTCGAGAACATGAGTTTATGGTGTCACATTAAGTAATTCCAACCATATCCTTTGGTGTATATTTAACTCTTCTTATTTAAATATATAATTCAAGATTTTTTTATCAGTATATACACCAAAACTTTCTCAATAAAGTTAATCCTTCCATTTCTTCTTCGAATAAATTACTATTTGCATCTCTAAATCATGATTTGGGTAAATTTTATCATGAACCATCAATTTGAAGTGAGGCGTACGGTACATCCATGTAATTATACATGAGAAAATGTCCTATTAGATTATTTTAAGCATCAATATAGATCAAAAACCCTTATCCAATATAGGGTAGTGTGAGAACAGGTTCACTGTCCAACCTTCTTTTTATTTCCTTGAAATTAACTTCACATTCATTAGTCCAAATGAACTTGACACCATTCCATGTAAAATTGGTTAGAGGATTTGATATAAATTATGAATGTTTCACAAATAATTAATAGTATTCACCCAATCTAGGAAAACTATAGATCTTAATCACCTTGATTTGTTTGGGCTAATGTTTAATAACTTCTATATTTAAAGGATCCATAAAAATTCCCTCCCTTTTAATTAAATTATCTGATAATGATAATTTCTATTGAAAAAATTTTCACTAGATAAATTTATCATACAAATTCTCTATTCACATGCTATTCGACACAGTCCTTGAATGATCTTCACGAACTCCCTTTCTCTTATAATATATAATAATGTCATCTTTAATGACTGTTAAAAAATGATCAAGGTAATATCTAAAGACTTTATTCTATAGATCCATAAAGATAGTGGATAAATTGGTAAGTCTAAATTGAATCAATACCAAACCATAGTGTCCATACCTTGTATGGAAGGTTGTCTTAGGTATATCCTCTATTTTTACCATTAACTGATGATATCCAAATTGAAGATAAATCTTGAAAAAGTATTTAAATCCTCACAGTTGATCAAAAAAATCATCAATATGGGGTCGAGGATACTTATTATTTATTATGATCTTATTAAGTTTATGATAATAAATATATAGATGCATTTAATTTAATTTCTTTTTTAATAAAAAGAATAAGTACATCTCAATGCGAATTACTTGTCAGAATGAGATCTTTATCTATATTTTCATTGAGTTGCTTGTTTAATTTCAAAATATCAATCAAGGAAATTGATTAGCCACCAAAAGAGACTAATATTCATTTATTTTATTTTAATATTCAGTTTTGTAAATTATTAATAAAAACAATCTTTAGTGGATTCTACACTTTGAACATCATTTCACACCATTATTGCAATTCCTTCTAAAATGAACTATTACATGGTACATTTTTGAACAATTTTTAAAAAAACCCATGATATTGATTTTATTTTAATATTTCATTTTCATATTTCCCATTCCATTGTGATTATTTAATTCTTCTAGAGCAATTGATGAATCACATTGGAAGATGACTAAAGCAGGTTTTCAGGCTAACACATTCTGGGTGAAGTGAATCAGATAATAACCCAATAAAATTACTGTATTCGAAAAGATCCAAGACCAATGATTCTTATATTTTAAATGAAGATATAGGAAATCATGGTGAAAATTTAATCTAATAGTTAAAAGAGATAATTATTAGTTTTAATGGTAGTTCTAGATGGCCTAAGTTGAAGATGTAATTCTGGGATAGATTCTGCGGCCCAAGAAAACATCCCACTAATTCAATCATATATCAAAAAACCAAATTTCATTTGGGATGAAATTTTAAAAGATATAATAATAAATCCATATATTCATATTTTTATTTTTTATACCACCAAAATTATTCCATCTTGATGCTCATTTGGACCATCTATCAGAGCCGTGCAAGCTGGCTCCCAATCCAGGCCAAGTGTGGAAAAGTCCAAATTCTACAAAATTTCCACCACCTTAGGCCTGCCATAATCAAGTGGTAATACTTTCACTAATGGAGCCTAGAATAAAGGATGCAAAAATTCCTATTTAAGGTAGTAGTGTAGGATTATTAGTGGATCTTTGGTGCTTGGTTTCATTGTAATGTTATGCTGCCTCTTCATGTTTATGATCACATTTATTTCTCATGTAAGTTGTTCAATTAACATTATTTTATTAATAAAAGTTATTATTTTTATCTTTTTAACGTTCCGTTTTATAAGAAATTTATATTGTTGCTTTAAGGTGTGAATTTATTCACCCAAAACTTGTGAAATTTATCACACAATGGTGGAGTGATCATTATTTCATAGTTTTTCACTTCTTCAATTCCCCCCTCACGAGTCTACTTCTTGCTTCCATTGAGATCATAGAACCAATGGAAGGATAATTTTCTTATGTGTTTATCCAAGAGAGTAGAAAGTTAATATATTTTATGTTATTTATAATTCTATAAATTTATAATCATTTCTTTTAATTGATAATTTCATTTGACAATTTTAAAACTTCTTCATCCTTATTGAATTTTAAGGCCACACACTTCATGTACTAATATAAAATATTACCTTAGAGTGCTCACAAATATGATCCTCTAGTGTATAGGTGATTAGTATTAGGTTTTTTAGGTATTAAACCAATATGTGAAAAAGTGTTTTTGATCTTATTGAATGAATCCATCTCAAATAAAAGAAATTGAAATAGTCAAAAAAGTAATTCATCCAATCCACCCTAAGTGAGAATCTAGGATAAACTCATTATATTAAATTGAATTCACTTAAGTAACTTAATGTTAAATTAAAAATATCTAAAATCAACCCAAATTTTTCCACTTTATATCCAAAAAATATATATAGGGTGAACGTGTCTGTAGGTTCGTTCTTAGGTATCTGAGGATTCGATAACCCAAGGTACACTACAAGTGACCGCTTGACCATAAAAACTTGGGTAAATTTGATCGAGACCAAATTTTGGAACCATTTCTAGGTATCCAAGTAATTCATCTTAATAATAATTCTATTCTCCCTAATTTATCTTCTCTCACTTTTATTTCTCTTATATTTTCCCCTTTCTTTTGTTTTTTCACTTTTCTTGGTGCATGTTTACCTATTCCCATGACCAATCAAGTAATCTTGTTAGGGTGAATAGTCCTCGGTTTGGGGAGTCAATCAAACATTTGAGTATCTTTACATTATATAATAATATTAATAATACTCCAAATTCAATAATAGCTCCCATTTCATTGGTAAGTCTTCAAAGAAGACAACTTATAAACCCGAGTGGGAATGAAAATGGAAATAAAAACGAGGTAGCCTGAAACTCGGAGAATGCAGTCAATTAAAACATAAATGACTACCTAAAACTTTCTTAGACCAATGTACCCTCTTACATTAGGCATGATTCCCTAGGATAATCCCACTATGTATTCAAACCTCATGTCCTAAACCACCTTCAAACTTTACCTGGGATAGAGTCATAAATTCCCGACCTTTATGTCAAAGAGTTCAATAACATTGTTGAAACCATGTGCCCACCACATCAGCTTGAGTCAGCTAAGATGATTCTATTTCTTTTATCACTTAATGATTGAGTAAATAATTGGTTAAAAAATCTGATACTTGCATCAATCCACTCTTGGGAACAATTACAAAGAGAATTCTATAAAAAATACTTCCCCCATCAAAAAATAATTGTACTTAAGAATAGAATCCATTTTTTTTTTGAAAAATAAGTGGAGTCATTTTATGAAACATGGGAAAGGTTTAAAGACACAATCAATATGGTACCTACCCATGTATTTTCAATCCCAAAACAATTTTGAATTTTCTATGAAGGGTTGGGTTTGGGAAACAAAAAATTCATTAACATGATGTGAAATTGAACCTTCAAAAACAAATCCCCAAATGATGCTTATGAGTAGCTAGAAGAAATCTCTAAAAAAACCAAACATGGGGAACATCATATTAATATAATAATCTACCCAAATCTGATAGAATTAAAAAACTTAATGAAGAAGAAAGTCTCAAGGAAAAAATTTATTCACTCACTAGGAAGGTCGAGGAGGTCAATCTTATGAAGGTCCACAAAATTCAAACTGTTGACCCCGTTAGCACAGTTTTTGACAAACATGACCACAAGAATTACAATTTTACTACCATAACTTCAATTAAGGATGTTATTTTAGGAGGAAAACCAGAAGAGGTAAATTATATGAACTTTTAGAAGCCACAATAGCAAAAAAAAATTAATCTAAGGTATAATGAACACCCGGGATTCCATTAGAAAGATAACTAGAAACCCATCCAATAAACTAGTCAGCCACAAAGACCAAACCAATACCCTTTACAAAATTTTCAAAACAATAACAAGTTCCAACCATAACCAATCCAATAACATCATCCTCATGTCCAAAACCGATAACCCATCCAACAACCAAAGTATCCTCATGGGATACAGAAACCAACACAAGCCCATACCCAATCCATCCCTCTACCAATCCTTGAATAGCTGTGTAATCAAATGGAGAAAATGAACATAGAAGTATCATCCCTTAAACATTAAACAAAACCCTTAAAACCATGATGGTACCCATACCTACTCAAGAGGTAACATCCTCAACCTTAATGAAAAAATCCAGTTACACACAAACCTCTCAGGAACAACTAAAAGTAGTAAATATTTTAATTAGTGGTAAATACATTGAGAAACATGAACAAACCATTCAAAAAACATTACATGATTAAAAAACACATGAAAATGATGAATAAACACCCATATATTTTTAAAACCCCAATGAGATTGTGAATTATCCACAACCACACCAAACAACCAAAAAACATGCTCCCTTCTCTCAACGCATGAGAGAAAAATCAATACCAGAATTGAATGAAACATTGAGGGAAATATTATATGAGGCTATGTTGAAAACTACCATTAACAATGAAATCCAAACCATTCCTTCCTACTCAAAGTTACCTAAGGACATGTAAACTTTTAAATGGAAATTTTCACATAAAAACAAATTCCTTTTGGATGTTAATGTGAGTACCACCATTCATGGGGACATTCCTACAATGTTGAAATATCCAATATGTCCATAAATAAATGTTGAGTTATGAGAGATTTTTTTTTTCAAATCCCTTTATAATCTAAGATCTAGTGTGAACCTCATTCCATATTCCATGTATTTTCAGTTAGGGCTCAATGAACTCCAACCCACATCTTTCACTCTTCAACTTGCTGATCATAGTGTTCGAGTTTCAAAGGGGGTATTAAAGGATGTTTTAGTGAAAGTTGAAAATATCATTTACATTGATAAATTCATTTTCCTTGACAATCACCAATGATTAGGTCCTAAGGAGCAAACCCCCATCATCCCTTTTCATCCATTCTTAGCAACAATAAACACAGTCATCTATGTTAGTAAAGGGAACATAAAAACATCCTTCAGAAATATGAGCCTCAATATGAACATATATAATAAAAAATATAAAATTGGGGATGATTAAGAGATCCAAGGGGTCAATTAGATTGATATTGTTGATATTTAATTAGAGTGACATAAAGAAATTGTTGAAGGATGCTTATTTCAAGAAGAGATTTATTTCCTTTGTTCACATGAGGGAAATTTGTCTCCTTTGATTGAATCCCTTTCATATAGCTCTTTTGATTATTTTCTTGAATCACCAATCAATGATACCATTGGTGAAATCAATAAAATTGAGTCTATACTCATTCCTGATACTGATCTAGCCAATTTTTTGTTGAAACTTCTATTCAAAAGGTACCAATTTTTTCAAAAGTTTTGGAAAAAGAGACTAAGTTTGATAAAAAGTCGCATATTTCTTTCAAAAGTTTTAACCAATCTAATCTCGAATTTAATGTCCTAAATTCATCACTCAAGTATGAATTACTATGGGAAAATCAAACCTTTATTGTTTTTATTTATTCCTCTCTTGAATCCAATCAATATAGGATGCTTCTTAATGTCCTAGAAAATCATAAGAAAGAAATTGTATGGACCCTTTATTATATTCTAGGACTATCCCACTCATTGGAACTCATTAGATTGTTCTTGAATCTGACTCCAAACCTTGTCGTCAACCTCAAAGGAGACTCATTCCCAATTTTATGGATATGGTAAGGAAATAAATTCTTAAGTTGTTAAAAGTGGGTATCATCTAACCCATTTCGTAGAGTGAGTGGGTTATCCCAATTCAAGTTGTTTCATTGAAAGATGGAATCACTATGATCACAAATGAGTATGTTGATCTTCTACCTACAAGGTTTAGTAGTGGATGAAGAGTATTAATTGACTATAGGAAGATCAAATCATGTACCAAGAAATACCATTTACCTTTTCCCTTCATTGATCAAGTACTCGAGTGAGTGGTGGGTCATCAATTCTACTGCATCCTAGATAGATTCTCAAGGTATAATAAAATTGAGGTATCTTTAGAGGTTTAAGAAAAAATAACATTCAACTATCCATTCATAATTGTTTCTTTCAAACACATGCCCTTTGCATTATGTAGTTCGCCTGGTACCTTCTAGCGGTCCATAATGAGAATATTCTCTAACATGGTGGGGAATTGTTTAAAGGTCTTTACGGATTACTTCTTCCTATTTGGGGATACTCTTGATGGATTTATTTTAAATTTTGAATAGGTTTTGTCAATATGTGAGGTTAATAATCTCATCCTAAACAATTAAAAATGACATTTCATGGTAAAGAAAATACTTTTACTAGGCCATCTGGTCTGTAGAAGAAGGATTGAAGTTGATAAAACTAAGCTTGATATCATTTATCACCTTCCCTCTCAAAAAACTGTCAAGGAAGTGAGGTATTTATTAGGACATTCTAGTTTCTATATAAGGTTCACTAGTAACTTTAGCTCTATTTCCTGACAAATTTGTTCTCTTATAGTGAAAGATGATCCATTTTTATGGATATAAATACATGAGGAATCATTCTCTACATGCAAGTCAGCTTCTATCTCTCTACTTATCATGAAATCACCCAATTGGAAACTTCTTTTTGAGCTCATGTGTGATGTGAGTGACTTCACTGTGGGAGCTATCTTAGGAAAATGTTGTCAGATAAATCCATGTGGAATTTCTTATGCAATTAAATCTTTACATTATAAAAAAATCAACTACACCACCACCAAGAAATAGTTACTTACTGTTGTATTTTCCTTAGAGAAATCTAGTTCCTTTCTCTTAGGATCCCCCATCATTGCCTTCAACAATCATTTAGCTCTAAAATACCTTTTCCAAAAACAAAATGCCAATGATAGACTAATTAGGTGGTTCCTTATTATTCAAGAGTTTTATTTAATTATTGATGATAATAAGGGTGTTGAAAATTTTATAGCTGATCACCTTTCTAGAATGGAATTCAAAGACAACTCACACCACCTTTCTATGTCTGATTCATTTCTTGATGAGTACATCTATTATCTGAGTGATTTCCCATGGTATGCTGACCTAGAAAATCACTTGGTTATGGGTCACATTCCAAAATTACTTGGGACCCAATATAATAGGTAATTTCTTATGATATAAAACACTATGTGTTTGATTATCCGTACATCTTCAAGTTCTATCCTAATTAAATCATCAGGAGATGTGTTCCTGAGATTGAGAAAGAGTCCATTCTAAATTTTTTTTCATGGAGAGGAATGTGGAGGCCAATATTCCAAAACGAAAACCCCTATAAAGGAACTCCAAAGAGGTTTCTACTAGCCTAACCTCACTAATTATTCCTACCAATTCTTCCAAAGTTTTCCCCAATGTCAACAATTAGGATCCATAACCAAAATGAATCAAATTCCCCTTACTCCCATTCTGGTCATTGAAATCTTTGATTATTGGGGAATGGATTTCATGGGACCCTTACTAAACTCTAGGGGATATCCCTACATCATATTAGTGGTTGATTATGTCTAAAAATGGGTATATTACATTCTCATAAAGTCCAATGACCATCATGTTGTGATCCAATTTCTAAAAGAGCACATATTTTCTAGATTCGGAATTATTAGGGATATCATCAGTGATTGTGGAACCCATTTCTCCAACTATCCCATCTCTAAACTCATGTATAATTATTCGATATCTCATAATTTTTTCACTACCTAGAATCCTCAAACCAATGGTCAAACTGAGTTGAATAACATGGAGATTAATAACATTCATGAAAAAACTATCAATCCTTCTAGAAAAGATTGGTCTAAGAAAATATTATATGAACTTTGGGAATATCAAACTACTTTCAAAACTATCCTATGTATGTCACCTTATAGGTTGTTTTATGGAAAATCATTCCATCTACATGTTGAAATTGAACATGAGGCCTTTTAGAAAATCAAAAAAATGAACTTTGACATTTCTTTGGATGAAACAAAGAGGAAATTAAATCTTTATGAACTTGAGGAACTTAAGATGAATAATTATATCAATTCAAAGATAAATACATCTAGATTTAAATCCTACCAATATAGTAATATAAAATTTAATCACTTTGAACTGGGAAAATTCATGCCCTTATATAATTCTAAACTTCATCTATACCTGAGAAAGTTCGGGTATAGATGGCCAGGTCCTTACATAGTGCACCATGTGTATCCTCACAGGGTAATAGAGATTCAAGATCCCAATAGTGGTCATGTCTTCAAATTCAATCGTCATAGGTTAAAACCATTCATTTAATCATTCAATAAACAAGAAACATAAGAGGAGTTAACTGAGCCAACCTATGAATCAGAAAAAAACAATGATAGATTTAGGGCCCATGTCGAGCTGAAAACATTAAACTAATAACTTTATACGAGGAAACCCAAAATGAACATAAATTTTATTTTATTTTCTTTATTTTTTGTTTATTTCTTTTAAAAAAATCAATTTAAAAAATATAATAATAATAAAACAATATTTTTAGATCTTTTTCTCCATTCTTATTTCTTATTTTATTTTATTTATTTTTAATTTTTTGTTCTTCTATGAAATATAAATTTTATTTTATGTGCTTATATATATATACTTATATATAAAATGTAGGAAAATAACAAAAAATGAATATATATATATATATATATATATTCAAAATTATACCCCGTATGTCAAAGGAAGGAACAATGGGACTCGAACCCGTAACCTTTGGGAAAGAGTCACACGCGCCTTCCATTGACTTATGAGACATGCTGCTTCCCACTTATTCTTTTTAAATATATGTACTAATATTATTATATATATTTATTTATGTGAAAAAGGGAAATTTTTAGTTTAAGGTGTAAAAACCCCTGTGTGACTCAAACCTGCGACCTCGTGGTGATAATGGAGTGCACATTCAATTGTCCTACGACCTTCTCTACACACATAATACATAAATTATATATATATAATATTGTTTATATATATATATGTGAATTTATATTTATATTTAACTTGTTTATACACCGCGATTATCTTTTCAGCATGCTAAATTTAACAGGTATGTTCTTTAACTTTCCTTTTTTTATTTATTTTTATTTAAAGGGACCTCAAGGGGTTTCTAGTGTGTTCTAATTGTATTGGTGTGTAAGTTTCAAGTTCTACTGATATTGATGTATTTTTAGGCAAATCAAATATGTACAAACACAAACTACCAATATTGATGAGGCTTCTCTGAGTGGCATGGAGATCGAAGGAGTATAAGAAGAATCATGATCTTTAACTTCAACCACCAGGTGACTTTGTTCTATGTTTATTATTTCAATTTAATTTATAACTAATCTCCCCTACCTCTATCCCCTTCTAAATTTTATTCTCTTTAAAAACTAGGTATAGTGTTATTCTAAGTTGGGGTGGTGGTGAAAAGAATAGAAAAAGTAAAAAATTCATTTTAAATAAAATTTGGTGTGTATAAATGGATAGAGAAATTTATTTAACCTAAAACATAATAATAAACATTTTAAACCTTTAAACTGAATTTAAATTAATTTTTCATGCCTTGATTTTTATTTTAATTAATGGTTAAGGTCACAAGAACATATTTTGGAAGGTGTGGTTGTCTAATGTGATCTTTCACCATTTACATTTTCATCAAAAAAACATCACAATGCATGTCATTTGGATTATGGGGTATTAGTTTGAGTTCATGGGGTCCATCAATAAATAGAATAGGTTTGGTTATTATTTTATTTTTAACATTAGTATTCATAAAAAACAAAAAAAATTGTACTTAGAGCAATGAAATGACCTATTGCATGGATTTATGCACTTGGGGATTATGACTCCATGGTTTTTTAGACAAGATTTGGGAATCTTATCTCTATTTTTGTAATTTGATTATTTTATTGAGTTAACTCAAGATTATGCATGAGTATGTGAACTTAAATTGGTTCCCTAAGGTCTTTTAACCTGGGAGTAATTAGAAAAGTCTCGCTACAAGAGTTGACTTGATTGAGTTAAATTTCAATTACAATGGAAAAATTACAAAAAAATGAATAATCATATTAATATTAAAATGTGATTCCACCTAGTGCTTCCATCCTGCCCCCCCTGAATAAAAATGAACCCCCATGTCTATTGTGACACACAACACATCATCATGCTTTATTGAAATTGGATGAAATGTTGTGATGAATTTAAATAAAGGAATAAGATTGGGATTGGGATATTATTGTGAACCTACCATTTATTAAATTATTTTGATTACTTTAATAATTTTTTTGTATGATATATTTTGGTGATCATTGTATAATAAAATGTTTCTTTTAAAAGGAAATTTTAATTTCATATTTTTGAGATACCTTTTGCTCAAGACTAGAAAAACTCAAGTTGGGGGGTGTGATTAACCACTAAAATAGAATAATATTCACTGATTTTATTTTAATATCCATGTTATTAATTATTCATAAACCACATTTTTAGTGAATTTTATACTTTGAACATCATTTCACATCATTATTGAAATTCCAACTTAAAATACACTATTACAAGATATATTTTTGAACACTTTTTAAAACACCCAATAGTCTTGATTTTATTTTAATATTTAATTTTCATATTTTCCATTCCATTGTTAATATTTAATTCTTTTTTAGTACTTTATGAATCACTTTGGAAGATGACCAAAGTGGGATTTCATGCGAACACATTCTGGGTGAAGTGAATTGGACAATAACCCAAAACCATTACTGTATCGGAAAGTATCCAAGACCAATGATTCTAAAATTTTAACTAATGATAAATTAAATCATTGAGAACATTTCATCACATAGTGATAAGAAAAAATTATTAGTTTTAAAGGGAGTTAGAGGAGGCTCACATTGAAGATGCAATTCTGGATCAGATTCTATAGCCAAGAAAAATAGACCACCAATTCAATCATATCTAGAAAACCCAAATTCCATTTGGGATGAAAGTATATAAAATATTAGGGGAAATCTGCATCTTCATATTTTTTTTCTATTTCCCACCCAAATTAGTCCATCTTGATGTTAGTTTGGACACATCTATTGCAGCCATGCTAGATGGCTCCCAATCTGGGCCACGTGTGGAAAAGTCCAAATTCTACAAACTTTCCACCACCCTAGGCCTACCATAATCATATTGGAAGACGTTCATTGATGGAGGATCAACTCAAGGCTTCCAAAATTTATATTTAAGGGAGTGGTATTAGAGTATTGTGGGAATTAAATATGTGAACAAACATGTTTGTTTGTTCCTTCTCAGGTCTCTGAGGAATTGACAACCCAATCTACACTACAAGCGACCACTTAACCCTAAAAACCTAGGTAAATTTGGGTGAGACCAGCCATTATATATGGAGTCTCTGAAATAATTGTTTCACCATGTATGATTTATATTGAAAAATAAATCCTATATTCTAGGGAAAACTATACAACTCATCAAGAAAAATATTTATATATTGCTGAACAATAGGAATATCTTCAAAGATGAGTTTCTCCCCAACCATTTGAGATAAATTTCCCTAGTAAATAGGTATTATGACTCATAAAAAAGAATTAATTTTCATTATAACTTCTTTTTTAGCTTTAAATTGATATAAAATCAAATTTTTTACTTGAAATATAAAACGTGAGTTCCCTTCCTTAGAAATTGATATGGGTTCTATATATAGAGAGCCAATCAATTCCTAAAATCACATCAAATTAAATTAGAATAAGAATGAAAAGATTTACATGAATCACATTCTGAAAAATATCCATTATATAGAATATATAATCCTGAGATGTAGTCATCATAATAATAAAAGTTTTTACTGATGATTCGTCATTAAATAATTGAGGTGGTGATAGTATTAGAAAATTATACAGATATTAAAAGTAGGCAGATCATAAATCCAATAATACATTTTCAATTCCAGAGTGGATGATAAGTGTTAATTTCACCAATTTATTCTTGTGACCCACTTAGGTGGTTGTGATCACATGATCTTTACCTTTGCCTCTTTGATTAATTTCTTACTGACTCTGATTATCATAATTAACCCTTAGATTCATGCAGTAATTGAAATAATTCCCACAGTCTTTGAAATTGAACCATTTAAGAATGGGTTATGCATTTGATTTATCTTTACCTCTATTATATTCATATAATTACCTCTTCGTATCCCTTCAACATTCATTTTTTTAATGGACTTATTTTATACACTTCAAACATTTACAAGTCCCCTTAACGTAATTTTTACCATGATTCTTTCCACACTTTTTTACATAAAGGAATATTATTTTTTAATACCTATGTTTTATTATAATAATTTCCTTGAAATTCTATATTGCACTTTTTGTCCCCTGAACCACAAGAATAATTTTATTCTCAAGTCTTCATTTCTACCATGAGAGCACATCGAACAATTTCTTCACAAATAATAAATTTCCTTATGGTTAATGCCTTTTGAAAATGTGGTTTTAATCCACCAAAAAATTGATGAATTTTCTTTTCAAGGATGATGATAAAACTAGAAGCATACCTTATACGTTTTGTAAAATTTCCACATAGGTAACAATGGATTCACCATCCTTGAACTTTAGCTTAAGGAGTTCACTTTCCATTTTCACTCAAAGGGTTTAGGGAATGTACTTGCAAAAAAAATAATCTCTTAAACTCTTCATATTACATGGAGTCAATTTATTTAACTAGTATCATATTCTAAATAAGGGTCCACCATTTCTCTGCTTCACCTTCTAAATGATAAATGACCAATAAAATGGTTTCATGATCCAAACACTATAGAATGAAAAATATATTTTTAGTGGTATCAATCCATTTCTAAACAATTATTTGATCAGGTAACTCACTCAAGGAATGTGGATGTTGCCTCATGAAATACTCAATGGTATGTTTCTCATTATTTTGATCATTCAGATTCTCAGTATGATTCACAGAATGGGAGAGTTTATTAAGAATAGAAAAAATATTTTCAATTAAAACCCCATGTCATTCAGTTTCTCATGAGGGAAATCATTAAATTACCCACCAAAGTTTTTGTTAACAAAATTCCTCTAGATTATAACCATTGGCTAAAACCAAAAAGTTTAGTGTAAGAATAAATCATCACTAATTAGATTGATCAATCATATAATCAGTGAAATCATTTCGAAGATTTCCTAAATTATGACACATTATTATCAATATATGACACTTTAGAATGATACTATATCACTTTTAGTTCATCATAGGTTGTTTTAAGTTCTTTCCCCATATTATTAATAACCTAATCTCAAAAAAAAATTGAACCCTCTTATGAGATCAATTGAGGAAACATGAGCATAATGTTTATATATATTTCATCATTTTAGATTAAAACTCAATATATAACTTAATAATTCATGCCCCATAACCAGAAAGGTTCAGTGTATTTGGATACTATATACACAATCAACATATTTCATAAATATCTTCAATATATCCCACAATTTTCTTCTCACATAGCACCTCTCTTATACATATCCTACCGAATACCATTCTTCATAACCTGAGGAAATAGAAATATAAGAAAGACTGAGATTAGATGCTCAATAAGGGTAAAAAAGAGATACATCAAAAGAATATCATAGGTGATAATAAGATAAGTATAAGGGAATGAGAGCTTGATCATAACTTAAAAAATTCATACTAAATAAGTCATAGATTAGAAATCATGATTCATAGCATAAAACATTATCATAATAAAAGAAATGAGTTATAAGATCATGAAATCATCAATTATCAGTCATGATCCATAAGAGCATATCATAAGAATAAGAAAATGTCATAGGAACATGGAACATTCATAATCATATAAAATAATTTGATTACTCAAGGATCACTATTAATATAATCATAACATAGTGGTTTGGGTTCACTCCCCATTCCCTTTCCATTCATGGTGGATGGAGTACCGTATTTGATTGGGTTTACTCTCCATTCCCTTTTATTTTATTTCATAAGATATCAATATTTAAACAATGCATTAAAGGGATATATAATTATGGTTCCACCCATCATATAATGAAGACCATTAATATGTGTGTAACAAGATAATAAAAACATTCATCATTCCATCATAGCTTAATTAAACAGTGGGAAAGAAATGGGTTTCATTAAAACATCCTTAAAAAATAATTATAATGACCAAGCCTTTATAGATTTTATTTTTTTCTTGAATAAATTCATGTTATATTATATATCATTATACACATACAACACATAGAAAAACTAAAAACACTTTATTTTATTAATAAATATTGTTAAATTAGTAAAAAAAATTAACCCATGAAAATTCCAAATATTATAATGGGAAAAATATTGAATAGAAAAATTAGTGTGGGAAAACTTGGATCATTCCAATTTTCTAGGATTATCTCCCTCATGAACAACAGTATATAAAAGTAATTGAATATTATTGAACGAATAAACATATTAGAAAATGAAAATATAGAACCTTGGTATAAATTTTATTGAATTTTTAATGAAGTAATAAAGTGGTATTTATTATAGATAATATGTCTATTGGAATAAAAAAGTGATCATTGGAATAGATACTTGACCGTTGTAAATAAAAACATGACTATTGGTAATAGGAAAATTACTGTTAGAATAGTAATTTGATCTCAAAAAAATAAAATTTGACTTATATAATATTTAACATGTTCAATTTAATAAAATATAAATATCATAATTACACAAAATAAATATCAAGATTAAAAAACTCAATGAAATTATGCACACTTTTTAATAAACTACATTGTAATATCTTTCATAAAAAAAAATAATTTTAATGTTAAAAAATATAATTAGGTATGATAAAAAATTATTTTTATTAAATTAATGCTATTTTTATAATAATCACATTGAAATTTCCCTAGGGTTAATTTCTGATAATTACCTAAGAAACATCAATTTTTAAATGAATAGTAAAAAATACAGTTTTTTCATAAGCAATGTATTTTAAATTACATCATTCATGATTTAATAATGAAATAATAAATTATATACTTTTATACTTGAAAAAATATATTCTTAATAATTTAAAGAATCCCCAAAATTCAAATTCCAATCCTAAAATGTATTTACCAAAGTTTAAATGTCAAAAGTGTTCCTTTATATGAACTTTTTTTTTCAACTTTCTCCTTTTCTTTTGATTAAAACTATTAATTCAAATTGTAAAGTTATTAAAAGCACAAGAATTATGTTATTTTATTAAAATATATTTTATAATTTAAAGAAAAGTACTATTTAAAGGTTTACCGTGGATATCATAATTTATTCAATATTTTGTCCTTCAAATAGTCCTCTTCTGAAGTATAAATAACCCCTCAAACCTAACTTATAAAACCAATAATCCCTCACTCAAAAAATTTAAATATCTTATTAATTACCTTTATAGTTCCCGTTATAATAATTATAGACATTATTAAGTAATAATATCTAAGAATTCAAGGAGTTTAGTACCTTAAAAAAGAAGCAACACTAAGAAGTGGGTATGTTTTCATCAACTTTTCTTCTCATTTTCCTCTTCACTTCATCTTTGTATATATTATTTTCAATCCCAAATATTATAATATTAATCAATTAGTATGTTAAAATTATATTTATTATTTTAAAATAATATAAATATTAAATTTTCAATGTACTTAAATTCATAATTCTCTTTCTTCTTCTTCTTCTGATAATGTCCCTTTAATGACCGATTAACCACCAACAAGAACGTTGATAATATTTTATTATTTCCACCCTTATGTTAAGTGACAATAAATTATTTTTAATATATAACTATTTAAATATAATTATATTTAATCTTTTTTAGTTAATCTTAATAATGTATAAATAAAGATAAAGCAAGATCATTAAATCAAAACAAGAAGATATATTTTTAAAAAATGTGATATAAAAACATTTAACCATTAACAAATAGAGTTAAGGTATAGAATAAAATTATTATAATTGATATGATTTAAAAAAATTAACACAACTAAATTATGGTTCCATGTTTTAATAAAACTAAATTTATTATTCAATAGGCAGAAAAGCACCAAAATAAAGCGATATTTAAGGTAAGGTGATTCTCGAACCCAACTCTCTCTCTTTTGGGTTATGACCTCTTTTACATAATCTTTAGTATTTATATTCCTAAAATATCATTATAATTCCATTAAAAAATTATTTAACTTCTATTTCTTCAGCTATACATGTTTCTACCTTTCCAAAATTATTTCTAAACCAAATAGAAATATTTATCAAAAATAATTTTTTTTCCAAAACACATATTTGACACCACATGAGTTGTTTATTCTAAAAAAATGATATTTTATTACAAGTATTATTTCCCTTATTCATTTGGTAAGCCCAAATGTTATTCAATGAATTATTATATGAAAAATCCTTTATAAAACAAATTACTTTCCATAGGTTTATTTCATGAATATGATTGTTATATGTTATCCTTTCATGTGGATTGCATGATTATAAGTATTTTATGATATGACGGGTGGGACTAAAATTATATAACCCTAAAATTCATTTATTAATGTGATATAAATCATGATATTATGTGTATTATGTGTGAATGTTATTCTTTATTTGTTAAAAATTATGATATTATGATTTATGCACATATATTATGCATGAACATGATGCTAGATTTGTTTACAACTATTTATGGTATTTGAACACTATGTTATGATGCTTCATTATTATTCATATGATAAATTTATACATTTTTCAAATATTTCCATCATGACTATGATGATGATATTATTCTTATGATATGACGATGTTGGTTATGCTCAAACATGTACTATTGATTTATTTCCATTATTCCTCACCTTATTGGGATTTTATCTCACCCATTTCTTTGATATATATCCTCAAGTGGTTTTATTTACTAAGGAGAATTAAATAAAATTTATGAGGATAAAAAATAAGGTTTTAAATATTGTTTATGTTTTATTAGGTACAAGTGATGTATGATCCTACTTTTCCCTAGATATTAATAATTTGGATCCAATATTGCATCACTATTATGTTGCTTATTTTAAAATAAATGAAATAGTCATGTAAGAATAAATTGGGTTTTTAAAGTTGGTATAAGAGAATAGTTTAATTAATTTGAGAATTAGGATTATAAAATTATAGTGAAAACCACAAGGATAAGTCTATGTATAGGCTGATATCCTAAGTTTTGGTAAAGTATAGGAGCTCGTGGTTTCCAAGTAATGAAATCCATGTATGAATACTATAAGTGGATGTGGCTCTCAAACAGTTGTACCTATGGTTAATGAACCTAAAAATGGAGGATTGGGTATTAAATCATTCATCACCTAGTGCACAATAAAGAGTCCTTACTGCACTCATGTTTTGACACTCCTAAGTGATATTCTTTGGTTAATCACAAACTCTATAAAAACCATTATAAATGATATATAAAAAAAGTAATTTTTTATTTTATTATTAGAAAAGGATAAAATTACATTATCCTAGATGCATCATTTTAGAAAAATTCTAAAAATATACCTTATAATATATTAATTTAGAATTAAATTTCACATACTAATAAATTTTTTATTCATTATTTGTTGAATAATGTTTTTTTAAAAAAATTTATATTTTAAAAAATGGTGGGAACTAGGAGAAACCATAACAATAACCTATGTGGGGGATAATGAAATAATTCTTTGAAAAATATTCCTAATGAAATTAGAGGTGGACTTCGAAACTTCATGGTGATTATTACACAACTATCTAAGTATAAGAATGATTGCTTGAACCTTATGGAACATATTCCATCATCCAAGAAGGATTAACTATCAATAAAAGTCTTTAATACAACAAAAACCAACAACATTTAGTGGATCTTATGACTCACTTTTCACAGAATGATGTGTTAACTCAATAAGATATTTTATTCACTCCACTATTCTAAGAAGGGTAAATTTACCTTTTCTATCCATCATTTAGATTGAGAGGATTATCAATGGTGGGTGTTAATAAAGAATACCGAGTTTAAGGATGTAATAAAATAAATGGAATGGGAATACGTAATGTCCTAACCCAGTTCCACACACTGGTGCCCTGATCTAGTCAGTCACGTGACCTCAAGTGCACCTCCCTATATGCCAGAGGCTTTTGAAAAATAGAAAGGGCTAATGTTGATAGTTAGGAGACTATACTGTCTTTATCAAAGTATCTCAATAGTTTAAAAAATAATAATAACCAATAGATATAACATAACCATAAAAATACCAGTATCACAAGATGACCAAAACTGGTAATACAATATCAAAACTAAATAGAAGACATGACATTATAAAGTATTTTTCAAGTGTCAAAATGAAACTCAAAATTAAATACATTGACAACTTCCAAGAAGATCCTAAACCACTTATAGTTTCCTCATCCCAACACCATCCTAAATCAGCCATATAGCAATCTAACACAGGGTATTTTCCCTTATCTTGTACTATAAACATGATGTATATTTAGGTACCGATTAGACAGATCGGATAGGGTGTAAGTACAACACAGAAGGCAACCACCAATAGTGTCTAAAACCACATCCAATGAAATAATAGTTATTGCAGTTTTATAAATAAATAATTAAAATGCATAAATTAACAATTCACACATAATCAATTAATCTTTATTTAAGCACATAAATCCATAGTTTCCCAAGGACACATAGAACTCAATACCTGCTTGGGCCTACACTGGGTTTGAACCGTGCCACATATTCAATGGAAATTTCATCATAACACATGAGATTTCATTATCCATGTTGTTTCAATTCATTATTACAACCACATGGTTCCATAGTCCAATGCCAACATTTTGGGTGTAGAACTCCATGTTTTTCACCCCGTGATTATTTGGAGAATCAGTTTATATCTCACAACTCACTGGTGTTTTGAGCATCAGTCCTTATCCCATACAATTTAGAATGCATTATTTGGGTATAGAACACCATTTCTAGTACCTTGTGAGTATTTGGAGCATCAATCCCCATCTCACACCCCATTTATCAATCATCTACACATATCAAAATATATCACGTTATCACATGAATATCAATATAACATGTTCTCACATTATCAAATCAAAAAATATTAATAAAAATTAATCCTATTATCCCAATTAACCATCATAATATTCCACTAATTAATTCAAAAATTAATTAATCCAAGTCCATTAATTAATTCAACAATTAATTAATCTAATAAATTACATTTAATCAATTCAAAAATTAATTAATCACCTTTATCCCATTAATTAATTCAATAATAAATTAATCACATTAATCCCATCAATTAATTAAATAATTAATTAATGACAATAAATTATTTTAATATTTTCATAATTAATTCAATAATGAATTATCCTAATTCACAATCACAATATATCAATAATTAATTTAACAATTAATTTTCCCAACTCACCATCACAATATCATAACAATTAATTCATCAATTAATTATCCCAATTCACAATCACATTATTCAATAATTACCTCATTGATTAATTATTCAAATTCACAATCACATTATTCAATTAAATTGCCAATCCCTTAATCAATTAATTGACTACATTAATTAATTCAATTTAAGAGTTTCTAATTTCTAAATGATCCCTTGAAATTCTATAATCACATACACATAATTGAAATCACGACTATGATAATTGAATAATATATGAATTACGTTAATTCATTGATGAACTATCACCCAATGGAAATCCCCAATTTTAGCGGAGTAATTATGTAGAACAAGATCCAAATCTAAAGGCTAAATCCAAGATTGAATAAGTCAAGATCCTTCAAATCTAGATCTAGATCCACAATCCTAGATCTAGATCTAAAAAAATATATCAATATATATTCAAAATAAGAATAAGATACCCTTTCTAAAATGGGAGAGGAAATGAATAGGAATGGAAACCAAACAAGATTGGATTCACTTGTAGGGAGGGTATAGATCTTCAAACCGGGATTTTAATTGCGAAGAAAGGTGTCCAAAATGGATTTTAATCCCTCTATGATGCTCTATAATTAAGAGAAAATGATTATGAGTTGAGCTGGGGAATTCAAGGGTATTAGTTTGGGGTTTGGTATTTTTTTAATAAAATTTATGGGATTAAAATCTTGTATATAAAGTTTTCTACTTGGGGTGCATAATTTCCCCAAACTTTTCACCTCTTATGGTGGGGGGGGGGGAGGGGTACATGGTTTCTCCTAAGAGGGAGAAAAATTTGAAAAACTATGTGCTAGCTGTGTAAAAACCATATGTCTAGGGTTACACAGTTTGTTGGGCCCGAGCGCACGGTTAGGAAAAATCATGCACCAACCATGCACTGTCCCCATTCTTACATTTTTCTAAAATGTTAACCTAAAAACACCCCAAAGTAAAAACCAAATGAAAATCACTCAACACAAGTCAATGTAGTACTAGTATATGAGCCCACTACATCTCCAGAAAAGGATGGGGTTTTTACCATCTCCCCACCTTATAACAACTTTTACTCGAGATGTAATCCCAAGAACCTCTACGATTCCAAGTAAAAAAGGTTGGGCCACTGAGCCCTCATATCTGATTATCTCTCCCAATTTTTATCCAAAAAATGGCCATGTTTCCACATTACGCGAACTATCAACATAATCTTTCCTCGCAACACTTTTTCACTATGATCCAACACACATATTAGATAATACTCAAAGTATAATCTTATCTCAAGATCAACATTATGCACATTGATCACATGAGAAGGTTTATGGTGATACCACCAAATTTGTGAAACATGAAAAATGTCATTCATAGCACTGTACCTTTGTGGAATAGATAATTCGTATGCCACTGGTCTGATTCTCTTCACCAACACAAATGGTCCAATGAACCTAGGTGAAAACTTTCCCTATCTTCATATCAGGTGGTGGCCCAATCTAAGAAATACCTAAAGGAATACACAATCAACCTCTACAAAATCTAGGGGTCACCATCCTCTCCCAGTATACAACTTTTGTCTACTCTAAACTATATCCATACACTTCGGAATCAGTTGAACCTGTTCCAATGTCTCCTGCACAAGACTCAATCCCAACAACTCTGACTCACCAGCTTCCATCCAGCATAGCTGTGATCTAAATATCCTAACATAAAGTGCCTCATATGGTTTCATCTGAATAGTTTCCTAATAAATATTTTTATAACAGAATTTCACCAAAGCTAAGTACTTCTCCCAAGATCCAGCAAAATCTAGGATACAATCTCACAACATATATTTAATAACCAGTATTGTATTCTCTAACTTCCCATCTATCTGTGGGTGGAAATCCATACTCAATAAAACCTATGAACCAAGTACCTTCTACAATCCCTACCAAAAGTGCAAAGTAAATAATGAATCATGATCTGAAAGTATATTACATGGTAGTCCATGCAGGTTTAATATCTCTCAAATGTACAACTCTCCCAACTTATCTAAAGATAATGTCTTCTATATATGCAAGAAAAGTGACATCTTTTTCAAAATTTCTACAATCAGCAAAATATAGTCATTCTTATGAGGGTTCCTCAGGATGCCCACCACAAAATCCATACTCACATCATTCCACTTTCATTTCAAAATGGGAAATGATTGTAACAAACCTCAAGGTCATTGATGCTCGACCTTGATCTATTGACATATGTAACATCATGTCACAAACCATGTTATCACCTTTTTCATGTCCAAACACCAAAAAATTCATCATAGGTAATGGTACATTTTGGTCACACCTAGATGTACTTACCACTTCAAGGCATGAAATTCCCGTATCAACTCATCCCATATGCGCATAGGTTCCAAAACACGATTCTTGACATAGATGATCTCATCCACATCCGTACTCCAATCTAAAGGTGTCTCCCCACCTTCAAGGATTTCCCTCAAGGTCAATCACTCCATATTCTTATAAGCCTATCACTAATCCATCTCAATAGTGTAAACTCCATTGATACTGATAGGAAAGTCATTTGACCCCAACTCTCCTAAATCACAATATACATATTAGCTAGTAAATTCGGTCTTCGATTCAACACTAGACTCCTAAACTGCATGTGTCTGAGACCCATAAGACACAACTCGATCTACCTGCATCAACAATTCTCGAAGACCTACTCAATAATCTTCACAAAACACCATATAGTCCAAAATTGGATCAGGTAGGATCAAGATTGGTGCTGATTTTAAAAACTTATTCATCTCTTGGGAGGAATTATCACACTCTTATGACCATTCAACCATTATTACTTTTTTGGTCAAGCCTAAAAGCAACAATTAAAATTGGGAAAAGTCCTGGATGAACCTCTAATAATATCTGGCTAACCCTAGAAACATACAGATATCTAAAATATTATTAGGATACTCCTAATATACAACTACCTGAACCTTCTCTAGGCCCACTGACACACCTTCCAATGAGACGATATGACCCAAGAAGTGTACTTGGTAAATCTTTAATTGCAACTTAGATAGCTTGTCATAGAGTTGATTCCCCCTCAATGTACTCAAGATAATTTCAAGATTTGTATATGATCCCCATGAGTCTTGGAGTACACCAAGATGTCATCCACAAACACTACCAAAAACTAATATAGGTATGGAGGGAAGATTCTATTCATCATGGGAATAAACACTTCTAGTATGTTCTTCAACCTAAATGACATTACAATGAACTCATATAGGCCAAACCTGCTTCCAAAAGTAGTCCTCAAAATATTAGAACGTCATAATCTCAACTGATGGTACCCTGATCTCATGTAAATATTAGAAAATACATAGGCTCCCGTAAACTGGTCAAAATGATCATCGATATGTGGGAGTGGATGCCTATTCTTCAGTATCATTTGGTTTGTATTTTGTTAATCGACAGAAAAGCATAAAATCCCATCTTCCTTATTGGAAAACTAAACTGGTGGACCCCAAGGATATGTACTCGGTCAGATAAATCAATTATCCTCAAACTCCTATACATGAGTATTGTGCTCAATAAGATCTATTAGTTCCACTTTTTATGGTGGAATATAAACCAACTTAGCCCCCAACATGATCTTAATAGTGAATTCCATATCTCTATCAGGTGGAATCCCAGAGAAGTCTTTAAGAAACAAATTTTGAAACTGGTCCACTATAGGTGGAACGGTATCCTGCTTTACATCTCCATTATCCAGTAATAAACAAGTAACTTGGGCTGTGAGCTCTCTTAGTTTCGGAGTATTTGGCCCTGCTCGTCCTGACTAGATATACCACTCTCCATGGTGAATATAGTTTTCACCCTTAGGAGATGTAAATGTCACTCCCCTATGGTAAAAATCAGTATGGTCATGGTATGATACTAACCAATCCATACACAAAATTAAATCAAATCCAGAAATATCTAGAATATAGATATCACAAAGAAAACGATACTCCTTGACTTCAAGAGAACACCACTTACACAAATATATATCCCTCAACCGTACTCCCAACAATGTTTCTATCATCATAAACCCACTCAAAAACTCCACCATTAGGTTCAAAACATTTCCAAGTGGTGTAGAAATAAAGGAATAAGAGACACCAATATCAAATAAGGTACTAGATAATATAGAAGCTACAAGAATAGTACATCTCACCATCGATGTTATAACCTCATTATCCATAAGTGAAGGCTTAATGGAATGTAACGATCCTTACCCTCTTCCCTATGATGTAGTCTAACTTCAATAAGCTACACCACCTCGCTGATACGTGAAATCTTTCCTAGAAGCTCCACATCCATATCCTCTACTACCTCAGCTAGTAGAACTCCAGCTGCTAGAATAATATAGTGCAAAATATCCCCTTTTTATACACTGGTTCTATCTAGATCCTCTATCAGAAACCATATATCACAATTTCTTGTATAACTTCTATAGATAACCAATCTTTCTATATGATTGACACTCAACTCGTGGTTGAGGACAATTTTTACAAAAGTACCTTGACCTTCCGTACTAGTAGAAAAGCACTTGGGTAAGATCCCATGTAACTAATCCATCTTTCTAGCCACTCTTCTTTCCACTTATTTGGACAAATATCTCTTAATGATGATTCCTACTATCAGAATTAACACCTCCTGATTGTCCAGATGAAACAACCTATCTTCCATTGTATGCCTATTTTAGGTTAGCCTAAGTAATGAGAGCCTAATTCACCAATTTTTAAAACATCCTTAGCCTAAAGATATTCACATGTGACTTAGTTTCACACTTAAGTCCATACAAAAATTGTTTTTCTGAAGTAGCCTCATCCTCTACCAGCAATGGAGAAAAGTGATGAAAATATATAAATCCTCCAACATAGTCCATCATGAACATACACCATTGAGTCAATCTCATGAACTAAGTTACTCTCTCCCTCCTGAGTGTCTCTGGATAGAATTTCTCCAATAAATTCTCCAAAAAGTCCTTCCACTTTATAGTCTCAAGCTATCCATCCTGTGTTTGGATATCCCACAAACTCTTCACTTGACCATGCAACATGTATATAGTTAGATTAAATCTCTTCCCAATAGTATTATCCTAGTTGTCAAGTATAGTCTAGATAGATTCAATCCAGAACTCTTATGTCTAAGGTCCACCCTCTCTAGTAAACGTCAGAGGGTGTTGTAAATAAAAAACCATTGTAAAATCAGACATTATTTTCACCACCTGCCCTGTGTCTCTTTCCATGAATTGTAGGAAGAGAGTAATGTTTTCCTGAAATTTCCCTCTAACTTCCTCACCCAACAATATTGATGCATTAGGTTCCACCATTGGAGGAAAATCCCTATCCATGTAATATTATTATCCTCTCAAAAAGAATCATTATGAAAGAATATATTTATAATTCCAAACACATTTATCAGGACTCACAACACAACTTTAACATGTTTATCTAAGGGGAAAATCACAATAAGCCACAAAAAGTCTTTTCCCCAAACCTTGCAACATGGTCAAAACCGAGGTGCTATCACTACCCCTTACCATACTACATATAGATCATGATTAAAGAAGGGTAAAATCATTATCATATTCAAATTTATCATTATAAACTCATTTATTTTCATTTTCCATCATTTTATAACTTTTAATTTCTTATTAGGCACCATTTTCATTTCAATTTTACAAGCAAGGAAAAATAGTTCAAGTTCAACAAATTACCCAAAACCTGTTTTCCATGCGTTCCTAAAAAGATAAATGTCACAAAATAATCCTGAGTTCCTTGAATGAAGCATGAAAACTCAAACCACTTACCATACTGGGCCATAAGTCAAATCTCAACAAATCTTTGAAACAATAATGGCATCACACAATAAGTGCGTCACTTGAGGTGAAATACCATTAATAGTAACATCACACCTCAATAATAGAAATACCACCCTAGGTACTTGTATTTTACACCCATACATGAGTTATTTACTCCCTTGGATGATCTCTTAACTAAGTCCCAATTCATCTTATTCTCCTGTCTACCTTTCCAAAATAGTAATACAAAAAAATGAAAAGAAACAACCTATGATACCACTTTGTAATGTCATGGACCAAGTGAAACACACTAATACCCCGAGATGGTCGGTCACATGACCTCAAGCATGCCTCCCTATACACCAAAGATTGTTGACTAGAAGTGAGTGTCTAATGTTGATAGTGGGGAGACTATACCCTCTTTATCAAAGTATCTCAACAATGGAAATAAAAAATAAAATCTAACAAATATAATATAACTAGAAAATACCAATATCTCAAGATGAACAAAACTAGAAATACAATATCAAAACCAAACAGTAGACATGCCATGCTAAAATATGAACCAAGTGTCAAAATGAAAATCAAAAGTAAATACATTGAAAAATCCCAAGAGGATCCCAAACCACGTATGGTTACATCATCGTTGGTCCATCCCAAATCATCCATCTAAAATAGTGAATTTTACCTTATCATGTCTTGTAAACATGATGTATATTCGAGAATCAATCAGGAAACCTGAGTAGGGTGTGAGTAGTACTCAGTAGAACACCACCAATAGTGTCTAAAACAATATCCAGTCAAATAATAGTGTATGTAGTTGTATAAAAAAATAATTACAATGCATAAATAATTAGCTAACACATTATCAATTAATATTTATTTAACCAGATAAACAACCAAGTTCCAGAGGACACCCGAACCTCAATACATGCTTCAGCCTGTGCCGGGTCCGAACCATGCCACATATTCAATTAACATTTCATTATAACACATGGGATTTCATTATCCATGTCATTTCAATCCATTAGTATGGCCACTTATAAACATATTCCAATGCTAATATTTTGAGTGTAGAATGCCATGTCTAGCACCCCATGAGTATTTGGAGCATCAGTCCAAATCTCACACGTCATGGGTATTTGGAGCAACAGTCCCTATCCCATATACTTTAGAATGCATGCTCTGGGTGTAGAACGCCATGTCTAGCACCCTGCAAGTATTTGGAGCATCAGTCCCTATCTCACACCCTGTTTATCAATCATTTACACATATCATAATATATCACATTATCACATGCATCCCAATATCACATGTTTTCACATTATCACATCATATAATATTAATCAAAATTAACCCTCTTATCATAGTTAACCACCACATTCTTACATTAATTAATTCACAAGTTAATTAATCAATGTTTATTAATTAATTCAACAACTAATTAATCACATCAACTTATTTTAATTAATTTAAAAATTAATTTATCACATTTTTTCCAATGATTAATTTAACAATTAATTAATCACATTTATTTCATTGATTAATTCAACAATTAATTAATCATAATAAATGATTTTAATATTTCAATAATTAGTTCAATAATTAATTATCCCAATTCGCAATCATAATATCACAATAATTAATTTAACAATTAATTATCCCAACTCATAATCCCAATATATTAATAATTAATTCATAAATTAATTATCCCAATTCACAATAACATTATAAAATAACTAATTTATTGATTAATTATCCTAATTCACAATCACACTATCCAATCAAATCCCCAATATCTTAATCAACTAACTGACCACATTAATTAATTCAATTTAGGAGTTTCCTATTGCTAAAAGAACCTGAGAAATTGTAAAATCACATACACGTAAATGAAATCATGACTATTAGATTTGAATAATAGAACACCTACCTCAATTCATCAATGAGCGATCACCCAATAGAAATCCCCAATTTTAGTAGTGTGATGATGTAGAATGATATTCCGATCTAAAACCTAAATCCAAGATTGAATAAATTAGGGTCCTTCAAATCTTGATCTAGATCCACAATACTAGATCTAGATCCACATAACCAGATCTAGATTTAATTAAAACAGGAAGAACCAACCCTTTCTAGAATGGGAGAAGAAAGGAATAGGAATGGGAACCAAAATAGGATGGGATTCACATACTGGGAGGGGTGTATATCTTCAGTCTGAGCTTCGAATAGTAAATAATAGAGGTTAAAATGGATTTGAATCCCTCTGGGAGGGTTTTAAATTGAGATAAAATGGTTATGGGCTGAGCTAGTTAATATAAGAGTATTAGATAGGGGTTTAATTTGTTTAATAAAATTAATGGGATTAAAATCCCATACACACGGGTTTCTGCTCGAGACACATAGTTTCACCTAACCGTGCACCTTAACCATGCACCTCTTTGGGGAGGGGGGTGCATGGTTTTTTATAATTGAGTCCACATTTTCAAAAAATGTGCCCCATCCTTGAAAACCCCCTCAATCTAGTGTTTCATGGTTTACTGGGCCAGGGTGCAAGGTTAAGGAAAACTGTTTGCCGATTATGCACCACCCTCTTTCTTCCATTTTTCATAAATTTTCACCCAAACCCACTCCAAAGTAAAACCCAAACAAAAATTGCTCCACACAAGGAAAAATAGTTTCTATATACGAGCCTAAGACATATCTAGAAAAGTTTAGGTTTTTACATAAGACTTTAAAGAGTTTTTGCTAAAAAAGTATTTCCCTAAAAATCATTAAACTAAAATAGAGATAGAATTCATAGAGTTTAAGAAAATGGAGGGTGAATTTTTAAACAAGAATGAGTAAACTTTTATAAGGATTTAATGACACACCTTAGGTTTTTTATCAACAATTATTTCAATATATATATACATTCTTTAGTGATTTAAAACCAATCCTTCAAAAGGCTCGAACTATCTTATATTTTAGGAATTATAAATAAGTAATTTGATGTGATCTCAAAGTAGAGATAAGGTTTGGATAATGGTCACATGAACATGGATATAAGAAGACAAGAATGAGATTTCAGGCTAGAAGATAAAATGATAAAGGAGGAAAGAATATTCAACCATACACATGTCAAAAATGTTGAAATAAGCATCATATTAATTACCTCAAATGGATAAGGAAATGATTCAAATCTGTAATAGAATTCCATCAAGCTCATGAATGTGAAAGAGACATAAAGAATCCATCCAATGTGATGGATGAAAGTAATTCACCTCCCAATGCCCCACCCATGGTGTAATGCTTAAACTATATAGAGCAAGATAATTATGAAAGTTAGTTCACTAAACCCTGGGTCAATGAGGGTAATAAACATCATCAACCACCTATGAAAAAGGAGAAGGGGAAATATTATTCCATCAGTACTACTGTGGTGGATAATTAAAATAAAGTCATACAAGGTAAACTTACTATTCACTCAAGAATAGAAAAAGTTTTTTTTGATTCTACATATTTCTTTATATCCTTTAAGTTTTCTATGACTTTTGAATCAAAAACCTGATACCTTGATATAGAGATATCCCTAAAAATACCAAGTGGTGCGATCAATACAACCAATGTGCTTGACTCTTCTCTTTAGAGTTTGTGGGAATATTCTTCTAGTGAATTTTTTAATCCTCCCCTAGGTATAATATGACACTATACTAGGAATTTATTGTCTCTCATTATATAGATCTCGAATCAACTTTTATAAAATGGAAATATCATTTAATATTCCAAACCATCCCATGATCCTGTACAAATGAAAGGGAGATCATGAATCTACATTGGAAAATTCCTCAATGGTGTAGGTGATAATACCTAGTGAAGAAACATATCTTTCCTAAATTTTTATGATTAAGGAAATCACCAACCTTGAGTAAATGCCCATAATGAGGGAATAAAATGATTTATTTTCTATAGAGTTACCAAACCTTTTCCCAGACTGTGAGGTAGAGTTATCAATAGAGATTATACCTAGAGCTAATATTTTTTAGAAACAACCCTATAAGTTGGTATTGATTGAATTGTAGGAGTTCAAGAAGTAGATGTATGATTATTTGGACAAATGGTTTATAGGCTCTAGTAAATCATCTTAGGTTTCACCAGTGCTATTTTATAAAAAATGATGGATCAATGAGATTGTGTATCAATTACTAGGAGCTCATCAAAATCACTATAGAGAATAAGTATCCCCTTCCAAGGATTGATGACTTGTTTGATCAAGTATGAGGAGACCAGTACCTATAAAATGTGGATATTCATTCTAGATATCATCAACTAAAGGTGAAGAAGGAATATATTTATAATATATCCTTCAATATAAGGTATATATATTATGAGTTAATATTGATTCCCTTCGAACATAATAATGACCCTAAAATATTTATGGATTTTATAAATATATTCCTTAAATACTATCTTGAATTTTTTTGGAAATATTTATTTACTATATTACCATTTACTCTAAGAGTAAAGAGGAATATTAAGAGAATCTAATGATTGTGTTGGAGACATTAGGAAAAGATAAAATGTTTTCTAAGTTCACCAAGAATGACATTTAGATGCACCATGTCACATTCTTAGGGTACATGATCATAAGAGAGGGAATTTCTATCAGAACTTAAAAGATAAAGGTAATTGAGGAATGGATTAAACCTTCAAGTGTCTTAGAAATCGATAGTTTTCTTGTCATATTCTGGTAGTACCAACATTTTTATAGAAATTTATCATGATTGTCTTTCCTGCTAATTATGTTAACATGGAAAGGGATAAATAATATTTGGATATGATAATTAGAGGAGATATTTGAGGAGCTGAATAATAGGCTAATAACTATGATCATACTCACACTACCATCAAGTAGAGATGTTTTTGTGATATACAGTTATGCTTCAAAAAAGGCTTAGGTTGTGTACTCATGAAAAATAATAAAGTGATTGCCTATTCCTCACAATAGTTAAATATCTAGGAAGAGAACCACATAAAACCAGATCTAGAGTTATAATCTATGATCTTCAACTTAAATATTTGGCATCACTTCATCTATGGGGAGTAGTGTGACATATATACGGATCACAGGAGTCTATAGTATATATTCACATAGAAAGTTCTGAACATGTATGAACAAAGATGGCTATAACTGATCAAGGAATATGATTTCTCTATTCACTACCATCCTGAAAAGGTGAAAAAAGTATATGATTATATTAGAAAAAATAACCTATTACTATATCCATGATGTCGATTAAAAAAGACCCTATCTTTATGGATATAAAAATGATGGATCTAGAAATCATAATGGTAAGGAGTACATCCTACCTTTCCCAAATGACTGCCTAACCATATATCCAAGAGAAGATCAAGGAGGCATAAAGGGATGATCCAGTACTTCAAAATGAGTTGGAATTAGTAAAAGAAGATAATCTATATAAATTCTTTAATTACGAAGATGGTGTCATTCGGTTTGGAATTTGACTTTGGGTGCCTAAATCACCTGAGATAAAGAATGATCTATTAAATAATTCACATACATTATCTTTATCCATATCTACTAGAAGTACCAATATATACCATGATATTCAAGAAAACTTCTTATGAGACAACATTTGTAACACCCCAAGCTTCCACGGTACGTTTCCCTTTGAATAATGCAATGGCGTGCATTGTACGCAACTTCGAGATTCTAACACACCACAACCAATCAAACTAGCTGTTATGAATAGTAATACCTAATTTTTGAAATTTTATAAATTTTATCTTTCAAAATAGACTTCATTTTTTGATCCTTAATATCGAAATTAGCTTAGGGTGAAATTTTGGTACTTTTCGGATAACTTTCATATTTTGATGAATAGTGAAAATTACTAAATTTTAATTAAAAACAATTTTTTTAATCGAAATAATTAATAGTGATAAATTATTAATTTGAGTGGTTTTAAAGTATATTTAGAATATATTTTTACCATTTAATATAATGTTGGTAATTGTATGTAATTTCACATTTAAACCAGACATAAACAAGTGTCAATCTTTTGATAGTTATTATCTCTTAAGAGCACACTATTTGTTTTGACGATGGGAATTAATTTTTAAATTAATTAATGAAACTGATATGTTTTGAATTTGGTGAAATATACATCATTTTTGAATTCATAATATCAAATATATATTAGGCCTAATTTTTGGTATTTTTCTGAAAACTTTCATTTTTTTGATGAATAGTGAAACCACTAAGTGGTAGTTAAAAAACTGAATTTTTCATAAAACATAATTTTACCGCTTCTGTGAGGGGAATTTTGAAAATCCAAGAGACACGGTTAATATCAAGGAGTAAAATGTGGTTCAATGAGATGAAAATAATTTTTGGTGAATAGTATATTTTTACTTTTATTTACCACGGTTAAAAGTAAATAGGGTAATTAAGGGAAAAAATGATATTAATATTACCCTAAAACATGTCCTAATTCTACTGGACAAGTGTATCTCGACCAAAAACAACCTTAGGAGTAAAATATTATCATTTATATCCACTTTTATTAGATTAGGACATTTATTATTATTTAATTCAAAGAAGAGTTAAAAGAGTTAAAATCAATGTTGATTTACAAAAACATTTGCAATATAGGATTATACATAAGATAAATTCGATTTTAAATATTAATTAGAAATCTAAAAAGATTTCATACATAATGGTATTTTATTTATAATTTTTAGACATTAAATAATTTAATTTATGTATGACACAATGGTGATGAAGTAATTACCTAATTAATGAAATATTAAAATAATGGATATTACAAATATCAAAATAAATGTACTTTGAGACTTTTTATGAATTACAATAATTTTATAGGTTAATATGACATATTAGTATTGATTATATAAATTGGGTTTGAAGTAGTAATGCTGCTATGAATTTATCAAAAACAAAATACTCAATAGTGTCAAAATTGACATAAAAGAGTTTTTAAAACACATATTATATTATTAATTTATATTCAATTCCTAAAAATATAAGGTTTGGCCAAGAGACTTATATCATGATAGGTGTATCATTAATGGACCACTTGGGGGTAGGTTGGATGTATATATTATGTTTAATAACCATATAATATAAAATTACAAAGAGACATAGTAAAAGTGAAACTAATTAACTAAGAGTTAATACTTAAAGATATGGTTAATATAATGCCCCAAACCTGTCTAAATTCTATTTATTGAGTGGTTTCAGACCCATACCCAACTTAAACTTTAAATAATACACTTTGGAGCCATTAAAAACCAAATATGAATTTATTATAAAATAATATTTTTAGCTTTTCCAAAGGTGCCCCTCACCCCTCCTATAAAAGGGAACTCCCCCTTCTCACTAATTCACACATTCAAAGACTTTTGATTGTCCAAAACCTAAACAAATACTCTCTAAAATTCCCTCACTACAACCTAGAGGCATTAGTTTGATCATAAAGCCAACCTATGGTGCCCTTTTGATCAAATCAATAGGAAAAACCCGAAGAAGAGGTAATGTTTTCACCACCCTCTTTCAAGTCCCTTTCTTCTTCAACTTCTTGTTTCTTTGTTATTTCTATTCTAAAATAATAATTCCAGTATCTTATATATACTGTGATGTTATTATAAATATGGTACAACCATATTCAGTATTATATCCATCATTTGAATGGCTTGTCACCATACGTGCGTACGTACGGCTTACCGTCTCCACGTCGTGGTGTAATTGTCATTCAATAAATTATTATTTGGATGGGTATAATAATGATGTGTAATTAATGTAAATAATAAATATAACATGATAATTATTATGTCTATATGATATACCATCCAATTATATATTATTTTAACATCAAAAGAATGATATTGTTGCTGGTGCGTATATACGGACTACCGTCTCCACGAACGCGATGGGATTCATTCTCCATCGTATCCATTCAAGTATAATTCTCATTTGATGATTAAAAATAATGTTTAAGGACTTGATATAATTCTGTATATGAATAATATACAACCTATCCATAACAAACACAACTTACGTAACAAATAATATAAAGGAAAACGAGTAAGTTAACACCCGAAATGATGATAATACTAAGATATTATTAACAAATCAATATTAAAATATCATATATGAGATCATATTAATGTAAATGATTATTGTATAATTCAATAAAAAATATTTCACCATTATACAGAAGGTTAACCTACCACCGAACAAGGAAAAAGTACAATGTAAGGGGTTTCTTATCTCACTTTTAATTCCGTGAGATTTCCATTATTCGCCACTTATTTATTGTATATGGTTTGTGTACTGCCCATGATTGTATTCATTGTGTAATATACATTAATTTATGGGTATTTTAATCATCATTATATGATAATTCTTTCATGGGTTTATGTTTCGTATGTTACCAAATTGATAAGGGAATTTGATATTTCAATTTCCACTCATTCGTCTTTACGCATACTTCATTGATTATTTTACTCCAAGATTATGCGTGGAATCACTATTCATTTGCTTATGTCATAATTTCCAGTCACCTTTCTATGGATATACTTTTGATACACATAATCACTCCATTGATAAATTCTCAAGTTATCGGTATGAACTTGATAAGAGTAATTTTTACCCAATCTCAATTTGTTGAGTTAAAACATCCAATTCATTGGTGTTGTTTTTAAAAGAATATGTGTGAATGTCCTTTGATTGTTTTAAACTAAATATCAAATCATATTGAGTGTATTTATATATTTCCCACATAATTATGTCGTTGATTTGTCCTTAACCTAAGGATACGGCCTTTATGAGAGATTTCATCTCAATTTACATTCCATTGAGACTTTTTTATTTTTATACGCCAATTCACTTTTATATGGTGTATATAATGTACTTTGACATAGTATATCATGAATCCATTTATTCTCATGATATTATAAAGTTTTTATTACCTCAATTATTTGTATTCAAGTGTCTCTCTTATGGTTAGAAACTCTAACTAAAATACATTTTTTAGTGTTTTAAAGATTTATTCTTCTAAATATTTCTCATTAATGTCCATGTTTTAAAAATGGTTTTAAGAATTTATTTATATGGACATTAAATTTTTAAAATTAAAATTACTTTTTAAAGATTCAAAGTGGTATGAGACACTTTGATTCAAAAATCTATTTTTAAATGGATTCTTGACAAATAGTGTGACTTTTCAATGATTTCAAGAAAAGGGGGACATTTCTCTCTAATAGTTTTGATGATTATTTTCATCTATGTCAATATCCTTCATTATTCTCGATTGAGGTTAATATGATACAATAAAATCTTTCATATTGTATCGAATGAGTTATTTCTAACTATGCATGTGCTATTTTTATACCATTCATGGTTTGTGGAAAAATTATTGACATTTCGTATGCTAGTTTTAATACGAATGTTTATGTTATGTTTCAAACATTTCATATGAGGAATGCATTGGACTTAGTAAGTGACGGGTGGAGCCCGCTATAGCTCCTCGATGTATCGGTATGTCTCATGAGACAAACCAGGGTCTTGGCATGAGGCCTTGACAAAATCTTATTTGTAGTCATGGAACGAGGCCTTGGCTACGTGGTTATGATAGTCTGACAATATGCATTCCGTCATTATGAAAGTGGTTATTAATATTTTCATGTGATTATTCGACTAGTATAATATCCATGTGAATAAGTAAATAGAATTATTTCATTTTATACTTGCCATATTATGCTTAAGTTCAAGTTTAAAAGGATTTTGTTTTAGTTATACATTGCCTTAAATTTTTATGTTTATTTATGAAAGTTTTCGCTATATTGTTATCCTTACTAAGCAACTGAGATCACCCCTTTCAATTTTTTCCCAGGATGTGAAGAAGTATTTTATTAATGACATGCAGGGATAGTATGAGGGGATATGAAGACAATATGTTGTTGTAGTTTTTCACTTATTGATGTAATGTAAACTTTATGAATATATCTAGTGTTTCCAAGGCTACTCACCTAATCGGTCTTTCGAGACTTGATCATTCTTGTGATCATGCCAATGTTATGTAATAATGCACCGAATCTGGGTAACTAGGGTCGAGGCGTTACAGTAGGTATCAGAGGAAGTTTAGTACAAACCATGGAAGCTAGATTTAGATAAACTCCGATTAGAGAACATAGACCTAAGATGGACTTTGAGGATTAGTATAGAAGAACTTCCTAGAATTTTGGTATTGTAGAAATTTTGTGAGTTTTCTGAGCTATACATCCCTATCTAGATACGAGAAGGTAGAGGCGGTTTTGGCACAGATGTACCTAGGGGTAAAACCCGAAAACACCGCTTTGAGCTAGACTCGAACGGGAACTGGTACATGACAATGAGGCTTGCTGCACTCTTGGTTACGACACTCCCGGGGGATATGATTAGGATAATTTACATTTTATTTACAAACCAATTTGATGTATTATATATATAAGATGAGGGTAAATGGCCTTGGTTAATCCTAATGTGTTTCAAATTGAGAATATGGTGTCATGTTAATGTCTAAATGATTTTATGACTAATTTTACTCACACAATGATTTCTGGTTTTAGTCAATGGCTGGATTCCAAAGAAGTCATAGTGACTTTGAGAATGATGTACAAGGTGGGAACAGTGGTGGCAATGAGTAACAAAATGGAATGTTGATAGGCGTAAAAGATATCATCTTTATGCCAAATCAATTTTCCAAAAATATGATCAAAAATATATATATTAACTAATTCCAAGACTCAACAAAGAAGAGAATGGTGATGAATGATAAGAGCTCCAGTAGTGGAGACCATGGAGAAAAGAATCCTCAATTTCCATCATGTAGGAAATGTGGAAGGAGACACCCAGGAAAGTGTCTCAATGGGATAAAGAAATGATTTACGTGCGGGAAGGAAGGACATAAAGAGAAAAATTTCTGAAGAAAAATGAAGAGTACTATGGAAGAAGATAAAAATGGTCCCAAGAATCCATTTACAGTCATTTGCCGTAAATGTAGGGGACCTGGCCATTACCCAAGTGAATGCCCTATTCTATAGGATATTTTCTTGGTCAAAGAAGAATCTATGAGGGAATAAATGGTTAGAGAAATGTTTAAAAAGTATTAGTGCTCCTTGTTGATGGGTTTACTTTGGAATAATTTTCTCTTGTATTTTTAACCCTGAAGTTTTCCATGTGAGAATGATATTTGAGGAAGAATTATCTTTTATCTTGTGGATATAGTTATAAATAACCATTTGGTTTTATATGATCATTGGGTTTGAGGAAATTATAAGTTATTATAATTTGGGATGAAAATTCAAGGTATGAGATAAGATTTGTGGTTAAATTATGTTATGGTTATTTTGAGGAATTTATCTCATTTTGGTAATGTTATAAAATATATTTTTTGAAAAAGGACAACACGCAGACCGTATGACAACCCGTCACGTTGGACAAAGCTGTGGGAATCGAACCCACAACCAAAGTATGATTGGGATTTATCGCCTACCACTGGACTACGTGAAGTCCCTGGTTAGTGTGACTATTATTTTCAGTTAAATGATTTTCTTGATCAATAATAATTTGGTTTGGGATCTTATGTATTATCAAATGAATACCCTTAGTATAGGAAAATGATTTGGCGATTAAGTGATAAATGTTATTTTGGAAGTTGTTTGCTTTGTTGTGAACACTATATACCCAAGGAAAATAGAATAGTATGGGATTTCATTTGAGGAGTAATGGTGGATTTTTATATATGTTTTTATTGTGGATTTATAGTGATTTGGGTTATTTATGGGAATGAATAGGTTAATTACTTTTAAGTATGTGACTTTAAGAGTAATTAATGTCGTTTAGAGATACACTTTAACGTGGAAGACTACATTCTTATAAGTTTTGGGTATCAATATTAGTTTGGATTATATTGAAGGATTTTAAGGACAATTTATTATTGAATGGTATTTATTTAAATTTGGGGTATTGATGGTTTAATTTTAGAAATTAAGATTAGTTTTTTTCTCTAATAGAATATCCATTTGGGAGATCATCAAATATTTTACTAACCATTTTGGTTTTGATTAATCTCTAAAGACAAGGTAAATTTATAGTTTATCCTATGTGGATCATGTATTTTTATAGAAGGTTATTCCAGTTCTTCTATTGTGACCAAGTCTTCTTGAATACTCATTCTTCAAAAAAATGAGTTAGTGGTAAAAATTTATTAAAGAATGAAACTCTACTTAAAAAGTAAGTATATCTCTTTATGTTCTTAGTCAATATCATAAATGAATTCCTCATCCTTATGTAATGTAACTTAAAAAAATGTTGTCTGTTTACTTTTCCTACTGGGAGACTAATGACCGTTTGTCCCAACACAAGTTCATGATTTTCTTATTGTTAACTTTCTCCTGATCATGTTTTCTATCCCTCTCCATCAGAACTAAACACTTAGTTTATCATCCATATCCATATTTTCCTACATGGAATCCTAGTATGGGTTATCTTGGGTGACCTTTATACCTATCTTCCTTTATTTTAAAGTGATAGTTTTGTTGACTCTTTTTCTGATGTGGGACCTTCCATTATATTCTCAAGCCCAATTTTAAAAAAATTGTGAGGATGCAATTAATTGAAGGAGGGGAGAATGTAACACCCCAAGCTTCCACAGTACGTTTCCCTTTGAATAATGCAATGTCGTGCATTGTACGCAACTTCGAGATTCTAACACACCACAACCAATCAAACTAGCCGTTATGAATAGTAATACCTACTTTTTGAAATTTTATAAATTTTAACTTTTGAAATGGACTTCATTTTTGGATTCGTAATATCAAAATTAGCTTAGGGTGAAATTTTTTGTACTTTTCGGATAACTTTCATATTTTGATGAATAGTGAAAATTACTAAATTTTAATTAAAAACAACTTTTTTAATCGAAATAATTAATAGTGATAAATTATTAATTTGAGCAGTTTTAAATTATATTTAGAATATATTTTTACCATTTAATACAATTTTGGTCATTAGATGTAATTTCACATTTAAACCAGACATAAACAAGTGTCAATATTTTGATAGTTATTATCTCTTAAAAACACGCTATTTGTTTTGACGATGGGAATTAATTTTTAAATTAATTAATGAAACTGATATGTTTCAAATTTGATAAAATAGACATCATTTTTGAATTCATAATATCAAATATATCTTAGGCCTAATTTTTGGTATTTTTCTGGAAACTTTCATTTTTTGATGAATAGTGAAACCACTAAGTGGTAGTTAAAAAACTGAATTTTTCATAAAACATAATTTTTCCGCTTATGTGAGTGGAATTTCGAAAATCCGAGTGACACGATTAATATCAAGGAGTAAAATGTGGTTCAATGAGATGGAAATAATTTTTGGTGAATAGTAACTTTTTATTTTTATTTACCACGGTTAAAAGTAAATAGGGTAATTAAGGGTAAAAATGATATTAATATTACCCTAACACATGTCCTAATTCTATTTTACAAGTGTATATCGACCAAAAACAACCTTAGGATTAAACTATTATCATTTAGGTACACTTGTATTAGATTAGGGCATTTATTATTATTTAATTCAAAGAAGAGTTAAAAGAGTTAAAATCAATGTTTATTTACTAAAACATTTTTAATATAGGGTTATACATAAGATAAATTCGATTTTAAATATTAATTAGAAATATAACAAGATTTCCTACATAATTATATTTTATTTATAATTTTTAGACATCAAATCATTTAATTTATTTATGACACAATGGTGATGCAGTAATTACCGAATTAATGAAATATTAAAATAATTGATATTATAAATATCAAAATAAATGTAATTTGAGACTTTATGAATTAAACTAATTTTAGAGGTTAATATGACATATTAGGATTGATTATATAAATGTTTTTCTAAGTAATAATGCCGTAATAAATTTATCAAAAACAAAATACCCAATAGTGTCAAAATTGACATAAAAGAGTTTTTAAAAAACAAATTATATTCTTAATTTATATTCAATTCCTAAAAATCTAATGTTCTGCCAATAGACTTATATCATGATAGGTGTATCATTAATGGACCACTTGGGGGTCTCTTGCATGTATATAGTATGTTTATTAACCATATAATATAAAAATAAAAAGAGACATTGTAAAAGTGAAACAAATTAACTAAGAGTTAATACTTAATGATAAGGTTAATATAATGACCAAAACCTATCTAAATTCTATTGTTTGAGTGGTTTTCAACCCATCCCAAACTTGAACTTTAAATAATCCACTTTAGAGCCATTATAAACCGAATATGAATTTATTATAAAATAATATTTTTAGTTTTTCCAATGGTGCCCCTCACCCCTCTTATAAAAGGGAACTCCCCCTTCTCACTAATTCACACATTCAAAGCCTTTTGGCTCGGCCAAACCCTACCCAAATACTCTATAAACTTCCCTAACTACAACCTAGAGGCCTTATTCTTATCAGAAATCCAACCTATGGAGCCCTTTTGATCAAATGAAAAGGAAGCACCCGAAGAAGAGGTAATGTTTTCACCACCCTCTTTGAAGTTCCATTCTTCTTCAAATTTTTCTTTATTTGTTATTTCTATTCTAAAATAATAACTACCGTATATTCTATATACTGTGATGTTTTTATAAATATGGTACAACCATATTCAGTATTCTATCCATCCTTTGAATGGCATGTCACCATACGTGCGTACGTTCGGCTTACCGTCTCCACGTCGTGGTGTAATTGTCATTCAATAAATTATTATTTGGATGGGTATAATAATGATGTTTAATTCATGTAAATAATAAATATAACATGATAATTATTCTGTCTATATGATATACCATCCAATTATATATTATTTTAACATCAAAAGAATGATATTGTCGCTCGTGCGTACATACAGACTACTGTCTCCACGAACGCGATGAGATTCATTCTCCATCATATCCATTCAAGTATAATTCTCATTTGATGATTAAAAATAATGTTTATAGACTTGATATAATTCTGGATATGAATAATATAAATCCTATACATAACACACATGGCTTACGTAACAAAGAATATAAAGGAAAACGAGTAAGTTAACACCCGAAATGACGATAATACTAAGATATTATTAACAAATCAATGTTAAAAGATCATATATGATATCATATTAATGTAAATGATTCTTGTATAGTTCAATAACAATTATTTCATGATTATACATGAGGTTAACCTACCGTCGACCAAGGAAAAAGTACAAAGTAATGGGTTTTTTATCTCACTTTTAATTCTGTGAGATTTCCATTATTCACCACTTATTTATTGCATGTGGTTTGTGTACTACCCATGATTGTATTAATTGTGTAATATACTTTAATTTATCTATATTTATATCATCATTGTTTGATCCTTCTTTCATGGGTTTATGTTTCGTATGTTACCAAATTGATAAGGGAATTTGATATTTCAATTTCCACTCATTCGGCTTTACGCATACTTCATTGATTATTTTACTCCAAGATTATGTGTGGAATCACTATTCATTTTCTTATGTCATAATTTCCACTCCCCTTTCTGTGGATATACTATTGATACACATAATCAATCCATTGATAAATTCTCAAGTGATCGGTATGAACTTGATAAGAGTAATTTTTACCCAATCTCGATTTGTTGAGTTAAAACATCCAATTCATTGGTGTTGTTTTTACAAGAATATGTGTGAATGTCCTTTGATTGTTTTACACTTAATATCAAATCATATTGAGTGTATTTATATTTTTCACACATAATTATGTCGTTGATTTATCCTTAACCTAAGGATACAACCTTTATGATAGATTTCATCTCAATTTACATTCCATTGAGACTTTTTTGTTGTTATACGCCAATTCACTTTTATATGGTTTATATAATGTAGTTTGAAATAGTATATCATGAATTCATTTATTCTCATGATATTATAAAGTTTTAATTACCTCAATTATTTGTATTCAAGTGTCTCTTGTTTGGTTAGAAACTCTAACTAAAATACATTTTTAGTGTTTTAACGATTTATTCTTCTAAATATTTCTCATTAATGTCCATGTTTTAAAAATGGTTTTAAGAATTTATATATATGGACATTAAAGTTTTAAAATTAAAATTACTTTTAAAAGTTTCAAAGTGGTATGAGACTCTTTGATTCAAAAATCTATTTTTAAATGGCTTCTTGACAAATAGTGTGACTTTTAAATGATTTCAAGAAAAAGGGGGATATTTCTCTCTAATAGTTTTGATAATTATTTTCATCTATGTAAATATACTTCATTATTCTCGATTGAGGTTAATATGATACAATACAATCTTTCATATTGTATCGAATGGGTTATTTTTGACTGTGGATGTTCTATTTTTATACCATTCATGGTTTGTGGATAAAGTATTGACATTTCGTATGCTAGTTTTAATACGAATGTTTATGTTATGTTTCTAACATTTCATATGAGGAATGCATTAGACTTAGTAAGTGACGGGTGGAGCCCGATATAGATCCTCGATGCATCGGTAGGTCTCATGAGACAAACTAGTGTCTTGTCACGAGGCCTTGACAAAATCTTATTTGTAGTCTTGGAACGAGGCCTTGGCTATGTGGTTATGATAGTCTGGCATTATGCATTCCTTCATTATGAAAGTGGTTATTAATATTTTTATGTGATTATTCGACTAGTATAATATCCATGTGAATAAGTAAATGGCATTATTTAATTTTATCCTTTCCATATTATGCTGAAGTTCAAGTTTAAATGGATTTTGTTTTAGTTATACATTGCCTAAAATTTTTATGTTTATTTATGAAAGTTTCCGCTATATTGTTATCCTTACTGAGCATCTGAGCTCACCCCTTTCAATTTTTTTCCCAGGATGTGAAGAAGTATTTTATGAATGACCTACATGGATAGTATGAGGGGATATGAAGACGATATGTTGTTGTAGTTTTTCACTTATTTATGTAATGTAAACTTTATGAATATATCTAGTGTTTCCAAGGCTACTAAACTAATCAGTCTTTCGAGACTTGATCTTTCTTGTGATCATGCCAATGTTATGTAATAATGCACCAACTCAGGGTAACTGGGGTCGGGGCATTACAACATGAAAAAATAGATTTTAAGTACACATAAAAGTGCTTGGTATGTCAAAAAATTAAAGTAGAGAAATATAATTATAAGGGTATGATGAAACTATTGCACATACATAGATGGAAACTAGAGAACATAACTATGGAATTTATAACTGGTATACCAAATAAATCCAAATGAAGAAATGAAAAATAGGTTGTGGTGGATCTAGTCACCATGATTGACACTTAATCTCTATTTGGGAAGATTTTTCACTTGAACAACTTGATATGATATACACAAAGGAAGTGGTGAGGCTTCATGGGGAACCAATTTTGATAATCTCTAATCATGATCCATGGTTCATTTCTAAATTTTTGAGAAGTATTCTATATGATCTGAATACTGAATTGAATTTTAGTATGTCCTATCACCCCCAAAATGATGGTTAATCTAAAAGTACCATTTAGACACTTGAGGACATGTTGAGTGCACAATAAATGGAATTTAAAGGTGGATGGTATCAACATCTCTAATCAGTTGAGTTGTCATAAAATAAGAACTTCCACTCAAGTATTAAAATGGATCCATATGAAACTCAATATAGGAAGTGATGTAGACATCCTACTCATTGGGATAAGGTTAGTGAAACAAGTTACATGGACACGATCTTTTGAAAGATATGACAGACAAGGTTCAAGCAATCTAACAATATTTAAAGTAGCTTAAAGTCGGTAGAATATCTATGCACATATGTTGAAGGGACTTGGAGTTTGAAATTTAGGATAAATTTTTCCTTTGAATATCACCATAGAAGAGAGTCAAATAGTTTAAAAATAATGGAAAGCTTATCCATAGGTACATTGGACCATTTGAGATCCTTGATTGTATAGGATTTGTAGCCTATCAGCTAACACTTATATAAAACACGGATCAAGTTTAGGATGTGTTCCATGTATTTCAATTGAGGATGTACATACTCAATCCCTCACACATATTGAATCTGGAGGTAGTATAATTGGATCATGAGCTATCTTAAAAGGAGAATCTAGTGAAGAGATTATACCATAGAGAAAATTTTCTACATAATAAGATATATAACCTTTTGAGAATAATATATATAAACCATGAATATGAATAGGAAAAAAGTAAGCTTGAGGAAAAATTAATCAAAAGTAACCTCATATATTCTCAATCCATAAAATAAATTATAATCTTGCGGATGAAAATTAAAAAGAAGGAAGAATGTAATGACCAAAAATTTATAAATGTTATTTGTTTCATGAATAAATGTTTTCTATGTTATATAAAATTATAAAGATAATTCACATAGATAAACTAAAAATAATTTATTTTATTAATATAGATTTTAATTTTAGTTAACAACTACATCCATGAAAATTATAAATATTAAAATGGGGGGAAAATATTAAATAGAAAAACTAGAATCTGAAAACATAGATCATTCCAATTTGCTAGATTTAACGACCCCATGAACAAAAATATGGAACCGGAATGTAATATTATTAAACCTATCAACATATTAGAAAAGTAAAATATATAACCTCAACAGTAATTGTAGTGAATGTTTAATAAAGGAAATAAGTGGTATTTATAGGAGGTAATATGACAATTGGAATAGTAATGTGACCACTAAAATAGTAATTCGACTATTATAAATAGTAACCTAACTATTGGGAATAGTAACACAACTGTTATAATAGTAATTTAACATCCAAATAATTAAATGTATTATAAATAATACATATATAGTGGTTAGCGTGGTGCCCAGGTGGTAAACACTCTAATACCGCATCCAAAAGACCATAGTTAAAATATTGACAACGCCCATGGGGATTTATTACATAGGCATGACACAGGTAGGTGGTGACACAATCATGATGTGGGTAGGTAGTGACATAGACCTGATATAGGCTTGGTGACATAGGTAAGATAATGTAGGCATGATTTTTCACTAAGCATTTAGGTCATGTTCATGGGCCACTTGGCCTTGGTCCTTTAGGCTATGAAATGGGTCTCCCTATAACCAGATTAAAAAGTTTTCTTTTATTTCATAATATAAAGTGTCTTTGACCTCAAATTAAAAAAAAATATTTATCATGATTAATTTTATAAAATATAACTATTATAATTTCATAAAATAAATATCATGATTTAAAAACCCAAATAATTTTTTCATACTTTTTAATAAAATTTATTTTAATGTCTTTCATAATAAATATTATTTTTATGTTGACAATTAAAATTAGCTATGATAGAAAATTATTTTGATAAAATTGAAGTAATTTCTTGAATCAACATGTTGAAATTTTACAAGGTATTTTTTTGATAATTTTATGAGAAACTTCAAATTTGAGTGAATATTGAAAATATAGTTTTTTTATAACCCATGTATTTTAAATTTCGTAATTAATGATGTAATAATGAAACAGTCAATTATATAATTTTATTATTGGATACAAATATATTTAATATGTTAAATAATCCATAAAATTCCAATTATAAACCTTAAAAGCCTTTTCAAAAGTCTAATAGTCACAAGTGTCCATTTAAATAAACATTTTTTTTTCATTTTTCTCTTCACTTTTTTATAATTTTAATGTGATTAAAAGTCCTAAAATCATATTAATTTATTAAAATATATTTCATAATTTCAAAAATATTACTAGTTAATGGTTTACATTGAATATAATAATTTATCAATAATTTATCCTTAAAATACCTCTCTCCTCATGTATAAATTACCCCCACACTTCCCTTGGGAAACAAATCCTCCCCCACTCAATAAAGCCAAATATATGACCCAATCCTCTATCTAAATTCTCATACAATCCTTTAGAATGTTCTAGATCAATGAACTCCAAATATTCAAAGAGTCTAGCGCTATAGAAAATAAGCAACACAGAGAAGAGGGTAAGTATTCATCAAATTTTGTTCTCATTTTCCTATTCTCTCCCTCTTTATCTCTATTCCTTTCAAACCCAAATATTATATTATTAATTGAGTAGTATTTTAAAAATATATTTAATATTTTAACCTATTATAATTATTATATTTATTATTTATTTTATATTTCTCTTTATTATTCTTTTGACAATGTCCCATTAATGGCCGATTAACTTACAACAAGGATATTTCCAATTACTTTTTTTTATTTCCACCCTTATATATTTTAAAAATAAATTATTTGAAATATGTAAATGTATAAATATAATTATTTCAAATATTTTGGAGTTAATTGTAATAATTTATAAATATAAATAAATCTAGATCCTTAAATCAAAGAAAAATGAGAAATTTTAATAAAAATATGATATTAAAACATTTCAACTTTAATAAAGGGTATTAAATAGTAGAATCCAATGATTATAATTGAACAAGAGTGAAAAAAGAACATAATTCTCTTGAACCAAACTCCCTATCTATTGTGTTTTGGCCTCTTTCAAATAATTTTTTTGGAATACTAATTTTGATCTAATATATCCCATGTATTTTAGGTTTTGATGATCACATGTACACTTTATACCCTCATTATAATATTTTTTTGAGTGTGTTGATCATGTTTTATCCAATTCTTATGTGTTACATGGTTAAATTTGATTAAATATGCGTTTTGTATGTTTTTTGCTGAAATCCACCTAATTCTAGAAAATCGGATATGTGCCATTTTTTTTCTACATGGTGAAATCACCTATGTAGATCAATCGGCTGCATTAATCACCTTTTTTAGTCAATCATATACTTCAATTGACTACACCACAGAAGTACCTATGTGGAAATCACCTACACAAAAAAGATCACCTATATGAGAAATCAGCTATGTAGATCATTTGGCTATGTAAAATGGTTACATAGAGTAATAGGTTTTGTAAATCACCTATTTGTTTTAATCATTTATGTCATTCCAATCATCTATGTTATTTTTAGCCACATGAGTAAAAGGTTTATGTGATTCAATTTTTTTACTTGAAGAAAAACTAACTATGTGGATTCAAATATGAAAACCAACTACATGGATCCAATTCTGAAAATATGATACGTCATGCTGCAAGTTGGTATTTATAATCATTGAAGAAATTTACTTTTATTTTAATTATTTTGGTCAATTTTTATTTTTTTTATTACCTCTTTAAGTAAAAATTTAATATAATAAGAGTCAAGTACTGAAACAGAAGAGAAATATAAGGATAATTTATTTTTTCTCTACTGTTGCTGAGGTATTTCAAGGAAAAGGGAACTGATCCCATATTCTATCGATAATGTATGGGGAACATAAATAAAATTTAGTGAATTAATTTCATATAGTGGACTCATTTTTTCATGAGAATTTTTCTCAAAGAAAAACTAAAGTACACAAAATAAATATAGATAAATATTTCTCAAAATCTATCTAAAAAACACTATATTATCTACGTAATAAGGAAAAGAAGTATAATCTCATCAGCTATTCTTATTGATGATACTTTATGAGTTTATAAGACTCTCCTTGATCTTATTATACTTAAAATAATATCTCTTTAATATATATTCTTTTTTGTTATTTTTATGTTATAGACATAAGCTGAAATCTATAAAAACTCTTTGTTTAGTATCTTTCATTATAATGGATACCAATAAAATAAAATTTTAAGTATATTTATTGTAAATCCTTTATGGATCTTGTTTTAAATATACTAGGATTTTACCAAGTGTATAATACTTTCACTCAGTCACAAAGTCCCTAAAAAATGGACTCACAGTCCCCGAAAAAAGGACTGGTCAAGTGAAAATCATCACACTCATTGAGAAGAGTGGCGGTGGAGTGGAATAGAGGACTTATATTATCTGAAAAACTATAAATATATTCATATATTTATATTATTTATCTATTAATTAAGCTGCATTCATTTGAAATAACATATCATACGTTAGTCATAAATTATAGAGGGAGTTTTTTCATAGTGAAGAAAAATCTGAAGAACTAAATTTACACCCCACTTAATTCTTAGTACGACTAGTCTCAAGAAAAAATTGGTATTAGAGAATTTTATTTTTTAGTTTCCAATTATAAAAACATGAAATCCAAATATCTCTTAAATAATGTCCACTATTACTAAAAAGAGATAAGGGATGTCTATGGTTAGAGAACCCTATTTTATGGGTGAGAATTATGAATGTTGGAAGGCACAAATGATCATATATCTATAAAATCTTGGTTGGAAGGTTTATATCAAATATGTAAATACTTATACAATTCCAGTGACTCAACTAGAGACTGTTTATGTAGATACTAAAGAAAATATGATATTAATTAAAAATACATGAATTCCATAGTCAGCGAATTAGATCCGGATGAGTTCAACAAATATTATCAATTTCAAACAGCCCAAGAAATGTGGACTAAAATATTAGTTTCTTATGAGGGAACAAAAAATTTGTGTGATATTATAAATAATACTTCCAAACTAAATTTTTACACTTTTAGAGTGATACATGGTGAGAATATCACATAGTTAAATGATATACTTATAGAAATTTTAAATAATGCTGCTGATTTAGGGGAACCTATTGCTAAACTAGATCAGGATTTGAATGTTCTCATAATACTACCACTAAGGTGTAGTTGTATTTTTTAATATATTAGACAATAAAAAATGGTCAATAAATTCAAAATAAAAGATATTATTGGTGCTTTGATGACAAATGAGTAAGATATGGAACATAAGGATAGAGAACATAGGTTAGTTAAGAAGGATTACATTGATTTAAAAGTTTCAGTTTTAAAGGATGAAAAGAAGTGTATATAAATTCAAATAGATGAGCCATCTAATGTAAATTATTCAAGAAGTTATTACTTATAAAACATGATTTCTCAATTTAAAAAAAATATTCAATAATTTCTATAAAATGATAATAGGTTTTAAGAAACCTTTTAACAAGTATAAAAAGATAGATGGAAATTATAAGTATGTAAGATATTATGAATGCAAGAATCTTGGACATATCAAGCTTGATTGTCTACAACTTCAAGAAAACAAAAATTTAGAAAATAAATACTTCAAGAAGTTTAGATATAAAAAGAAGGATAAAAAATCCATGAACGAAACATAGAGAGATTCAAAGGATTCTAGTGATGTTTCATCTTTAGAATTAAAAGTTGATCATTATAATCAGAAATCTAACATGTGTTTTATGTATAATACAGATGAGATAAATTCATTCTATTCTTTTGATAAAGAAATTGAATTAGAAAATGATAATTGATCATTTGAGTAACTGAATGAATATTGTTCCATGATCGAAACAAATTACGAATTTTAAAAAATAAAAATAAAACACTCAAAAAATCCAATAATGTTATTACCAATGAAAAATACGACTTATCAAAATAAATTTTTATTTTAAAAACCTAACTAGAAAAGTTTTTTGTATCCTGTATTGTACATGGAAATAGAATTAGAAAATTTCAAAAAAAAAATTATTGACTTCAAATATTCTTCAAGTATATTTAAAAATGGAGAAAATTATTTAAATAAAATTATTGGAAACAATAAAATTCATAAAAATAAATTTGGAATATGAAATCAGGGTGAAAAACAAAATTTCTACAAAAAATATTTCTCACCTTGTTCCAAGAATAAAAATCTTTCAAAAATTACTTGTTTTCATTGTTTTAATCTAGGGAAATAGGAAAATAGCTATAGTTTGAGAAACCCATAGATATGTGGAGTTAAAAATTATTTTTTCTTGAATTTGTTTTCAAAGTTCAGTGCTTGAAGTCTTGAGCAACACAAAAATATTTGGGTTCCTAAATCCTTAGATTCTAATGTTGATAGACCGAATGAAATATGGGTACCAAAACAATTTCTTGGTTAATATGTCTTTTTAGGTAAAAAGGTCCAAGGGAGTCAATGAGATATTGTATATGGTTAGTGTATTCTCAAGGAATATGAGTGGATATTTCCCTAATTTTCAATTCTAATCAAAGATATATAGAGGTTATGTCACCTTTTGTGACATTATTAAAGGAAAAATTATGGGAGTTTTATATGTTTGAAATATAAAATTTATCCTTATTTAAAATGTTCTTTATATGAAGGGTTTAAAAAATAATATTATAAGCATATATCAACTTTTTGATGAAGGTTATTTTATTTATTTTTCAAATAATTATTTGTCTATTTTTAACGATAAAATTATTAAATTTAAGGTGCCAAAAACATATAATGTCTATACTCTAGATCTTAATTGATTGAGTAAAAAAAATATAAAATATTTAAATGATGAAACACATGAGTCATGGATATATAATTGAAGATTGTGACATTATAATGTTCATTATTTAAGAAATTTGTTCAAAAAGAAATTTAGTTTCAGATTCACCTCAACCATAATTTAAAAAAAGAAGTTATGGGATGAATTCTAAATGGGAATTAAACATGAAACATCTTTTAAACCAATTAAATATGTTTCTACTATTGGACCCTTTGAAATTATTCATATGTATTTTTTGGTCTATCTAGAGTTTCAAGACTAAGAGGAAAATATATTTTTTATGTTTTAGTTATTGATTTCTATAGATATACCTGGGATTTATTTTTTTTATGTATTAAAACTTATTCTTGTTTTGTTTTTATATGTTTTTTTAAAACTAGTTCAAAAAGTGAATGACTCCAAAATTATTGCATTAATAAGTTTCCATGGAGTATAATTTGAAAACTAGGAGTTTAATTCCTATTTTACAATACATTGTATCAAGAATACCTTTTCTGCTCATAGGAAACATCAATATAACAGTGTTGTTGAATGAAGGAATTGGAATTTTCATGAAATTTATAAAACTATGTAATGTGAATATAACATGCCTACACATTTTTTGGGCTGAAACAATAAATACAACATGTTATGTCATAAATTTATTTTTAATTAAACATTTTTAAATAAAAAACCCAATGAAATGGGGAATAATTGAAAGGAATAATTTGAATACTTTAAGGTTTTTGGATGCAAGGTATATATTCGAAACACCAAGGATAATCTTGGAAAGTTTGATCCAAAGACTGATGAAGTTATCTTTCTAGGCTATTCCTCTATTTCAAAAGTATATATAGTTTTTAAAAATGGTCAAATATTATTGAATAATAACCAAATTTGAAATTTTATGAAAGTGATCCATTTGATCACAAAATAATTCAAGTTGATGAACTATGTGATTCTTTTAAAAACATGACTCATAAACCCATTTTTGTTAAAAAAAGGATAAATAATTGTAACTTGATTTTCTAGAACTAAATCCCGAAATGTTGGATGCTAGTGAACCTGAAAGTGTGCTAGATAAGCATCCTAGAACCCATAAGAACCATCCCATAGAAACTATTATTCAATGTTTAGATGAAGGGATTAGAACTATAAGGAATGTATAAAACCTGGTATTGTCTTATGAATGTTTTTCTAAGTTAAAATCTAAGTCTGTAGAATAAGACTTAGTAAATGGAAGTTGGCTTGTAGCTGTGTAAGAGGAATTAAACCAAATCAATATATAAAAAGTATGAGAATTATTTGATAGACCCTCTGACTATCTTGTTATAAAAACAAAACGATTATTTAGGAATAAGAAATATGATCACGGTATAATAACTAGGAATAAGGTTAGACAAGGAGATAAAGCGTATAATCATGAAGAAGGTATTGAATATGATGATACATTTTCTATAGTATCTAGGTTAGAATCCCTTATGATTATTCTATCATATACATCATATATTAATTTTAAATTATATCAGATATATGTAAAATATTCTTTTATAAATATATTTCTAATAAAGGAAGTTTATGTTGAACAACACCTTAGTTTTTGAAGCCCCTATTTTTGAAATTCAGTTTTTAAACTTACCAAAGATATTTATGGAATTAAATAAGCACTTTGGTCTTGGTATAAACATTTAAGTTCTTTTATTTTATCAAAAGGGTTTTCAGTAGGTAACGAAGATCCTACTTTATTAATGAAAAGTTTATCTTTAGATATATTGTTAGTAAAAATATATGTTGATGATATAATTATTGGTTTTAAAAATATTTTTAATGATTTTTCAATACTCATGAAAAAATAATTTAAAATGAGGATGATTGGTGAGTTGAATTATTTTCTAGGTTTTCAAATTTATCAAAAAGAGTTTGGTAATGTGCTAAATTGAAGAAAATACATACTAGACTTACTTAAAAGGTTTGGACTTGAAAGTGGTAAAGTACATACTACCCCTATGGGTTCTAATGACAAAATTGACTTGGATGAAATGGGAAAACTAGTTGAAAACAATCCTTATAGAGGAATTATTGGGAGTTTATAGTATTTTACTACTTGTAGACCAAACATTTTGATTGTAGTATGTATTTTAACTTGATTTTAAGCTAGTACTAAAGAATTTCATTTAAAAGACACTAAAATAATTTTAATATATTTAAGATGAAAAATTTATCTTTCCTTGCTTTTTCAAAAAAAATTATTTTAATTTAGTATCTTATTTAGATGCTAATTTTAGTGTTTATAGAATAAATATAATGAGTACTTTAGGAACCTATCACTTTCCAGGTAAATATCTGATATATATTTTTCTAGTAAGAAGCAATACTCTATTGCATTGTCTACCATTGAAGAAGAATATATTGCTACTGGTAGTTATTGTGCACAAGTTTCATGGATGAAACAAATCTTAATGGACATTGGATTAATTTATAATCAAGTATCAATTAAATGTGATAAAACTAGTGCTATAAATATTTCTAGGATTCTAATAAATTATTTAATAACAAATTATATAAACATAAGGCATTATTTCTTAAGAGATCCTGCTCAAAAAGGGGATATTTATCTTGAATGTATCTCTATAGAGAATCAACTAACAGATATTTTCACTAAACCGCTTACGTGTGAGTTTTTTGATTTTATTAAAATAGGATTTGAGTTTATTTATTTTTAAGTAAATTTGAAGTGTTTTATTTATTATTATTTACACGAATTTATTCTATATATTATTGATGAAATTTAAAATTGATTGCTCTATTATAATATTTATTATAATTATATGTGAAAATTACTCCTCTATTTGTTGTTTTTTTATTTAAATATTTTCAATTTATAAAATATAAATTATTTTATTCTCTTTAGTTTTTATTTATTTATTCATTAGTCATAAGTAACCCTAAACCGAAACCATGTATGTAATAAAATTATGACTTGGGTAAGTGATCTAATATAAAATCGACTCTTGAACCTTTTTCCATTTTCTTTCATAAACTATCTTCAATGTTAAACCATTTTCTCTAAAGAATCAGCTCATATTCAACTATCAAATGACCTATTCGAAACAGGAAAGTCTAATCATGTGAATGATGAAATCTCAAGTTCATATAAGAAATCAGATGAAACCAGATTAAAATTTGTTGTGGGAAAGGCCATAGATATGGAGTGGGTGAAGGAAACTCATTTTTTTAAGAAAGCTCTTGAGTTTCAAGGATGGGAGTTTGTGTTTGAGGAAAAGAAGTCAGGTTTTTTGTGTATAATAATTTAATGAGTTCATGATGAATACCATGTTTCATTTTAATCAAACAGAGGATATAATCTCATAAAATATTAAATGAAAGGAATTGGTATTTTATTCTACTGAAATGGAAGATATCTTTAATTTTCACCATGAGGGTGACTTTTCTTTTAGTTAGATTCTTATTAGGATAAGCTCAATATGTTCAAATGAAGTGTTTAGGTTTTTTGGGAACCTCTATTTTGGGAATGAAACCTATGAAAGAGTTGTGTTATGAATGGAAGGTTTTTTTTACATTCTTACAGATGGGTAAAACAAAAATATTAGGAGATATAGAGAAAGTTATTTTTCAAGATATGCATTTGATTCACATCCTGATCAATAATGTAAATTTGAGTTTTCAAAGATATATAATGAGGTTAATACATCATTATTGGGAATGGAAAAGGAAAATTAAACTATTATTCTTATGGTATATTAATATATTTAATCTTGGAGAGGAAATAAGTAGATTTTAATGAAGTTAATGTAGTGGAATTTCATAAAATAAATAACCTATCATCTGTTCTTCTGAAGATGATTAGGTATTTCTAGAATCATATTTCAAGTAATTTGAAGGCTATGGGTCAGGAAAGTGTGACTCAGGGGGAGTTATCTCAGACCTCCCTACTTAATGATGAAACACCTGCTGATATGGTGTATGTTAGGGTTATAGAGGATGAAATTTGTTTAAGAACCAATTCTTCATTTCTAGTCATCAGTTCTATAGTTGGTGAGCCTGCTCAAATTCGGGAGGATGTGGATCCTCATTGCCAAGATACCAGTGGAGTTGTTGTGTCTAATATATAAGGTCAACATGATGAGACGGTTGTTGAGAAAACTATTTCTTTTCCTAAAGATAGCCCAGTTGAGACTGGGCCTACGGGTTCTGAAGTTCATATAAGACCATAGTTAGAGGAAGTGCATGAAGTAGATGATCTAATTATTCTTTGATCACAAGTTGATAAAATAGGGGGTGATGATGTGGTTATAGAATCTAAAAAGTATTTCCATACACCATCATTACCTTCAAATAATCATGGAGTAGATTCTTATTCATAAAAAAATTAAAAAATAATAGAAAAATAAGTGGATTATAATGAAATAATTATGGATAATGAAAATATGAGTGTATATTGATTCAATTTAAAAGTGGCGCTATTTTCCTATAAAGATGACATAAGAGAACTTAAAGAGTCCTATTTCTCCAAGTCAAACTTTTATTATTTATTTGGGATAGTTATTTCCCAAATATAGATGATCTATAGTCTTTGGATAGATCTCAACCTTGAAATAAGCTAGTTATAATATTATTTTTAATAAATTTAAAGAAATAAAATCCTTGGTAAGTGGTTTGAAAGATGTTTCCCTACAAAGGCTGATTTTTATGAGATTAGTACATTGATTTCATCTCAAAGGGATATGTTAAAAATACTCCTTCAATACAATTATATTTTTCACAATAAGTTCTTGATGAGATCAATGATTTTAGAGATAAAGTGAAAGAGTCTCTACAAACTTCGAAAAGTGTTGTGTTATGTCAATTTGAATTTATAAAGAAATTCCAAACCTCTACTAATGCTACCTAAAAACCTCTAGTTCATCCAGTTTTACAAAATTGAGTTAGTTAGATGTTGTTAATGTTGAGTTCTATTGTTTCATAGATCCAATGTCTCTAAGATGATCTTATTTCTCTTGTGATGTTGGATGGGTTTAAAAAGGGCCTTTTTGATGATTTTCATGGTAATCAGGATAATATAAAGAATATTAGTGTTGGGGTAGATATTTTCATGAATGACCATGTTAGTCATCTTGAAAAATTACTTATAGATATGATATAAGATAATTTGGACGTTTTAAAGAAATAAAGAGATATAATTTTATATTTCAATGAATTTGTCAACAAAAACACTCAAATTATTTCCAAATAACTAAAGGAAATATTTTTAGCGGTTGTGGATTTATATTCTGAGAAAGAATCATGTTATGAATATAAAAAATCATTAGAAGTGAAATTTCTAGATACTGGAAGGGAGTTATTTGTTTGAAACCAAGCCTATTTATAGTTTTTAAACATCAAATTATTCTCTCAATAAAGTTAAGTAACTTGTTCTGAACTTGATATAACAGGTGGAAATCATGGATCAAAAGATATTGTAAGTGAATGGTAGTATAATTAGCATAGAAAGTTCTATGAATTGAGTTATAAAGAATATTCTCATGGATATGCATTATTGTTTATCAATGATGGAAATTTACCCTTTGATTTTCCCTCTTTCCATTTGTAACATTACAAGTTCTCTTATTGGAAAGTAGAAAAACTTAATATGTTTATCAATAATGTATTATCATCAATAATTAAAATGCATAATAATTTGATTATATAATTTTTTAAATATTACGTTATTTCAAATATTGAGATGTGTATGAATCCATTTTCAATTAAGAAGAATAAAACCACTTGGTCGGGACCCTGTTTGTAATTCTCAGCAAACTAGGTAGATAATAGATTGTCTATGAACCTCTGGAATCATCAATATCAACTAAAAATACCTCTATAATCGATCCAACCATAAAAGAACCTTCACCCAACCAAAAATATTAGTTTGATCCCATTCCAACACCCAGGTTCTTTGATTGATATTTTTTATTTTTGTTGAGTGGGTGTATATTTATACTTCAAAATACTCAATGAAATACTTAATTATTTCTTAAATGTGGATGTGTTTCTTAGTGGTCATTTTTATTTAATTTTATTCATTTATTTTTTATTCATAGTGGTTTTTTTCATTTAATTTTATTAATTTATTTTCCTTTCCTAGTGATTATTTTAATTTAATTTTATTAATTTTTTCCTTATAGATTTATTATTTTCCTTTAATTTAATTTTATCTCTTTATTTTATTTAATGAGACTTAGTATTTCCAAAATTCATTATTAAGTTTTCACACTATACTTAAAAATTTCATAAATCTAAAGAGATACATAAAATTGTTTTTTACCTCTCTTTCCCTTCATTTTTAATGATATAAAAATTGGGATAAATTTCTACCTCACAAAATGGGGAGAAGTTTCAAACTAAGGGAGAGAAACACTAAATTTTGATGAATATATATATATATATATATATATATTCTACTTTCGACATCCTTTAAAAATTTTAATTTTTTTTTTGTTTTTGTATCTACTAGAATATCTAATGGATTTTGTGATCATAAAAAGGTTGAGATTTTTGGAATAATAATGTCGATCCAACGCATCCCATATACTTTATGTTTTGATGATCTCAAATACCCTCCATAACTTTTTGATGTTCTCAATTTCTATGTGTGTTCATTAGGTCTTATTTTATTATTTTGTTCCCAGTGATTAAAATTTATTAAATATGCATTCTAGATGTTTTTTTGGATGAAATCTTCCTATGTCTAGAAAATTATCTATGTGACATTTTTGGCTACCTAGTGAAATCATTTACATAGATCAACTAGCTGTTTAAATATCCTACACCAATCAATCGACTATGTCAATTGAATATGTCATGAAATTTCTTATGTAGAAATCTCAAATCGTAATATGATCTCCTATGTGATAAATCAACTATATAGATAATTCAACTACATAAAAAGGTTACAGGGATTAATAAATTATAAGAATCACCTACGCGGTGAAATCAACCATTTCATTCCAATTAGATACAATAGTTTCAACTATGTGATTAAAAGGACTATGTGATTTAATTTATCTATGTGATGAAAAATTAGCTATGTGGATTCAAATATGAAAATTAGCTATATGGATTCAGTTGTGAAAATCAAATATGTTGTATTGTAAGTTGGTATTTATTATCATTGAACCACTCGAGTAAGATTTTAATGAAATGGGTTAATCATTTAAAGCTTGATTACCTCTTTAAGGTAAACTTTAATATAATAAGATCTAGTTGTTGATATAGAAGATAAATATAAGGATTGTTTATTTTTTCTTACTATTGTTGAGGTTTTTCAAGGAAATGGACATGTCACCGATCTCTAATTCTACAGATCATTTATTGAATGATTAAATAAAAGGCAGTGAATTCATTTCCAAGAGTGGATTTCTTTATACATAATAAGTTTTTTCAAATAAGAACTGAAGTGCACAAAATAAATATAGGGAACTCTTTCATAAAAAATCTATAAAATGATGATCTATTTTCTATGAAATAAGGAAAAAGAAGTCTCATCTTATCAGATATATTTATTGATGATCCTTACTATGTTCAAAAGAAACTCCTTAAGATTATTATCCTTTAGATCATCTCTCTTATATATCTCTTCTTTTCTCTTAGTTTTATGTTATAACTATATGATTAAATCTATAAAATGTATATATTATTATCTTTTGATGTAAAGTTTCCCAATAAAAGAACCTTTGAAGTCTATTGATTGTAAAACCTTTATAGATATTATTCGAAAGATCTTTTTATTGTACTCATTTTTGACTTCTTACACTCAGTCATGAATTCCCTAATAAAAGGACTATTAGTCCTTGATAAAAGGACTGGTCTAGTAAAAATCACCACACTCATAGAGAAGGGTAGTGGTGGAGTGGAATAAGGGGATTTTATTCTCCATACCACTATAAATCTGTATTTATGTTTCTATTATTTATATTTTACATATTATAATTTCATTGTTAAATAAAAAATTAGGTGTTAGTCATAAAATAGAGAGGTTGATTTTTTATAAGTGAAGAAAAATTTAAAGAACTCAATTCACACCCACTATTGTGTCTTAGTATAGTCAGTCTCTAATAATAGTTTTCAGTATAGATATTCCTATAATATTCTAAAAATATAACAATTGTTCCCTTTATTACTTATTAATTAGCGATTTATTATATGAGATTACACACAATACAACCCATAATATTGATAAGCATACTATCATTGCGAATTAGGTATATTATACAACAACATAAAATAAGTAATATATCATCTTTATTGAAAACCTCCTTTACATGTTCTTAATATTCCTTCACACTTAAAGCTTCTTGGGATAACCTGGGGACATACATAAGAAACAAGTGACCTATAAATCCTAGTAATGGAATAAACATGGCATAACATGAATAAAGTAATACATGATAGAAAATAGTCATATCAATGGGGCATAACATGGGTGATAATTATAAACATAAACAATGATGCATGATATAAAATGATAACATAAAGACAACATAAGAAATGCGACAACATCTTAAAACACTACATCATAAAAATAAGTCATGGATAACTACCAAGAAATCAAGATGTAAAAATTTCCGTGATGGATTAGGTTCACTCCATAATCACTTACATTACTTCTCATGATAATAAAACATCACCCAATGCATTGGAGTTATATATAATTCTGGATGCACCCATCACTTTCATTTCATTCTCATGCTTAAGTGTGCCACATAGATAATAAAAAATGGATCCATTCATAATAATGTTTTTATCCATGATCAAGGAGTCTGAAATAAATACATGTAAGTATCCAATAAAATAATTATAAGTGCATAAAGGTGAAAACCCATGATAGGAAATGGGTATGGGTATTCACTAAACAGGTGTTGGGTATGGAAAATTGAGGTGGAATTTTGATAATATAACAAGGGAACATAAATTTTCATGGAATGGATTGATAAGAGTGTAAGGGGATATCATAATTTAGAAATAATAGGGGAAGTAAGGTGATATGGAATAACTTATCCAAACAATTGTAATTGGAGAAAGTGGGCATAAGATAATGAAGATACTTGAATAAAGAGGAGAATGAAAAGAACCCTTATAGAATTTCAACATGTTAATAGGTGTACATAAAGGATCACATGGGGTATTAATGAGAGTGAAAGGGTTGTATCATAATTTATAAATCAGATTGATTGTATGGTGTATATTTAATAACCTATACCAACATGAACAATGTGAATTTATGAGGCAAAAATTATAAAATAGATACTTTAATAAAAAGGAGAGGTAGATCCCTTACTTGAGTGTGTGACTCCTAATGCTTCTGACGAGCTTCTTAAGAGATTTTGGGAACCTCGGGAGGACTCTAGAGAGTTTATGGAAAAGTGAGGATGTGGTAAATGGATTTTGAGTGAAAATAAATGGGATATTGTGTGATATTATATAGGAAATGAGTGGGTATTTCTTTATTATTTCTCAAACATAGATTTTGGACTCTATATAATAAAATAAAAAAATACAAAACATTTCACAAGATTTTTTACCGTGGATTCATCCAAATAGGGGTTATTTTTATTATGTTATAAGTAAAAGGTCCAAACATAATAAAATAATACCCTTACTAATGTGGAAGTGGGTCATGATCTAAAATAAATAATTTTAAAACATTAAAACATATTAAATGTCTTGGAGGATTCATAAAAGATTTATAAAATTAACAAAATAAAATAAAAAATAGATAATTTTATAGGAAAAAATATATTTGGTCATGTATATGCTTTATGGTATTTATTACATCACTTTTGGGTCATTATGATGTTATAATACACACTGTATATTTATATCATATTTAATTTTTACCCGATAATTCGACACTCTCAAAAAATTATGAAAAATTCACCCTCAGATAATTTAAAATTATAATTCCAAAAATAAAATTAATTTTATATAAATATGTTTCTAAATATGTTAATTTTATATTTATAAAATAGAATTGATATTTATCAAGAAATTATGGGTTTTTACAACGGTTTTCGAACCCTTAAAAAAATTACATTTGAATTCATAAAAATTATAAGATCATTTATATTTAATAATAATTAATTAATAATAATATTTAAATAAAATATTATTTATTTCAAAAATCCATTAATTCATAAAGATATATTCCTTAATTAAATTTTAATATTACCCAGAAATTACAATTTTTGTTTTATTATATCAAAATCAAAATAATTTATAAAGTAGAAATAATAAGATGAAAATATATTCATTATTATATAAAATATGCATAATAATATTATTTGGGTCTTGATAAATATCTCTTTAATACACCAATAAATCCCCTAATGTTAAAATTCAAGGTAATGAGACTTCCCTTGTCTGTGTCAATTAGATTTTTTAAAAACCTATATTTATACTAATCATATGATTACTATTCAATGATTATATTATCAATGATTTTATTCTTAAGGGGATTTTAAATTCTATAGGATATAATAAAACCAAATAAGTGTATGTGTTTTCTATAACAATTATATATAATAAGACATTTAATTTAAATCATAAGGGTATTTCTTTAAAAAAGTTTGGGTTGATACAATCTTCCCCCTTCCAAAATTTCACCCTTGAAATTTTCATTTCACACACTAAAAAAGATAAGGGTAATTCTATTTCATCACCTCCTTAGTTTCCCACATTGCTTCTTCAAACTTTTTATTTCTCTACAACACTTGGACCTGGTGCATCATCTTATTCTGTATAATGTTTTCTCTATGATATAAGATCTTCATCAGGTGATCCTCATATAAGGGATCATTCTCCAACATTACTGCCTCTAGATTGAGTACATGTGAGGGGAATAATATGTACTTCCTCAAGAGGGATACATAGAATACATCATGTACTTGGGATATGTTAGGTATGAGTTATAGTCGATAGGACACTACCCCCAATGTGAATAAGGACCTCAATGGGAAAGATGTATCTTTGACAACGATTTCCCTTATTCCCAAATCTCCTAAATTTTTTTCATGAAGATATGATGAGGAACACCATGTCTCCAATATCAAACTCTAGGTGTCATCAACGATTTTCATCATAACTCTTATTTTGACTATGAGAATCCTTGATGTGATACTGAATGGACTTGACTTTTTCCACCATTTCCTCAGAAATTTCAGGAACTATAATCTTGTGTTTCCCTAATTCATCCCAACATGTAGGTTTTATACACCTCTTCCCATAAATTTCTTCATAGGGATCTATTTGGATGCTTGATTAGAAACCTCTATTGTATAATAACTTTTCCAAAGGAAGATGTTGATCCCATACTCCACTGAAGTTAATTGAGCATGAAATCAATATATCCTCAAGTGTATGTATAGTCTACTAAGATTTTGTATCATTTTATGGATGATATGCCATGACGAAGTTCAACTTTGTATTTAGATCATGTTAGATAATCTTTCATAACATAGTGGTAAATCTGGGGTCTCAATTAGATATAATTTATAGTGGTGTTACATGAAGTCTCTCAACTTATCTAATGTATATCCTAGGAAGTTTATTGAGTGATAAGTCCTCTCAGATTGCAATAAATTTTGAAATATTTATAAGATGATCCACCATAACCCAAAAAGAATTATTTTCATTTTATGTATTTGAAATACCTATGACAATGTCTATAGTGTTGTTTTCCCATTCACATGGAGGTATGGGTAATGGTTGCATCATCCCCTTGGATTTTTTCCTTTTATACTTCAATTACTAACATAGAATACATCTTTATGTACATTCCATGATCTCCTTCATCATATTTTTCCACCAATAATGATTTTAGAGATCTTGATACATCTTTGTGCTTCCTAGATGGATGGAGAAGGTTGAACAATGTGCATCATCCAACAACACCTTTAACTCGGGATTTAATGGTACACATAGTCATGAACCAAATCTCATAAATCCTTATTCATTAACATTGAACTCTGAGGATTTCCCTTTTTCTTATTGATTCCAATTTTTTATGAATTCCAACATTATCTCTTTAATCATCCTTTATCTTATCTAGAAGGTATTATTAAGCAATGATTTGTTAAGGGATTGATGATGTTCCTTCTTTATGATTCCCATGTCCATCCTTTTTAAATATAAGAAGATCCATCCCCTCTCAATTCTCATCAATGATAGAATTTATGGGTCATTACAACTTGGAGAATCGTCCGATTTATTATCTTTCCTTGTATGGGAGTGGATTGAGAAGTCATAGTCCTTGATTAGCTCTAACGATCTTCGTTGGTGCATATTCAACTATTTCTATGTGAATATATACATAAGTCTTTTGTGATCCACATATATTTTACAATTCTCACCAAAGAGATAATGATTCCATATTTTTAAAGTGAAGATGACTGTATCAAAATTTGTATCATGAATTGGGTAGTTATATTCATGAACTTTCAACTAACATGAAGTATAGGATATCACTTTTTCATTCTATATTAACACACAACCCAAGCCCTTCTTTGAAACATCACCGAATACCTTGAAAAGTTCTCCACTTATGGGTAGTGTGAGTACAGGTGTAGTGATAAGCCTCCTTTTCATATTCTTAAATATATATTTACATTCATCATTTCAAGAAAACTTGACTACCTTATAAGTTATCTTGCTTAAAGGGTTTTACAATCATGATAAATTTCTCACAAATCGACGATAGTACCAAACTAATCCAAGGAAACTATGGATATCAATCATAGATATTTTACTCATCCATACTTCAATTTCCTCTATCTTTTAAGGGTCTATATATATCCCATTTATTGTGATAATATGTCCCAATAAGGATACTTCCTTTAGCCAGAAATCACAATTACAATACTTGGAATAAAACTTCTCCTTTCATAAGGTCTTTATCACAGTGCTTAGATGATCCTCATGCTCCTCTTTTATTTTAGATTTTATTAGAATATACTCTATAAAGACTAACAAATATTTGTGGAGGTAATACGAAATGACTCTATTCATAAAGTCCATAAATATTTTGGGAGAATTAGTGAGTCCAAATAGAATTACTACAAACTCATAATGCCAGTACCTTTTATGAAAAGTTTTCTTGGGGATATCCTCCTTATTCAACCAAACTTGGTAATATCTCAACTATAGATCCAACATGGATAAGTATTATGATCCACATACCTAATCAAAAAAATCATCAATCTATGGAAGAGGATACTTGTTTTTTATCATGATTTGGTTGAGCTCATGATAATCAATGCGAAGATGCATTGACCCATACTTCTTCTTGATTAAGTAGATTGGTGCACCCCATAGTGAAGCACTTGGGCATATGAACCCTTAATCCATAATATCCAATAGTTTTTTCTTCATCTCCTTAATTCAGAAAAACCATTATATATGGATTCTTGGATAATAGAAATTCCCTAAGTTTAAGCTTGATTAAAAATTCGACCTCTCGTATAGAAGGAAGATCAAGAAATTTTTCAGGAAACACATCAGCATCTTTTCTCACAATTGGATGTATTCCATGATTATTATTTACTTATAATAAATATTTTGAGATACATATTATTTCTCATAGTGAAATAATATCCATTCATGAGATGTTTGTGCTAAAGAAGATTCACCCATCTCTATTCATTTTTATAGAAATGGGGGATGATTCAAAAAATGGAGAGTGATTTCCTTCTCATAGAAATTTATGTTGGTTCTATACAGGGAAAGATAATACATACCTAGAATTGAATAAAATTTAACTAAATGAAGTATGATAACGTTTTCTAGGAATCTCAAAAAAATCAATTTTATAGGGTAGGAGTTATATACATGGGATGCAATAATTTCACTATTTTCTATTTTCATAGACTGATCTACTTCCATGATTTATGTTCGTGTTTGAATAGTTCTACTAATGTTTCATGATATAAAGTAATGTATAGAACCTGAATCAAAATGTACATTCACTATTATTGAATGAATAACCAACATACATGTCACCACTTCTTTGTCAGGATCCACCTCAATGGTTATGATAGAAAAATCACACCCTTACTACCTTGGAGGTTATTTATTGTGTTCAAAACCCTAGGCTTAGTGTATCGATTCGCAAAGTTCACTAATTTCATGTATTTGAAGAAATGACCAATACGCCGAGGTTTGACCAGAGAATTTATTTCCTATAACACATTAGTGGGGGTTTTCTCTTAGAAAATTCTAGATAGGTTTATTTCATTCTCTCACCTAAAGCATTTCCTAGTCCCCCTTAGGCAATTTTTAGGGTGCTTCTTTCCACACATTTGACAAGTGGAATGTGGAAATTTCATAGAAACATTATATTTCTCCATTGGATAGAATTAAACACCAATTTATAATTCTTATCCCCACAACACTGATGAGATTCACTAATCTCCATTTCAACATTGAGGGCACATCATACAATTTCCTCATAGCTATCAAAGTATCGGATCACCTTGGATTTTCATAGACTAGGTTTTAGTCCACCAAATAAGTGGAAAACCTTTAACTAAGGGGTAACTAAAAAGTATGAGGCATATCATGCAAGTATTATGAAGTTTTCCCCACATTATCTTATATATTATTTTTCTTTTTTCTTAAGTTAAAGGAAATTCCTTTCCATTTTAAGTTGAAGAGTGCGAGGAAAATATTTATAGATTTTTTTATAAAATTTCTTCCACCCCATCACCTCGATATCTTCCTCATGATTCGTATTCTTGATTAATATCCACCACTGATCAAATTCTCCCTCCATATAATAAAAAAAATTATAACCTTCTCGTTTTTATAATATTTAAGGACGAAGAAGATATCCTAAATGGATTTGATCCATTTTTTCGTGATTAAGGGATCATACAATCCACTGAAAGTCATAGGACTTATCATATAAAGGTCTCGATAACAGGTTTTTTTTCTTTAGGGGATTTGCGATCTTATTAAGATCTAATTTTATATTCAAAACCTAATTCAGTTGAGAGAGTATCATTATAAATTTCTTAATTACTACTCCCATCGGGTTGGGAATCTCATTAGGGAAGTCATCATATTGCCTTTCACATTGGTTTCTTACCCGATTCCTTCTATTTCCCGCCATTTTCTAGAATAAAAGGAAAATTAGGAAGGAGTATTTTTAAACTAATAAACACATAAATGGGAATTCAATAATATTAAAGGCATTTATTATAAATTACATGTATTTACTTAAACTATGAATTTATAGGATTTAATTTACTTTATCCATTATCTATTTACTAACAAATATTCTTATGGGTATTCTTTGTTACCTTAGTAATGGTTTATAATGATCTTATGAATTTACCAAAGAATACCCCCAGAAGTGTCAAAATAGGTGTATAATAAGACCCATTGTCATGCACCTGTTCCCAATTGAGTCTATCTCGAAGTAGTGTTTTCATGTGTTACCAATATGTACATTTGTTCCAGAGCGAAATCCACAAGTAGTATCCAAACATGGATGTATTTTCTTGATAAAACAAAAAAATCCATAATTACCAAAATTTAGGGATGTTTTCTTATACTCGGTTTTATTTATATGTCTTTCACTAGAGTTTTCTAATCTTAATCCCAAAAATAACCAAAATTTTCCTTTAATACCAATTATAACAACCCTTCTCTTTATTACATATTAATTCATGATGAATTACTTGAGATTACACATAATAGAATCCAAAAGATTAATAATTTTAGTGTATTTGTGAATTAGTTATAGTACGTAATAACTTAAAATAAGGAATACATCGTCTTTATTGAAAATTTCCTTAATATGTTCTTAATATTCCTTCATATTTAAAACTGCATGGGATAACCTATGGATATACATAAGAAAGGGGTGAGCTATAAATACCAGTAAGAGAATAAACATGGAATAAAAAGAATAAAGTAATTAATGTTATAAAATATGAGTATCAATGAGGTATAAAATGTGTGAGAATCATAAACATGAATAACAATTCATGATATGACATGATAACTTATAGGAAACATGGGAAATGTGGAAACAACTTAAAACACTGCATCATAAACATAGGTCAAGTCTAATTTCCAAGAAATCATGATAGAAAGGTACTATGATTGATTAGGTTCAATACCCAATCCATTTCATGATGTCTCATAGACTAAAACATTACCCAATTCATTGGAGCATTATAAAATTCCAGATACACCCATCACTTTCATTTAATTACCATACTTAAGTGTGCCACATAGATCATACAAAAATAATTCATTCATCATCATATTTTATTTAACTATCAAGGATTATAGAATAAATACATGTAATTCCCATATAAAATAAGTGTAAGTACATAAAAGTGAACACCCTAATAGGAAATTAGTACAGGTATTCACTACACAATTGTTGGGCATGGAAAATCATAGTGGAAATTCGACACCAAAACAGGGGCGTATAGATGTACATGGAAGGGATTAATAAGAGTGGAAGTGTGTTTATCATAATTTAGTAATAATATGGGTTGTAAAGGGGATATGTAAAAAAATATACCATCATTAGGAATTAGAGAAAAAAGGCATAAGATAATTAATATACTTGAATAAATATGATAAAGAAAATAACCCTTACAAAATTTCTACATGGTAACAGGTATACATAAAAAATCATGGAATGGATTAATGAGAGTGAAATGGGGATATAATAATTTAGAAATAAAATATAATTTAAGGGTGATATGGGAGAACATATCCCAATATAAACAATATTAATTTATGAGGCATAACATAAAAGAGATGCTTGAATAAAAAAGAGTGAGAGAGATCCCTTACTTGATTGTGTGACTCTAAGTGCTTGGGAGGAGCTTCTTCAGATCATGGGGAACATTTGGAGGACTATAAAGAGGGGAGGTTAGAGTAAGGACATTATCCATGTATTTTGAGTAAGAGAAATGGTATCTTGGGTGGGTTTATATGGTAAATGAGTGTGGATTTATTTCTTATTTCTCAAACTTATGTTTTGGACTATATATAATAAAATGACCAAAACCACAACCTTCCCTTGGTTTTTTAAAATTATTTATCTGAAAGAGGATTTTTTTCATTATTTTATAAGGCCACCTTCCTAACATAATAAAGTAATACCCTTTTTGACATGAAAGTGAGCCATGCTCTTAAAGAAGTGATTTTAAAGCCTTAAAATATATTAATGGTTTTGGAGGATTCATAAAAGGATTTATAAAATTAATAAAATAAACATAAAATAAAATTATTTAAAATGGGAGAATAATATTTGGTCTTGTATACCCTTTATAGTATCAATTACATCACTCTTGGGTCATTATGATGTTATAATGCAAACCGTATATTTATACTGTATTTAATTTTTACCTGAAAATTCTACTATCTTAGAAAATTATAAAAAAATAACTAGTGGATAATATAAAATTTTTTATTCCAAAAATAATATTCATTTTATCTAAATAATTTTATAAATATTTCTTTTCATTTTTAAAATAATAATCAATAATTATTGATAACTGATGGGTTGTTTTGATAATAAGAGTTTTCGAACCCATAAAAAAATTACATTTAAATTCATATAAATTATATGATCATTTATATTTAATAATTATTATTTAATAATAATATTAAAATAAAATATTATTTATTTTAAAAATCCATTAATTCATAAAAATAAATTCCTTAATTGAATTTCAATATTACCTAAAAATTATAATTTTTGTTTTATTGTATCAAAATCAAAATAATTTATAAAGTTGAAATAATAATATGAAAATATATTCATTATTCTATAAAATATACATAATCTTATTATTTGGGCCATGATGCATATCCTATTAGTGAACCAAAAAATTCCCTACTAGTAAGGTGCATGACAACGAGACTTTCATGGGGTGGTTTGACGTAGATTTTTTGGGCTATGATCTTGATGAGACTGAAGTTATCCCATATACAGTTTCACTTGTACTATATTTGTTGGATATAAGATTTTTATTGGTCAAGGGAAAATCCCAATGATGTTATCTCCCTTGGAAGCTATGATAAATGGGCTTCATAGGTTATGATCTTGTGGGTTGAGGTCATCACTTCCCTTTTATATATCAATTATATTGGTCAAAACACTATATTTATACTAATCATACGATTAATGTTGAACGACTATATTATCAATAGTTATAATGTTTAAAGTTATTTTAAATACAATATGATATAATAAAACAAAATAAGTTCATGTGTTCTCTATGACTATAGTACATAATAAGACATTTAAATTAAATCATAAGGGAAAATTTATTTATTAATGTCTGGGTAAAAAATTTCCTTTTAATATTATTTACCTCTAATTTATTAGGATATTCATGTTTATACCATACCAAAATGATTTCTAATCCAAATAAAAATATTTATAAAAAATAAATATTTTTTTCCAAAACACGTCTTTAACTCCTATTGAGTTGTTTCTTCTTCAAATCAAAATGAAATTTTATTCCAAGTATGATATCCCTTATTAATTTGAGAACCCCAAAGGTTATTCAATGAAGTTTTATATGTGAAAAACTTTAAGAAACACGTTCCTTTCTGTCAGTTTATTTCATGACTACAATTGTTATATATTGTCTTTCCATGTGGCATGCATGATTATAAGATTTTTATGATGTGACAGGAGGGATAAAAATTATATAGACATATAATTAATGAGGTAATGTGATATATCTCATGATATTATGTGTATTATTTGTGAACATGGTACTGTATTTGTTCATAATGATGATGTTACGATTTATGAACATATGTTATGCATGAAAATGATACTAGCTTTGTTCAAAAATATGTGTGATATTTGACCACTATGTTATGATATTTCATTATTATAAATATTACAGATTCCATAAATTTTTAAAATGTTTACCTCATGATTATGATGATGATACTATTCTTATGATATGGCGATATTGATTATTCTCGCCTATGTATTATTGATTCATGCCCCTTATTCCTCCCCATACTGGGATTTTATCCTTACCCTTCATTTAATGTATATCCTCAAGTGATTACATGTAGTAAGGAAAATTTAAGATATTTTATAAGGATAATAGGAAAAATTTAAATAATGTTTATGTTTTATTATGTACAAGTGATGCATGATCCTAATTTTTCGAAGATATTAATATTTGTAAATTGGATTACATCACTATGATATTTTTTATCTTAACAGTTATGAAATAATCATGTAATAAAATTTCAGGTCATTGTAATTATCATCGAAATCCATATAGAGAAAGAAAGTGGATGGTCTCATAAGATAATATCAATAATAAATGATAATAATGTTAACATAGATGACAAATAATTTAATTAAAGTATTAGAAATATGATTTTAAAATAAAGTGAAAATATTTTTTTGGAAAGTTTTAGAAATTAAAAATTCCTAGGAATAATACTCAAATAATGTCAAATATGTTTGAAAATAATATTACACAACCATTGTAAAATTGAAAATAAAATTATTGAAACATTTTAAAGAATATGGAAATGATAGAAAAATATTCACACAAAAAAGAAGAAATAAGGTTAGATTTTATTAAAAATATTCTTTTGGTATTTTTGAGTAGAAATTTATGGGAATATAAAATCCTTATATTTTAAAAAGAACACTTTTTTTGATATCTTATACAACATGCAACACCTGTCTTAAACGAACCATGAAATATCATTATTTAAATTTGACCATTATAAAAAATATATTAAATGGTCAGGTATGAATAGTTATAACCATATTATAAAAAACTATTTCTAAAGGTTTTATATAAGATTAATGTATTTAGTAATTAATAATAAATAAGTACCCAATTTTTATTTAAGTCATTTTATGCTACAAAAAATATTTTTTCATCCAAAATAATTTTATTAAATTTTGTGAATGAATAATATAATTAATTTATTATAATTTTATAAATTATATTTTATAAATATTATATCCTTTTTGAAATAATCATATCAAAATTATCTTAGGGTGAAATTTCTATATTTTAATGAAAAGATTGATTTTTTAGTGAATAGTGAAAATACCAATTTTTATAAAACTAAAATTTATTTTCATTAAAAAGTTTCATTATTATTTGATTTTTTATCAAATAAACATAAATATTTTTTAATTATATATAATATAACTAATTTCCTTTGAATCAAAATTATACTTGATTTTGGTATAAGTTCATTTTTGTGTTTAAAACACATTATGTAAAACTCTATATTACATTATGTTTTATGGTTTTATATTAAAATTGATTTATTAGACTTATATAATTTAAATATTTAAAAATTTATAATATGTTTCTAATGATGAGGTTAAAATTTGGTAAATAGTTACCATTTTTTTCTCATTATGAATAGTAACCATGATAAAATTTATCACCTCAGTATGGGTAAAACGGGTAAAATCGGGTTTAAATTCTGGGGTAAGACCTTAAAATCACCAAAAAACTTTCCATAATCCTATTAGATGAGTTTATTTCCAACATAATCATCTAATCCTAAAAATTATTTCAACTTTATTCCATTTTTCTTTGATAATGACATAAAAATTTTTAAGTAAAGCATAAAAACAAAATGTCACTTTAATTTTTTAATAAAATTTAATATTTTATAAAAAGGATTAAAAAAATTATAAATGATAAAAATTGGTTACATTGAGTATTAAAATATTATATTTATGATAATAGTTTTTTTTACTTTCTATAAATGATAGAATTACCAAGAACGCTTGCACATCATTGATGCAACGCTTGTACAAGATGGTAAAAAATCAAAGTAAACAGGTTTAAAAGTATTTAATTTGATATATTTTGAATAAAGTAGTGTTTTTTATGATTTTTATAGATAAAAATAAAATTTAATTAATTTTTTAAAAATTTATATTTGAATTCCATTATTTTATTGGAGTGTTTAAAGTGAAATTTTAGTGAATATTGGAAAAATACATTTTTATGAGATACAATATATTTTAAGATATCATCACAACATAAATATGATATATAAATTTCTAAAACATATAGAAAGAATAATGGTTGATAATATACTAAAAATATCAAATAAATATAATTTAAAACATATAAATTAGAATTTATTTCATGATAAATATGAAAATCATTTTCAGTGCCAACATAATGCTTGCACAGAACAGAAAAAGTCAAATTTGGCGTCCTAATGATAATAATTGAGAAATAAAATGTATTTTCTTGACTTAATTATTAAATATTATGTATAAATGATTAATGTTATTGATATTTTTAAACTTTGGAGTTATATATTAATAATTTTATCAAAATTATTATGTAATGTTTGCGTAAGGTGTGAAAAGTCAAAATAACATATTAAATATGTTTTCATGATATAAATGAGAATATATATTCATTATTAATGAAAATAAATGATAAAAAATATTTATAATAATTTCTTATGTTTAAAATTTATTTTTAATTTTTAAAATTATTATAATTGTCTAAATCACTTACGCTGCGATGACGTGTCATATAAGAAACTAGTAAAGAAATCAAATAAATAAATTTAAAAATATTAAAAATGATAATATTTATTTTATTTTGAGTATCATACTAATTTTATATATATTTATAAATTATAAGTGATAATATCATATATTAAATTCAAAATGGGTATTTTTCTTGATGTTTTTAAAATTAAGTATTGCGAATAGTGATGAAAAATACCTTAAATAGTATTTAGTGTTTAAAAATTATTTTTAAATCATTATAAAATTATAAAAATTCTATCATTAATCATATAAATATTATTTTTTTAATATCATTCGTGGTACTTATGCATTCCACTTTTCATTTTTATAATAACCATTATGAACCTTACAGATTGAAGGTGTGTGAAAACAACATTGAATTTTGCCTATAAAATTAGACTCACTTAATTATTTTTTACAAAGATAAAATTTAGTATTTCTATAAAAAAACTACCTAAATACCTCTATAAACATCCATTACCATAACCTATAATCCACTAGGTTTATCATAAGCTTATCTTATATATTATTTGAGATAAATCAAATGGGGGAAACACAAAGTGAAAAGTAATATTTTCTTAATTCAATCTTCTTTTATTGGGTTATACTAGTTATTCATTGATTATATAATGCCATAATTATGTGAAAATTGAATTTTATTTATTTATTTTGTATTTTAACTAGTTTTTATGTATTTATATTTTTTACACATAATATTTTAATTGATTAATACTCAATTCTATGACATTATCTTTATAAGGGTTTCTCAACTCACTTTTATTTCTCTAAGAAATATGCCACATTCACCACTACATTCATATGTGAGGTGTATATAATACCCATTTTTAAATTTTATATCATGAATATATTTATATTCATGATATTTAAAGTTTAATTTGATGGTATTTCTTCTATGTGGGTTATGATTCAAAAGTTACCAAAGTAGTAAGGGTTTATTTCACAATCTCATCCTAATTCAGGATTGTTTATGTTTAGGTTTATATTGGAGTAATTACATGATATTTCTATATTAAACCCAAGATATTTTCTTATCCTATAGTTATTTCTATATTTTCATTTATTAATTTCATTTTTACCTTCTTTTGAACTCAAAAAAATACCAAATTAATATTTTTAAGGAAAATCGTCTTTGTTTTTCTACCCAGTCGAGAATATTTTTCTTCCTTTTCCATATTTTCTTTATAATATTTTCAAGAATGTTTTTAATATTCATAAATGATTAATTAAATTAAATTTTACCCATGTTTTAATTTCTAGATTTTTTTAAAAAATTAATCCTCCCATCATTTTTCGAACAAGTTAGGTTTTAATAAAGGCGTGAAAAGAATATTTATTTTTAACGACTATGGCATGAATAAAATTTCCTAAAATCATGAACAATAAATTTTTTAAAGCTTATTTTACAAATTTTCATGTTTATTTTAATATCAAATATTGTTCATAATACTTTTCAGATTTTTAATTTTTTAAATAAGTGATTTCAAAATAGAATGGGTATTTTCCTCAATAAATTTTACAGATAATTTTAAAAGTATTTTCTTCTATTTCAATATGCATTAATGAATATTATACTTTATTAGGGTTATAATCTAATTATACCATCCAAAATAATTCTATATATGGATTATGAATTAGTTTGAATAGGGAAAGCATTGACATTCTGTATGATTTTTCTTGAAATATGAGCAATTATTGATTATTACAACATGTTGATTATGTTTTGTTAGGGTCCTAAAAAATCCAAAAAGGAGAATGAGAATACACTTAATTCAAGAGAGGAATCTACACAATTTTCCTCAAGGAATTGGGAAAAAATGTGGAGAATACTCAAAGGTTGGCAAAAGGAAAACCAGTAGGCATACCGGTCCAATGTTGATGGTACACGGCTGGTTTTGCAAGACGCACCCCTTCGTGGACCACTGTCATTTGTGCAATAGAGGCAGGGACCCTCCGAGGGCATGAAGCAGGACGAGCGCCAGACCGGTCCACCATCACGAACCGCCCCAGCCGCGAACGGCATCAACCGGCCCAAACCACGTACACCGTTATTCACAGAATAGAGGAGGATCCCTGTACGGCCGCGAAGCACTCCCTGAACTAGTTTGGTTCATGGGGAAGGTGCATTCAATGCCCTCCATGAGTTAAGGATTGACCAAGTCATCCGTAAACCGGGTTTCCAGTTATGGGCCTCTGCAAAAGGTGCAGCTTGACCACAGATACATCTCTTGCCCCATACTATAAAAGGAGATCGAGGGGGAGAAGAAAGGGATGGATCACACTCGGGTGGAAGGATTTCGAAGGAAGGAGCATAGGATTTAGCAACTAGCGAAGTTCTAATTTTCGAACCAAAACAGGTATGAAAATGCAAGCGAATTAATAAGGAACCAAAAACAGATAACAAATTGGTGAACCACAAACTTAAAATAAAAATAAAAAGAAGGCCACGAGCCATGTAACCTCCACGGATGTACTCCCCATGGACCAGGGAGTCTATGCCCCTTTTTTGATCCGACACACCGCGTAACACCCTCCTACGTGGGGGAAGTCTTGACCGACGAACCCCTGACCGACGTCTCCCCTAGCCACTGTTGCTCGCGCGGACTCCACCGCGTACCAACCTGGTATGCAGGTTGAAGCTGAAGACACATACCACCCTGGTACATGGGATGCCTATCAGTCTGCGTACCACCCTGGTACGCGGACGATCTCTCCAGCAGAGTAGCACCCCCCTACGCAAAGGGCACCACTTGTACACCCATGTGGCCCGCCAACTCCTTCAGTTTTCCCATTCCCTGAGTTAGATAAAATACTTCCAATCCATCCTGATCCTTTACAACCCCCTCATTGGCCTATTCATCGTCCTCAAGGTGAGGCCTTTGCCGAAGTCACAAGATCTGTATGATGTAACCTTCAGGTGCATTAGCGCGCCATTTTGAGTTCACATACCCATAGTAGGCGAGAGAAAAGGGGTTGCTCTAGCCCTTGAGTGGGTTCCTAAAACATTCCTAGGTCCACATACCCACGATAGTGTAGGGTCCGAGCCTAGGAGTCTCATTTCTACTTCTCCACTTTCAAGGAGTGGGGGACCCTGCTTGCGTTTCCTTTAGACGCCAGCGATGAGTAATTCTATCCTCTTCTAAGAGTGACAGGGAAACCTCCTTGCTGTAAGCCCCTAGCCTTTCTTGTAGGAGGTAGCACCCATGCACCTCCGTACTTCCCCGGGGCCAAGGACCAAGAGGGGAGATGGACACAGGGGTTTTTGTTACCCTTTCCCTCTCCCTCTAGGCTTTTTCACCATCGAGCCTCCATCCTGGAGTAAGTCCCAATATCTGTTTCTATGGGCCACTCCATGTGTAAGCCCCACTCCACTTCCCATGAATGCAACTTTCGCGATGTGATAGTCAGGTCTCTACTGCCTCTTGTTTCTCACACTGAGCATGACTCACGTTGGCTTAGAGTAAGCACCGAACCTGACCCCAACCTCATGGAAACTACGAGGAATTTGATCTATGTCAAGGCATGGTACGTAGGAATCCTCCACGAGGTTAAATCCCACCACCCGGTCGTTCTGACCCCTTTACGTCGGTTCACCAACTCTATGGGCTACCTCAGAGTGTAAGCCCCATCCACCATCTCATTGGGCCACCTCAGAGTGTAAGCCCTGATCCTTCGTCCCGCATGACATAAAACTGCACTACCGAACTATGTGGATTCTAATTCCTCTCACGAGGATATGTAGCAACCCCATATCACAGGCTCGATCCAAACACTCCAGTTGTTATCTATCCCCCCTGGATGAAAATAAACTCCAGAGCGCCCAGTTACAAGGCTTCAAATTAGTGTTGTCTCAATGAGTCCAAACTCCTCAGAGTTATTAATCCAATGAGGGATGGTAAACCTCGGGCCTAAATGATTCTGAATCTCTGCGTTTAGCTGACCATTGCCAACCAGAAGTAATCCGTGGATACTATTCTTGGGTATAAACTAAAGATTCCCAAACATATGAATACGTCTTAAATTTATAATAGAGTCCCAGAACAGTCAATAATTCCCCCCCTAAAAGGGTGCGATGAGCCCGACTTCCCATCCTCTCGACCAATGTGAGTTATTAAGCATCACTATCCAAATCACCAAGTGAACGCCTGCCTTTAGAAAGAAGGTCCACGTATCATTGGATATGGAACTTTTGGGTGTTTAGAAATGAAGACTGATATACGCAATCCGAGTGATTGAGCGTAGCTCAGCCCTCCGTAAGATCGACAGTCGGGCGCATCGGTCCACTCCATCTGATTTGATGCGAAATAAAAAAATGGGGAACCCAATGTGAATCTTTAACCAAGAATGACAGATTTAACCTAATCCCACTCTGGTCCCCCTTATACTCACAAGGAGGTCCAAGAAAGGTCATTAATTATGCGTGGGATCATGAGATGCTGCTTTGACGGGTTTTCTATTTGTATTTGTTAAAATATTTTACAGGTACCACTAAGAACTCCCTTTGATCCAATGGCATCATGGAGGAACATACAGGTGCGTGCTTCAAGCTACGTAGTGACTAGACTTCCTCACCAAAAAAGGACCCTATCACTGACTCGGCATCTTCAACGATAGGTTTCATATGCATTGATCTGAGAGTACCAATTAAATGGTACTCTCATGACAATGGAGGCAGCCATTCATGCCCTCCAATCCATCAAGACCCTCCGGTCGCCTGCCCAGTAGAGGCCGTGAAAGCAGATCTAGGAGGCTCCTGTTGTAGTCTCAAATCATTTCAGGAGTCCATCCCCGGGACAAGAAAACACGTACCTCCCTTATCTTAGGGAGGTGGATGAGGTCGACGCTGAGGACTTCATCCTCGCTGAATGGGGGTTCCACTCTAAGGCCCCCACCGGAAGGCGTCATCGCGGTTATTCCACGACTTAATATCCTCACGCTAAGGAGGAGGTCTCCCCGAGGATCTAGGCCCATGCGACCCGAGCTCCGGCCCCTCGGACCGCCCATTGAGGGCGGAAAACGTACCACCAAGGACCGGTTATCACCCTTGTCCCTGAAGAGGAGCTCCACTTCCCAGTCATGGAGATGTATCACAAACAGGCACATACACCTGTTCGCTCCTCCAATGCCCGCCATCAAGACATGGTAGCATCATACGAGCAGGTGCACATCCCCGCTGAGCGCCATCAAGCCCATCACTCACACATGACGACACCGACCTGGCAGGCACCTTTACCTGCCTAGGGTCGTGAAGCCCACCAGCTAGACGTGGTGGTGACCCAACGCTTGTAGGACCAGTTCCTAGCAGATTCTCCTGACGCCTACCATCCCGATATGGTGGTGATCAACAGAGCCTGCCATCCAGATGTGGCGGAAATTAATAGGCGGGCACGTCTCCCTGCTAGAAAAGGCCACCGACTCGATATGGTGGGCAACCAACATATACAGGGCCATCTCCCTATGGATTCAAGTAAAGTCCGCCATCCCGATGTGGCGGAAAATGGAGAGATAAACTGACATATCCCAGCACAGGGGCAGACTCGTTCACCTACCCCGAAACAGGAGAATTGTCAATACCCACTGACCACCAGAGGACCCGATCAGGATATTCCTACTCTAATAACAGAATGGGCCTTCATACCAGTTCCATCCAAAGATGTCTCTCTGTATATCCTGGCAATTATGGAGGAGCAAGTATCGATCACAGATCATATCTTGCAATCTTTCGAGAAAGTAATTTCATTAGTGGAAACAACAAGGACTCGGCCCCGTGAGCCCGTCTCCTCAATTGAGGCGACTCATCTATGTGATGAGATAGCCACCTCAGAGCAGATCTGCATCCCTACTTCCACCCAAGAGGGTCGTCAGCCATATTCTACGATACAAGGGCAACCAGATACACCAGCGTCACTCTGTCCAACTGGGGGACACCCATCCATCACGGTGGATGCTCAAGAGTAGGCATATATCCCTACTAAAAGTCAAGATGTTCATAGGAATATCCCGGCAGCATCACATGACCCAATTAGAAAGGGACCCAAAGGTGAAGGCCGTTATCAATAGTAGACGGTCCCTGTTTCCCACAAGAAAGCACCCCGAATGTGCTAAAGGCAGCTGGAAAATAAAGAGCGGGTTCATGAATCCACTCTGCTAGAATCTGGGGTTTCCAATGCTACTAAGCACATATCGAAGGCTTAAAACCCTGAAAACCCATTACCATATTATGGGAGTGGTAGTCGCCGTTGCGAAGGTCCTCCCCGCAATGTCGCTACTAGCAACTATGAAGGCCCACCCCAAATCACCTGTGGGGCCTCCCCCATGGGCATATAACAATTGATCACGAGATCTTCTCTTATGATGCGAGTCACGGAATCCCACTGCGTGACCAAAATATCGAGTAGCAAGAAGGCCCTCCACATACTACGGTCCACCCTGAAGGTCCTCCCCGGGGTATACACTACAAACACTCTCCATGCTGTGGGACCACAGATTATGATAGTAGTCATTGCTATCTTAGTCGCAACTGTGGATGCCCTCCCCGTAGTGACGTCTCATCATGACAAGAAGGCCCTCCACTTGTCGTGGCCTACCCTGAAGGTCCTCCCCAGGGGTTACGTTGCAACGACACTCCGCGCAGCCGGGCATCAGATCACGATGATAGTCCTCGCCACCCTAATAACGAAGGTCTTCCCCATAGAGACGTCAAGCAATTAGAAGGACCTCCCATCGTTTCGGTACATTCTGAAGGCCCTCCCCAGGGTGTACCCCACAGACATTCTCCCTGCAGTAGCTGTGATGGTAGTGGTCACCATTACAGCAGCTGTGATGGTAGTCCTCGCCACCACGACCGCCATTGTGAAGGTCCTCCCCGCAATTGCCCAAAGAAACAAGAAGGTCATCCCCTTCTCGTAGTGTGTCTTGAAGGTCCTCCCCAGGATACACATCGAACGTCCAACCATGATGGTCATCCTCACCATGATGGCAGTTGTTGCGAAGGCCCACCCCATAACAATGCTACGTAGCTACAAGGTCCTCCCATTGCTACGATACGCCTTGGAGGTCCTCCCCAGGGTATGCACTGCAAATGTCCTCTATGCAGTGAGGTGTAAAGTAGTAATGGTAGCCCTATCCATTAAAACAAGGATAGCAGATGCCCTCCCCAACTAGACGTCGATCAACGAGAAGTCCCTCCCCTCATTTTGGTATATTCGGAAGTCCCTCCCCAGGGTGTACCCCGCCGGTTCTCTCCCTGTGGCAGCTGTAATGGTAGTCCTCTCCATTGCGGCCTCCATTGCGAAGGTCCTCCCCACAGTGACATATCATATCGACAAGAAGATCCTCCCCTACCGAATCAAGCACAGGAAAGCCCTCATATGTCGAGGCACTCAGAAGGACGAGATCAAGCATGTCAGATTCCCACTGCCTCCGACCACACTATCAGTGAGCGTCTCAGTTGGGCTGAACAGGTAGAGGAATCACTAGTGGATGAGTATGCCGACATGTTGCACCGGAGGAAACGACTGGCCAGAGATGATATACCAGTTATGTTTTGTCCCATGACCACCTCTCAATTTGACATACCCAAACATTTGTCAGAAAAATGTCTGCACGACATCCGATCCAATATATAGACAACCCTCCGTCGGCTGAAATCAAGTTTCTATCCATACGATGGGTATGTAGACCACGTCAAGACAATAGGATACCTCATGCATCACATTGACCTGGAAGCTCTTCCTTCGGCGCGGAAACCGCGACCTCCGAGGAATAAAGGAAATATTGAGTTAGCCTACCTCCGTGCACGACACCAGTTGCGCCGCCTCATTGGTGACGCTCTGATGGGAGTCCATACTAGAGTATGGGGAGAACATTGAGATCTGCATTTCACTCCATGCCCCACCCAGAAGAACCTGTTCTTCATAATATCTTGCAATGCCATCACATCAAGACAATGATCGAGTGGTCTCCCTGATCGCGAAGGGCGACACAACCAACAAAGACAGGCCTTGAGTAAGTCCTAGAGGCGTCAGGCCTGATGGGAATAATCCATTCACGAACTCCTAAATCAGGCCACCGAAAGCATACAATTGGCCTATCACCTAAGAGAGGCCAATCAAAAATCAATGGTTTCCTCCTCAGAGGGAATTGATTAATAGGTGAACTCAAAATCAGATTCAGTTCACCCCCGACCGGGGGCACACAAGATCAGGAAAATAGCGATAGCAGTAGACACTGCCGCAATCCAGGGTCAACCCTAGCCTACAGGGCTGGGGACATTTTTAAAAACAAATTCCCCCATAATACCAATAAAAACGGGAAAAGACTCAACGTCCAAGGAAAGGAGCCAACCCCAACCATCAGGACTGGGGTCATTTTTACCACCTCAACAACAACCTCCCCCATGAGAATCAGTATTCTCTTGTCTAGGGAGGACATTTATAAGAGGAGGTTCCTACCCTATCTCGTCTTTTTAATCACTATCCCATTCAAGAGGGAGGCGTACTGTGAGGTCACATCAAGGAACTCTCCGCGTCACCCATCGTCAAGGATTCCGAAAGCAATCTCGGGACAGGAAGGGGAGGACTAGTAAAAGTCATGGGAGTTCCTCTTCCTATTTTGAAGATTCCATCTCCTCCACCCCACGATATGAATCCGTCAACGCCATAGAGGCTAACCCCGCGGGTGACACCAGAGATGATGCAAATCCAGATGGGTCGGGAGACGATGATTCCGGTCAGGCTGTGACTCACAACGAACCACCAGCTGTGCACACTCGAAACTAGAGGGCTGCCCTAAATATGGCCGCCCTTCCAGCTAACCCTCATCGGCTTACCCTGCGAGATTCTAACAATGATAAGAATAAAGGATTGGTTACCCTTTAACCTGCCTCCTCCTCTCAATAAAAATGAGCCACTTACGCTCGAAGAGGGATTCGCTTGGCAGGAAGAGGAAATGAAAGAATTGAGGAATCTTAATGCCAAGCTACTCCAGAGGAATTGTCTTATTGAAAGTGCTTCCCAAGAAGAGCCACACCTTGCACTCCCGGCAATTGAACCTAAAAGACCCAGGTCCCCCCCCATTGAGGCGCCCGGTCTGTCCAACTACCTGAACATGGATTCGGGTGAATACAAAGACTTCCCTCCACTCAAGAAGCAACCAGAGCGAGTACGTATGAAACCTCCGAAGGTGTCACAAATGGAATATTCACCCTTGGTTCTGGTCGAGCCGGATCCTCAAGCAATGCCTCGGGATACACCTTCCCAAGACCGGGCCCAATAGGATGTAAACCAGGGACTCACCAACACCATCGAGGCACTGAAATCTCTATTGGAAGCAATGGAAGGTCGATGCACTCTGATACAGCTAGAGCGAAAGCCCTACAAAGATTTGGTGAGCAACACACCTCCTCCACCCAATTTTGAGAGCCCCGTATTCCCTATTTTCAATGGATCAGGCGATCTAGAACAACATTTGATGCACTACGCGTCTTATTGTGACCCTACGATGGGAACTCTAGAACAACACGAAGTAGTGAAACTTAGATGATTCGTGCGGACCTTGAAAGGATCTGACTTCATCTGGTATACGAATCTACCAGCTCAGTATATAAAGAGCTTAGAAGACCTTCAGCAATAGTTCCTGTTCCATTTCTGCTTAACGCTGCCTAAAACAATAGCCAGCGACCTCATGAATTGCAAATAGAGAGAGAATTAGAGGGTCTCGGATTTCATCGCTAGATGGAAGGGTCTGACCTACTCTCTGAATAGGGAAATGCCCCAAGAGGAGTTGGTGGCCATATGCATCAACAACCATCAAGATGAGTTGAGAACACCGCTCATACCAGTGGAGTGCACCATTGCCTTATGAAATCTCTCTGTCATTGCCTGGAGAATTGAAGACTCCTTGTAGTGGACCAATCTGAAGTCCCGAATATCCTCACAGGCTCCTGCAAAGAGAACAGTTAGAGCTGAAGTGTCCTCTGTCACGCTCAAGCCAGCCCCTGCGCCTGCTCCACTGCCTAGGCCTCCACCAATTCATCAAGGGCCCCTGGTATATCAGCAGCCACCTCCGCCCAAGCGGAGGACCAAGTTCGTGCCTACTTCATCGTCGCCATGAATTGCAACTTAGTCCACCTCCTGAAGCGAAGGAAGACCAAAGAAGTCGTCCGCAATGACAGGATAGATTACTATCCCTACCATAGAATGTTAGGACATAATTTCTAGGAATGCTTCATCTTCAAAGATCTCCTACAAAGGATGGTAGACTCCAGGAAGGTCGAGCTGGGACCACCCCCCGCACATGTGACGTATATTTCTACCACCGAATCCGACAAAGGTGAGGGGTGGCAGGAAGTCACCAGTAAGAAGGGGCAGAAATTTGATGACTGGATGACTCGAAAGACTGTGAACCGAGCTCAGGGCATACTTTGAGCTCAACTACGGTAGCCTGTGTTCCCGCCAACATCCCCTAATGCCGCACAACTGACAATATTGGCCTCACACCCTCCACGAGCCGGCCATCCATGCATAATAAAAAAGGGATGAGACAAGCACAAGAGAAGAAGTCCATAATGAGGCCGAAGTTAGCCCCGTCACTGTCAGATATTATGCTCCCAAACTTGGCACCACGGGCACCGACCCACCAATCGACACCATCAGGGACAACCAACCAGGTTGACCTGTCGTAGGACGACTAGTTAATATATTGTTCCATCAATGTCATCCATCTAATGGAGTCGTTCCCTAATGAAGGGTATGGTTATGAACCCATGGTCCCGACGCAAGGGGCTGGGAGGAGGAATCGCAGAAGAAGGGGATACCAAGGGAGACACAGTCACAGCCAATACCAACCCTATGGTTTTACCCCGGTCTAAACCATTAGTATCGCGGAAACCCTTGAGAGAGCCCTTCAATAGACTCAATTGGAGAAAGAATATCCCTCCTCCTCCATAAGCGGCCACTCTGGCCCCGTCATTCTACGGTACCCATCATAGGAATAACAAGTGTCTAGCTTCCTAGTGCGTACAAATAGACAGGTTGGGCCGAGTCCCCAGGATGTGGGAACACCGTCGACATCTGACCCCGCGGCCAGTCCCTCCTCGTCACGTACTCCAGCTCCCAAGATTCCTGCTAAAACTCTCCCGCCCGCAGAGAAGCGTTGGCTATTGAAGAAAAAATACGATATCCTTAAGCATATGGCATCATTACTAGCCAAAATGTCAATCCTGGATGCCCTGAGTCTGTCAGCAGATCTTAGGGAGGCGCTGATAGAAGCCTTGCTCAGCCCCCAGGAGTTTCAAACAGAGGTAGCGGCCACCGAGATTTACCAGACTGAGACTGGACCGACTGAATGCAATGCGGTGATTTCCTTCACCGATCAAGATGAAGATGCCATCATGCATGGACATATAAAACCACTATATGTGTCTGGCACACTAAATGATGTTGAGATCCGTAAAGTCTTTATTGACAACCGCTCTGGAGTTAATCTCCTTCCCCTATGGACACTACATAAGTTGGGATATAGTGAGGATGACCTAGTACCCTCAACCACAACTATGTTGGGTTACGAAAAGAGTGAATAGAAGCCAATGGGGCAAATCAAGCTAAAATCCTTTTTGGAAACCTTGTGGCCTACACGGAATTCATGGTGGTCCGGCAGAACACAACATTCAATGACCTGCTTGGTAGGTGGTGGCTCTATAAGCACATGGTCATTCCTTCATTATACCACCAGTGTATCAAGTATTACATCAATGTACAAAGTGGGACATTGCATGCTGAAAAGCCCCCTTTCAAGCTCATTGAGTCACACTACATTGACATCAGGTTTTATGAGAAGAAGAAAAAGAAGCCTTCAGTCGATGGTATTGACTGGATCCCCTCTCCAAATGGTCTGGAAATGGTTTCGGATGACCCCATCAAGCAGCTCGGCAGAGAATACGTACTGCCCGTCAAGCATGTTGAAAGCAGGAATTCAAGCACGGACACACACTCAGCTGTCCTCGTGACTTCACCCATAACAGTCAAGCGTGAAAATGCTGAAACATCCACTAACCCTCAATCTGGGATCGAATACTTGAACAGGGACGCCCATGATGCCTCACCTCTGGACCCCCAAGAGCTCGTGCTGGGAACTCTCCCCCCTTCAGATCAATAAGATGAGAATGTGGGGGAAGAAGAGGAGGAAGATATTAGGGATCCACCTCCCGCATTTGAGGAAGGTATCTCTACCATTGTGGATGAGCTCAGGGAAATAAACCTGGGTACCGTGGAAGACCTGAGGCCCACTCTCATTAGTACAGCCATGTCTCCCGAGGAGCACGAGGTATATACCTCTTTCCTGAGGCAACATCAAGATGTTTTATCCTAGAATTACAAGGAAATTCCGAGACTCGATCCTGAAGTGGCGACGCACCACTTAGGTCTTCCAAAAGACCATCGGGGTTATAAACAAGTTTCCAGAAGGACGCACCCCACACATGCGGCCAATATAGATGCTAAAGTCAGTAAGCTTATTAAATTAGTCTTCATTCGGGAGGTCCAATACCCCATATGGTTGTCCCACATTGTCCCCATCAAGAAACAGAATGGAAAAATCCTTGTCTACATCGATTTTAGATATCTCAATCGGCATTGTATGAAAGATGATCACTCGGTCCCGACTACTGAGTTATTAATCGATGCAACAACTGGGTATGAGGCTCTCTCCTTCATGGATGGTTATTCTGGGTCTAATAAAATCTAGATGGCCCGAGAAGACGATGAATCCACTGCCTTCAGAGCCCCTCAAGGAATATTCTGTTATAGGGTCATTCCCTTTGGTCTCAAGAATGCTAGCGCCACATATCAACACACCATGCATACACTACTACAACCTGCCCCTTTATCAGCGCTAAAAACCAGCATTAACAGCACTAGAAAAGCGCTGTTAATTCCAGTGTAGATAAAGGGGGGGGGGGGTCCCCTTTATCAGCGCTCCGAGAAGCGCTGATATAGGGGTCCTTTATCAGTGCGTCATGGAGCGCTGATAAAGGACACCTATATCAGCGCTTCTCGGAGCACTGATAAAGGGTCCCTTTATCAGCGCTCCTCTAGCACTGATAAAGGCCCCAATGCCTGCACCTAAAAAATATTACCTGCACACCTGAACACCAGAATACCTGTACAAAGTAGCACATGCACACCTGCACACCATAGCACCCGCACCCAATATTTTGACTGACAATGGTATATACATTTACATAACATCATGAATATAAAAAAAACGCATTGCTATATACATTTCAAAAATTGTTTTACATGATTACATTTACAATTATTCAACAACAGTTATAAAAATTCATGTTTCATCCTTTGATATCCGTGATCCACTCTCGACCGTATTTGTTGCCGAACAAAGCATCCGAACTCAAGGAAAAAAATTCACCTATATAAGAAAACAAATATTATTTTAGTAATGCAATAATGAAAGAAATTAAAACAGTAATATGAAATAATACATTAATATGGAAATGTGAAACTAAAATATTAAATTTTAAACTCAAAATGTTTCATTTTCATAACAATGAAAGGGAATAATGTAAAATCAATATGTTTTTGATTGATTTATCTCATTTAATAAATATTGATTCTTTATCTAATGAAAAGCTTTACCGGTCACACCGTGCATCGGATTGAGGTGCGGTCGATTCGTACACGTCACAAATGATTCGTGGATCTTTTTCCTAAAGTATCAAAACAATACGAATGCGTTTTCTCGGTTTGGCGTTTGTCATTGGTGTTGTTTTCCAAAGTTTATGTCATTTTCAAACTGATATCAGACAATTTTAGACATACCGGTCACACCGTGCATCGGATTGAGGTGCGGTTGATTCGTACACATCAAAAATGACTCGTTGATCATTGTCCTAAAGTATTAAAATAATCTGAACGCGTTTTCTCAGTTTGGCGTATGTCATTGGTGTTGTTTTCCAAAGTTTATCTCAATTTGAAACTGATATCAGACACTTTTAGCCATACCAGTCACACCGTGCGTTGGATTGAGGTGCGGTTGATTTGTACACGTCAAAAATGACTCTTGGATCGTTGTCCTAAAGTATCAAAATAATCCGAATGCATTTCCTTGGTTTGGCGTATGTCATTGGTGTTGTTTTCCAAAGTTAATCTCAATTTGAAACTGATATCAGACACTTTTAGCCACACCGGTCACACCGTGCATCGGATTGAGGTGCGGTCGATTCGTACACTTCAAAAATGAGTCGTGGATCGTTTTCCTAAAGTATCAAAACAATATGAATGTGTTTTCTCAGTTTGGAATATGTCATTGGTGTTGTTTTCCAAAGTTTATGTCATTTTCAAACTGATATCAGACAATTTTAGCCATACCGGTCACACCGTGCGTCGGATTGAGGTGTAGTCGATTCACACACATGAAAAATGGCTCGTGGATCATTTTACAAAAGTATCAAAACAATCTGAATGCATTTGCTCAGTTTGGCGTATGTCATTGGTGTTGTTTTCTAAAGTTTATGTCATTTTCAAACAGATATCAGACAATTTTAGCTATACCAGTCACACCGTGCATCGGATTGAGGTGCAGTCGATTCGTACACATCACAAATGACTTGTGGACAGTTTTCCTAAAGTATCAAAACAATCCGAATGCATTTTCTCAGTTTGGCGTATGTCATTGGTGTTGTTTTCCAAAGTTTATGTCATTTTCAAACTGATATCAGACACTTTTAGACATACCGGTCACACCGTGCGTCGGATTGAGGTGCGGTCAATTTTTACACGTCACAAATGACTCGTGGAACATTGTCCTAAAGTATCAAAACAATCCGAAGGCATTTTTTCAGTTTGGTGTATGTCATTGGTGTTGTTTTCCAAAGTTTATCTCAATTTGAAACTGATATCAGAAACTTTTAGCCATACTGGTCACACCGTGCGTCGGATTGAGGTGCGGTCGAATTGTACACATCAAAAATGACTCGTGGATCATTGTCCTAAAGTATCAAAACAATCCGAAGGCGTTTTCTCAGTTTTCCATGTGTCATTGGTGTTGTTTTCCAAAGTTTATGTCATTTTCAAAGTGATATTTGACAATTTTAGCCATACTAGGCACACCGTGCGTCGGATTGAGGTGAGATCAATTTTTACACATCACAAATGACTCGTGGATCATTGTCCTAAAGTATCAAAATAATCCGAACGTGTTTGCTCGGTTTGACGTGTGTCGTTGGTGTTGTTTTCCAAATTTTATCTCAATTTGAAACTGATATCAGACACTTTTAGCCATACCAGTCACATCATGCGTCGGATTGAGGTGAGGTTGATTCATACACTTCACAAATGACTCGTGGATCATTTTCCTAAAGTATCAAAACAATCCGAACACGTTTGCTCAGTTTGGCGTATGTCATTGGTGTTGTTTTCCAAAGTTTATCTCAATTTGAAACTGATATCAGACACTTTTAGCCATACCGGTCACACCGTGCTTCGGATTGAGGTGTGGTCGATTCTTACACGTCACAAATGACTCGTGGATCGTTGTCCTAAAGTATCAAAACAATCCGAAGGCGTTTTATCGGTTTGGCGTATGTCATTGATGTTGTTTTCTAAAATTTATGTCATTTTCAAATTGATATCAGACAATTTTAGCCATACCGGTCACATCGTGCATTGGATTGAGGTGAGGTTGATTCGTACATGTCACAAATGACTCGTGGATCGTTGTCCTAAAGTATAAAAACAATCCGAAGGCGTTTTCTCAGTTTGTCGTGTGTCATTGGTGTTGTTTTCCAAAGTTTATGTCATTTTCAAACTGATATCAGACAATTTTAGCCATACTGATCACACCGTGCGTCAGATTGTGGTGCGGTCGATTCGTACATGTCACAAATGATTCGTGGATCGTTGTCCTAAAGTATCAAAACAATCCGAACGTGTTTGCTCGGTTTGGCGTATGTCATTGGTGTTGTTTTCCAAAGTTTATCTCAATTTGAAACTGATATCATACACTTTTAGCCATACCGGTCACACCGTGCGTCGGATTGAGGTGTGGTCAATTAGTACACGTCAAAAATGACTCGTGGATCGTTTTTCTAAAGTATAAAAACAATCCAAAGGCATTTTCTCAGTTTGGCGTATGTCATTGATGTTGTTTTCCAAAATTTATGTCATTTTCAAACTGATATCAGACAATTTTAGCCCTACCGGTCACACCGTGCATCGGATTGAGGAGTGGTAGATTCGTACACGTCACAAATGACTCGTGGATCGTTTTACTAAAGTATCAAAACAATCCGAAGGCATTTTCTTGGTTTTCCATGCGTCATTGGTGTTGTTTTCCAAAGTTTATGTCATTTTCAAACTGATATCAGACGATTTTAGCCATACCGGTCACACCGTTCGTTGGATTGAGGTGCGGTCGATTCGTACACGTCACAAATGACTCATGGATCGTTTTCCTAAAGTATCAAAACAATCCTAATGCATTTTCTCGGTTTGGCATATGTCATTGGTGTTGTTTTCCAAATTTTATCTCAATTTGAAACTGATATCAAATACTTTTAGCCATACCGGTCACACCGTGCGTTGGATTGAGGTGTGGCCAATTCGTACACGTCACAAATGACTCGTGGATCGTTGTACTAAAGTATCAAAACAATCCGAACGCGTTTTATTAGTTTTCCATATGTCATTGGTGTTGTTTTCTAAAGTTTATGTCATTTTCAAACTAAGTAGTAGGAATTCACTAATATAAGGATATGAAACATAAGAAATGGAGATCATAGATGCTCAATAAGTGTTAAGGGAGATATCAATGACCATATAAATATAACATAAGTATTAGGAATTCACCTTCATTGTCCTATTTTTTTACATTCTTCGATCAGGTACGCTGCCCATTCGTTTATAAAGACATTTATATCATCTTCTGAATATGAGTTTTTGCGACAGTCATAGAAGTACTAAAAAAATATAAATACACATAAGATTAATATTTATTTTAAATAAATTAGTAATTATTTTCAAAAATACCTCTTCAGGGATGCTAGTTTGTTGATGAAATATGATCTATTTCATAAATTTACAAACATAATAATCGCAGTCCTTGTCATTTGTTTGTTTCGAACACTGCAAAAACATCGAGAAAAATAAGTAATTTGTTTTGATATGTATTTGGATAGTGAAATATAATTATATATACCCATATAATTCTCCATTTGTAGATCTTGTGGGCATTGTCGTCCTTATGTCCTGGATTCATTCCAGCCTTTATACAATATTCATACACCGCCCTATCATAACAAAATCCTCATTAAAAGATAATATAAATTATATAACTAGATATTTAGTTCTAAAATGTTGGATCTAGTGTATTAAAAATTGACAATCGCCATCATGTGTGGTTGGTTAGTTGGATATCCATGCAGTGAATCCAGAAAATAAATTTTTAGAGTGTCTAAATTGACTGCAATGAGCATCCAATGTTCCCTAAAAACACAAAAAGAAATAAGTACTGATATAAATGAAAATATAATTGATATGATTAACATGTAGAGTTTTACCCTTGAATAGTTGGTATTAAAAATAGCCTGTCAGTCGTAATTCTTCTTTGAAACATTCTGAGTAGATTTGACATCAATTCAGCCTGAAAATTAGAATCTATTTCTGTTCGTTGTGTAGAAATGGTGTGAGGACTAACGAGTCCAAATTTGTATTCATGGGAAAATCCCTTCAATTGTTTTTCATATATATTCCTGTGAAAAATATGAGATGTATTTATCCATAATTATCAAAGTATATCAGCTTCTGTAAAATCAAATCATGAAAACATACCTCATGTATACATTTATAACCGAGGCGCCTAGCCAATCGTATGTGATGATATCAGAAACAACATCTGCACTAACGAAATCTATTGTTTCCTCTCCGTACATATCTTTTTCACAAACAATTGTATGACTCTTTCCGTCTTTCATTTTCGTATCCACATGAGCTTGCAATGATATTAAACGTGGATATAGAATGGGCGGGGTGAACGTGCTCTCAGTAGATCGTTTTGATGGGTTGGTTGATCCAATCTTGGAGCCGCTCTTTCATTTTAGCTTCTCCATTTTATCCTTCTATAATAAAATTCATCGGTTCAACCATTTTCTAATTTAATGTTAAAGGTTCTACTTGAAAAATGAACTGGAAATGAATACCTCCTACTCGACGTGTTCTTTTACAAGATTCGACGGCCATGCAACGAATGTTCCAATAGCTTTTTCCACCGTATGAATGTCCTCATCGTCATTTGGCATGGGTAGCTCGGCGCTCGGCTCATGAGCTACGTTAATCGACACATTGACATGACCGGTTGGAAGTGGTCTGGAGTGTAGCATGTTATTATGCATATTGAACACCGTAGCCCTCGCTACAAGGTGATGGGTGGGAGTTGACAGATATAAATCGCAGTCATTTTCACCCTGCAGAATATCATTAAATGAAAGGTATCAGTGTCTATGTGATTCACATCTCACAAAAACGAATATTATAACATTTATTACCTCAGTTCAGTCAGGTCTTTGAGGGGAATGGCTCGCCTCAAAGCTGGTGAGGGGTGGATCTTCTCACGGGGGTCGTTCTTGAGTTGTTTGTTCTCTTCGCCTCTCCTCCATTAAACTCTTTAGCATCTCTCCCTGAGTTTGGATTAGTTCTTCAAGGGTAGTTACTCTATCTCTCCTTACATGCAATTCTTTAGTTTGTTCATCCTCTTGTTTTTTTTCTTAAAATATGTCTTGGGTGACACCCCAAAACCCACACCTCTGACGCGGCTATACTGTTCTGGCTGTTTCAAGGCCGTTGAAAGTATGTCTGCATCCGGTGCGGGTGTTTCTGATTCCTGTGACTATGTTAAATAGAAAATATGAAACAATAAGAAAGCATTGTTATGTAATAATGATTTAAAGCAAAACAAGTTTATATTATGTCATACTTACACATGTTTCCCACACTTTTTGTGTGTTTTCATCTATCAGTTTCCCCTCTTTATTAACACGAGCCTCCTTCCATAGCACATGGCATGGAATGGAAGTGACTTGAGATTTTGCTTCATCAATCTACATATAAACAGAGAAACATGGTTATAGTGTTGTTTTATGTCACATAAAATTATTACAGTACTTTTAAAATACATACCAATTGTTTTTCAATTGAAGCGTACCCCAACCTTGCTTTACGGTAGGGGTACGCTGGTTTTGCTGCCCGTTCTTTATTTTCAGCACTTAGTTGTTGTTTCATAAATAAAAACCTATCAATCAATGTGATGAATACAAGCAACGTTACACAACGTGTAACCAAACACAATGTACCTGAAAATTATTTTCCGCACGACGGTTTCAAAACGAATCCCACGTTCCTTGGGATATCAAGTGTGCATAAAGAGGAGGCGGGTGCGGCTTGATTTTTCCTTCGGCATCTTTCAGATGATTTTTCATTAAAATGGTGCGAAAGCCTCTATGAATCCTTCCTACCAGTCTGAAAACATATTCTTTGTGCTAAACATCTACTATAAATGCACTCTGCAAGAGATGATGAAGGGTTAGTCAATATTTCAATATTTTATTTTATTTTAATAAATTAAATAGATGATATCGTAATGTTACCATAATCTCCTCCCACATTAATGTTTTCAACCTGCTGACAACATGGTGCCATGACTCTACGTCAATCAGCACGCGTTGTCGAGTGACGATTCCAATGTAGCTACTAAACATGGCTTTGTTGGGGTTTACATGCTGGCCTAGCTTATTCCATCCCACCTCATATTTGATGCCTTTTTCTTTTGCCTTAAGGATTTTTGCTAAAACTGTCAAACTACGGCGCACCTGTTTTTTTTTGTGTTGCTGGGGTTTCATCTCCTACCATTTCCTTAGTTTATGCATCATCATTATATTTCTCCAAAGCGCTAGCTTCGGCACTAACACCAACTGCAACAGGTTGAGAGACTTGTTGTACGTCAGCAGTGGGACCAGCTGCAACAGGTTGAGAGACCTGTTGTCTCTCAACAGTGGGACCAGCTACAACAGGTTGAGAGACCTGTTGTACGTCAGCAGTGGGACCAGCTGCAACAGGTTGGGAGGCCTGTTGTCTCTCAGCAGTGGGACCAGCTGCAACAGGTTGAGAGACCTGTTGTGTCTCGGGATTGGGTGCATCAGCAGGTGAAGAAGTCATTATCTGCAGAACTAGTTTAAAATTTAAGTTAGATCACATAAAAGCAGAAGCGAACAGATAATAACATAATGTTACACAATCTATATTACAATAAAAATCAATAACCTGATTATTGAACTCCCTTTTTTTAAAAGGCTGAAGGGATTTGACCCCTCTATCAACTATCCATATCCCTTCATTGTGGTCTCCTCTGATATAAAAAACGTCATCTACATTGGGACCACTACGAAATGATTGCGAAATCCCAATGAAAGGGTCATCTTCCGTTGAATTTTCATCTGACCCTTCGGCTGTTTTGGTCGATAACAGAACAATTGACCAGTTTCGGTTTACGGGATCGGGAACATAAAATACTTGCACTGCCTGTGATGCCATTTTAAATTGTTCGTCTTTCTCCCCTTCCTTACTGAAATCAACTTTCAAAAATCCCAAATCATCTATTTTAACAGCACTCCTGTTATCAACCCACTTGCATTGAAATATTAGAACTTGAAATTCCATATAATCCAACTCCAATATTTGTTTGATGATGCCAAAGTATGACATATTCGCATAAATTGGATTTCTGTCCTTAGCACCAGAAACATGAATCGCTCTAGCCAAAAGTGTAACCCCACTATTCTGCATGGTACTGTCTTCATCATGTTCATTAGTATAAAATGTATAACCATTAACATCATAAGCGTTGTAAGATAATGCATACACACTTGGTCCTCCGGCGAGCCATCGAAGTCGTTCTGAAATAGACTTTGGATTTTCATCTGACTTCTTAAAAATATGATCTCAAAACCATCCTATAAACTGTCGATTATGTGTATCTGATATCCATTTTTCATCCCTTGATGGATTCAATTGCCTAAGAATTTCTTTGTGGATTTCAACATATGGGTCAATGTCCAAACTGTTATGCAAAACATAAAGGTGGGCCTGCTCCTGATCTGTAATATTGATTGTGATAACCTTTCTTCTAGAAATTCCTTCACCCTCTAGCCACCCAGTGTGATGAGATTTTGGTAAGCCAATGCTTTCCACACCAGAAAAGTATTCGGTACAGAATTCAACGGCTTCCTTAACAATATATCGCTCTGCAATACAACCCTCTGGACGACTTTGATTTTTGACATACCCTTTCAAAATCTTCATATACCATTCAATGGGGTACATCCATCTGTAATGTACAGGACCACATAGTCAAATCTCTCTCACCAAGTGGACCATCAAATGAACCATCATATCAAAAAATGAAGGCAGGAAGAACATTTCTAATTCACATAATATGACGGAAATTTCTTTTTCTATAGCTGGCAATTTCGTCGGGTCTATAACTTTGCTGCATATAGCTTTGAAGAAGAAACACCGTTTCGTTAATGTATGGTGGACATTCTTGGGAAAAATTCAACGTAAAACAATTGGAATGAGATTTTGCATCAAAACATGAGTTTCATGTCATTTCGGACCTTTTAACTTCAAGTCGCTCATTGACACAAGGTTACTGATATTTGACGAATACCCCTCTGGAACCTTTACGCCATTCAAGAAGTTGAAAAACTGATATATCTCCTACCTGGAAAGAGTGTAAGCAGCAGGAGGAAGAAATGTTCGTTTTTCACCCTTTACTGGTGCCAACTCTTCTCGTATTCCGATCTCAACCATGTCCAACCTAGCCTTAATTCCATCTTTTGTTTTGCCAGATGTATTTAGCAACGTGACGATAACAATTTCAAATAAATTTTTTTCTACATGCATAACATCAATAAAATTTCTTACATATAGAAAATCCCAGTATTGTAATTCAAAAAAAATTGATCTCTTTTTCCAAACAATTTTCGTAAGGTTTTTCGAAGCCGGTTTACCAAAAGTAGTGTCCAAATTTTTAACTTTCTCAAACAATTGATCGCCTATTAGTGGAGATGGTGTTGTACATTCTTCTGAACTTCCATAGAATGATGTCTTCCAAGAACGGTACTTATGTCGTCGCGATAGAAATATGTGATGTCCTAGAAACACGGTTTTCGATGAATGTTTCAACCTAATTGATTGTGTGCCTTCTTCGCAAACGGTACAACCTTGAGTTCCTTTAATGCTATATCCTGACAAATTTCCATAAGCTGGGAATTCATTTATCATCCCATACAACATGACTCTCAAAGTGAAATATTCCTTTCTGTAAGCATCATACAATGTAACACCTGAATCCCACAATAATTTCAAATCTTCGATCAATGGAGCTAAATGAACATCAATATCATTACCCGGTTGTTTTGGTCCTGATATAAGCATAGATAACATGATGTATTTTCGTTTCATGCATAACCACAGTGGTAAGTTATAATTTATCAACATAACTGGCCATGTACTGTGACTGTTTCTTTGAAAACCAAAAGGATTCACTCCATCTGTAGATAATGCAAGATGAAGGTTTCTCGACTCATTTCCAAATTCAGGATACTCATGATCAATTCTCTTCCACTGAGGAGAGTCTGCCGGGTGACATAGTATCCCATCTTTAATTCTTGTATCTGCATGCCATGTTAATTGTTCTGCAATCTCCTCACTTCCATATAGGCGTCTAAACCTTGGAATGATTGGAAAGTACCATACAAATTTAGTAGGACTGGATTCATCTTTCTTGTATCGAGAAGCACCACACTTTGGGAATTATTTAAGTGATTTGTGGTCCTTGCGAAATAGTATATAGTCATTCGGGCAGGTGTGTATTCTTTCAGAGATCATACCCATAGAGCGTAGCATTCGTTTGGCATCGTATGTTCGTATCAGGAGCTCATTGTCTTCTGGGAGCATGTCATTCAAGAGGGCAAGTAGTTTCGTAATACTGTCGTCACTCCACCCGTTATCTGCTTTCAAATTATACAGCATCAGTACGACTGACAATGCTGTATATTTAGTGCAACCAGCATACAATGGCATCTTTGCACAACTTTTTAACTTCTCAAACAATTTTGGGCAATCAAGAAGTTCATCTACGAAGGTCCTTGTCATTTTCTCAATACGAACTTCATCATCATTCACATATGTATTCACATCCTCCATACGGTCATCTTCATTATTCATGTTTGTAATCATATCAGATGATCCATAAAACACAGTGTCACCCCAGTCACTACCTACATTCGTTGTTTCCCCGTGTTTATTCCAACATGTATAACTTTGATCTATTCCGTGACATATCAATTGTTCTTCCAACTCATCTGGACTAATTTGTTATGAATAACAACAGCGTAAACACGGACAAAGGATTTGAGAAGAGTCACATGCCTGATCTTTTGCAAACTTGATAAATTCATTCACTCCTTCTTCATACTCTTTTGTCAAGCGATTGGCATTCATCCATTCTTTATTTATATTCATCCTATTTAAAATCCATAGGTTAAGTATATAGGTTAAAGGAGATGGAATATGAGTATAATTTAGATAAAAAACAAGATACTTCAAGGAAATAAAGGAATAAATAAATACCAAAATAAAAAATATATTGGGAACCACTACAATCCCCAAGCCTCACATCATCTAGATCTCTAAAACCCATCAAAATTACTCCAAATCGATCTGGCAACACTGGGACCCAATTCTACCTGACCTTCAATACATGAGGATTTCTTGGGTACTCAGTAGGGAACCACCAATGTGGTTTCATAAATTCTAATTTTTAGTTATATGTGCATGTTTCATGCTCTGAATAAATAAATAATATCTAAAAAATAAATAAATAAATCATCATTGATCCTCAGGTTCGTAGCCTCGATCATCCATACCAACTTTGGCTAGTGACAAAGTGTATTTGAGAACATTGTGATGACTATACCAACCATAACAATAATCATGAGGTCTTTCACCCTAGTATACATTGATAATTACCCTAGATATAAACTCACCCTGGGGAATATGATAATAACCTGGAAAACCTCCATCCCATTATCACAACTTGAGTAGTATCCATACTAGTATAAAATTGTTCCTAACAACTTAACCCTAGTAGTGCAGGACACTCAACCAAACAGGCCAAATACACAATAAGGACTGAAATCTCTCACCTATCCACTTTTCATAACAAATATAATCACTACTCAAAATCAATGGAATCCCTATTAGTAGTATCATAGACCTCACTTCTATTTAATTTTTTCCATTTCAATAAAATACCACCTCAAGGTCATTTTTTTAATAAAAGTGGTGACATGAATTGGTCACCTAATTCATGCCCAAAAGTACTCAATTAAAAAAAAGAGTATAAGTACAAACACAAGGTGAAAAGAACTTACACCAGTAGGGATTGAGAGAAGTATAAACCAAAAACACCAAGGAAAATATGGAAAAATATCTAGAAGCAATGAATGATCCAAACAACCTATTATCAACTATTACATGATCTCCAAAAGGGGTTTTACTATCCATGGGGACAACACTAATCCATCTGGCTCGAAGGGAATCCAATGGCTTCATAAATTTTCTTCTCTATCAACTTGAGTTATGTTATTCATGCTGTTATAAAGTTGTTATTTTAAAATGAAGGGCTGAAATGAAACCTGAGAAAGACCTTAATACATTAAAACCAATGTTTATAAAGGAAAACCATTAAAGGTTTGGATCAATAAGCTGTTAAGAATTAAGACCATCATTGCAACGTCACCATCCAACAGAAGCACATGATGTAGTGAAACACTCATCGCATGAGAGCATCATATTATTTATCAGTGTCTTACATGGTATAGCCTCATAATATTTACATGGTAATATTCCATACTATAAATAGTCTCAAGAGATGTCTCATGTCCCATTTCAATATATAGGTTTGTTCTGGGTCAGTCTACACATCCAGCCTATCAACAACCTTACAAAGTTATACCCACCCAAGTAGTCACATCCCCAAGGGGGATGTTCACACACTTTAGGTTCAATTCAATAAGGACAAGGGCTCTGATGTATCACTAGTTCCATGTGTGTCCTATGAGAACAAATACATAAAAGTCATAGAATGTATTCCAAGTGGTCTCCGGGTTCCCCCTAATAAGGTCCTCTAAGTCACACTCACTCTAATAACACCCATTAAGAAATTTATAAATCCATAAAGAAATTACCAGGACCACATACCTATTTTATATGTTTCTACTATTTTAATTCCAAGTTGAAAACTTTTCCTAGGCTCACTAAGCCTCGTCCAATGTCTACCCCAAGATCAACTCATCAATATAGCTCCTTCCTCTCTCCAAAAAACCAAAATTATTAAATTATAACATTTATAATTAATTATCCAAATCAATTTAAACTAGTTATATTCACTAGAAACTCATCTTGTGGACTTTTCATGTTAGAACCAAGACCAAAAAATCCATAAAAGATCTGAAGTGGGATCTTAGTGCCATCTTAGGAAAAATACCCAACCATCAGAACAAAATCCATAGACAACATTATATAATTTCATCCAATATCCATGAAAACTACAAAAGGAAACACAAATCCTTCATAATGATTGGTGACTTGCAGATACCATCATGATGCCTCTTATACATGAGGTAGGAAAACACCCCCATCAAATCAATATGATACCACCATGCTCCAGTTGAATCACCCATAAAACATAATCTAGATAAATCAAAAATCAATAGAAACTAAATATAAAGAATTAAATGGTAAGGAAGATGGTGAAATCACTTAGAATTGTTGAATAAATCCACTAAAAAACTCCCCATGGAAAGGGGAATCAAATAGGAATAAGGGGGTGGGTCTATTGGGCATTATATAAGAGGGAGGATGAGAAATGGGGGCTTCCCCTATTGGAATTTCAGAGGGAAAAAGATCAAAATATAATTTTAATGTTCTACAAAATTTTCAAAACCATATATTAATAATGTGGTGGCACTGTACAAGAAAACCCCTTCAAATATTTGGTCAACATAGTTTACCAAACTATGCATTAATTATGTAAATTGGAACTACCTCAGTCTACAAAATTTCACATGTTTTGTATGAAATCATGAAAAAATGGTATGTTAATCCCTAACTAAAATACACCTCACATGGTTTCCTCTAAGATATCCCATGGTTAACCTTCACTAACCCTGAAAGTCAACTATGTGATTTAAAAAGAGGACTGAAAACCTCCTCATGCTCAAGGTTCTACATTGTTTCTCAAAAAATATGAACACAAAACCATGTTTCATTTGAAAAATCTCCAAAAAACATCATATAAAACTGAAATAAAGCTTGTGAGACTCACCTGAGTACTTGAGGCACCTCTCAAACCGTGGTGGAGGAGGAGGCAGCAGAGTAGGCAGAGGAGGAGGAGGAGGAGGCACCGGTGGAGGAGGAGGATGAAGTAGCGGACTAGGAGGAGGAGGAGGAAGCGCCGGTGGAGGATGAGGAGGATGAGGCTGCGGTGGAGGAGGAGGAGGAGGAGGAGGAGGAGGAGGAGCAGAGGAGGAGGAGGAGGCAGCGGCCGGAGGAGGAGAAGAAGGAGGAGGAGGCGGCTGGAGGTGGAGGCGGAAGCCAGAGGAGGAGGAGAAGGAGGAGGCGGCGGCCGGAGGAGGAGGCGATGGCCGGAGGAGGAGCAGGAGGAGGCAGCGGCTGCGGCGGAGGAGGAGGAGGCGGCTGCAGCGGTGCAGAGGAGGGCTTCCGCGAGAGCTTGACCGGGTGCAGGGAGGAGGAAGAGGACCCGCGGGTTTTTAACAAATCCGTGTGAGATTTTATCAGCGCTAGTAAAAAGCGCTGATAAAGGATGTATTTATCAGCGCTAAAATGAAAAACGCTGATAAATACAACCTTTATCAGTGCTAACAAAAGCGCTGATAAAGGTCTACCCCTTTATCAGCGCTTTTCCGTTAGCGCTGATAAAGGCAGGCGCATGCCTTGCCCAGTTTTGTGGTAGTGATAGTATATTTAAACCATTCCTGGGAAGATTCGTTGAATGATACGTGGATGACATGGTGGTCGAATCAAGACAGTGCTCAGATCACTTGTCAGACCTTGAAACTGTCTTCAACAAACTTCGAGAACATAGCCTGAAGATGAATCCCTTGAAATGCGCCCTCAGAGTTACCTCATGGAAATTCCCTGGCTTCGTCGTATTCCATCATGGCATTGAAGTCCACCATGAAAAGACAAAGGCTATCCTTGTCCTACCACCTCCCCGTAATCTCGCTAAGTTGAGATGATTCAAAGGACACCTCGCCTACATTTGGCGGTTCATATTCAACCTGAAGGGCAAATGTTTTCCCTTCACCAGGTTAATGAAAAAGGGGGTTTCATACCAATGGAAAAATGATTTCCAAGAGGCATTTGACAGCCTAAAGAAGTACCTCTTAATCCCACCAGTGCTCATGCCCCCAGTTGAAGGGATACCTCTTATCCTATACATGACGGCCCTAGAGTGGTTACTGGGAGCCTTCCTCGTGTAGAAAAATGACGTTTTCGGTGAAAACAGTCTCTATTACCTTTGTCAAACCATGATTGATGCTGAAACTTGATACTCAAACATCGAAAAGAGTTGTTTGGCCTTGGACTTTGCAGTTAAAAAATTGCGAAATTATCTGCAGCATCATGAAGTCTATTTGGTCTCACGTAGTAACCCTCTCAAGTACATCCTCAGCCGCCCAATGCTGACTGGGCACCTATCCCGATGGGCAATCATCCTGCAATAGTTTGACATCCAGTTTGTGCCTCATAAATCAATCAAAGTCCAGGCATTAACAGATTTTATGGAAGAGCACCCCTTGGCTGGGACCACTGAACCAGACATTGAGCTACCTAATGAAGTCATCTTCTCTGTTCAAGAGGAGCTCCCAACATGGGAAATGTACTTCGACGACGCATCCCGAATCTCAATAGGGGAAAGGATGGAGGATCCCAAATTTAACAAGGTGGGCTTGGTGATAATACTCATGTCCCCAGAAAAGGAAGTCTTTCCATATTCCATCGTCCTATCAGAAGGATGTACGAATAATGAGGCGGAATATCAAGCCCTCATTACAGGACTGAAGCTCACACTCCAGGAAAAAGTATAACACCTTAAGGTAAAAGGTGACTCGGAACTGGTCATCAAGCAAGTCAATGGTGACTATGCTATTAAAAAGGAGGATTTGATTCTCCTATTTGACCATGTCTAAGGGTTAATGTAGGAATTATCCATAGAACCAACATTGAACTATATTCCCTTGTCTCAGAATGCCCAGGCCGATGCATTAGCTAATGCGGACACAACCCTAGCTAACCCAGATCGGGATGAAACAATTATCTGGATTGCTCATCATTGAATGGTCTTTCCATTTGTTCAGCCTAAGACAAAAGAAATCAACGAAGTCAGTCCTCTCCCTAAGCCATATTCTCCCACCACCAGCTGTATGCCCCCCATTGCAAACTACCTTCAAAGGGGAGAACTTCCATCAAACAGGGTTGAATGAGAGAAAATACCGAGAAGGGAAATTAACTTTGTCCTATACAGCGGCAAGAGTCAGCAAGAGGTCCTCTACAGACGAGGCCTCGATGAAGTCCTTCTCAGATGCATTGATGTAGAAGAAACCACTGCCTTCATGACTGAAGTGCATGCCGAAGTTTGTGGAGCACACCAGTCAGGGTCTAAGCTTTCCCATCATGTTCGAAGGCTTGGGTACTATTGGCCCACCGTGGCACGATATTACGAGCACTTTACCGAAAAATTACACTCTTTCCAAATTCATTTCAACTATATACACCAACCCCCGGAGTTATGTCATCATGCTAAGTACTCCTAGCCATTTTCTATCTAGGGAATGGACTTCGTGGGACCATATCCACCCGCCCCAGCCAAACAACTGAAGTATATCCTCACAGCAACCGACTTCTTTTCAAAATGGGTAGAAGCTGTACCCCTCAAGGAATTTGGGGCAAGAAACATTGTCAGCTTTGTGAAAACCAACATCATCACCAGATTTGGTGTCCCTCATACCATACTGACAGATAACGACACCAAATTCTGCGCGGCTGAAATGGATAAACTGTACCAATAATATTGTATCAAGGCTAACCACTCATCCCACTACCATACAGCGGCCAACAGACAGATAGAGGCTTTCAACAAGACCCTGTCCAACATTCACCAGAAAATGGTGGACAAAGACAAGAAATCATGGCCAGATAAACTTCTTAATGCATTGTGGGCTTATCGAACCACAATCCGCACCACTACTCAGGCTACTCCGTACTCATTATTGTACGGAATAGAAGCAGTCCAGCCTATTGAGATCCAATTTCCCTCACTTTTTGTTTCCATTTGTGATCAGTTATCCAACAATGAGAAATCAGAAAAATGTCTAGGTGAATTGGAAGAGATAAATGAGAAGCGGTTGCACACTTTTCACCATCTAGAGGTATATCAGAACCGAATCGCACAAGCCTTCAATAAAAAGGTTCGTCTTCGGTATTTCTTGGAAGGAGAATTGGTGTTGGTCCTTCGGACCCCAATGATACCCGGAAGGAAGTCTCCAAAGCTAGAGCCCAAGTGAGAGGGACCATATGTTATACACAAGGTCTAATCCAATGGAGCATATGCCCTGATCTCCACGTACGGGAAATTCACTAATGCTCACACAAATGCGATATTTTTGAAGAAATATTTTGAATAATAAAAAGCACCTATCATTCGGCCTGTAGGACGTTAAACTGCCAAGAACCTATCATCCAAGCAGCAGAACATTAAACTACCAAAAACCTATCATCCGAGCTGCAGGACGTTAAACTGCCAAGTACCTATCGTCCAAGCTGCAGGACGTTAAACTGTCAAGCACCTATCTTCCGAGATGTAAGACGTTAAACTGCCAAACACCTATCATTCAAGCTGCGGGACATTAAACTGCCAAGCACCTATCATCCTAGCTGCAGGATGTTAAATTACCAAGTCCCAACGATCCAAACTCTATAACCCTAAACAAAGAGTATTTCATCCTCACCGCATGAAGATAAACTTCATGGATTTTAGAGAACTATGTATGGCTTGATTCCTGCCTTTGAAGGATATGTAGCGATGCCAGGGTCCCCCATCCTAGCCCATCCACCCCAAAATGAAATAATATATATATATAACCTCTTCCCCCATGTATGGACCAGCCCTGCATGGGGTGTATCCCTTTCATTGAACTACATACAACTTGATTCCTACCCTCACAGGATATGTAGCGACGCCAATATCCCCCATCCTGGCCCAGCCACCCCTGAGTGAAAATGAAAAAAATGCCATTTTCCCCTATGTATGGACCAGACCTGCACGAGGTGTATTATCTTTTAGAGAACTATGTACGACTTGATTCTTGCCCTCGCAGGATACGTAGCGATGCCAGGATTCTGTATCCTGGCCCAACCATCACCAAATAAAGTTAAAAATTCCCTTTTCCCCCATGTACAGAACAACTCGACACGAGGTGTATTCCTTGTCCTTACCGCATGACATAAAACTGCACGAATAAGAAGGATTGAAAATGCCCTTTTCCCCCGTGTACGGACCAGACCTGCATAGGGTGTATTGTATTCTAAAGAACTACATACATCTTGATTCCTGCCCTCACGGGATATGTAGTGACGCCAGAATTCAACATCCCGGACCAAACACCCCAAATAATGCTAAAAATACCCCTTCCCCCCCATATGGACTAGACCCACACGAGGTGTATTCCCCAAAAGAACTACGTGAGGCTTGATTCTTACCCTCAAAGGATACGTAGCGACACCAAGATCTTATCTCCTATCCCAGCCACAAATAAAAGAAAACACAATTATATATACCCCTCGTCCTTACCACATGATGTTAAACTATACTGAATCCCCTTTTCATGTCAGTTCACCTTCGTCCTCACCGCACGACGTTAAAACTGCACGGACTTCATCCTCACCACACGATGTTAAAACTGTATGGACTTCGTCCTCACCGCACGATGTTAAACTACACGGACTTCGTTGCGATCCACCCAAGATATACGGAGAAACAGAATGGGAGCACTCCTGGAGTGTTTGGATGCATCCTCTCCATACACCAGACTCTGCGACCCGGATAATTGCAGATCTTCATAATTATTCATAGCCATTGGAAGTGGGAAGTTATCGACCTGTGGACACCTTTGCATGAATATGAATATCATTCCCTCAGTGGATCTGCATATTGATAGCCCCTGTCCCGTCTACCAAAGGCAAGATTTCCTTAGGCGGTACTCTTCCTATCTCTATATGCTTACCAGCCTCAGGCCCCCCATATTATATCTCCCGATCCAAAAATTTATGGAGCAGTGGTTTACAAGTTTTCCCCGCTCTCACATCCAAATGCTGACAGGGTATCCCTACCTGGTTAGCCTATGTATCCACCCGTGGTAAACATGATGATCTGCATCTACAAAAATCAAGTCAGGGCTAAGATACTTTGACTCGATAAGCAATTGTGGTGAAGATGTTTCTTGTATGCTTCGACACCATTATCCCCATATGTCGAACTCTGTACTGTGAGTAATCCCGGATTTTCATAATCATCCATGGACATCGGAAGTGGAAAGTCATTGACCCGTGGACAACTTTGCATGACAATGCATACCATGACCTCAGTGGCTCTGCATATTGATATCCCTTGGCCCGTCTACCAAAGGAAAGATTTCCTCGAGCGGCAATCTTCTTAGCCCTGTACGCTTACCATCCTCAGAGCCCCCGTACCATACCTCCTGACTCGAGAAACCCCAGAGTTACGGTTTACACCCTCATTCCCTCACACTTTTTCAATGTATACTAGAGCCTCCTAACTCAGTTGCCTTCTGGGTAATTGTAGCAATAGTCACCCAATGGTCCGAACTCTATGACCGTTAAACTAAGAGTACTTACTCCTTACCGCATGATGATAAACTGCATGGAGTAAAGGTATACCCCATGCGCAAGATAAATCAGCATGGTAAACTCTTATAGTTTTAATAGAAACCAGGGATGAACATCCCGAGCATGTCCAGATATTTCCTTACTAGATGAAAGACTACATGGCCCGGTCAATCCCGGATACTCATAATCATTCATGGCCATCAAAAGTGGAAATTTATCGATCCATGAACACCTTTGAATGACTATGCATACCATTCCCTCAGTATCTCTGCATATTGATATCCCCTGGCCCATCTACCAAAGGCAAGATTCCCTCGGGTGACACTCTTCCTAGCCTCGTACGCTTATCGGCCTCAGAGCCCCCATATCATCTCTCCTGATCCAAGAAGCTCTAGAACCACGATTTACACCATCAACCCCTCTCCACATCTTAGATATGCCGAGATGTTCGAGCCCAATTACATTCTGATCAAGAGTGGCCTTTTCAACTACGTCCTTAACTCATGCCGATTGAAACTGCATGAAACATGTCTTGGCTGCTTGGCGTGAACTGCAAAGACCAAGCATTAAACATCCAGCGAAGTGCCTCCAACTACAAGCATTTTCACATGTTAAAAAATGACCCCTATCCTCACTGCACAACGTTAAACTGCACAACATCCCTATCATCACTGTACGACGTTAAACTGCACAACATATCTAAAAATTATCCCCGTCCTCACCGCATGACGTTAAACTGCACAGAATTTAAGATTCCCTTTGTTCTTTCCACATGACGTTAAACTGCATGGTCGAACCTGTCATGGGATCAGTCAGGAATGGAGGATTTCCTCTATCCCTTAGTGCACGGTCTTGACCTGCACAAACCACCATCTCACACCGATGTGAGAAGGGATGGCTTCACCAATTCCTAGGATGTTTATCCTAGATGTTTCTCTCATATTCAAGCAACCTCTTGTCATAAACCACACTTTACACCCAAAAGGAGATGAACCCTGGTAAGCCAGCCCTGGTGGTCCCGAATCTCAACTTCCCTGAAGTTTCCTGGATATCAGGAGAATACAATCATTGACCTAATTACACCTTTTCATGACTATTCATATCATGACCTCAGCGACTCTACATATTGATCGCCCCTGGACCGTCTAAGAAAGGCAAGATTTCCTTAGGCAATGCTTCTCTCCGTATGTCTCATGGCCTCTGAACCCCCATATTTTCCCCCAAGATTCGGAATCCCTCTGAGCTAAATTTTAACTACCTCTTTCACAACCCTACCCAAATACACTGGAACATCTCTTAAGAGATTACCGAGAACCAGGAGAAGCCATTCCATTCTAAAGAATGTCCTACCTGCATGACTTTAAACTGTGCCAAGCTCCAACCATCCTCTATGCTAACTAAATGCATAGGACAGGGACCCTGCGTCCACAATCATGATTAATAAAGATGTTACCAAACCCTTTTAGGAATCACACACCCTTTCTGAGCCACCCCTGGTGGTTTTCACATTCTCCAAGCCACCTGTGGTGGTTTCTATAAGCCAGACTTCCATGAAGTCCTCATGCCATAAAAAATGGAAAGTCATTAACTTAAGGAAACCTTTGCATGACTATGAATACCATGCCCTCAGTAGCTATGCATATTGATCGCCCCTGGCCCGTCTAAAAAAGGCAAGTATTCCTTAGTTGGTGATTTTCCTACCTCTGCATGCCGATATGGCTCCCATGCCTTAAGACATGCCCTGCATGTCATTCAAATCTAAACATGTTCCCCCCACGTGCATCTGAAGGGTATTGATACATCTTTTAATCAACCAAACCTCATTGGGGCCCTCACCCCACCATATCTGGTCAAAGTTGTTTGAACTAAAACATCAGTAATGATAGTCTTTTCGGCAGGACTTTAAACCACTCACAAAAAGAGGCACAAAGCCCGTTAGGCCAAAAACTCGAAAAAGGGAGACCTAAGAAAAAGCCAAGCCATGCCTGCTGGGTCCACACCAAATGGGCCTAGAAAAAATTATGGTATTAATAGAAAAGACAAAAAGTTTGTGGGGGTTTTTTAGAAAACCCTAGCAATAGTCAAACTATGCTCGCTCGATCCCATGGTCCATGAAAAAAAATTAGATCTCGTTTCTGTTTTATCATTTTCCTGAATTATGATTAATTCTAATTCAGTGAGTTGTTATTTATGAAATATTTGTTCTAGTAGCAATAAAATTTTATAGTAAGGGGAGATTGAAAACAGATTGTATTTCATTTGAACAACAAAAAAACAAAGGGGAGGACATCCACAAGATGGATTCTCTCATTTTCTGCAAGAAAAGAGGTAAAACAAAATGTACAACAATAGCTCCGACGATCACAAAGTAGCATGGCTCGCTCTCTCCATCAGATCAGAAACCATGCGGTGCAGGTTATTTCAAGTGTTCTCCATCATGACCTCCTCCCTGGCTTCAACTTCGGCCACCGAACGATCATACCTCACCGTTATTTGGAGATCGTTGATCCCTTTCCTGGTAGCTTCAAGGTTACCAGTCATAGATGAAAACTGATCCCTCAATATCACTGCTCGAGCTTTGCATTCATGCATCTTGGTAGATAGGGCGATCACCTGATCTTGAGTGCTCACCTCAACTGCTATCAGCTGACGGAGCTTCATCATAGCCACATCAAGGGCTCGGGTCTAGTAATGAGAGGCATCGAGGTGAGAAAGTTTGTGTTCACTAGTGGCAGCCTCCCCATGAGCAATGACAACCTAGAAGGCGAGAAAATTAAGTTGTCGATAATTGAACCCACCTGACAACAGTACTAGGAGGAGTTGTCGAAGGGCTTTCGTTTTAGTCACCATTTCAGTCAGAGGAGTTTTGGCAACAATCTCCTAGATTTGGGGCTAGGCCCTCCTTCGCACTGCTCGGTGGTCTGCCATGACACGAGGGTCCTTGGTCTCATCGCTAGATAGCGCAGGAATGAAGTCTGGAATTGTGGCCAGTACAGACATGTGTGCACTAGAGGATGGTTTCAGGACTGGAGGGTCAGAAGCCTCTAGCCCTGGTTCGAGCTTGGGAGTTGAGCTGGTAAGTCTAGTATTGGCCGGTGGAGCTTCGGGAATTACATCATGGGGATCCGAAGTCACTGGGTCATCCTCATTTACATCCAAAAGGATTGGATCTGTTTGATCATCGGCCGTAGAGGGGTTGAAAGTGGAAGATTCCTTGAGCTGCTTTGACCTGTGATCCATCAGTCGGTCCTCCATCAAAGCCGATGAAGAAGGTGCAGTAAGCACAACAGCCAAAGGATAATGATTTATCCACATTCTCACATATTCCAAGGATAGGCTAGAAGATGCTCCTATGTTAGGAAAGGAAATGCTTGTGCCAAATCCCTCCCACATCAACATCAACCCCCATTTATGGAGAGTGGCCAGATGTAGTCCTCGAGCCCGAGGATGGGGAAGGGAAACCTGGAGTTTCATGCATCCAAACTGTCGAGAAAAACGATGTGGGGCGTATAACTCACACAGAGAAACCCCATCAATCCACACGGGTAAAAACCCATCCCACAACGAAATCATGAAAGAACACTCTTCTAAGCTCCCCCTGCGGTCTTCATCCATGACGCTGAAAGGAGTGCGGTAGTGAGTGAAAGAGAACTGGGAAAAGTCACTCAGAAGATTGAAAACTTCATCAGAGCTGAGGTACTTCAGACGAACTCCAGCTATATCAAGTAAGGTAGGATGAAGGGTAGGAAGCAGGATGACTGTGTTATGACGATACTCATAACAACGACAATGATTCGCTACCCATCCATATAAAAATTGAAATGGACCACTCAGATGATAGGGTGACCCACCCTCCTGCATGTGGATCAGAAATTTGTAAATGCGAGCCAATGTGGGTACGACCTGATTCATTGGGCGGCCTCCCGCCAGCTCAACTGCCATCATCAAAGTGCAAGCTCTGACACCCGGGTTGATACCCCAAGATGGAAATAGCCACCCGCTCAAAAAACATGGAGAAAAGACCTGCCAACCTGAGCATAGGTGGAACACAGGGGCGCACCTCATAACCCCATGAAAGGTAGTCGCCTGCCTCCAGAACTGCCCAGTAGGAACCTAGGATAGTTCGTGATTGTTGAGAAGGATGAGTCCTGGGGTGCTTGAGTTTCAGCATAGGACCAGTGGTTTTCAGAAATAACCCTATCCAGGTGCTATAGGGAATAAGAGAGAGGTCACGCAAGGGGTGACCGAGTGACAGCTCCGCCATAACCAGCAGATCCCTCGTCAACAAAGACACCTGTTCAGCATCATCCCAGGCATTCGTGGTGGGAAACAACTGTTCATACATCTCACCAATGATCAGAAGCCATCCCAATTGGTAGATGTCCCATAAACTAATACCAACTTCACCATGGGCAAGGTTGAAATTATTAGTGCGTGAACACCAGCGACTGAGCAAGTCAGGAAGAATCGAAGATGGTGGGTAAATAGAATACTGGGAAGCCCGCACAACGGAGTACAGATTTACCGCTTCCAATGATTTGGGAAAGTCCCAACAATGATAACGGACCTAGAAGGACCAGGACTAGTCATTTGAGAAAATATCACATGTCCGAAGACCCCACCTGGGAATCTATCCTGCATCAGGATCCACTAAGGAAAGGTTGATCAAGGAGGGGTAACTCTTGAGGATGGTTTCTTGAGAGAAGTATTGAGTATGATGATCACTTTGAGTCCAAATTGAGCCTCTCAAAATAAAAGTGTCTTTTGGATCAGAATCAGAGATCACATCTCCTCACTGGGCAAGGATATCTTGAGTGCACTTCGGAAACACTTCCAATCAAGGGGATGAAATACCTGAGAATACAGGGGGGATAGGGACGTCCCCTTGAATGATGAAACCATAAAGTGGAAGATTATTCGATAGCGGATAACCCAAAAGTCTGGGGGAGAGTAAGTCCTTCAAAACACCATCATCAGGAATGATTGGATGGATAGGGTCCTCTTTGATTCCCACATCTCAATGAATCATAGCTAGACATCTTCCAGGACCAATTGTAAGAGGCTCGGCAGCAGGCCTGGGTGTAGGTCAAGGAGGAACCATATTTTCTCCCTGCATTATAAAAACCAGAAAAATGGTTAGTCCGGAATAATAAAATCTGGACAAAAATACCAAATATATGGAAAAGGACTACGTCAAAGAGCCTTGACAAGGTACGCAAGCAGGCCTCAAAAGGTGGTTCGCGACAGCTACATCCCACGAACCAACCCTACGTGGAGGAAGTCCGTAGTACTCTGGCCCACGGAGCATTCGCCAGAAAACGGCGAACTAGGCTGCTCCGTGGAATCTCAATCCCGGATTTAAATGTTTAAGTTCGGAAGACTTAAGAAATTTTCAAATTCTGTAAGATTTCTGGTCCATGGACCATCAAAACCGTGTAGCAAGTTCCTACGTGGCCCATTGTAACTTACTTTTTAATTGATTAAAAGTGTTAGTTCATGGGTGGGAGAATCGTCTGTGGGTAGAGGCAGGTGCGAACGAGGAGTGGTTCACGGAAATGGAAGTTGGTTCAAGGACGAGGAGTTTCATGAAGGAGCAATCACGCGGAGACGAAAAGCAAGATCTCCGTGTTCGCGAGGAATCTATTAAAAGAAAAAGGGTAGGAGACTCCTTATTTATAGGTGTGGTCCCCTACTGGGTTCACTCCCCTACCACAAAATACCCAAGTTTTAGGACCACTCTACATCAGAATAGTCTCCTCTTCATTCTGATTAGACCCCATTCTGATGGGGAGGGGGGGGGGGTCATTTGTAGGGTCCTGAAAAATCTGCAAAAAATAATGAGAATCCCCTTAATTCAAGAGAGGATTTAACACAATTTCCCACAAGGAATTGGGAATTTTTTTTGAGAATACTCAATGGTAGGAAAAAGAAAATCCGGTCCTTGTACCGGTCCAATGTTGATGGTACGCGGACGGTTCAGCAATCCGCCCCCCTCCGCGCACCGATGTCGTTTGTGGAATAGAGGCGGGGACCCTCCGCATTTGCATAGTAGGATGGGCGCCAGGCCAGTCCAACATCACGAACCGCCCCAGCCGCGAACCACATCAACCGACCCGAACCGCGTACGCCATTGTTCGTAGAATAGAGGCAGAGCCCTACGCGGCTGCGAAGCACTTCCTAAACTAGTTTGGTTCACAGAGAAGGTGCATTCAATTCCCCTCACGAGTTGCGGATTGACCAAGTCATCTGTAAACCGAGTTTATGGTTATGGGCTTCCACAAAAGGGGCCACATGACCACAAATACATCTCTTTCCCCACTCTATAAAAGGAGATCGAGGGGGAGAATAAAGGGATGGATCAGACTTGGGTGGAAGGATTTCAAAGGAAGGAATTTAGGATTTCGCAACCAGCGAAGTTCCAATTCGCGAACCAGAACATGTATGAAACTAGAAGCGAATTAATAAGGAACTGAAAACGCATAACAAATTAGTGAACCAAGAAGTTAAAAATAAAATAAAAAGAAGACCGTGATCCATGGCCCCTCCGCGGATGTACTCCCCGCGGACCAGGGAGTATGTTCCCCTTTTTCGATATGACGCACCACATAGAACCCTCCTACACGGGTGAAGCCCTGACCAATAAACCACTGACCGGAATCGCCCCTAGCCATCATTGCTCGCGCGGACTCCGAAGTGTACCAACCTGGTATTTGGGCCGAACCCGAATCCATGTACCACCCTAGTACACAGGATGCCTATCAGTCCATATACCACCCTAGTAAGTGGATGACCTCTCCAGCCGCGTAGCACCCCCTACGCGAAGGGCGCCACTAATACACCCATGTGGCTCACCAACACCTTTTGTGTTCCCATTCCCAGAGTCAGATAAAATCCTTCCAATCCATCCCAATCCTTCGCAACCCCCCATTGGCCTATTCATTGTCGTCGAGCCGAGGCCTTTGCCGAAGCCACCAGATCCGTATGATGTAGCCTTCAGGCGCATCAGCGCACCATTTTGAGTTCACATTCCCATGGTAGGTAAGGGAAAAGGGGTTTCTCCGGACCTTGAGTGGGTTCCCAAAACATTCCTGGGTCCACATACCCATGGTAGTGTAGGGTCTGAGCATGGGAGTCCTTTTTATGCTTATCCACTTTCCAGGAGTGGGGGACCCCGCTTGCATTTCCTTTCGACACCAGTGGTGAGTAATTCTCTCCTCTTCTGAGAGTGACAGGGCAGCCTCCTTGGTGTAATCCCCTAGCCTTTCTTACAGGAGGTAGCAACCATGAACCTTCATACTTCCCCAGTGCCAAGGACCAAGAGGGGATATGGACACATGGGTTTTCGTTACCCTTTCCCTCTCCCACTAGGCTTTTTGACCATCGAGCCTCCATCTAGGAGTAAGTCCCAATCTCCATTTCTCTGAGCTGCTCCATGCATAAGCCCCACTCTGCTTCCCGCAGACGAACCTTTTAAGACGTGATAGTCAGGTCTCTACTGCCTCCGGTTTCTCACACCGAGCATGAATCATGAGGGATTAGAGTAAGTACCGACCCTGACCCCAACCTCATGCGAACTACGAGGACTTTGATCCATGTCAAGGCATGGTACGTAGGAAGCCTCCATGAGGTTCAATCCCACCACCCGGTCATTCTGACCCCTTTACGTCAATTCACCAACTCTATGGGCTGCCTCAGAGTCTAATCCCCATCCACCATCTCATTGGGCCACCTCATAGTGTAAGCCCTGATCCTTCATCCCGCATGACGTTAAACTACACTACCAAACTACGTGGATTTTTATTCCTCTCATGAGGATACGTAGGAAGCCTATATCATGGGTTCTATCCAAATTCTCAAGTCATTATATGTCCCCCTGGACGATAATAAACTCTAGAGTGCCCAGTTATGAGGATTCAAATTAATGTCGTCTCAATGAGTCCAAACTTCTCAGAGTCATTAATCCAATGAGGGATGGTAAACCTTGGGGCTAAATGATTCCAAATCCCTACGTTTATCTAACCATTTCTAACCAAGAGTAATCTATGGATACTAGGATTGGGTATAAACCAATGATTCACGAACATATGAATACGTCTTAAATCTATAAGAGAGTCCCAAAACAGGAAATAATTCCCCCCCTAAAAGGGTGTGATGAGCCCGACTTTCCATACTCTTGACCATTGTGAGTTCTTAATCATCACTGGCCAAATCACCCAGCGAACTCCTACATTTGGAAAGCAAGTCCACGTATCATTGGATATGGAATTGTTGGGCATTTTGAAATGAAGACTGATATACCCGATCCGAGTGATTGAGTGTAGCTCATCCCTTCGTAAGATTGACAGTTGGGCGCGTTGGTCCACTCCATCCGATTCGTTGTGAAGCAGTTGTGTTATTTATTAATATGATGAATGCATTTGAAATATTAAGTGATAGGTGGGTCATGGAATTATATAGCCACTTGAGGCATTTAAAGGTCTAATTAGAAAAAATAAGTTGGGTATTTAGCCAAGGCCTTACTCATTTATGCAATATTTCTTTGTACGAGGCCTAATCTGTAAGTTTTAGATTTTTGGCATCTTGAATTCCATTATTTTTAAATCAGTTAATGATATACATGGGATTATTCAAATAGTTGTGATATCCATGGATATGTTTCAAGCTCATGTGATTAATTATATGGTAGTATTTAATCATCATTTATTCATACAATATTATTCATTCCTTATTCATTCTATGATAACTTCCATTGTATGTTTTACCATACTAAGAATTTGAGATCACCCTTCTTATGTTTTTGATTTTCTTAGGTTATGAAGAAATTTTTTAAGTATGTTTAACCTAATAATGTTACTATATGTAAAGAACTTAGTGAGAGATGATGTGTATTTTTAGGAACCTATTGTTTATATATCCAAGTTGTTATGTAAGACTTTTTACTAATTTAATAAAACTAGAAACCAAGAAGGAACATGGGTATATAGGTAATAAAATATTTTAAATTTATTATATATGTTTTGAAGGGTTAAAATTGGGCCATGTTTATCAGCATCAAGGACAGAAATGTAAGGATTATGTTTTAGAACTTGATATGAGATTCTGGGTTTGAAGCTTTTATAGTTGGTATAATATAATTTTTTAGATAACTTTGGATATTATGATGTTTTAATATGATATTAACTTAAGATTTATGGATACCATAATGGGTTAATATATCTAAGGTTGATCTTAAGTTAGAAGTCATAGATACCCCTTTTATGTTTTTATTTGATTAGAGTTTAAGATTATTAATAGTATTTTCAAATAAATTTGTAGTAATAAAACCCTTGGGTTCAATATATATTTTAGTGAAAAGGTTATTTGTAGAATTATTATTTATAGACATAAGTTTAAAGTTATTGATAACCTTTAACATTGATATTATCTTAGATATTGATGTAATCATGTTGTAGGGTCCTGAAAATTCCGCAAGGGGGAAATCCAATTACCCCAAAACATGAAAAAGGACCGAACATGTCCACGCACCAGATCCCAACAACAGTATGTTGCCGGTTCGGCAGACCACCCTTTCGCAGATGTTGTCATTCGAAAAATGAGGGTGGGGCGCCTCCACGGGCGCAAACCAGGAAGACCGCCAATGAATCCAGGCCGGCCCACCGCTGCGAACCGCGCCAACCGGCCCATGCCACGCGCGCTGTCATTCACGAAACGGAGGCGATGCGCCTGTGCTGCCGCGGACCACCATCATCTGCGGAATAGAGGCAGATTGGTGTGCCGCAGCGAAGCAACCCCACCGTGACTCATCAAATATCCCAGTTGATCGAGTCATCCGCGGGTGGGAATTCCTTCATGGGATTCCAAAAAGGCCGTGTGCCTTTCCTCCTCGCAACTCTCTAAATATTCACCGAGGGGCACCAAAAAAAAGAGGAGAGTAAGGACGGGTGAAAAACCATGGGGAGACGCTAGAGAAATTTCTCCTAGCGGTCCGCGACCATCCACATACCCCATATCGTCTGCGGATGCGCTCTTCCACAAAGAGGAGAAATCAGTCCGCGAACCACATGCGGACAGCTCCTCCGCGGCCAGCCCTTAGTGGCCATCTCCTTCACGGATGGCCATCTCCTTCGCGGATGTCCATATCCTCCGCAGACCAGTGTCGTTCATGAAATGGAGGCAGAACCCCTCCGCGGGCGCGAAGTAGGACGGGCACCATCCCCTTTGCAGACACCCTTTGTGGACGGTCATCTCATCCGCAGACAACCTCCTTCGCAGAGAGAATCCTTCGCGGACATCCATATCCTCCGCAACCAGCTACTATGCGGACACCCTTCGTGGATATCCAAACCGTGAACCACATACGGCTCCCTCACGGCCATTCCTTCCCGTACAATTCCTCTCGGGAGGCACCTCGCGGCCGACACCTCGCAACCAGCTCCTATGAGACCAGCCCCATGCGGAAAACCCCATGCACTAGTTGGTCCATACCATGGGGGTTGCACCCCTGCTCGGGGTCAGTGCTGGTCTGTGGTCTCGGCCCTCCGGACTGGTCCCTTCGCTACTGTCACTGACCCCCATGAAAAATGGTGAGTCACACCACGACCTTTTCGGGTCGTGTCAATAGTATTTTACATTGCACCCTTGCGCCACCCCAACATCCTTCCTATAAATTCCATGGGTTGAGTTACTCCTCATGACTCTCCTATAACCTCATTACCTTTCTCCTTTTTCAAGGATTATTCATAAAGGGCCACCCTTGCGTAAGTCCCACACCAACCATTGCTAGGTCTCTCCAACCTAGTCGTCCTGACCACATGAAGTTAAACTGTATGGCCCTTGTCCTATCCATATGACATTAAACTATATGGAAAGAGTCCTATCTACATGACTATAAACTATAGTTATCCCTATGTTCCAAACACATTATGCCTCTTTTTTAAAACAAGAGATTCCTTATGCTCCAAGAAAAAGATTCCTCATGCCATGTTTATAGTGGCGTAACTTCAAGAGTGCTGGAATCCATTCAAATATTCCATCACTCCGCCTCATGCTTTGCACGTCCTTCATTCGGATCTTCATTACCTTGCATGTATGAAGGGACCCCCTAATGGCCTGGCCTCATGCCGCATCGGCTCACCTACTACCCTGGGCCAATGCCCTGGAAGACTTTGAACAACACTTCGAGATAGGTCATGTGTTTTGAACATGGTCAGCAGTCGACCCTCATTTGTTCGTCCCCATTTCAGGCTAACGTGATATGGATGCTGTGTTTCGAACACGGTCAATAGTTATCCTCAATCGCCATGCCACCCTCATTGTGTTCCGAATGTCGGGAATGTAATTCACACTTTTCATCTCCCTTTGTTTGGACTGATTCCAACACCCTTGGCGTTATCCCGCTTGTGCACTTGCGCATAGGCTTTAGCCCCCATTATATTCCTCGACCAACCAATGGGTTAGAATGACCTCATGACCATACATAAGGAAGACACCGCGGGCGTCCATCTCGGAGTAATCCCTAACCTTCTGGTCCTCCTCAGAGTGTATGCCCCAATTCATCACCCTGGGATGCCTTCATGCGTAAGCCCCACTCCGCTTCTCACAGACGCACCTTTCGCGACGTGATCCTCTGGTCCCTGCTGCCTCTTGTTTCTCACACCGAGCATGACTCACGTGGGCTTAGAGAAATCATCAACCATGACATACTCCTATTGGCCTCCTCAAAGTGTAATCCCCAATCCATTCCTCTGGGCCTCTCCAGAGCGTAATCTCCAAGCCAAAGCGAACTATGTGGACTTTGATCCCTGCCTCCTAGACAGGGTACGTAGGAAGCCTCCATGAGGTCCAAGCCCACCACCCATCAGACCACCTGGTCTCTCTTCATGTCGGTTCCCCGAAACCTATCCGAACTACATGGACTTTGATCCCTGCTTCCTAAGTAGGGTACTTAGGAAGCCTCTCTGAGGTTCCAGCCCAACAGCCGGTCGATCCGATCATCTCCACATCGATTCACCACGCCACTCCTGGTGCCACCTCAAGCAAGTTCCAACCCTTTGAGTTCATTAATCCAATGAGGGATGGTAAACCTTAGGCATAAATTATTTCGAACCCCTACGTCACGTTGACCGTTGCCCACCAGGGTTAAATCCGTGGAAACTATGTTTGGGTATAAACCAAAGATTCACGAACATATGAATACGTCTTAAATCTATAAGAGAGTCCATGAACAAGCAATAATTTCCCCCCAAAAAGAGTGTGATGAGCCCGATTGTAACACCCCAAGCTTCTACGGTACGCTTCTCTTTGAATAATGCAATAGCGTGTGTTGTACGCAACATCGAGTTCTAACACACCACAACCAATCAAACTAGTAGTTATGAATAGTAATACCCACATTTTTAAATTTATAAATTTTATTTTTCAAAATGGACTTCATTTTTGGATTCGGAATATCGAAATTATCCTAGGGTAAATTTTTGGTATTTTTCTGAAAAACATCATTTTTTGATGAATAGTGAAACCACTAAGTGGTAGTTAAAAAACTGAATTTTTCATAAAACATAATTTTACCGCTTCTGTGAGTGGAATTTTGAAAATCCGAGAGACATGGTTAATATCAAGGACTAAAATGTGGTTCATTGAGATGAAAATCATTTTTGGTGAATAGTAACTTTTTACTTTTATTTACCACGGTTAAAAGTAAATAGGGTAATTAAGGGTAAAAATGATATTAATATTACCCTAACACATGTCCTAATTGTATTGGATATGCTTAATTAGACCGAAAACAACCTTAGGAATAAAATATTATCATTTAGGTTCACTTGGATTAGATTAGGACATTTATTATTATTTAATTCAAAGAAGAGTTAAAAGATTTAAAATCAAAGTTTATTTTGTAAATCATTTTTAATATAGGGTAATACATAAGATAAATTAAATTGTAAATATTTATTAGAAATATAAAAATATTTCCTAAATAATGGTATTTTATTTATAATTTTTATACATTTAATAATTTAATTTATTTATGACCCAATGATGATGCAGTAATTACCATAATAGTGAAAAATTAAAATAATTGATATTATAAATACCCAAATAAATATAATTTGAGACTTTATATGAATTACACTAATTTTATAGGTTAATAAGACATTTTAGGAATGATTTAATAAACTTTTTTCTAAGTAATAATTCTGTTATGATTTTCAAAAAAATCAATTTTCCAAATAGTGTCAAAATTGACATAAAATAGTTTTCAAAACAAATATTATATTATTAATTGATATTAAATTCCTAAAAATCTAAGGTTCGGCCCATAGACTTATATCATGACAGGTGTATCATTAATGGACCACTTTGGGGTCTCTTGGAGGTATATAGTAAGTTTATTAACTATATAATATAAAAATAAAAAGTGACATGATAAGTGTCAAACTAATTAACTAAGAGTTAAAACTAAAAGATAAGGTTAATATAATGACCCTAACCTGTCAAAATTCTATTGGTTTAGTGGTTTTTGACCCCTCCCCACCTTAACCGTTAAATAATACACTTTTGAGCCATTAGAAACCGAATATGAATTTATTATAAAATAATCTTTCTAGCTTTTCCAAAGGTGCCCCTCACCCCTCTTATAAAAGGGCACTCCCCCTTCTCATTAATTCACACCTTAAAAGCCTTTTTGATTGGGAAAACTCTGCCCAAATACTCTCTAAAATTACCTCACTTCATCCTAGAGGCCTTCCTTTAGTCAGAAAGCCAACCTAAGTATCCCTTTTGATCAAATCAAAAGGAAGAACCCGAAGAAGAGGTAATGATTTCACCACCGTTTTTCAAGTTCCTTTCTTCTTCCACTTCTTCCTTCTTTGTTATTACAATTCTAAAATAATAAATCCAGTATCTTATATATACTATGATGTTATTATAAATATGGTACAACCATATTCAATATTCTATCATCCTTTTAACATCATGTCACCATACGTGCGTACGTATGGATTACCGTCACCACGTCGTGGTGTAATTGTTATTCAATAAATTATTATTTGGATGGGTATAATAATGATGTGTAATTCATGTAAATAATAAATATAACAGGATAATGATTCTTTATATATGATATACCATCCAATTATATATTATTTTAATATCAAAAGAATGATATTGTCGCTCGTGCGTACGTACGGACTACCGTCTCCACGAACGCGATGAGATTCATTCTCCATCGTATCCATTCAAGTATAATTCTCATTTGATGGTTAATAATAGTATCTAAGGACTTGATATCATTCTGGATATGATTAAGATACAAACTATCCATGAAAAACATGTCTTACATAACAGAACATATAAAATAAAATGAGTAAGTTAACACCTGAAACAACGATAATACTAAGATATTATTAACAAATCAATGTTAAAAGATCATATATGATATCATATTAATGTATATGATTCATGTATAATTTAATAACAATTATTTCACCATTATACAGGAGGTTAACCTACCGTCAACCAAGGAAACGTACAAGGTAAGGGTTTATTTCACAATCTCTTCATTATCCGAGGTTGTTTATACGTAATAATATTCTGGGATTTGTTTATCATCCACATCCACGTTTCTTAAAAATGTATTTCAAAACATTTTAAATATTTACTAGAATATGGGTTAAAGTCATTTATACCCTTGTTGACTTTTATAACTGGTTTATAAAGGAATCTTTCTGTCATTTTCCAAACAAGTTCCTTTTTAACCTTTTCGACAGAATTAAGGTAAGAATGTTTTTTTAACTTATATAGAGGGTGCTGCTATTTTCCACTGTTATAAAATCTTCAAAGCTTCCCTTAAAAGATTATAAGAAAAATTTCAAATTAAATGTATTATTTTATAATTATTTGACTTTTAAATTATTTAAAAAAAACAGGATATTTCTCTCAAATAGTTTTGATTTCATCTATATCAACATCCTTTGATTGATTTCAAGCTTATTTGAAGTTGATTTATTATGATACAAAACTTCCATATTGTATTGAAGGTTTTGTGATTTTGTTGACTGTGGATGTGTTATTTTTATACCATTTATGGTTTATGGAGAAAGTATTGACATTTCGTATGCTAGTTTTAATATGAATATTTATGTTATGTTTAAACCTGTTCATATGAGGAACACATTGGACTTAATATGTGACGGGTGGAGCCCAATATAATTCCTCAATGCATCGGTAGGTCTCATGAGATAAACTAGTGTCTTGGCACAAGGCCTTGGAAAAATGGTATTTGTAGTCTTGGCATGAGGCCTTGGCTATGTGGTTATGATAGTGTGGCATTATGCATTCCATAATTATGAAAGTGGTTATTGATATTTCATGTGATTGTTCGATTAGTAGAATATCCATGTGAATAAGTAAATGGAATTATTTCATTTTATTTTTTCCATACTATGGTGAAGTTCAAGTTTAAAAGGCTTTTGTTTTAGTTATACATTTCCTTAAATGTTTATTCTTATTTATAAAAGTTTCCGCTATATTTTTATCCTTACTGGGCATTTGAGATCACCCCTTTTCTATGTTTTATTTTTCCCAGGATGTGAAGAAGTAACTTATGAATGACCTGCAGAGATTGTATGAGGGGATAAGAGTGTAGACTATGGAGACTATGTAGTTGTAGTTTTCATTTTTATGATGTAATGTAAAACTTTATGAATATATCTACATATTACATGGCTACTAAACTAATCGGTATTTCGAGATTGGATCTTTCTTGTGATCATGAGAATGTTATGTAATAATGCACCGAATCTAGGTAATAGGGGTCGGGGCATTACAGTTGGTATCAGAGGAAGTTTAGTACAAACCTTAAAAGCTATATTTAGATAAACTCTGATTAGAGCACATAGATTTAAGATGGACTTTGAGGATTAGTATAGAAGAACTTTTTAGAATTTTGGTATTGTAGAGATTTTGTGAGTTTTCTGAGCAATACATCCCTGTCTGGATACGAGCAGGTAGAGGTGGATCTAGCACAGATGTACCTAGGGGTAAAACCCGAAAACACCGCTTTGAGCTAGACTCAAACCGGAACTGGTGCACGACAACGGGCCCTGATGCACTCTTGGTTACGACACTCCCGGGGGATATTCTTAGGATAACTCTCATTTTCCTTAAAAATAATTATGAAAGGTTTATGAGTATATAATTGTTGACGCTCCTTTCGTCACAGAATCTAAAAATCAGAAAAGGGGAATATCTGAGTCCAATGTGATTCATCCTTTGAAGAAACATCAAAAAATCGACAAAGGGATGAACAAGGAGAACATTTAACATAGGTCGCGCAAGTTCCCTCATGGTTGCGCATGTACACTTGCGCGCCGCCTAGTGGTCGTGCAAGTACTTGCGCGACGCCTTATGGTCGTGCAAGTGACTTGCGCGACCTAAGTGGTAACCGCCTGGTAACCGCCCAGGGTCTTCTCCTACCTATAAATAGACCCTGTGGCCCCCCAACTTTGGTATCTTTTTCCAGAAACTCGGATTGAAGCTCCTGACGCCCAAGTCTCTTCTCAAAGCTTCCGGAACACTTCTAAGGTAATTTCTTACCTAGAACAGAAGATCTAAAGAGAAGAAGGAAGGCCTATGTGTTGAAACTTATCAAACACTTGCGCGCCGACTTATTTCCTTCAATATAACTTGCGCGTCCCTTTTCTGGAAGAACCTCAATAAAATTATAAAGTGTTTAAAAAAGATTCGCTCAAGTATTTCAATGCTGGTTGAAAATCGCGCAATTACACCATGTGCCGCGCAGGTATACCTGCGCGACCAATACTTGCGCGCCCACGGAAGACTTGTGCGCCTTTCAAGACTTGCGCGCCCCTATCTTTTTGGGTGCCCATCTTGCCCATTTTACCCCTCTTAAGCCATCACACCTTTCCTTTTCAAGATTCAGTCTTCAAGACACTCTTCAAAGCCATTTATGGCATGATTTCTTGATTTTACTTCCTTATCTGAAAGGTATTCTGTGGAATATCTCTCAAAGTCTAGTAATTTAAATAACCTTATGTCACTAAATATGGAGAGTTCATTCATTCAACCTCATCCTTTAAGATGAGATAATCCTAACCTGGGTCTCCTTTTCAGGAATAATCCCCAGTTATAAATCCTTTAATCTGGGCATCTTCCTCAGGAGTAAGCCCCAAATTCTTAAAGTTCCTAAAATTGGGAATCCTTCTTAGGAGTAATCCCCAACCTCAAATATGGGCATCCTCCTCAGGAGTAAGCCCCAAACCTTAATCCCTAACCTGGGTCTCCTTTTCAGGAATAAGACTAAGTCATAATCTTGGGCTTCCTTTTCAGAAGTAAGCCCCAAGTCCCCTAACCTGGGTCTCCTTTTTAGGAATAAGACTCAGTCATAACCTGGGCCTCCTTTTTTAGGAGTAAGTCCCAGTCATAATCTTGAGTTTCCTTTTTAGGAGTAAATCCCAAGCCCCCTTAAATTTTCTCTTAACCAGTCATAATTTACCTTTGATTTGGGTTTCCTTTTCAGGAGTAAAACCCAATCATAAGTCCCCTACTAACTTGGGCATCCTTCTTAGAAGTAAGCCCCAAGATTAGAGTATTCAAATCTCCATGAAGCACATATAACTTTATGGATCCTGTTCATGGATTTTCTCCCTAAAAGTAAATCCTAAACCTTCATCTATCTGGGCAGTCATACATACATAAGCCCCAAACAAATTCTTATGATTGCATCTTTCATGGCACAATTGTCTAATTTTTACCAATACCTCTTGTTTCTCACACCGAGCATGACTCACATGAGCTTAGAGTGTAAAAGTAATTATGACATTCATCTTTGAGCCATCAATCATAAACATCATACTCCATTACTCGAACTATGTGGGTTCTGATTCCTTTTCCAAAACAAAGGATACGTAGGTAGCCCATTTATGGGTTCGATCCCAACTTTGAAATAATCCCTCTCCTTCTTAATGACGATAAACTTCAAGTGCCCCACTGAGTGGCTTTAAAACCAGCCCGGTCATCATAATGACCAAGATACTTTTATATAAATGTTTTGAAGGATACCATTGACCAAGAATCTCTAAACAGATATAGATGATTCTCTATTGATGAAGAGCCTCGAATACATATAAAAGATTCTCTAAATTTCCTGCATATTTAATCATTGATTGTTAAAACTAAAGGATAGCACATTTTATACTTGGTAATGTAATAAGGATTCACGAACATAACTTAAAACTATAAAGAGAGTCCCGGAGTAGACAATAATTCCCCTCAAAAAGGTGTGATGAGTCCGACCTCCCATCCTCTCGACCAATGCAAATTCCTAAGTCTCATTAGTCCACAAACTAATGAGCGCCTACCTTTGGAAAGTAGGTCCAAACGGATGTGGAATCATTGGATGTTTCCGGTTCTACGAACAAACCCGTTAGAAACCGATCAGAACATTTGAACATCCCGTCCAGGAGGTCATCCCCAAAATCCGTGCAAAACAAAAATGGTGAACCCGACGTGAATCCTTAACCAAGTTAAAGTGATGTTTTTCTTATTTGTTAGGCCCCTTGGGCCAAAAAATCAATCATTGACATGTGCTCATCCAAAAGATGCAGTGGCCGAATTCATCTTGATTATGTCTGTTATATGGAACAAGCACTCTTTTCTCAAAATCTTCTGAAAAATGGCTTTCCTTAAATTCACCCCTGTGAATACTGTTGCTATGAACACCTCTACTGTGAGGTCTGCTGCTGTGAAAACCAATGCTGCTACTCCTGCTGGAATGTCGTCCGCTCTGAGGATGACATCACCAACTCAGCGTCTTCAACACTGGGTTTCTAATGCACTGGTTAAGGAGTATCATCGTAACGGTACTATCCCAACTCTGGAGGCCGCTCGTCAAGCCCTCCAAGTTAACAACTCTACCTGGTCATCCGGACAACGGCAGCCAGCGATCAAGAAGCAGACGGTGCTGACTACCGTCTCCAACCGTTTCGGGTCGTTATCCCTGGAACACAATTTCCATTCATTACCTTACTCTGAGGAAGTGAATGAGCAGGTCCCGCAGGGCCTTAATTCAAAAACACAGGAGTCCTTCTCGAGGACTCCCATCAACAATCGCTGCCAGACTCATGAGGTAGTGCGCCCTCAACATGATAAGGGTACCAACTCCAGGCATTCAGCTCAGGTTCCTCGAACCCGAGCAGGCAAGATGAACCGCCAGAGACGGAATCCGGTTAACAATAGGCAGGTTGTCATCCCTGCCATCTCCGGAGAAGTCCACCAACCTAAATTGGTGGAAAATAACGAGTAGGCACAATCACCTGCCCGTTTTAATTCCGCTGTCCAGCAGACTCGTCTGGCAGCATCAAGACAATCCCGCCAGGCAATTCCGGCGGAGGACTATAGGCAGGAACATGCACCTGCTTATACATCACCAGTTAGTCAGCAGGCTCGTCTGACTACATATGATGGATCTCGTCAACCGCGTTTGGCGAAGTGTAATCAGCAGGCACATACACCTGCTAATACTAATCAAGCCTACCAACAGTATCGCTTGGTAGCGCACGGAGAAGTCAGTCGGAAAGCCCCGACGACAAACAGGAGGCAGACTCAACTCTCTGCCTCCACACTTGAGTACTGTCAGGATTCACTGATAGGAAAAGGAGGACAGGAGCAGGCACACACACCTACTCCAAGCCCGGAATGGACGTATATCCCCGTTCCGGCGGCTGAAGTCACCAAACATATTTTGTCAATGGTGAAAGAGAAGAAGCAAATTCCTACTCATATTCTGGATGCTTGCCAGGATATCATAACAGCTTCAGCATCATCACAGGGACAGACACATAAATCTATCCCTAGCAATGGAGTGACACATCAACGATTCACTCCGGAACAGACACACACATCTGTTCCAGTCCAAGAGGGTTATGGGGCATACTCCACCATATCATACGGACAACCAAGTCAGGCTCATACACCTGATTTGAGTGGAGATCGTCAGCCTAACCTGACAATCTTTCCTGATCAGGCACATACACCTGCTTAGAGCAATCACTTTCGTCATCAAGTGGTTTCTAAAGTGAGTAAGAAGTCATATAAGAAAAAGATCTGCCCAACACAGTCAGGAGATCAAAGGCCAATCTGTAACCAAGCCTTGCTCGATGCTGGAGTTCTTGAAGCCCTCAGACATTTATCTGTTGGAATTCAAGATTCTACTCCCTCAGTTCCCAATAACGGGAACATTAATTCTAAAGGTCTTCAACAGACACTTCCTCATTAAGACTTGCTTTATGAAAGTTCGGTCAATCTTGAAGTTTCTTCTTCAGATGAGAGCCACAGGAACCCTCTGTGTGTTCAGAAGACCAAGGAGCAAGAGATTTCATCTTTTGCTGTAACCCATCATGACGGTCCTCCTCATGATGATGAACTTCGCTGCGAAAGTCCTCTCCGCAGTAGTGATTCACGTTGTCTCGAAAATTCTTCAGAAGGAAATGTAGTGACGAGAAAGCCCTCCTATCTCGAGGCACATGCAAATGTAAAACCAGTCATGTCTGATGCTTTACTATCGGCAGGTGAAACTATTTCTCCATCAGAAGATAGCCTGGGGTTCAGGTTATTCTCCGAACCATCCCTGGGTCATTCATCTTCCAACATGAATAGTGATTTCTCTACCAATCTTGTTGAATCCGATGAAGCAACAAGGAAACACCAACTCTGGTCAAAATAGGTAGAATAATCTTCATTTAATGATAAAGAGGAAATGCTGAACATGAGGAAAAAACTGGCAAAAGGTGAAGTACCAGTCATGTTTTGGCCTTTGGCTGACTCCCAGTACGACATTCCAAAGATGTCGACGGATGATGGAATCCATGATATTCGTCTCAACATATGGAAAACTCTTTGTCAATTAAAGAAGAAGGTATTATCTTACGATGAATATGAAAATCATCTTAAGATAATAGAAGGGCTACAACGTCAGATTGATTTGGCATCTCTATCAGTCTCTCGGTATCCGAAGGCTGAAAAGCAACAGAGAACCCTTCAACGTTCATGCCTTGGCGCACTAAGAAAATTGCGTCAGTTAATTGCCAATGCTCCATCTGATGTTCATATCAGAGGATGGGGTGTTCACGGAGTACTACATTTCACAGTGCTTTCCAGTCAGCAAAGCCCGCTGAAAATGGTCTCATGCAATGTTATTGCCCATGGCCGACCACAGTCAATGGGCTTTGTTCATAATCAAAAGCTTGCTCAAGAACAGGCTTCAACTAGTTCCTCTCAAAATCAAGTATATAGAGAACAAGTTGTTGAATTGCTCCTACATCAAGCAGGCGAGAATATTGCACAAGCCTCTCGTCTGGAGCAAACACGTCATCAAATGACAGAAGTTTCGGAAATCATCCAACGATCTGTTGAACCAGGTGATAAAAGTGGATACAGGTTAATGCATCCAGCTAATTTCTGAACTAAGATTCACAAGATCCAGAGAGATTTTAAAAATATCTCAGACATAGCATGTCAAGAGACACCCCAGCTTGTCAGACTGGGGACTTCTCAAACCCAACCCTCAGAGTCAACAAATGGGATTCGAGGAGTTGAGCGGAAACAGCAGGAACATCCCCAGTCCACCGGACTGGGGAATTTTTCAAATCCTCAATCCCTCCCTCAGAGAAAGTCAGTATTCTCTCGATTAGGGAATAATCCTCAAGAGGAACGAAGAGCCAAGCTATTAGGAGATTCTCTTCAAGTGACGGTTCTCCAAGAAGTTCCTGATGGATTAAGTCAACGGAATTCCATGTCTCATCATGGACATAGAAGAAGACAATATTGCAGAAATGCTGATAGAAAGGATTCCATGCAATATGAATCCATTAATGTCATGAATGCCGTTGCTGCTGATTCACCAGATGAGGCTCAATCAGAGGGATCAGACGAAGAGGTTCCTGCTCAAGAAGTTGCGCACACAGACCTAAATGAAGAAGGTGTGCACACACGTAATCAAAGGCTTACCCAAAATCTGGGTATTCCTTCAAGTAACCCACTTCCCCCTCTCCGAAAAGGATCCAATAAGTGGAAAGGAAAGAATCAGGTTACTTCTCACCCTTCCTCTGAAGGAGGTCAATCGCTCTCATTAGAGAAAAGGTTTGCACAAAAGGAGGAAGAAATGAAAGAATTAAGAAGGTTGAATGCAGAACTACTTCAGAGTAGTCTTATTCTTAAGAATGATGAAGTCCGACAGCTGAAGGAATTTGTTGTAACTACTGATATGGATCAAGAATATCCTCATTTATCAGTACACCCACAGAGGTCTAATCCTACGGGTCAAACGCAACAACGGTTGGCAGCACTACCATCAGTTGCAGCACCAACCACCATGTCTGTCCAAGCTCCATTCATTGCACCTACCCAAAACCAAGTTCAACCTGACGTTTCTCAAAAGCTAATAACTACTATTGAGTCATTAACAGCTCGGTTAGAAACTATGGAAGGGAAACGGGCGCAAGTTCAACCTGAAAAGAAAGTTTACCCTGAATGGGTAGATTCAATTTCTCCTCCATCCAGTTTTGGAAACCCTGTTTTCCCTACTTTCAATGGATCAGGCGACCCCGAACAACATTTGATGCATTACGTGTCTTGTTGTGATCCTATGATGGGAACTCCAGAGCAGCAAGAAGCAGTGAAACTCAGATGCTTCGTGCGAACCTTGCAAGGACCAGCTTTTGTCTGGTATACAAGCTTGCAATCCCGGTCAGTCATCGGATGGGAGGATCTTCGTCAAAAATTCCTTCTTCAGTTTAGCTCACCTTTGCCAAAAACGACAGTTTTCGATCTTACAAACTGCAAGCAAAGGGAGAATGAAAGAGTCTCTGATTTCATTGCTCGTTGGAAGGGATTAACGTATTCCTTGAGTTTAGCACTCCCTCAGGAGGAATTGTTGCCAATCTATGTGGCAAATTTGCGTGACGAATTACGCACGCCATTGATCCCTGTGAAATACGCAGGAGGGTTTCGAGACCTTACTTCAATCGCTCAGCAGATTGAAGATTCCCTTATACAGGCTAAGGTTAAATCTCGTGTAATTCCATCAGCTCCAGGAAGAAGAATGGGTAAAGCAGAAACTGCTACAATTATGCTTAAACAAGCACCTATACCTATATCTACTTCAAAACCTTCATCTTCTCGAAGGACTCCACCTCCTGAATACCAACAACAAAGGCCGTTTCGTCCAAATGATCAAAGAGATCAACGACGAAAACAATTTGAGGATATGAAGAGTAAAACATACTCTTTCTGAAGTGAGCAAGTTCTTGGTTACTTCATTTCAGCTCTGGAAAATAATTTGGTTCAATTAACAGTGCCGAAGAGGCCAAACAAGGAAGGAGATGAAGACCGTCCCAATTATTGTCCCTTTCATAAAATGTTGGGGCATCCCATCCAGGAGTGTTTTGTCTTTAAAGACCTCCTGCAAAAGATGGTCGACTTGGGACAAGTCAAATTGAAGGGTTCTTCAGCTCATGTAGCGTGTATTACCGCTACAGATCCAGAGGAAGGAGGCGAGTGGCAGGAAGTCAAAAGAAAAACTGCGAAAAAATATGATGATTGGATGGTCAGAAATACAATCAATCGGACCAATTCCATTTTGCGAACACAATTGAAGAAGCCAATTATGTCTCCTACAAAAGTTGCAGTAAAGCCTCCATCAAAAGAAAAATCCTCAAAAGGACAGCGCATTTCAAAGAAGAAAGAGGAATCAGGAGAAGATGAGTATGTATCAAAGCCTAAATTGTCTTTGACTTTGGAAGATTTCATGCCATCTACTTCAAAGCCATGGGCACCATCTCACCAAACGGCACAGCCTAAACAGGCTAACCAGGCAGAGTCTTTATCAGACGAAGAGTTAATCTTTGGTTCTGTTAATATGATTCAATTAACAGATCCATATTCCAGTCATGATGAGCCTGAATTCCCTGTATCAAATAAGGGAATCCAAGGAAGTTCTAGATGTTCAGGATACAGGGGAATACGTGGATCTTTCCAAAGCCACTACTCTAATTTTACCCCTGCTAGGACTGTATATGCAGCAGAAACTCGTGGTAGAGCCCTTCAGCGAGCTCAAAAAGAACAAGCAAGTTCTTCTGCCAATGGCCAACTCAGTTTTGGCACAGTTATTTTGGAAGACCGATTAAAGGTTCCATCTTCTTTATCTCAGCAAGTAAATGGATCTAATCAGTCTAATCTTCCAAAACCAAGGATGTTGCCAACTTCAATACAAGATGCATCATCTTCCAAAGCATCTGCTTCCAAGGTACCTGCTAAACCGCATATTCCTATTGGGAAACGCAGACCTCTAGATCAAAAGTATGATATATTGAAACACTTGTCCCTAGTACCATCCAAGTTATCAATTTTGGATGCTTTGAATCTGTCAAAAGATCTTCGGGAAGCACTCATCGAAGCTTTGTCAAGTCCTCAGGAGTTTGAAGCTGAAATTGCTGCAGCCAAAATCTATCACATAGAGAATAATCCTGAAGAATGCCATGCAGTGATATATTTTACTGATAAAGATGAAGATAATGTTGTGCATGGGCACATAAAACCTTTGTAGTTATCTGGAAAAGTCAATGGTATAGATGTTCGAAGAGCTTTCATTGACAATGGTTCAGGAGTCAACCTCATGTCCATTCGTACACTTCGTCGATTGGGCCTCACGGAATCTGATTTATCTCCTTCTACCATGATGTTGCAAGGATATGATAAAAATGAACAAGAACCACTGGGAGAAGTTACACTCAGAACTCAGTTTGGAGATCTTGTTTCCAATTCGGATTTCATGATTGTTGATCAAGACCCAGCTTTCAATATCTTGCTTGGAAGACCCTGGCTACATCAGCATGCAACTATTCCATCATCATACCATCAATGTCTCAAATACTGTTTCGATGGTCAAGTTGGAACATTGTATGGTGATAAGGCCCCATTCAAAACATGTGAGGCTCAATACATTGAGGCGGAATTTTATCACATGAAGGGAAGAGAAAAATCTACAATGAAGGAAATTACCAAAGTTGATACTCCATATGGTTTGGAAAAAATTCCAATAAATCCATTTTCACATATGAGTACAGATTATGTGTTACCTATCAGTCAAATTGATAAAATAGGCCCAAATCAAAATACTCTTATGGAAAGATCCATAATGTCAATTACGACAATCGAGCTAGACAACATGGGAGGAATTGGTAACTTACCAAGCAGTGATGAAAGCATAAGTGGTGACGTTTTCATTTCGTCTGCTGAAATCCAACAAGTCTATACTTCGCTAATCAGGCCAGAAGAAGTTATAGCAACACCCGAGGTGAATAATGATGTCGATTCTCAATCCATCATCTCCTCTTTATTTCCCAAAGAAGACCCTTTATCATCAATAGGGTCGGAAATGGAAGCTTCTTCTTCAAAATGTGAAAATTTTGACATCTCTTATGATCATGAGAATTTCGTTTTTTCATCTACTTTACAAGTAGAAACGGAAGAAATAACACATGATGAAGAGGAAGAGGAAGATCTTAGAGATGATCCTCCAGCATTTGAAGAGGGTATCTCTACCACTGTGGATGAACTCAGAGAAGTAAATCTGGGTATAGAGAAAGATCCACGCCCCACTTTAATTAGTGCGGCCATGACCCTTGAAGAGCAAGAGATGTATATTTCTTTTCTAAAGCAAAATAAAGATATTTTTGCTTGGAATTATACAGAAATGCCTGGGCTTGATCCTGATGTTTCTACTCATCATTTGGGTTTACCAAAAGAACATCGAGGATTCAAGCAAGCCGCAAGAAGAACACACCCAACCTATGCTTCCAAAATTGAGGCTGAAGTGGATAAGATTATCAAAGCTAACTTCGTCAGAGAAGTTCAATATCCCAAGTGGTTGGCTAATATTGTCCCTGTATAGAAGAAGAACGGACAAATTAGGGTTTGCATCGATTTCAAAGATCTTAATCGGTATTGTCCTAAAGATGACTTCCCAGTTCCGATTACAGAACTCTTAATTGATGTGACGGCTGGCTATGAAGTACTTTCTTTCATGGATGGATATTCTGGATATAATCAGATCCGAATGGCCCCAGAAGATGAGGAATATACAACCTTCAGAGCTCCTCAAGGTGTGTTTTGTTACCGGGTGATGCCCTTTGGTTTAAAGAATGCAGGTGCAACATATCAACGTGCCATGCATCGTATCTTCAAACCTCTTTTAGGAAAGTTTGTTGAATGCTATGTAGATGATTTGGTGGTTAAATCCAAACAACGTTCTAATCACTTGGCTGATTTGGAAGTCATATTCCACAAGCTTCGACAACATAATTTGAAGATGAACCCCTTAAAATGTGCTTTTGGGGTAACCTCAGGAAAATTCCATGGCTTTGTTGTACGCCATCGTGGTATTGAAGTCGATCCTCAAAAGACCAAATCAATCCTTGGTATGTCACCTCCTCGTAATTTTAAAGAATTAAGAGGACTTCAAGGACACTTAGCCTATATTCGGCGTTTCATCGCCAATTTGGCAGGCAAAAGTTTACCCTTTACCAAATTATTGAAGAAAGGAGTCACTTACCAGTGGAATGAAGAATGTCAAGAAGCATTTGATGTTCTCAAGAAATACCTCTTGAGTCCACCAGTACTCATGCCACCTGTTGAGGGTAGACCTCTTATCCTCTATGTGACAGCTTTAGAGCGATCATTGGGTGCCTTTCTCGCTCAAAAGAATGATGCTGGGAATGAAAATAGTCTCTACTATCTCAGTAGAACTATGCTTGAAGCAGAAACCCGGTATTAAAGTATTGAAAAGTGCTGCCTAGCATTAATATTTGCAGTTCAGAAACTGAGACACTACCTGCAACATCATGAGGTCCAATTAGTATCATGTAATAATCCACTCAAATTCACCCTTAGTCGTCCAATGCTTACAGGATGTCTGGCAAGGTGGGCGGTTATTCTACAGCAGTTCGACATTCAGTATGTGTCTCAAAAGGCAATTAAGGGCCAAGCTCCGGCTGATTTCCTGGCTGAACATCCTTCAATGGAAGACACGTATTCAGATATTGAACTCCCTGATGAGGAAGATTTCTCTATTCAAGAGAGTCCTCAAACATGGTAAATGTATTTTGATGGTGCTTCTAGAAGTCCAACAGGGAAGAAAATGGAAAATCCTAAATTCAACAAAGTTGGTTTTGGAATTGTGCTCATTTCTCCAGATAAGGCAGTGTTACCTTATTCCTTTTTGTTGTGGGAAGGTGGTACCAATAATGAAGCTGAATACCAAGCTCTCATTACAGGCTTGGAGTTAGCGCTTCCAGCACAAGTGAATCACTTAAAGGTGAAAGGTGATTTAGACCTGGTAATCAAACAAGTCAATGAGGATTATGCCATCAGAAAAGAAGAATTAATCCCTTTGTATGATTACGTCAGAGAGTTAATGTCGGAATTCCCTTCAGAACCGACATTTTCTTATGTCCCAAGATCACAAAATGCTCAAGCTGATGCACTGGCTAATATAGCCACAACTTTAGCAGATCCAAATCGAGACGAGACAACCATCTGTATTGCCCACCGTCGTGCAATTTCACCTTATATTCAAGTCAGAACAGAGGAAATTAATGAAATTAGTCCCATTCCTGAACCGTATGGTCATACTACAAGATGGATGTCACCTATCAGGGAATACCTTCAAAATGGAACACTTCCACCTGATAGAGCCGAGAAAGAACAAATTCGGCGACGTGTGGTCAATTTTACTCTTTATGATAGCCTAAACCACCTCGAGAAAATTCTCTACAAACGTGGTTTTGATGGAGTTCTCTTCAGATGTATTGATGGTGAAGAGACAATGGCTGTCATAAAAGAAGTGCATGCAGGAGTCTGTGGTGCCCACCAGTCTGGACATAGACTATCTGATCAAATTCGAAGGCTTGGATACTTTTGGCCTTCAATGATACAATATTGTGTTAATTTCACAAAAAGTGTCATTCATGCCAAGTATATGCCAACTTCATTCATAAACCTCCAGAGTTGCTTCATACAGCTAAATACTCATGGCCATTTTCCACATGGGGAATGGATGTGGTGGGACCTTACCCTTCAGCTACGGCCAAGCAGTTTAAGTACATTCTTACTGCTACTGATTTCTTTTCCAAATGGGCAGAGGCAGTACCTCTCAAAGAAGTCAGTTCTAAATGCATTGTTATCTTCATCAAGTCTAACATCATTACTAGATTTGGTGTCCCTCATACCATATTGACGGACAATGGCACCAACTTCTGTTCTTCTGAGGTAAAGAAATTGTATCAAGAATACAACATTAAGTCCAACCATTCATCTCGATATCATGCAGTGGCTAATGGCCAGATAGAGGCCTTCAACAAGACTCTTTCAAATATACTGCAAAATATGGTGGATAAAGATAAGAGGTCATGGACTGATAAACTCTTTCATGCTTTATGGGCTTATCGGACTACTACTCGCAATGCAACGCGGTCAACTCCATATTCATTGGTATATGGAACAGAAGCAGTCTTGCCAATTGAAGTTCAATTTCCCTCACTCAGAATAGCCATTTGTGATCAGTTATCTACAGATGAGCAATCCCAAAAGCGGTTGAATGAATTGGAACAGTTAGATGAGAAAAGATTGTGCACTTTGCACCACTTGGAAATCTATCAGAATCGAATAGCACAAGCTTTTAACAAAAAGGTTCGTCTTCGTTCATTCATTCAGGGAGAATTGGTATTGGTTCTCAGAGCACCAATGATACCAGGAAAGAAGCCTCCCAAGCTTGAACCAAAATGGGAAGGACCTTATTCAATACATAAGGTCTACTCCAATGGAGCATATTCTCTAATATCAATGGATTAAGAACACATCACGACTCCAACTAATGCCAGATTTCTGAAGAAGTATTTTGTATAAACACAAAATATTGTTCCCAGATCCAAAAACAATCACATTGGTTCATATTTTGTCCTACATGACACTAAACTGTATTATGTCCTATCTACATGACGTTAAACTGTACAGAAGTTCCTATATTTTGTCCGAGATGACATTAAACTATATTTTGTCTGAGATGACATTAAACTATATTGTGTCCTAGCAACATGACATTAAACTGTGTGGCACTTCCAACATCCAGCATGAAGATATACTGTAAAAAGTCCCCAGAACTGATATCCTCGTATTGGTTCACCTTAGTCCTAGCTACATGACTTTAAACTATACAGAACCAGTTTGTCCTTGCTATATGACATTAAAACTATACAGCAATGGTCCAGTATGACTTTAAACTGCAACTTCGTCCCACATGACATTAAACTGTGAAAAAGTTCCATGAACCGTCCAGCATGAACTTAAACTGCATCATCTCTGGTCCATGTATATGACCATAAACTATTTGCAAATCCCTTATGTCCAGCAAGACGTTAAACTGTGACGTCCTAATCTACATGACGCTAAACTGTATAAAAGTCCCACACGTCCGAAAAGATGTTAAACTATATAATCATCAAAGGTCCAGCATGACATTAAACTGCACCATCCACGGTCCATGCATATGACCTTAAACTATTCGCACTTTCTTCGAATATGACGTTAAACTATTTTATCCCCATCGTCCTAACTACATGACACTAAACTGTACAGAAAATCCTTGATAGGTCCTACAAGACATTAAACTGTATTTTGTCCCTACTACATGACACTAAACTGTGCAACACCAATAGTCCTAACTGCAAGACTTTAAACTTCATAGTCCCTTTTTTATGTCCTACATGACATTAAACTATGCATCGTTAAGGTTGTTATTACCTCTTGTTTCTCACACCGAGTATGACTCACGTGAGCTTAGAGTGAAAATCAACCATAACACTCTCTTTGGGCCACTAACCATGTGTAAGTCCCAATAACATTTTTTATTAGATCATTGTCCCCAAGAACAATTTTATCATTAATTCATTATTTAATTGAACTACACGGACTTTGATCCTTGCCCTCCAGGCTGGGTATGTAGGCAACCTCCCAAGGTTCAAGCCCAAAAACAATCTCTTCACATCGGTTCACCACCATCTCATATGATGTTGATTCGTGAAACCGCCCCTGGAATCAATATCTTTACATTGATTCACTTTCATCCTTGTTATATGACGTTAAACTATACAACACTTTTGTCCGGTACGACAATAAACTACAATATTCTTTGATTTCCTCACTTGAGAGAGAATTATTATTGACATTGATTTTTCAATCATGGTTTTCATTTTCAAAAGACTACATGCATACATGGTAATGCCTAAAGTTTTTATCTTAGGTTAAACCATCATTGCACTAAATTCCCCTTTCACCCTTCACATGTACGAACCAAATTTGTACAAAGGGTAGTTCTAAAACTACGTGGACTTGATTCCCATCCTTATGGGATACGTAGGAACATTCAATTATCCCTCGAATCCAGTCCCAAGACTTTTGGGCCTAACCCCAAATTTCACTTTCAGTCCCTTGGATGAAAAGTCCTAATGAAAACACACACTATGTATTCATTATTATGGTCCGAATTCTATGACCCTAAACTAAGATCACTCATACTTTCGTCCTACACGACATTAAACTGCATTTCAAGAACTACGTATGGCTTGATTCTCCTTCTTATGAGATACGTAGTGAAGTCCAAAATTTCAATTCAAGACCCAGCCACAACATGATTATGGTTATCATTGACCTATGTATCTGTATATACATTGGACAATACCCATCTTTATGCGTTATAATCCTAACCTTAAATATTTTCAGATCTTCATAACCCTTTTCATGACTTCTAGTCACAAAAATGTCAAACTTCCGAGAATTCTTTTGCCTAACTATGCAGCACGTGCCCATAGGTGGCCTTGCATAAACAGTCCACATAACAGACTTGTCAGCCGAAAGATGCTATTTATTTGACCATGCAGCCAATTCCCTTAGGTGGCCCTGCATATTTCAACCCCTTAACGGGTTTTGTTAAATAATAGTAACTTCATTCTTGGTAAGAATGCCTCTTTTGTCCTTATTTGTCTTAAACGACAGTATGTAGGGATCCGCAAAAAATAGCCATCCTTAAAATATTTGTCCCATATCCTTTTTCATGATCTGAAAGTATTCAAGTCTATGGTTTATTCTTCTTCCCTACGTTTGGGTCAGACCTTCGTAGGAGTGATATTCATCCAGTTCTTCGATATTCTTGTTCGGAAATATCTTCTCCATATTCAAGTACCTCTTTCCATACAACAAACTCTATACTTTAGAAACTTTGAATCTCCATAAACATTCACTGGCTTTTAGCACTAAGAAAGAAAATTTCTGGAAGTTCTTTTGCCTGACTATGCAGCACGTGCCCATAGGTGGCCTTGCATAAACAGTCCACATAACAGACTTGTCAGCCAAAAGATGCTATTTATTTGACCATGCAGCCAATGCCCATAGGTGGCCCTGCATATTTCAACCCCTTAACGGGTTTTGTTAAATAATAGTAACTTCATTCTTGGAAACTACTTCTTCTAATGCCTTTTAGCTCTTTTTCATATCATTCCTCAGATTCAAATATTCTTAAGCCATAGTTTACATTTTTTCCCTCATAATTGAGTATGGTAATATGTTTTCAGATAAATTTTCAAGGAATTGAATCCATTTTAATCCATTTTGGTCAAAGCTATTTCGACCTTAAACATTAGCCCCTTTATGTCCGGCATGCATGACTTTAAACTGCCCACAAAGGACAAAGGAACTCTAAATAAAAGTCAAGTTCCAGCACACTTGCGCACTGCCCTATGTGCCCTAAAGTCTTGCGCGCCCCCTTTTCCTTTGGATGGATTCAATTTCCTCAGAGTCAAATCCTCATTTCTCTCCAGATCCAACTCTGAGGGGGGACTTTTGTTGACGCTCCTTTCATCACAGAATCTAAAAATCAGAAAAGGGGAATATCTGAGTCCAATGTGATTCATCCTTTGAAGAAACATCAAAAAATCGACAAAGGGATGAACAAGGGGAACATTTCCCATAGGTCGCGCAAGTTCCCTCATGGTCGCGCAAGTACACTTGCGCGCCGCCTAGTGGTTGTGCAAGTAATTGCGCGACGCATTATGGTCGTGCAAGTGACTTGCGCGACCTAAGTGGTAACCGCCCGGTAACTGCCCAGGGTCTTCTCCTACCTATAAATAGACCCTGTGGGCCCCCAACTTTGGTATCTTTTTCCAGAAACTCGGATTGAAGCTCCTGACGCCCAAGTCTCTTCTCAAAGCTTCCGGAACACTTCTAAGGTAATTTCTTACCTAGAATGGAAGATCTAAAGAGAAGAAGGAGGGCCTAAGTGTTGAAACTTATCAAACAGTTGCGCGCCGACTTATTTCCTTCAATATAACTTGCGCATCCCTTTTCTGGAAGAACCTCAAGAAAATTCTAAAGGGTGTAAAAAAGAGTCGCTCAAGTATTTCAGTGCTGGTTGAAAATCGCGCAAGTACACCATGTGCCACGCAGGTATACCTGCGCGACCAATACTTGCGCGCCCATGGAAGACTTGCGCGCCTTTCAAGACTTGCGCGCCCCTATCTTTTTGGGTGCCCATCTTGCCCATTTTACCCCTCTTAATCCATCACACCTTTCCATTTCAAGATTCAGTCTTCAAGACACTCTTCAAATCCATTTATCGTGTAACACCCCAAGCTTCTACGGTACGTTTCCCTTCGAATAATGTGATAGCGTGTGTTGTACGCAACACCGAGTTCTAACACACCATAACTAATCAAACTAGCCGTTATGAATAGTAATACCTACTTTTTGAAATTATATATATTTTATATTTGAAAATGGACTTCATTTTTGGATTCGGAATATCGAATTTAGCCTAGGGTGAAATTTTGGTACATTTCGGATAACTTTCATATTTTGATGAATAGTGAAAATTACTAAATTTTAATTAAAAACAACTTTTTTAATCAAATTAATTACTAGTGATAAATTATGAATTTGAGTGGTTTTAAAGTATATTTATAATATATTTTTACCATTTAATATAATTTTGGTCATTGGACATAATTTTACAATTAAACCGAACATAAACAAGTGTCAATCTTTTGATAGTTATTATCTCTTAAAAACACGCTTTTTGTTTTAACAGCGGGAATTAATTTTAAATTAATTTCTGCCACTTCTGTGTTTTGAATTTAGGAAAATGGATTCCATATTTGGAATCAGGATGTTAAAATTGTGTAAATAGGTAACTTTTATTTTTAGACATTTTGAATAGTTACTGTGGTAAATATTTTATTTACCATGGTTAAAGGGTAAATCCGGTAAATAAGGGTTAAAAAAATAATATTATAATAATACAAAATTACCCTAAAACGTGTCCTAACCTTATTGGTGGACACATACCCGACCATGGGCATCCTTGGGTCAATTTGGGGACCCCTTGGAGCCACTTGTATGTGGTAGGGACACTTTATATTAATAAAGTTAAAATAAAAATAAAAATGGCATAAGCTTACATCTTTTAGAAGAACAATTTTTACATAGGGTTATACATGTTGGATTTTCGATTATAAATATTCATTAGAAAGCTAAAAAGATTTCCTACATAATGATATTTTACTTATAATTTTTAGACATTAAATAATTTATTTTATTTATGACACAATGATGATGCAGTAATTACTATAATAGTGAAAAATTAAAATAAGTGATATTATAAATACCCAAATAAATATAATATGAAACTTTTAATGAATTACACTAATTTTCTATGATAATATGATATATTAGGATTGATTTAATTGACTTTTTTCGAAGTAATCAATCTTTTAGGAGTTTCAAAAAAATCAACTATTGAATAGTGTCAAAATTGACATAAAAGAGTTCTTAAAACAAATATTATATTATTAATTGATATTAAATTCCTAAAAATCTAAGGATCGGCCAAGAGACTTATATTATTATAGGTTCCTCATTAATGGACCACTTGGGGGTCGCTTAAATGTATATAGTAAGTTTATTAACCATATTATATAAAAATACAAAGAGACATTGTAAAAGTGAAACTAATTAACTTAGAGTTAATACTTAAAGATAAGGTTAATATAAGTACCCAAACCTGTCTAAATTCTATTGGATGAGTTGTTTTCGACCTATCCCCACCTCATCCTTTGAATAGTCAACTTTGGAGCCTTTAGAAACCGAATATGAATTTATTATAAATTAATATATCTAGCTTTTCCAAAGGTGCCCCTCACCCCTCTTATAAAAGGGCACTCCTCCTTCTCATTTCTTCACACCTCTAAAGCCTTTTGGTTCGGCCAAACTCTGCAAAAATACTCTCCCAACATCCCTCAATACAACCTAGAGGCCTTAGTTTGATCAGAAAGCCAACCTAAGGAGCCCTTTTGATCAAATCAAAAGGAAGAACCCGAAGAAGAGGTAATGATCTCACCACCCTTTTCTAAGTTCATTTCTTCTTCCACTTCTTCTTCCTTTGATCTTACCATTCTGAAATAATAACTCCAGTATCTCACATATACTGTGATGTTATTATAAATATGGTACAATCATATTCAGTATTCTATCCACCCTTTGAATAACATGTCACCATACGTGCGTACGTACGGCTTACCGTCTCCACGTCGTGGTGTAATTGTTATTCAATATAATATTATTTGGATGGGTATAATAATGATGTGTAACTCATGTAAATAATAAATATAACATGTTAATGATTCTGTATATATGATATACCATCCATTTATATATTATTTTAATATCAAAAGAATGATATTGTCGCTCGTGCGTACGTACGGACTACCGTCTCCACGAACGCGATGAGATTCATCCTCCATCGTAACCATTAAAGCGTAATTATCATTTTATGATTTAAAAATGATGTTTAAGGACTTGATATCATTCTGGATATGAATAATATACAACCTATCCTTTACAAACATGTCTTACGTAACAAAACATATGAAAGAAAACAAGTAAGTTAACACCCGAAACAACGATAATACTAAGATATTATTATCAAATCAATATTAAAAGATCATATATGATATCATATTAATGTATATGATTCTTGTATAATTTAATAACAATTATTTCACCATTATACAGGAGGTTAACCTACCACAACCAAGGAAAAGTACAAGGTAAGGGTTATTTCACAATCTCTTCATTATCCGAGGTTGTATATACGTAATAATCTACTGGGATCTCTTTATCATCCACAACCATGTTTTCTTAAAAATGTATTTCAAAACATTTTTACTATTTACAAGAATATGGGTTAAAGTCATTTATACCCTTGTTTGACTTTTTATAAGAGGTTTATAAAGGAATCTTTCCGTCGTTTTCAAAACAATGTCCTTTTTAACCTTTTCGACAGAATTGAGGTAAGAATGTTTTTTTTAACTTATACGGCGGGTGCGGTTATTTTACGCCGTTATAAAATCTTCAAAGCTTTCCTTACAAGCTTATAAGAATATTTTCAAAGAAAATGTTTTATTTTATATGGATCTTAAATGATTTCAAAATAAAAGGAGATATTTCTTTAAAAAGAATTTTGATTTCATCTATGTCAACATCCTTTGATGGATTTTAAGATTATTTGAAGTTGATTTATTATGATACAAAACTTCTATATTGTATTGAAGGTTTTGTGATATGTTTGACTGTGGATGTGCTATTTTTATACCATTCATAGTTTATTGTGAAAGTATTGACATTTCGTATGCTAGTTTTAATACGAATGTTTATGTTATGTTTAAACCTTTTCATATGGGAATGCATTGGACTTAATAAGTGACGGGTGGAGCCCGCTATAGCTCCTCGATGCATCGGTAGGTCTCATGAGACAAACTAGTGTCTTGGCACAAGGCCTTGACAAAATCTTATTTGTAGTCTTGGCACGAGGCCTTGGCTATGTGGTTATGATAGTCTGGCATTATGCATTCCAACATTATGAAAGTGGTTATTGATTTTTGCATGTGATTATTCGATTAGTAGAATATCCATGTGAATAAGTAAATGGCATTATTTCATTTTACTTTTGCCATACCATGTTGAAGTTCAATTTTAAAAGGCTTTTGTTTTAGTAATGCATTGCCTTAAATGTTTATTCTTATTTATGAAAGTTTCCGCTATATTGTTATCCTTACTGGGAATTTGAGCTCACCTCTTTTCTATGTTTTATTTTTCCCAGGAAGTGAAGATGTAAGTTATGAATGACCTGCAGGGATATTATGAGGGGATTGTAGTGTGGACTGTGGAAACATTATGTTGTTGTAGTAGTTTTTGATTTTATGATGTAATGTAAAACTTATGAATATATCTAGTGTTTCCAAGGCTACTAAACCAATCGGTCTTTCGAGATTTGATCTTTCTTGTGATCATGCCAATGTTATGTAATAATGCACCGACTCTAGGCAACTAGGGTCGGGGCGTTACAGTTGGTATCAGAGGAAGTTTAGTACAAACCTTGGAAGCTAGATTTAGATAAACTCTGATTAGGGCACGTAGACCTAAGATGAGATTTGAGGATTAGTATAGAAGAACTTCCTAGAATTTTGGTATTGTAGAGATTTTGTGAGTTTTCCGAGCAATACATCCCTGTCTGGATACGAGCAGGTAGAGGCGGCTCTGGCACAGATGTACCTAGGGGTAAAACCCGAAAACACCGCTTTGAGCTAGACTCGAACGGGAACTGGTGCACGACAACGGGCCTTGCTGCACTCTTGGTTACGACACTCCCGGGGGATATGCTTAGGATAACTCTCATTATCTTTACAAATCATTATGAAGGGTTTATGAGTATATACTTCCTCAAAGAAAACATTTTTATGATTATGGATTATATCCATAAATAGTTCAATTTATGTTAAGTGTTTTATAAGTATGGGATTATGTATTTTGATTCATAAACTGATCTAGTTTATGCCATTGTTTAGAAATGGCGCCTAGTGGAAGAAATGGAAACCGTATCAATGCACGCACTCCATGTAGGGATTGCCCTCCTGCTCAAGATAATTATAGTGGGGCTGGCGATGCAACTGGTACTGATCAGCTAATCACCATACTGGGACAACTTACTCAGGTTATGAATAATAACCTTACCCGTATGGAGCACCCTGATCCGCAGCGTGGAGGATCAATGTTAGATCGATTCATGAGGCAACAACCACCAACGTTCAATGGGAATACAAATCCCTTAGTAGCTGAGCAATGGATATGTTCCCTAGAGAAAATATTTCAGGCTTTGGGGAGCAGTGAAAGGGAAAAAGTTATCATGGCAGTTTACCGCCTCACTGGAGATGCTGATCAATGGTGGTCATTGATTCAAAATATGAAGGAAGATGATGAAGTATCAAATATGGAATGGAGGGAATTCAAAGATCTGTTTTTAGAAAAATACTTCCCTCGCGACCATCGAGCGGATATGGAAAGACAATTTCTGAGTCTGAGACAAAAGGAGGATGAGAATGTCACAAAGTATGAGGCTAACTTTACAAGGTTAGCGAGGTACGCTGGTGATTATATTCGCAACCCAAGAAGTAAGATTGATCGTTTCTTTGATGGGTTAAAACCATTTCTCCGTCGAGCATTAGTCTCACAATCCTTTTCATCGTACGAAGACATTGTCTCATGTGCTATCAAGACCGAAAAGGAATTCTCTAAGTCTTATGACTTTAAAGCAAAGCAAGAGAAGAAGAGACCTGCTGATCAATCTGGGAATGGAAATAAGGGGAAGAAGGGAAAGGTTGAATATCCATCTTGTGGTAAGTGCGGGAAGAAACACCCCGGTGCTTGCCTGAAGGGAATGGGAGTCTGTTACAAGTGTGGTGAAAAAGGCCACCAAGCTCATGATTGCAAGGGGAAGAAGGAAGCTACCAACGTTCAGTGCTACAATTGCAGGGAGATGGGGCATTATGCAAATGCATGTCCTAAGCGTCAGGAGAACTTACCTCAGAAAAGGCCAAGGGATCAAGGCCAGGCTTATGCTATCACTACTGCAGAGGTAGAAGATCCAAAAGACGTGGTGGCAGGTAATTTAATGGTTTCCTCAAGTTTAGCAAATGCATTATTTGATTCTGGATCATCGCATTGTTTCATATCTTCCCAGTTTGCTAAGAAAATTAGATATTTCCAATTTGATTTAATAAGGGAGTTGTCAGTTAAAACTCCTAAGGGAAGTATCGTTGCAACAAAGTTTTGTGAATCAGTCCCCATTAGAGCACATAAATTTTCTTTATCTGCTGATTTCATCGTCATACCTATGATTGAGTTTGATATAATCCTCGGTATGGACTGGCTTTCGGACTATGATGCGAAGATTTATTGTAAGAAGAAAGAGGTTACTATTCTTGATGATAATGATAAGGAGCACCTTATTTTTAGAGCAGAATCGTCACCACCTAATTCTTATTTAGATCCACCCCCTGTAGCTCAACTTAATTCAATTATCGGGGAGGAAGATAATGAAATAACTGTCGGTGAGGAAAGAAATGTTCAAATAGAGGATGTACCTATTGTGAAAGAGTTTGTAGATGTATTTCCGGAAGATTTACCTGGACATCCTCCAGAACGAGAAGTAGAGTTTTCCATTGATTTAATTCCTGGATCAAGGCCTATATCGAAGACCCCTTATAGAATGGCCACTGTAGAGCTAGTCGAACTAAAGAAACAACTAGAGGAATTGAGTAATAAGGGATTTATTCGCCCTAGTGTTTCTCCATGGGGAGCCCCTGTTCTTTTTGTTAAAAAGAAAGATGGATCTATGAGGTTATGTATTGACTACAGGGAGATCAATGCTATAACGATAAAGAACAAGTATCCCCTACCTCGTATTGATGATTTATTTGACCAACTGCATGGAGCTCAATACTTTTCAAAGATTGACCTTCGATCTGGATACCATCAGTTGTGTGTGAAGAAGGAAGACATTCCGAAGACAGCATTTCGAACCAGGTACGGGCATTACGAGTTTACTGTAATGCCGTTTGGATTGACTAATGCACCCTCTGTATTCATGGATCTGATGAATAGAGTTTTCAAGGAGTATCTCGATGAATTTGTGGTGGTATTTATTGATGATATCTTGGTATACTCCAAAACCTACAAAGATCATGAAAATCACTTGCGCATTATCTTGAAGACTCTGAGGAGGCATGAATTATATGGAAAGTTTAGCAAGTGTGAATTCTGGCTTCAGGAGATTTCTTTTCTTGGCCATATTGTCTCTAAAGATGGAATCTCTGTTGATCCTTCTAAGACCAAGGCAATCCAAGAATGGCCAGCACCTACGAGTATAACTGAGGTACGTAGTTTTATTGGTTTGGCAGGTTATTATCGACGTTTCGTCCAGAATTTTGCCCGATTGGCTAACCCATTAACGAAGCTCACACGTAAAGGGGTTAAATTTGTTTGGACAAAAGAGTGTGAAGAATGTTTCGAAGAACTGAAGAGAAGATTAGTCAATGCTCCTATATTGACTCTACCTTCGGGGAATGATGGGTTCGTTATTTATAGTGATGCATCGAAGAAAGGACTTGGCTGTGTCCTTATGCAGAATGATAGAGTTATTGCCTATGCATCACGACAGTTGAAAATTCATGAACAAAACTATCCTACTCATGATCTTGAGTTAGCAGCTGTGATCTTTGCTTTGAAGATATGGAGGCACTACCTCTATGGTGAAAAATGTGAGATTTATACTGATCACAAGAGTTTGAAGTATATTTTCTCACAAAAAGAACTCAACATGAGGCAAAGGAGATGGCTTGAATTACTCAAGGATTATGATTGCACGATACACTACCACCCGGGGAAGGCAAACAAAGTAGCAGATGCTTTGAGCAGAAAAGACCATGGAGTTCTGAACATGATGAGAATTGAAAGGGATCCAATTTTCATGGATCTAGTGAAGATGGACATGGGAATAACCAGGGAAGGTGAAACATCAATGCTTTTTCAAATGGTTGCCAAACCATCTTTACTAGAAAGGATTAAGAGTTCTCAGACTGATGATGAAGAATTCCAAAAGAAGATTAAAGCTGTGAATGATGGGAGATTGAGAGACTTTGCGTATGAAGGTGGAATTTTGAAATTCGGGAAGAGACTTTGTGTTCCCAATATACCTGATCTAAAAAGGGAATTGCTGGATGATGCTCATAGTTCCAATTTCTCTATACACCCTGGGAGCACCAAAATGTATAGAGATTTGAAGGAACATTTTTGGTGGGACAACATGAAGAGGGAGATTGCTGATTTTGTGTCAAGATGTATGGTTTGTCAACAAGTGAAAGCTGGAAGGCAACAGCCTGGAGGAGTCATGCAACCTCTTCCCATACCGGAGTGGAAATGGGACAATATTACGATGGACTTTGTCATGGGGCTACCAAAGACTCCTAGAAGGAACGATGCAATATGGGTTATTGTTGACCGTCTTACCAAGTCAGCACATTTTCTTGCTATAAGATGAGATCTACCCCTGGAACGTCTAGCAAGACTATACATTAATGAAGTTGTGAGACTTCATGGAGTACCCCTATCGATTGTTTCTGATCGTGATCCCCGTTTTACTTCAAGATTTTGGAAAAGTCTTCAGAAATCCCTGGATACTGAACTTCATTTGAGCACTGCTTACCACCCTCAGACAGACGGACAATCAGAACGGACTATTCAGACCTTAGAAGACATGTTGAGATCTTGCTCACTTGATTTTCAGGGTATGTGGGATCAATATTTACCACTAGTAGAATTTTCCTATAACAATAGCTTCCATTCGAGTATTCAGATGGCACCATATGAAGCGTTATACGGAAAGAGATGTCGTACACCAACCTGTTGGGATGACGTTGGTGAAAGAAAACTTGTAGGCCCAGAACTGGTGGAGGAAACGGTGGAAAAGGTGAAGGTAATCCAAAATCACATTAAAGTAGCTCAAAGTAGGCAGAAGAGCTATGCCGATAATCGAAGGAAGGATTTGGAATTTCAAGTCGGTGATCATGTTTTCCTGAAGGTATCTCCATGGAAGGGAGTCATACGTTTTGGTAAGAAAGGTAAATTGAGTCCCAGGTACATCGGACCTTTCGAAATTCTAGAACGAATTGGGGCTGTAGCTTACCGATTGGCAATGCCGCCAAGTCTCTCCAAAGTTCACGATGTGTTCCACGTATCTCTGTTGAGGAAATACATGCCTGACCCAACGCATGTACTCACCTATGAGGAATTAGAACTGGAACCCGATCTTTCCTATTGTGAAGAGCCCGTCAGGATTCTTGATACGAGAGAACAAGTGCTGAGAAACCGGACGACGCGTCTGGTAAAAGTTTTGTGGAGGAATCATAAGATGGAAGAGGCAACGTGGGAACCCGAGGAACTTATGATGAAGAACCACACGAGTCTTTTTATGCAGTAATACCCTAGAAATTGCGAGGACGCAATTATTTGAAGGAGGGGAGAATGTAACACCCCAAGCTTCTACGGTACGTTTCCCTTCGAATAATGTGATAGCGTGTGTTGTACGCAACACCGAGTTCTAACACACCATAACTAATCAAACTAGCCGTTATGAATAGTAATACCTACTTTTTGAAATTATATATATTTTATATTTGAAAATGGACTTCATTTTTGGATTCGGAATATCGAATTTAGCCTAGGGTGAAATTTTGGTACATTTCGGATAACTTTCATATTTTGATGAATAGTGAAAATTACTAAATTTTAATTAAAAACAACTTTTTTAATCAAATTAATTACTAGTGATAAATTATGAATTTGAGTGGTTTTAAAGTATATTTAGAATATATTTTTACCATTTAATATAATTTTGGTCATTGGACATAATTTTACAATTAAACCGAACATAAACAAGTGTCAATCTTTTGATAGTTATTATCTCTTAAAAACACGCTTTTTGTTTTAACAGCGGGAATTAATTTTAAATTAATTTCTGCCACTTCTGTGTTTTGAATTTAGGAAAATGGATTCCATATTTGGAATCAGGATGTTCAAATTGTGTAAATAGGTAACTTTTATTTTTAGACATTTTGAATAGTTACTGTGGTAAATATTTTATTTACCATGGTTAAAGGGTAAATCCGGTAAATAAGGGTTAAAAAAATAATATTATAATAATACAAAATTACCCTAAAACGTGTCCTAACCTTATTGGTGGACACATACCCGACCATGGGCATCCTTGGGTCAATTTGGGGACCCCTTGGAGCCACTTGTATGTGGTAGGGACACTTTATATTAATAAAGTTAAAATAAAAATAAAAATGGCATAAGCTTACATCTTTTAGAAGAACAATTTTTACATAGGGTTATACATGTTGGATTTTCGATTATAAATATTCATTAGAAAGATAAAAAGATTTCCTACATAATGATATTTTACTTATAATTTTTAGACATTAAATAATTTATTTTATTTATGACACAATGATGATGCAGTAATTACTATAATAGTGAAAAATTAAAATAAGTGATATTATAAATACCCAAATAAATATAATATGAAACTTTTAATGAATTACACTAATTTTATATGATAATATGATATATTAGTATTGATTTAATTGACTTTGTTCGAAGTAATCAATCTGTTAGGAGTTTCAAAAAAATCAACTATTGAATAGTGTCAAAATTGACATAAAAGAGTTCTTAAAACAAATATTATATTATTAATTGATATTAAATTCCTAAAAATATAAGGATCGGCCAAGAGACTTATATTATTATAGGTTCCTCATTAATGGACCACTTGGGGGTCGCTTGGATGTATATAGTAAGTTTATTAACCATATTATATAAAAATACAAAGAGACATTGTAAAAGTGAAACTAATTAACTTAGAGTTAATACTTAAAGATAAGGTTAATATAAGTACCCAAACCTGTCTAAATTCTATTGGATGAGTTGTTTTCGACCTATCCCCACCTCATACTTTGAATAGTCAACTTTGGAGCCTTTAGAAACCGAATATGAATTTAGTATAAATTAATATTTCTAGCTTTTCCAAAGGTGCCCCTCACCCCTCTTATAAAAGGGCACTCCTCCTTCTCATTTCTTCACACCTCTAAAGCCTTTTGGTTCGGCCAAACTCTGCCCAAATACTCTCCCAACATCCCTCAATACAACCTAGAGGCCTTAGTTTGATCAGAAAGCCAACCTAAGGAGCCCTTTTGATCAAATCAAAAGGAAGAACCCGAAGAAGAGGTAATGATCTCACCACCCTTTTCTAAGTTCATTTCTTCTTCCACTTCTTCTTCCTTTGATATTACCATTCTGAAATAATAACTCCAGTATCTCACATATACTGTGATGTTATTATAAATATGGTACAATCATATTCAGTATTCTATCCACCCTTTGAATAACATGTCACCATACGTGCGTACGTACGGCTTACCGTCTCCACGTCGTGGTGTAATTGTTATTCAATATAATATTATTTGGATGGGTATAATAATGATGTGTAACTCATGTAAATAATAAATATAACATGTTAATGATTCTGTATATATGATATACCATCCATTTATATATTATTTTAATATCAAAAGAATGATATTGTCACTCGTGCGTACGTACGGACTACCGTCTCCACGAACGCGATGAGATTCATCCTCCATCGTAACCATTAAAGCGTAATTATCATTTTATGATTTGAAAATGATGTTTAAGGAATTGATATCATTCTGGATATGAATAATATACAACCTATCCTTTACAAACATGTCTTACGTAACAAAACATATGAAATAAAACAAGTAAGTTAACACCCGAAACAACGATAATACTAAGATATTATTATCAAATCAATATTAAAAGATCATATATGATATCATATTAATGTATATGATTCTTGTATAATTTAATAACAATTATTTCACCATTATACAGGAGGTTAACCTACCACAACCAAGGAAAAGTACAAGGTAAGGGTTATTTCACAATCTCTTCATTATCCGAGGTTGTATATACGTAATAATCTACTGGGATCTCTTTATCATCCACATCCATGTTTTCTTAAAAATGTATTTCAAAACATTTTTACTATTTACAAGAATATGGGTTAAAGTCATTTATACCCTTGTTTGACTTTTTATAAGAGGTTTATAAAGGAATCTTTCTGTCGTTTTCAAAACAATGTCCTTTTTAACCTTTTCGACAGAATTGAGGTAAGAATGTTTTTTTTAACTTATACGGCGGGTGCGGTTATTTTACGCCGTTATAAAATCTTCAAAGCTTTCCTTACAAGCTTATAAGAATATTTTCAAAGAAAATGTTTTATTTTATATGGATCTTAAATGATTTCAAAATAAAAGGAGATATTTCTTTAAAAAGAATTTTGATTTCATCTATGTCAACATCCTTTGATGGATTTTAAGATTATTTGAAGTTGATTTATTATGATACAAAACTTCTATATTGTATTGAAGGTTTTGTGATATGTTTGACTATGGATGTGCTATTTTTATACCATTCATAGTTTATTGTGAAAGTATTGACATTTCGTATGCTAGTTTTAATACGAATGTTTATGTTATGTTTAAACCTTTTCATATGGGAATGCATTGGACTTAATAAGTGACGGGTGGAGCCCGCTATAGCTCCTCGATGCATCGGTAGGTCTCATGAGACAAACTAGTGTCTTGGCACAAGGCCTTGACAAAATATTATTTGTAGTCTTGGCACGAGGCCTTGGCTATGTGGTTATGATAGTCTGGCATTATGCATTCCAACATTATGAAAGTGGTTATTGATTTTTGCATGTGATTATTCGATTAGTAGAATATCCATGTGAATAAGTAAATGGCATTATTTCATTTTACTTTTGCCATACCATGTTGAAGTTCAATTTTAAAAGGCTTTTGTTTTAGTAATGCATTGCCTTAAATGTTTATTCTTATTTATGAAAGTTTCCGCTATATTGTTATCCTTACTGGGCATTTGAGCTCACCTCTTTTCTATGTTTTATTTTTCCCAGGAAGTGAAGATGTAAGTTATGAATGACCTGCAGGGATATTATGAGGGGATTGTAGTGTGGACTGTGGAAACATTATGTTGTTGTAGTAGTTTTTGATTTTATGATGTAATGTAAAACTTATGAATATATCTAGTGTTTCCAAGGCTACTAAACCAATCGGTCTTTCGAGATTTGATCTTTCTTGTGATCATGCCAATGTTATGTAATAATGCACCGACTCTAGGAAACTAGGGTCGGGGCGTTACATATCGCATGATTTCTTGATTTGACTTCCTTATCTGAAAGGAATTCTGTGAAATATCTCTCAAAGTCTAGTGATTTAAATATCCTTATGTCACTAAATATGGAGAGTTCATTCATTCAACCTCATCCTTTAAGATGAGAGAATCCTAACCTGGGTCTCCTTTTCAGGAATAATCCCTAGTTATAAATCCTTTAATCTGGGCATCTTCCTCAGGAGTAAGCCCCAAATTCTTAAAGTTCCTAAAATTGGGCATCCTTCTTAGGAGTAAGACCCAACCTCAAATATGGGCATCCTCCTCAGGAGTAAGCCCCAAACCTTAATCCCTAACCTGGGTCTCCTTTTCAGGAATAAGACTCAGTCATAATCTTGGGCTTCCTTTTCAGGAGTAAGCCCCAAGTCCCCTAACCTGGGTCTCCTTTTTAGGAATAAGACTCAGTCATAACCTGGGCCTCCTTTTTTAGGAGTAAGTCCCAGTCATAATCTTGGGTTTCCTTTTCAGGAGTAAATCCCAAGACCCCTTAAATTTTCTCTTAACCAGTCATAATTTACCTTTGATTTGGGTTTCCTTTTCAGGAGTAAAACCCAATCATAAGTCCCCTCCTAACTTGGGCATCCTTCTTAGAAGTAAGCCCCAAGATTAGAGTATTCAAATCTCCATGAAGCACATATAACTTTATGGACCCTGTTCATGGATTTTCTCCCTAAAAGTAAATCCTAAACCTTCATCTATCTGGGCAGACATACATACATAAGCCCCAAACAAATTCTTATGATTGCATCTTTAATGGCACAATTGTCTAATTTTTACCAATACCTCTTGTTTCTCACACCAAGCACGACTCACATGAGATTTGAGTGTAAAAGTAATTATGACATTCATCTTTGAGCCATCAATCATAAACATCATACTCCATTACTCTAACTACGTGGGTTCTGATTCCTTTTCCAAAACAGAGGATACGTAGGTAGCCCATTTATAGGTTCGATCCCAACTTTGAAATAATACCTGTCCTTCTGAATGACGATAAACTTCAAGTGCCCCACTGAGTGGCTTTAAAACCAGCCCGGTCATCATAATGACCAAGAGAATTTTATATAAATGTTTTGAAGGATACCATTGACCAAGAATCTCTAAATAGATATAGATGATTCTCTATTGATGAAGAACCTAGAATACATATAAAATATTCTCTTAATTTCCTGCATATTTAATCATTGATTGTTAAAACTAAAGGATAGCACATTTTATACTTGGTAATGTAATAAGGATTCACGAACATAACTTAAATCTATAAAGAGAGTCCGGGAGTAGACAATAATTCCCCTCAAAAAGGTGTGATGAGTCCGACCTCCCATACTCTCGACCAATGCAAATTCCTAAGTCTCATTAGTCCACAAACTAATGAGCGCCTACCTTTGGAAAGTAGGTCCAAAAGGATGTGGAATCATTGGATGTTTCCGGTTCTATGAACAAACCCGTTAGAAAACGATCGGAACGTTTGAACCTCCCATCCAGGAGGTCATCCCCAAAATCCGTACGAAACAATAATTCCTCAAAGAAAATATTTTTATGATTATGGATTATATCCATAAATAGTTCAATTTATGTTAAGTGTTTTATAAGTAAGGAATTATGTATTTTGATTCATAAACTGATCTAGTTTATGCCATTGTTTAGAAATGGCTCATAGTGGACGAAATGGAAACTGTATCAATGCATGAACTCCATGTAGGTATTTCCCTCCTGCTCAAGATAATTATAGTGGAGCTGGTGATGAAACTGGTGCCGATCAGCTAATCACCATACTGGGACAACTCACTCAGGTTATGAATAATAACCTTACCTGTATCGAGCACCCTGATCCAAAGTGTGGAAGTTCAATGTTAGATCGCTTCATGAGGAAACAACCACCAATGTTCAATGGGAGTACAAATCCCTTAGTATATGAGAAATGGATAAATTCCCTAGAAAATATATTTCGGGCTTTGGGGAGTAGTGAAAGGGAAAAAGTTATCATGGCAGTCTACTGCCTCACTGGAGATGCTGATCAATGGTGTTCATTGATTCAAAACACGAAGAAAGATGATGAAGTATCAAATATGGAATGGAGGGAGTTCAAAGATATATTTTTAGAAACATACTTTCCTCGTGACCATCGAGTAGATATGGAAAGACAATTTCTGAGTCTGAGAAAAAAGGAGGATGAGAATGTTGCAAAGTATGAGGATAACTTTACAAGGTTAGCAAGGTATGATGGAGATTATATACGTAACCCAAGAAGTAAGATTGATCGTTTCGTTGATAGGTTAAAACCATTTCTCCGTCGAGCATTAGTCTCACAATCCTTCTCGTCATATAAGACATTGTCTCATGAGCTATCAAGACAGAGAAAGAACTCTCAAAGTCTTATGAATTTAAAGCAAAGAAAGAGAAGAAAATATCTTTTGATCAATCTGGTAATGAAAATAAAGGGATGAAGGGAAAAGTTGAATATCCATCATGCAGTAAATGTGGGAAGAAACACCCCGGTACTTGCTTAAAAGGAACGAGAGTCTGTTACAAGTGTGGTGAAAAATGCCACCAAGCTCGTGATTGCAAGGGGAAGTAGGAACCTACTAATGTTCAGTGCTACAATTACTGGGAGATGGGAAATTATGCAAATGAATGTCCTAAGCATCATGGGAACTTACCTCAAAAAATGCCAAGGGATCAAGGCCAAGCTTATTCTATCACTACTGCTGAGGTAGAAGCTCCGAAAGAGGTGGTGGCAGGTAATTTAATAGTTTCCTCAAGTTTAGAAAAAGCATTATTTGATTCTCGATCATCGCATTATTTCATATCTTACAAGTTTGCTAAGAAAATTATATATTTCCAATTTGATTTAACAAAGGAGATGTCAGTTAAAACTCCTAAGGGAAGTATCATTGCAACAAAGTTTTGTGAATCAGTCCCCATTAGAGGACATAAATGTTCTTTATCCGCTGATCTCATCGTTATATCTATAATTTATTTTGATATAATCCTATGTATGGACTGTATTTTGGACCATGATGCAAAGATTTATTGTAAGAAGAAGGAGGTTACGATTTTTGATGATGATGATAAGGAACACCTTATCTTTAGAGCAGAATCGTCACCACCTAATTCTTATCTAGATCCACCCCCAGTAGCTCAAGTAAATTCATTTATTGGGGAGGAAGAGGATGAAATGACTATGGGTGAGTAAAGGAATGTTCAAATAGAGGATGTACCTATTATGAAAGAATATGTAGATGTGTTTCCGGAAGATTTACCCGAACATCCTCCAGAACGAGAAGTTGAGTTTTCCATTGATTTAATTCATGGATCAAGGCCTATATCAAAGACCCCTTATAGAATGGCCACTGTAGAATTAGTTGAACTAAAGAAACAAATAGATTAATTGAGTAATAAGGGATTTATTCTCCCTAGTGTTTCTCCATGGGGAGCCCCTGTTCTTTTTGTTAAAAAGAAAGATGGATCTATGAGGTTTTGTATCGACTACAGGGAGATCAATGCTATAACAATAAAGAAAAAGTATCCCCTACCTCGCATTGATGATTTATTTGACCAACTGCATGGAGCTCAATACTTTCCAAAGATTTACCTTCGATCTGGATACTATCAGTTGTGTGTGAAGAAGGAAGACATTTCGAAGACAACATTTCGAACCAGGTACGGGCATTACGAGTTTACAGAAATGCCTTTTAGATTGACTAATGCACCCTATGTATTCATGGATCTGATGAATAGAGTTTTCAAGGAATATCTCGATGAATTTTTGGTGGTATTTATTGATGATATCTTGGTATAATCCAAAAGCTACGAAGATCATGAAAATCACTTGCGCATTATCCTGAAGACTCTGAGAAGACATGAATTATATGGGAAGTTTAGCAAGTGTGAATTCTGGCTTCAGGAGATTTCTTTTCTTGGACATATTGTCTCTAAAGATGAGATCTCTATTGATCCATCTAAGACCAAGGCAATCCAGGAATAGCTAGCACCTACGAGTATAACTGAGGTACACAGTTTTATTGGTTTGGTAGGTTATTATCGACGTTTCATCCAGAATTTTTCCCAATTGGCTAACCCATTAACGAAGCTCACACGTAAAGGGGTTAAATTTGTTTGGACAAAAGAGTGTGAAGAATATTTCGAAGAACTGAAGATAATATTATTCAATGCTCCTATATTGACTCTACCATCAGGGAATGATGGGTTCGTTATTTATAGTGATGCATCGAAGAAAGGACTTGGTTGTGTTCTTATGCAGAATGATAGGGTTACTGCCTATGCATCAAGACAATTGAAAATTCATGAACAAAACTATCCTAATCATGATCTCGTGTTGGCAGCGGTGATCTTTTCTTTGAAGATATGGAGGAACTACCTTTGTGGTGAAAGATGTGAGATTTATACTGATCACAAGAGTTTGAAGTATATTTTCTCACAAAAAGAACTCAACATGAGGCAAAGGAGATGGATTGAATAACTCAAGGATTATGATTGCACGATACACTACCACCTAGGGAAAGCAAACAAGGTGGAAGAAGATTTGAGTAGAAAAGACCATAGAGTTTTGAACAATATGAGAATTGAAAGGGATCCAATTTTCATGGATCTAGTGAATATAGACATGGGAATAACCAGGGAAGGTGAAACATCAATGTTTTTTCCGATGGTTGCCAAACCATCTTTACTAGAAAGGATTAAGAGTTCTCAGACCGATGATGAATAATTTCAAAGGAAGATTAAAGCTGTGAATGATGGGAGATTGAGAGACTTTGTGTATGAAGAAGTAATTTTTAAATTCGAGAAGAGGATTTGTGTTCCCGATATACTTGATCTAAAAAGGGAATTGTTGGATGATTCTCATAGTTCCAATTTCTTTATACACCCTGGGATCACCAAAATGTATAGAGATTTGAAGGAAAATTTTTGGTTGGACAACATGAAGAGGGAGATTTCTGTTTTGTGTCATGATGTATGGTTTGTCAACAAGTGAAAGCTGGAAGGCAACAGCCTGGAGGAGTCATGCAACCTCTTCCCATACCAGAGTGGAAATGGGACAATATTATGATGGACTTTGTCATGGGGCTACCAAAGACTCCTAGAAGGAACGATGCAATATGGGTCATTGTTGATCGTCTTACAAAGTCAGCACATTTTCTTTCTATAAGGGAAGATTTACCACTTGAACGACTAGAAAGACTATATATTAATGAAGTTGTGAGACTTCATGGAGTACCCCTATCGATTGTTTCTGATCGTGATCCCGGTTTTACTTCAAGATTCTGGAAAAGTCTTCAAAAAGCCTTGGATACTGAACTTCATTTGAGAATTGCCTACCACCCTCAAACAGATGGACAATCATAACGAACTATTCAAATGTTAGAAAACATGTTGTGATCCTACTCACTTGACTTTTAGGGTATGTGGGATCAATATTTATCTCTGGTAGAATATTCCTATAACAATAGCTTCCATTCGAGTATTCATATGGCACCATATGAAGCGTTATACCGAAAGAGATGTCACACACCAACCTGTTGGGATGACGTTGGTGAAAGAAAACTTGTAGGCCCAGAACTGGTGGAGGAAATGATGGAAAAGTTGAAGGTAATCCAAAACCATATCAAAGTAGATCAAAGTAGGCAGAAGAGCTATACTGATAATCGAAAGAAGGATTTGGAATTTCAAGTTAGTGATCATGTTTTCCTGAAGGTATATCCATGGAAGGGAGTCATACGTTTTGGAAAGAAAGGTAAATTGAGCCCCAGGTACATCAGACCTTTCGAAATTCTAGAACTAATTGGGGCTGTAGCTTACCGATTAGCAATGCCGCCAAGTCTCTCCAAAGTTCATGATGTGTTCCACATATCTCTGTTGAGGAAATACATGCCTGACCCAATGCATGTACTCACCTATGAAGAATTAGAACTCAAACCCGATCTGTCTTATTACGAAGAGCCTGTCAAGATTCTTGAAACGAGAGAACAAGTACTGAGAAACCGGATGACTCGTCTGGTAAAAGTATTGTGGAGAAACCATAAGATGGAAGATGCAACGTGGGAACCCAAGTAACTTATGATGAAGAACCACCCGAGTCTTTTCATGAGGTGGTATTCTAAAAATTTCGAGGATGAAATTATTTGAAGGATGGGAGAATGTAACACCCCAATCTTCTACGGTACGCTTCTCTTTGAATAATGTAATAGCGTGTGTTGTACACAACATCGAGTTCTAACACACCACAACCAATCAAACTAGCAGTTATGAATAGTAATACCCACTTTTTGAAATTTATAAATTTTATTTTTCAAAATGGTCTTCATTTTTGGATTCGTTATATCGAAATTAGCCTAGGGTGAATTTTTGGTATTTTTCTAAAAAACTTCATTTTTTGATGAATAGTGAAACCACTAAGTGGTAGTTAAAAAATTGAATTTTTCATAAAACTTAATTTTACCGCTTCTGTGAGTGGAATTTTGAAAATAAGAGAGACATGGTTAATATCAAGGACTAAAATGTGGTTCATTGAGATGAAAATAATTTTTGGTGAATAGTAACTTTTTACTTTTATTTACCACGGTTAAAAGTAAATAGGGTAATTAAGGGTAAAAATGATATTAATATTACCGTAACACATGTTATAATTCTATTGGATAAGCTTAATTAGACCAAAAACAACCTTAGGAATAAAATATTATCATTTAGGTCCACTTGGATTAGATTAGGACATTTATTATTATTTAATTCAAAGAAGAGTTAAAAGAGTTAAAATCAAAGTTTATTTACTAAATCATTTTTAAAATAGGGTTATACATAGGATACATTCGATTGTAAATATTCATTAGAAAGATAAAACGATTTCCTAAATAATGGTATTTTATTTATAATTTTTATACATTAAATATTTTAATTTATTTATGACCCAATGATGATGCAGTAATTACCATAGTAGTGAAAAATTAAAATAATTGATATTATAAATACCCAAATAAATATAATTTTAGACTTTTTATGAATTAGACTAATTTTATAGGTTAATATGACATGTTAGTAATGTTTTAATTAACGTTTTTGGAAGTAATCATTCTGTTATGAGTTTCAAAAAAATCAATTTTCCAAACAGTGTCAAAATTGACATAAAAGAGTTTTTTAAAACAATATTATATTATTAATTGATATTCAATTTCTAAAAATCTAAGGTTAGGCCAAGAGACTTATATCATGATAGGTGTATCATTAATGGACCACTTGGGGGTCTCTTTTAGGTATATAGTAAGTTTATTAACTATATAATATAAAAATACAAAGTGACATGGTAAGTGTCAAACTAATTAACTAAGAGTTAAAACTAAAAGATAAGGTTAATATAATGACCCAAACCTGTCTAAATTCTATTGGTTGAATGGTTTTAGACCCATCACCATCTTAACCTTTAAATAATCCACTTTGGATCCATTAGAAACATAATATTAATTTATTATAAAATAATATTTCTATCTTTTCCAAAGGTGCCCCTCACCCCTCTAATAAAAGGGAACTCCCCTTTCTCATTAATTCACACCTTCAAAGCCATTTGTCTCGGCCGAACTCAGCCAAAATACTCTCTAAACTTCCCTCACTTAATCCTAGAGGCATTAATTTAGTCATAAAGCCAACCTAAGGATCCATTTTGATCAAATCAAAAGGAAGAACCCGAAGAAGAGGTAATGATTTCACCACCCTTTTTCAAGTTCCTTTCTTCTTCCACTTCTTACTTCTTTGTTATTACCATTCTAAAATAATAACTCCATTATCTTATATATACTGTGATGTTATTATAAATATGGTAAAACCATATTCAGTATTCTATCCATCCTTTGAATAACATGTCACCATACGTGCGTACGTATGGCTTACCGTCTCCACGTCGTGGTGTAATTGTTATTCAATAAATTATTATTTGGATGGGTATAATAATGATGTGTAATTCATTTAAATAATAAATATAACAGGATAATGATTCTGTATATATGATATACCATCCAATTATATATTATTTTAATATCAAAAGAATGATATTGTCGCTCGTGCGTACGTACGGACTACCGTCTCCCCGAACACGATGAGATTCATTCTCCATCGTATCCATTCAAGTATAATTCTCATTTGATGATTAATAATAGTATCTAAGGACTTGATATCATTATGGATATGATTAAGATAAAACCTATCCATGACAAACATGGCTTAAGTAACAAAACATATAAAAGAAAACGAGTAAGTTAACACCCGAAACAACGATAATACTAAGATATTTTTAACCAATCAATGTTAAAAGATCATATATGATATCATATTAATGTATATAATTCTTGTATAATTTAATAACAATTATTTAACCATTATACAGAAGGTTAACCTACCCTCAACCACGGAAAAGTACAAGGTAAGGGTTTATTTCACAATCTCTTCATTATCCGAGGTTGTTTATACGTAATAATCTAATGGGATTTCTTTATCATCCACATCCACGTTTCTTAAAAATGTATTTAAAAACATTTTTACTATTTAATAGAATATGGGTTAAAGTAATTTAAACCCTTTTTGACTTTTATAAGTGGTTTATAAAGGAATATTTCTGTCGTTTTCCAAACAAGGACCTTTTTAACCTTTTTGACAGAATTAAGCTAAGAATGTTTTTTTAACTTATACGGCGGGTGTGGCTATTTTCCGCCGTTATAAAATCTTCAAAGCTTCCCTTACAAGATTATAAGAAAATTTTAAAAGTAAATTTTTTATTTTATAATTATGTGACTTTTAAATTATTAAAAAAATGTATATTTCTCTCAAATAGTTTTGATTTCATCTATGTCAACATCCTTTGATGGATTTCAATATTATTTGACATTTATTTATTATGATACAAAACTTCCATATTGTATTGAAGGTTTTGTGATTTTTTTGACTGTGGATGTGTTATAATTATACCATTCATGGTTTATGGAGAAAGTATTGATATTTTTATGCTAGTTTTAATATGAATGTTTATGTTATGTTTAAACCTGTTCATATGAGGAATGCATTGGACTTAATATGTGACGGGTGGAGCCCGCTATTGCTCCTTGATTCATTGGTAGGTCTCATGAGACAAACTAGTGTCTTGGCACAAGTCCTTGGAAAAATATTATTTATAGTCTTGGCACGAGGCCTTGGATATGTTGTTATGATAGTCTAGCATTATGCATTCCATCATTATGAAAGCGGTTATTGATATTGAATGTGATTATTCGATTAGTAGAATATCCATGTGAATAAGTAAATGGAATTATTTCATTTTATTTTTTCCATACTATGTTGAAGTTCAAGTTTAAAAGGCTTTTGTTTTAGTTATACATTGCCTTAAATGTTTATTCTTATTTATGAAAGTTTCTGCTATATTCTTATCCTTACTGGGCATTTGAGCTCACCCCTTTTCTATGTTTTATTTTTCCCAGGATGTAAAGAAGTAAATTATGAATGACCTGTAGGGATAGTATGAGGGGATAAGAGTGTAGACTATGGAGAATATGTTGTTGTAGTTTTCATTTTTATGATGTAAATGTAAAACTTTATGAATATATCTAGTTATTCCAAGGCTACTAAACTAATCGATCTTTCGTGATTTGATCTTTCTTGTGATCATGCCAATGTTATGTAATAATGCACTGACTCTAGGTAACTGGGGTCGGGTCATTACACTGAATTCCCATCCTCTCGACCAATGCGAGTTCTTAAGAGTCGCTGGTCAGACCATCCGACGAACGCCTTCCGTTGGAAAGCAGGTCCATCAATCATTGGATACGGAGCCGTTGGGCGTTTTGTGGCTGAAAAACCAGAATGAAACACATGTTTAATGGGTATATATGGTTAATAAATGTTGTTTCTTATGATTTATTATATATGTAACCAAGGGATTTAAAATTTATTTGGTGACTATGTGACTAATGTTATTTTTGAATAAGTTCACCATATTTATAATATTATATAAACTAGTTAAATAGAAATAATTTTGGTGAATATGGGGTTTAATTTAAGGAATATAAGTTGATTTATATTTTAGAAGAATATATGATTTTATGGTAACTTTATTTTGGGAAATGATTAGTATAATTTGGATAATATATGACAATGGAATATGAATTTTTGGTAAGAGACTTTAAAAGTGATTGATGTTATTTGGAGATAAATGTAAATTTTATCTTGGAATAATATGTGATCAAATCATTTTAATCTTTGTGTTTCAATCCTAGCTAGGAATATTTGGAAAAAATTTATTGATAGTTATTAATTGAATGATTTAATTTGAACATTGGGTATTACTATTAAGGCTTTGGAGATTAATGTTTTATTTCCTCATTTGAAGGTTTATTCATATTATCTTATCTTGTACTAACCATTTTAGTTTTGGTTAATGTCTAAAGATAATAGGAATAACTTACTAACTTTTTTTGAATATTGGGACCCATAAAAATTATATTTTATTGCTCTAGGCATGAAAATTTGTTCTTGAATACTCATAATATAGAGAAAAAACAATTTATTGTGATAAAAATTGATTAAAGGAATAAATTCTACTTGTCAAGGTATTATATTTATTAATTTTAGTAGTAAATACGGTAAATAAATTCCTAAACTCTGAGAAATGGATATTTAATATATTTTTTATCCTATTAACTTCATTTCTGATGAATATATTGTCTTTTTCACACCTCATAGATTTATGGTTTTGTGGTCATTAAATTTATCACGATCATTCAATTTCTTGTGATTAATGATCTCTATCACTCTCCATCATTATTTAGACATTAATTTTTCATACATGGCCATATTTTCACTTCCCAATAATGTTTTCCTATTTCAAAACCAACTTATATGTTATTCCAGATGACTTTCATATTCCCCTTTCCCTCTTTTCAGGAAGAGGTTTTATTTACACTTTTTACGATATGGGAATTCAATATAAGAACTTTCAAATGTAAAAAACATTATTATTGAGATCGCGATAAAATTTATAGTATGGAATTTATTATGGATGGGGTATAATTTAACACCTTGATATTTTAAAAATAACACTTTCTTTAATAGCATATACAACACACAACATCAAACTTAAAAAAACCATGAAATATTATTATTCAAATGTGATCATTATAAACTAGATTTTAAATTATTAGTTATGAATAATAAGTACCATATTATGAAAAATATTTCTAAATATTTTATATAATTTAAATTTATTGATTAATACATAATAAATAAGTACTCAATTTTCAGTGAAATCATTTTATGCTTCAAAAATACATTTTCTTCAAAAATGATTTTATTTCTTTTTATGAACAGATAATAAAATGAATTTATGACACTTATAGAAGTGTTATTTTTTTAAAATGATATAATTTTTTAAATAATCATATCAAAATTATCTTATATTGAAATTTTTGGATTTTTTCTAAAAATATTGTTTTTTAGTGAATAGTGAAAAATATTGACTTTTATAAAAGTGTCATTTTGTTTCATTAAAAAGTATCATTAGAATTGAAATTTTACATAAAAGTAATATAATTATTTTTTTAATTAGATATAATCTAATTAATTACATTTTAATTAGAATTATACCTGATTTTGGAATACATTTTTTTGTGCATAAAAACACATTTTTATAAAAACAAATTTCTTTGTGTTTTATGTATTAATGTTAAAATAGATTTATTTCACTTATATAAATTGAATCTCGATAAATTTATTATATATTTTTAATAATTAGGTTAAAATTTTGCAAATTTTTCTTTTTTATTTTTGGTAATTTTGAGTAGTAAATATAGTAAAATTTATCACCTCAACAATAGTAAAATTGAAAAAACTGGGTTAAAGCTATAGGGTAGAACCTTAAAACCACCCAAAACATTCCCTAATCATAATTTTTGAGTGTATTTATTCCATAATCATCTAATAATAAAAAATATTTTTATTTATTCCATTTTTATTAGATAATGGTATAAATATTATTTAAGTAAAGTATAAAAATAAAATGTCACTCTCTTTATTTTAATAAACATTAATATTTTATAAAAATAAATAAAATAAGTTATAAATGATAAAAAATGGTTTAATTGAGTAGTGAAATATTACATTTATGATATTTTTTTATTCTTTAGAGATTATATAATTACTCAAAATGCTTACATATCACTAATGAAGCGCTTGTACAAGATTGTAAAAAAACCAAAAGTAAAGAGATTTTAATGTATTAAATTTTTTGTTTTCTGGAAAATTTAGGGTATTGAATGATTTGTATGGATATAAATTAATGTTAATTAATGTTTTAAAAAATTATATTCTAATTCCATTATTCTCTTCGAGTTTTTAAAGTGAAATTTTGGTCAATAGTGAAAAAATACACTTTTTATGAGATATGGTATATTTTTTGATATTATCATAACATAAATATGATATATAAATTTATGAAACTTATGGAAATTATAATATATGATATTACACCAAATATATCATAAAAAAGTATTAAAAACAAATAAATTATAATTTATTTCTTGATAAATATGAAAACCATTTTTAGTGTGGATGCAATACTTGCACAACACTAGAAAAGTCAAAATTGGTATCTAAATGATAATAATTGAGAAATTAAAAGTATTTTAATGACTTGGTTATTCAATAATATTTATGAGTTATTATATTTATTTATATATTATATCCTTGTATTTATATAACAAGAATATTATCCAAATTATTGTGTAATACTTACGTAACGTGCGAAAAGACAAAATAACATATTAAATATGTTTTCTTGATATAAATGTCAATAGATATTCATTATGGATGAATATAAATGATAAAAATTATTTATAATATTTTCATATTAAAAAATTAATTTTTTATTTATAAAAGTATTATAATTTTATAAAACAATTACCTCGCGATGACAGGAAATATATTAATATGGTAAAAAATTAAATAAATATTTCTAAAATATTAAAAAATGATAATATTTAGGTTATTTTGAGTATAACCTGAATTATATAGATATTTAGTAAGTATAAGTGATTATATAATAGATTATATTTGAAATTGGGAGTTGTCATGATTTTTTTAAAGTAAAGTTTTTTGAATATTGATGAAAAAGACTTTAAGTAGTATTTAATATATAAAAATTATTTTCAAATAGTTATAAAATTTTAAAAATTATATCATGACTCATTTAGATATCAAATTATAAAAAATACAAATCTCTTTCTATATGTGTGACACTTTTTATGTTTATAATTACCTTTATGACCCTTAATGATTGAAAAATTGTGAAAATTCCATTGATTTATAATTATAAAATGGACTCACTTCAAAATTTTTCAAAGAACTCAAATTAATTTTTTCTTAAAATATTCTACTCAAATACCCATCTAAACATCCATGAAAACTTCCTCCATACACTTGTGTGATCATAAAAATCTCTTACAAAGGCCTTAAGATCAATATAAAGGAGACAACACAAAGGGAAAGGTAAAGGTTTCTTAACTCAATGTTATTTCACTAAGTTATATAACTTCTTCATTGAATATATTATTCAAAGATTATGTGAGAAATATATATTATTTATTTATTTTGTATATAAACTTTTTTCTATCTATTGATATTTGTTAAATATATTCTCTCCATCAATTAATTCCCAATTCAATGATGTGATCTTTGTAAGGGTTACTAGTCTCACTTTTATTTCTATGATACATATGCCATATTCACCACTTATTTTATTTTTGTGTGGTATATAATACCAATTTTGAAGTTATATATCATTAATCTCTTTATATTCATGGTATTTAATTATTTATTTTATGGTATATCTTTAATGGGGGTTATGATTCAAAATTTACCAATATAGTAAGGGTTTATTTCATAATCTCATCTTTTTTGGGATTGTTTTTCTTTAAGTTTCTATTGGTATAATTATATGATATTTATTTCTTAAAACCACTTAATTTTCCTCTACTATGGTTATTTATGTGGGTTTTAAGTATTACTTCCATTTTTAACTTCTTTAGAACTCCAAAGTACCAAATTTATGTTTTTAAGGAAAACCAACTTTATTTTTCTATTTGGCCGAGAATCATTTTATAAATTTTCATATTTTCAATAAATTGTTTTCATGAAAGTTTTTAATAATATTATATGATTTATTAATTTCATTTTTACCTATGTTTTTCTTTCTATATAAAGGTTTAAAATGAATATTCTTTTCATTTTTAGAACAAGGTACGTTTTACCAAATGTGTGAAATGAATCTTTGTTTTTAATAATTAAGACATGAATGAAATTTACCATAATAATGATAACTAAATGTTTTGAATCCTATTTTATATTTTGTCAAGGTTATTTTCAAATAATTTGTTTTTTCATAATATTTTGGAATTTTTTATATTTTAAATAAGTGATTTTGGAATGAAAAGGGTATTCTCCTCAAGAAAATATAAAAATATATTTTGATGTCATTTTCAAATATGAAAAAATCCTTTGATTAATATTATGATTTAATTATTTTATAATATAATGAAACCATTCAACATATTTCTATAGATGGATTATGAATCAGTTTGAATGGGGAAATTTTGGACATTACATATGCTAGTTATTCCAATACAGATAGCTATTGATTAGCAAGACATATTGATTAAGTTGTATTGTCTATTCATTTGATGAATGAATTTAAATTATTAATTGACTAGTGGAGCATATAATTTTACATCCCCTTGATTTATATGTTGGCCAGTTGAGACAAAATAGGCTAGGTATTTGGCCAAGGCTTTACCCATTTATGCATGATGTCTTGGAATAAGGCCCCATCGATATGTTTTAGATGTCTGGAATTATGCATTCCATCACTATGAAATCAGTTATTTATGTATAAGTGATTATTTGAATAGTTATTATTTTCATGGATATGTTTCAATCTCATGAGATTAATTATATGTAATTATTCGATCATTATTTATTATTTCTATATTATTTATTCTATATTAATTCTATAATAGCTTCCACTATCTCTATTCCATTAATGAGTGTTTTAGATCACACATATTATGTTTTCCATTTACTCATGTTTTAAAGAATGGTTTTAAGTATGTAAAACCTAATAAGGTTACTATATGTGAATAACTTAGAAGAATATGATGTAGATGTTTATATACCACTGGATTTTTGTATCTAAGTTGTTATGTAAGAGTTTTTATTGATTCTATAAAACTCAAAACCTAAATGGCCCTTGGATATGTAAGTTATCTACTATTTTATATTTATGTTATTTATTTTTATGGGTTAAAATTGATTCATGTTTATAGGTATAAAATTCAAAAATGTAAAGACAATGTTTTAGCATCATATCTGGGAGTGCGAGTTTAAGGCTATTATAGGCAAATTGAAAGAATACTTGGAAACACCATAAATAATAAAGGGATAATAAAATACACATGGTTTAAAATAGATATATAGATAGAGAGATATATATAAAGAATAAAATTTCTCTAATGGATATTTTAAAATGAACAATCCCTATTAAACATAAGACTGGAACATAAAATATTACCTCAAATCCCAACTTTCATTGTATGTGCTCTAACCTCCTATATAATAAATCTAGATTTATTATAAATATATATTATAACCATATTAATACCTATATTACCAGATATTCTTAATTCATAATTTCAATCACCTATCCATCAAACCATATTTAAAATTTATTAAAAGAGATGAAAAATCCAAAAGAGTCGGGGGGATAGTGGAACCTAAGGGTAGTCCCTCTCATAAGATCATCACAACCAGGGAGAAGGTAACCAAATGAAATCATGGAATAATGCTAATATGACCTTTAAATGAGGAATTAAATAGCTCGGTTCCCTTTATAATGTGTTCAGATAATCTCCAACCGATTACCGATAAGGGATTTGAAACTACGAATCTGATATGTGATGGAACAAGGGGTAGGGATGAGCTCTCAGATAGAGTTTTGGATGAAGGAGGAGTTTATTTTAATTGAAGAAAGATAAATAATATTGGAAAGGAAAATAATAAACCTATATATCATGGAGTGAGCCTCCAATAAGAGGGTCTCACCTTGACCATAATAGGAACTAAAGGCATGAACGATAGATCCCCTAGAATCATGAACAAAACCACCCACCCTCATGAATCCAAGATTTCATGATCCATCAACATTGAGTTTGAGGAATCTATGGGGGGGATCAAATAGATCCAGAAAACTTGTGAAGGTGAACTTTGGATAAAAGGGGTGCCGCATCTACCAACCCTAATCTTTCTTAGAGAAGAATTGTTCTCCTAATGATTAAGGAGAAAATAAAAATCAACTCCAAAACATCTGTTATTGACCACCTGTCTAATTTGAGTGACGATATATCTTTTTTTATAATACTTTTTTCTTTACATTCCAAATCAACAAATATATAGAAAAAATATATATTTCCTCACCTTTCATTCGTGAGTATTGATTACAATGCTATGAAACCATAATAGGAGAATATAAGCACCAGTAACATCCTGGGAAGACAGTCTAGAGAAATCACCCAAATATTGCCACACTTTCAAATCCCACTCACCTTCAAAGAATATATGAGTATTCATTCCCCCATTGGGGTTCTAACGTCGGATTCATTTTTATGTTATATTGATACATTTTCACTTGACACCCTCATCTTTAAAAATAGAATGGTTTCTTAAGAACCAAACTAAGAAGCTATAATTTGGGGAGATATCCCCACACTAAAAAATCCCACCCCATATATCCAAAAAATTTCATACATGAAACATGTTCTGGAATGCCTTTCATGAAAAGATACCCCTGATAATGAGCTGGTGAACACACACTTATCCTGTTAATATATAATTTTAATACTAGAGAAAATATCTTATTTATCATAGATCAATATTTCAAGGATGAAGGATGTATAGTTACTAGATTCATTGAACATTAGTTCTAGATTTGGGACTCCTAGAAATCCAAGGGGAACACCCATTGATTCATGGTTCTAGAAATTGATATCCCCATGGCCAACTATCCAACATGACTAAGGCTAAAGGTAAAAGATATATCCTTGGAGAATATGATAATGGTTGGAGACTCTTATAACTGAGACATCGAGGTTTTTACCATACTTACCCTAGATGAACTTGGCCCAAATAAGTCTTATATCCAGGACCTCATAAGCCATCTTAGCCTCCATATATCACATCTTACAGAAGGCACTCCCTCAATTTAATGTTGTCTGCATTTGTCACCTTGACCATACTAGTCTGTAAATCCCAGGGATGCCTCCCATTAGTGTGAGCATCAAATATAAAGGAAGTTATAAGATTCCCAATTATACTTAGAATATAATTTATCACCTTAAGAACATATGACACATGCATGGGGATATAATTGAGAACACATTTGAGAAGGAAAATCTTGTATATGAAGGAAATGAAACATTTCTGCCAATTCATGATGTTTTTAGAGATTCTATCCACCATCCCCTAGAATTTCTTCATGTGATGTTTTATGAAAGAGATAAAAGATCAAAAGTAGTATATGCTAATGAAAATCCTTTAAAATCTCATATTTTATCAATATTTTTAACTTGTCTCTCTGATAATTGATTGGAAATAAAAACACTACTCTTTTAATGGTTTTTGATTTTTCCAATCCATTTGAAGTATTCATCTGAGATATTATTGAATCCATTAATATATTTTATATATACATTAATAAAGAATATAATATCATCTACGAATAGGATATATGATACTATATTAATGTAATATCTGCATCAGAAGGAGATTGTACTACCAATGTGAAGCTACCTATCAATGAAACAGATCAGGGCATCCTGGACCAGAATAAAAAACTAGGTGATAAAGGATATACCTAACATAGACCTTATACATATTTAAAGAAAATATTTTTTATCCACATGATTTAAATTGAGAGAAAATGGGATATTTAACATAAAAAAATCAATCACCCAGTTGGAGAAACCCATGAAAGACATTAAGTTGAGAATGGATCCCCACTATAAACTTTCATACAATTTATCCATGTCAACTTTGATAGTAAAATTGGACCTATGTGTTTTATTATTCGTGTTGTTGATCATATCATAGGCTATTCCAACATCACTTTAATGGTTCATCCCTTGAAGAATACATGTTTCTATTCATCAATACAATTATAGAGGTTTATTGAGAGTCTTTTATTGATAACACTCATGAATAATTTTTAAGGAAATTTACACATACTGATGGGTCTATAATACCTCAAATAAGAAAGATTTTTCACTTTCAAGATAAGAACAAGGGTGGTAGCACTGTCCACCTAAGGAATGATACCTCCATAGAATAATTATTTAATAAAATTGATATGTTCTACTTTAAAAAGGTCCCATGATCCCATATAGAAAGATATTGGGAAGTTAATGGGGCTATGTGATTTTTTGGGGTTAAGGGAGAAGACAAATTCCCATATTTTCTCCTCTTTAGGGATATTCCCAAAGAAGTAGTTAGTTTTCTCCTTCAACGTGTAAGGGATAAAATTAAAAAAAGTTCACATGACCCCTATAATACCCCTCATACATGAAAGTGTTCAGAACAATAAGTAAATATTTAAAATGGGCCTCAATCATATGTCCCATCACATTAAGGTCATTAGTGAAGGAGCCTTCCTTTGTAAAATTTTATGATTTTTCTATTCCTCTTTTTCTTCTTGAAACAAGACTAGAAATAAGTAGTATTCTTGAAACATTATTTTATTCACATATCCTTGGATAGTTCATGGGCCTGTCTCTCCTATTCTAGGAGTAAGTCAGTGATATAGTTCTTTTTGGAGATCATAAAGTTGAAGATTTCATCATCCCGCCGATATTTTTGGCTAGACTCAACATGTTCAGTTTCTACCTTTAGGGAGTCTAACTCATGAAAGTGGGTGGGTTTATTATTGTTTCAAGATATTATATCCTCCTAAAATATTCTAAGATTTTTTTGTAAACAAACCCATGAGTTTTCCTACATTAGATAGGTCTAAGATGTACACACTATTTTAGAGTATCTAGGGTCAACATTCTAGTGATTAGAGAAAAATAAATTACCAATAGTTTCCCTACTGGGTTCCAACCTAATGAGTATTAGGGAGTTATCAGATAGGGTCCAAACCATATGGGTAATTATCACGTTAGGGTAGGAGTAGACAACTTGAAGCTTGAAAAGGAAACAATTGATTCAATAACATGTGCGATTGGTTCCCTTTTGGTTATTTAAACAGGTATATATTTTTATAATAAAACACACATCAAGGATCCCATTAAGAGACATAAAATTAGTGAAGTCTTACCACACATTTCAATAAACTATTTATTAATAATTCTCTACTAAAATCAATATTTTCTTTTTAACTGTAATATTTTTCATACATGTTTTAGTTGGTGATTATAATTCTAGAACCTTGGTCATGGTTAAATCTTCCCCAAAATATTAATCATGTCATAAATATTATATTTAGTCATTATATTAACATTTATAAAATTCCATATAAGGTGGTGATGAAAAATGAATTACATATGTTCATAAAGGTGGTAGTTTTAGTGTGGGCACAGGTGATGCTTTCAATGAATTCAAATAAAATAAGGTAAATCAACGAATCACTCATTTTTTTTATATAACTTTTTATCTAATGGTTTAAAAAGATAATATTTTAAAGTTTAGTTTCTTGGAAATAAGGTTCATAATAAATGAAAAATTAAAATCTTTTTTAAATTCACTTGAAAGACATCTTCATGGGTTAACAATAAGTAACATTTACTATATCTCATAACCTAGGGACAAACATAAAATGAAAGGGGTGAAAATTATTCCTATTAAGGTAATAATAAAGGTAAAAAGTTATCATGTGATCATGAGGAATATCAATATGAACATGAGGCATAAAAATATAGCTCGAAGAAGAGATAATGAGGCATATCATAATAAAATGAACATAAAAAATAAAATGAAAACATGTGGCTATAACAATTCAATGATATGTTCATAACCTTGTCACTAATTTTTGTCAACAAGGTGTCATAAATGAAAATTACCAAGGTTATTCACTAAGGTATTATAGAACATGTTATCTCGAGAGATTAAATTATTTACCCAATGCATTGGAGCACTATCAGGGTGCACCCTTCATATGTATTAATTTCACATGATCCACATATATCACAACAAATCATTCCATTAATAACCCATGGAGAATAAATAATAGGTTTCTTGTAAAAAATCATGATAAACAAAAGAGTTTAAAGACACGACATTATGTCATTTTTATCCCATGGAAAGGGAATGCAGCTTTATTATATCTAAATAAAAAAATAAAATAAATCATTTTTCAATATAGGTGAATACCCCTAGAAAATAAATATATTTGGTTATTTAAAAAAGGAATATAAAATAATTTCTTACATAGAGATAGAAATTAGAGAAGTAAATTCGGCAACATGATAGGTATAAAACATGGTTTTAGAAAAGGGTAATTTGAGAGGGGAAAAAGTTATCCTATTTATAAAACATAACTTGGAAGTAATGGTATGATAAAAAGTTTAAAAAGAGAGTAACCATAACATTTATAAGACATATACAAAAAGAGGTTCTTGAATTGAAGATAAAGGAAGGATAATTCGCTTACCTTGAAGAGTTAATCCTAGATCTTTAGGAATAGAAACATGGGGGCTTGAGAAAACCTTGGGGGGACTCCTTGGGAGAAAAAACCATAACTTAATGGATTATATATTTTATTTGAATGAAAGTTAAGAAATGGGTGAGTATTTATAGCAAAAGTGGGGGAATTGTTTAATAATTTCTAAATACATGTCTTGGAAAACTAGGTTGTGGAAAATGAAAAACCAATAGATTACCTAGGGTTTTTTATCATGGTTTTAGAAATTTGGTCCAAATTTTTTTATATTTAAATACAATAGAACCAAAAACCACTTTCTAATACTTTTTTTCATGGAAGAGTACATATTCCCCAAAGTAATGTTTTTAAATAATTTTTTTTATACTTTGGAAAGACACTTATACTTTTGAAAATTGATTAAAATATATTAAAATAATTAATATTGGTAAAATAAAATATTTTAGGTCGTAGATTTTGTTCAATTGATTATTAAACCAATATGACATAAGTATTAAGTCATTAAACATACAGAAAACCCAAAACTAATTTTTTACTATTCACAAAAAAAAAATAATTTTATTTACAAAATTATCATAAATTCAACCTAACCCAATTTCAATGTTATTATTTATAATATAATGTATATTTTTCTAGAATTATTTTATAAATATGAGAATTTTAACTTTTAAATATAAAAAATCCTTATTTATTTTAAAAATTAGTTTTTAAGGCATAATCAAATTTCTGACACTTATAAAAACATTCCTAGTAAATTATAAAATTATTTTATCATTTATATTTTTATAAGTGTGTTTTAAAATAATATTTCATTAGAAAAATATTATTTAGAATAACTATGTTCATTATAAATTTGTATATATTTTCTAGAAAAATAAAATTATGTTTTATTTGCATCCAAAAATCAAATCATCAAATTCATCTCAATTAAAAATATATTTTATTAAGAAAAAAAATATTAAGTGGAATTGATAGAAGAAAAGGTTTACTTATAAAAAGTAATTTGAACTTTTATTAACAATTTTATAGACATGTAACCCTTTATTACACTGACCTATTCCCTAAGGGTAGGGTGTGTGATGGTGGATGTTTTGTGCGGTGGCTCAGCTAACATCGACCGAATGGTAATCTACACTAACATGAACTTCTCCCATAGGTGATTTAATTCAATATTTACTTGCTAAAACTATTATTTTTCTTGGTCAAGGGATAAACATAATGACAATACCTCCTCCCATGTTTGGACAAATGGGCTTCAAATGACACAAATCTACTGGTTGAGGCCATAAATCCTCCTTCATGATTTAATTATCCTTTTTCATTACTACTTATAAACACTAATTATAATGGTAAAATTAAAAACAAACAGTATAGTTTTTAATGGTCATATTGAACAGTGGTTATATTTAAACAAATTTCATATAATGTTCAAATCACAATTATCACATTTACCTTTATACCCTATAAACACCACTTCATTCTTTCACTCAAAATTCACCAAATATTTATCACTAAGTCTATATATTCATTTCTAAAGATGTTGTTTGGTTTACTAATATTTGTTTTCATTTCTACAGCACTTTCAGTGGGAGCGATGATTCTAGTAGATTTGGGTGATCCATAATTTTTAATTTTAGCTACTCTATTATATATTTTTTGCTCAATTATAATGTTTGTATTTTTCATTGGTTTTATAGTTGTATTTTGTAATGATATTTATTAATGAGATAAAATTTTGTTTATTTATCTTTATTTTTTACATATATAAAATTATATAATACGTAACAAAAATTTATTCAGGAAACAAATATCATTTTTAAAAATTATGGGTCGTTGCATTCTTCCCCCATTAAGGAATTTCATCATTGAAATTTCAACTCAATTTATAAATTTAGAAAAGGTGAGAATACATCCATTCTTTTATCTTCTCTTGTTTTCACAACATTTCTTCATATTTATGGTTCCTTCACAACACTTTGATAAGGTGGGAAGTATTGTTTCATAAAACCTTGTCTCAATTGTTTAAGATCTACATCAGATGGTCCTCATATGAGAGGTCATGTTCTATTTGTACCATCTCTGGATTTAGTGCATGTGAGGTATCAAATATGTACTTCCTTAAAAGAGATACATGGAATGTATCATAAACTTGAGCTAGATTTGTTGGAATTTCCAGCTGATAAGCCATTGATCCTATGTAATTAATAATCTCAAAAGGGACAATGTACCTAGGGATAAACTTACATTTATTTCCAAATCACATGAATATCTTCCATGGTGATATTCAAATGAGAACTTTGTCCCCAATATCAAACTAAAAGTCTATTCAATGGTTGTCAGCATAAATCTTCTAATGACTCTAAGTATCATTTATATGTTGTTGGATGGTACGAACCTTTTATTTCATCTCTTGTACATGATTGGGCCCAAGAAAGTTTCTCTCACCAACTTCATCCCAAAAAGTAGGATTTCTACATCGCTTCTCATATAGAGATTTATATGGTTCCATTTGAATATTAGTGTATAAGCTATTGTTTTATAAGAACACAAATAATGGGATGTGTTGATCGCATACACCTTTAAATTCTATTGATCATTTTCTCAACATTTCCTAATGTGTCTGAATTGTCCTTTTTTTACTGGACATCTATTTGGGTTTGATAATCCATACTAAAATTCAATTCATTATCTAGAGTATGTTGAATAATTATCCATAATTTTGAAGTGAATCTTTGATCAAAATTAGGAATGATAGAAAGTGGCAACCCATGCAACCTCACCACTTTATGTATATCTTGGAAAGTTGTTCAAGAGAGAAATATTCCTGAATAGCGATAAAATGGACGCTCTTGGAAATTCCATCCACTATAACCCATATCACATTGTTTCCTTTGGTTGTTATTATGAGACCATTGAGGAAGTTTATAGTGATATTATCCCACTTCCATGTTGGTATGGGTAGTGGTTTTAATACACCTTTAGGAATTTATCACTATTCCTTCACTTTTGGACACACAAAACACCTTGCAGTGTAGTCAAAAATCTATATTTTCATATTATCCCACCAATAATGATATCTAAGGTCCCAATACATTTTAGTGCTTCCAGGATTTATATAGATTATAAATCTATGAGCTTCATCCATCGGCTCCTTCTTTATCTCTAGGATAGATGGGAAGCATTGCCCTGTATGAAATTTCAATACACCTTCTTGATTAATATTGAACTTAAGAAGCTTTAAATTATTCACAACATTTAACTTTCTTTGTAACAAAAGATCTTATCTTTGATATTTATTATTATTAGATATTAATTATGGTTTATAAAATATTTGGTATAGGGTTGATGATGCCCCATACCTTAAGATTACCATTTACAATTTTAATAGGCCCTTGATCCATGGATCTCCTTGAATCCTCATTATATCCAGCACAACAGGGTATTTCCTACTTAATGCATTAGTGAATTTGTTTTCTATTATAGGGTTATAAAGAATTGAACAAATATAGACTTTAATAAGTTCTAACAATATCATTTGTCTCTTGTTTAATTAATTTTTTGTAAAAATATAATTTATACTTTTGTGGTGTGTGTATATATAAAATTTAACCCCATAAAGATAGTTCCTACATATTTTCAAAGAAACAATAACCAAAATTAACTCAAGGTCATTTGTTGGATTATTCTACTCATGAGGATTTAATGGTCAATAAGTATAATCAATCACATTATCTTTTTTCCTGAGGATACACCCAAAAGATTTTAGAGATGAATAAATAAAAATAAAGAATCATTCTCTCATGGAGGGTATAGTATAGGTGTAGTAACCAAAATATTCTTTAGTTCTTGGAAACTTTTATCATACACATTTGTCTAGATAAATTTTGACCCTTTTAGAGTTAATTGGTTAGTGGATGATAAAGGAATGACTGTTTTAAAAAAAAAACTCCTATAATATCCAGATAAACCTAAGAAACTATGAATCTTATCTACCATTATAGGATGTGGCCACTCCTATATGACAATTCTGTTTTCAAGGTTAATGGAGATTCCTTCATTGGTTAAAATGTTCCCCAATAATGCAACTTATTGTAATTAGAAGTTACATTTTTTTTTTAATTTTCTAAATAGATTCTACTTCATCGTAGCTCCAAATATAACACTTATATAATCCACATACTGTTCATGAATTTTAGAATAGTTCAAAATATAATCAATAAAAACAAAAATGAATTTATCAAGGTAGTCCTTAAATAATCTATTCATCAAATCCATAAATATAGAGAGAGAATTAGTCAAGCTTAAAGGCATAATAAAAAACACATAATGCCCATATATTTTTAAAAATGTTGTCTATAGAATATCTAATATTTTCACCCTCAATTAATGAAACCCAGATCAGAGATCAATCTTAGATAATAATTGATTCCCATGAAGCTGATCAAATATATCATCAATACTTGGATTAAGGTACTTGTTCTTAATTATGATCCCATTAAGTTATCGATAATCAATTCATAGCCACATTGATCCACCCTTCTTCATTATAAATAGATCATTATCACTCCAAGGATACACACATGGTCAGATAAATACCTTCTCCAAAATATCTTGAATTTGTTTCTTTAATTCCTCTAACTATATATTTTCTATTCGATGTAGGGTATTTGATATCGGCTTGGATCCAGGTATGATTTCGATGAAGAACTCTCCCTATCTTTCTGGGGGAGGTCAAGGTAACTCTTTAGGAAATAATACAATGTATTCCTAAAATATAGGGACATTCTATATCTTTATACTTTTATTTAATTATCCCTCTTCATTGATTATCTCCCTAAATAAGGCTTTGGGAGGTTATTCTATACAAAGATCAGGACAAGATATTTCTCTTTTGAAAATGAACTTAGGTTGTTCATTAAATACATCTAAAATTTCCTTACTTATGTAATAGATCTTAACATTATACTTTGAGAAACAATCCATTCCTAGTATAGTGTTAAATTGCACCCTGGGAATGACTACTAGATTTGTGATGAGATTATACTCACCAAAGTTAATACTAGAGTTTTTATACACCATTGATTATAGGATAATTCATAGAGGATTCATGACTGATAACTCTACTTCTAGAAGTTCAAGGATTGATTCTATATTCTTTGAAAATTTATATAAAATAATGGAATGTTTAGAACTTGAACCAAACAAATACTTTCTAGCTTTGAGAGAACAATAAGTGTACCTTCCACCACATCATTCAAAGCCTCCACTTCAGACATCGTGATATAAAATTACCAATATTTCTCTCTTGACCTAAGATGAGGATGATTATTATTTCCTTCTATTATCCTATGATTAGGAAATTAATTGGAAAATTTCCAAAGCAGTCAACATTTTAATCAATGAACTTCTAACTAGGCCTAAACCACATTCCCTTTGTCGTTAGTGGTGATAAGTTGAGGGTTCACCTCCCCATGATATTTATTATATATATGCCTATGTATTTTGTATTTTTATCTCATTCCACTCCCAAGAAGGTAGTTCCCAAAATTATTCTTCCCACAATTGATGCACATGGGAAGATTCACTTTCTTTCTTCCTCTTCTGTGATAAATGTTCTTCCAAGAGTTTGGATCAATTTCTCTCTTTTACCCATTCGAACTATGTGGCCATTTTGTCTCTCCAAATACCAATTAAAAATTAATATAACTCCACACTATATACTAAAAGATTTCATAGTATCTATTTTTTATATTCCTTTGTATATAGGGTCTTATTCCACTGAAGAATCTATCATCATTTCCCCAAGGATCCATAACAAAGCTAGAGGTTTATTAAGAAAGTCTTGTAAATTTCATCTAATAGATTCCCAGAAGCTTATTTTCCGTCTACTTGAGCTCTAGGAATTCTTTATCCATTTTTTCCCATCAAATGGGGGAAATATTTTTTGAAAAATATCCCCTAAACTATTCACACTCCAGAACATCAATTTCCCTTCTTGGATTTGTGTTTTTAATTAGTGTCCACCACTAAACAACTTCTCCTTATAAGTGGTATACTTATAGGGTTACTTTCTCTTTCTCCAAAAAATAAAGTATAGAAAATATCTTTCTATATATCTTATCCATTTTTCAATAATCAATGGTTCATATATCCATTGAAAGAAGGCGGTGGTTGATGCATGAAGGACTCAATAGAAAGTTTTTCCCTTTAAGGTGAATATGGTATCTGGACTTGATCCATGTTATTGTTCAAAACTTGATTTTGTTGATTCATTATACTCATGAATTTTGAAATTATATATTTCATCAGAACAACATCAATGCATCATCCATTTCACACATCATTTAAACGGTTCCTCTTATTTCCCATCATTTTTTCTAAATGAAGAAATCCTTAGTGAGGAATGCGTTACTTTTATGAATCTTATAATTGTAAAGGTATTTCATGTTTTAAAACATCATTCTTAAATATGTTATTGTTCTCTGATTTTAAAAATTAATTTTTCTATATATCCTTCATAAAGGTTCATAAAAATCATGCATCTAACCAAACATATCCCCCAGGAGTGTCAAAATAGGTGTGCAGCAAGACCTGTTTTAATGCACCAGTTCTTGTTCAAGACTAGCTCAAATAAGTGTTTTTGGGTGTTACCCTTGGTAAATATATTCTAGATATACATCCACTTTTAGTATCTTGATAGGGATGTATTTTTTGGAAAGTAATTACCTAATACATACCAAACAACATGATTTTTTACTATATATAGACTTATCCCTAGGGTTCTTATTAAAATTTTCAAGTCCAAATTTACAAAAATAACTAAACCTTCCTTTGATACCAACTATAGAATCCCAAATTTTCATTACATGGTATAAATTGGGGATATTTTGATGTTTAGTTTCTTGTAAATAAGGTACATAATACATGAAAACATAAAACATTCTTCAAAATCTACTTTAAATACATCTTTATGGGTTCTTAATAAGTTAAATTTACAACATCTCATAACTTGGGGACATAAATCAAATTAAATAGGTTTTAATGAGGCCCAATAAGGTAATAATAAAGGGAACAATTTAGTATGTGGTCATGAGTTATATCAATAAGAACATGAGGAATAACAATATAGATTGAACAAGATATCATGGGGTATATCATAATAAAATGAACATTAACCATAAAATTGAAATATGGCTATACAATTTTAATGGAAAATTGATAAGCATATCACCATGGTTTTTCACAAAGGTATCATAAATGAAAATTACCAAGGTTATTCACCAAGGTATCATAAAACATGTCATCTATAGCGATTAAATTCTTTACCCTATGAATTGGAGGTCTATCAGGGAAAAACAATAATAATTATAAATTTCATGTGATCTACATAGATCATAATAAATAATTCCATTAATAACCCATGGAGAATAAAGAACTGATTTCTTATAAAAAATCTTATCATACAAAATACCTTAAAACATGATCATTGAGACATTTTAACCCAAGAATATGGGATGTGGATTTATTATGTGTAAATAAATGAATAAATTATATAATTTTTACATACATGTGAATATCCCTATAAAATATAGTGGTTTTTGTATTAAAAAAATCTTATGTAGGGATTGAAAATTTGAAAGTAAATTCGGTAGCATGACTGGTATATAACGTGTTTTTAAAAAATGGTAAATTGATAGGTGAAAAGGTTTTCCCATTGATAAAAAATAATTTTGAAGTAAATTTATTATCTAAATGGTTAAAAGAGAGTAACTATAAAATTTAGAATACATATACAAAAGAGGATCTTGAATTGAAGAGAAAGGATAATTCCCTTACCTTGAAGAGTTACTCTTAGATCTTGAGGAATGGAACCAGGGGGGATTAAGGACACCTTAGGGGGATTAAATAGGAGGAAACAACATTATAACATAACGGATTATTTATTGGGAGTAGAAGGAAATGGATAAATGGGTGGGTATTTATATAAAAAGTGGAGGAATTATTTAATAATTTCTGAATAAAATTCATAGAAAACTAGGTTTTTAAAAATGAAAAACCATTGGATTACCCATGGTTTTTTCTCATGGTTTAGAAAATTTGGGTCACATTTTATGATATTTTAATCCACCATAACCAAATACCATTTATTAACACTTCTTTTAGCATGTAAGAGTAATGATTACACAATGTAGTGTTTTAAAAATCAAATTTATCTTTTTAGAATTTGGAAAGTCCCTCATAGTTATGGAAGTTGATTAAAATATATTAAAATACATAATTTTAATAAAATAAAATAATTTATGTCATGGGTTGTGTTTAATTAATTATTACTTCATTATGACATAAGTATGAATTCATTAAGCATATCGAAAACCCAAAGCTATATTTTTTACTATTCATAAAAAAATGTTTTTTAGAAAATTATCATAAATTCACCCTAACCAAATTGAAATTTTATGATTTCAAATATAATGTATATTTTTCTAGAATAATTCTATAAATATGATAGTTTTAACTTTTAAAACATAAAAATACTTATATATATAATAAAAATAACAATTTTTAGGGAACAATCCAATTTCAAACAGTTATAAAAAATTTTCTAGGCCATTATAAAATTATTATATAATTTAGATTTTGATAATTGTGTTTTAAAATAATATTTTATTAAAATAATATTATTCATAATACTTGAGTTTACTATAATTGTTTTTAATATTTTCTATATAAATAAAATTATATTTTATTTTCATCATAAAATTAAATTATCAAATTCATTTCCATTAAAAAATATTTTATAAAGAAAAAAACCTTATGAGAAATTTATGGAAGAATTATTTTAGTTATTAAAATTAGTTTACACTTTATATAGATAAGGTTTGGACACATAACCCCTTATTACACCCGTATGTTCCCTAAGGGTAAGGTGTGCGATGGTGGTAGTTTTATTGGGGTGGCTTAGCTAACATCGAATGAGTGGTAATCTCCACTAACTTGAACTTATCATATAAGTAATTTCATTCAAGATACACTTTATGAAGCTTGGATTGGGATTGGAAAAGGGAGAACCCTAGTGATGATACCTCCCACCCAAATTCTAAAAAATGGGCTACAGATGGCAAGCCTCTACTGGTTGAGGCCATCGATTCTCCTTTCTATATCAATTATCCTTCATCATTACTAATTACAAACCCAAATTATAATGGTAAAATTATCAAAAAATAGTATACATTCCAATGGTCATATTGACCGACGACCATATTTGAGCAACGGTCATATAACTATCTAATCCTAATGGTCACATTTCCCTTTATACCCTATAAATACCACTTAATTATTTCACTCAAAATTCACCAATAAATTTTCCCTAATGTTATATTTTAATTTCTTAAGATGTTGATTGTTTTACTAGTATTTTTGTTTCATTTCTATAGAATTTGCAGTGGGGATGATGATTCTAGTAGATTGGGTCGATCTATACATTCACATTTTAGCTATTCTATTATATATTTTTTTCTAGTTTTAACGTTTGAAAGTTTAATTTGTTTAATAACAAACTAATGTAATGATAATTGTTAATGAGATAACATTATGTTTGTTTCTATTTATTTTTTACGTGTAAAATATTTTATAATATTGAACAAACATTTGATCTGGAAACTAATATCATTTTAAAAAAGTCAAGGTCATTAAATAAATTGTAATTTATATTTATAGAATCATAATTATATCATATATATTATATATATTTATTAATCCTATCAAAACAACCATCCATGTGAGGTAGTGATGAAAAAACAAAACACCTCACTTTATGGAGATTGTAGTTCTTTCATATTCGTAAGCAACACATTCATTTTCCATTGGATGGATATAAAATGGATAACAATTTTTCCATGAGTATAATAACATTTAGGTATATTTAGGATACAAATTTAATTATATTATTATATATAAAATATATTTCAAGGAGGTGGAAGAATAAAAAACATTAAAGAAGTTGGTTAAGAAGATTACTTCTTCGTTTTATATCATCCTTAGGCTTACACCTTAAGCCTTATTAGGGTGGTATTTTGGTGAGACCGGGACATATATATCGGGTGGAATGGTATAAAGGAATTTGGGAATATATTTTACAAAATATAGTGCTCAATTTGTGAGAATAATTTTGAAGAGGGGGTTCCCATTTATAAGTGAGGGGAGGGAGACCCTTGTAAATATTCAATGTTTGAAAATAATATAAACTAACTTTAATTGGATTTGAAAGTGGAAAAATGGATTTTTTATATGGGAAAATTTAGGGTCTAAATACACTCATCCAATCAACATTAGACAAGTTTTAGAGATGTTTTAATCCTTATTAATAGGTTGGTATGTAGTATGATATTCTCCTCTATACCAATATTAGGATCACAAAAGTACTGAATATGAACAATATAAAAGAGTGTGGGAGAGTGAATTGTATACATTAAAAATTTCGTAAGGAAATTTCGATCAACAAAATTCACAAAACCTCTAATAAGAAATCACCTTCTTAGAGAAATATAATGTTCTTAAGTCTAAGGTTAAGAAACGTTTCTTACAATGAGATTCTACTACAAGGAATATAGAATCTCTTACAGTCATAGATACAAGTTAGAATGTTTATACAAAAAAGAAAACTTCATAAATTTTATAAAGCTATGGAAATTAAAAATCTTCTTTTATCCCAAAGAGGAGGGTATCCAACAAACTTGGATAAACGTCCCTTGATTTTTACTTACAAAAAAGTATCTCTTACCCAAACCTGGGTAATACTTCAATCCTAAGATTGGTATCTGTCTTTCTATCACCACAAGCCATCGATTTGTAAGGAAATCGGCACCTCTAACTTCACAACCCGAAGTATCTGATTTTAATGAAATCGCACCTCTGCACGAAGCAATTCTGCACGAAGCAAAGTTTTAACAAGTTGTTCAAACTTTTTGCACGAAGCCTAAGATTTTATTAGAACCTCTAACTCTAGAGAAATTCACTTTTTGAGAGATTAACTCCCAAAATGAAAACATGTGAACTACTAAGGATCTCATCATATGATTTCCTACTTATAGATTTGAAAATATATCGGTCGGTTCCTCTCCAGCGGTCATATTTCCTTAAATCTCGGAGGGACCTGGACACATGGAAAACATACAACGGTTAGTTCATAATAGAAATAATAACATCGTTTTATATAACTATCCATGAATATAAAGATCTTACATCTTAAGTGTAAGGAACTTTGAATCCAATAAAATTGAAATGATATGAAAGAAATTATAATGTTCGGAATTTTAAGGAAATAAAGCTTCAAATAATAAATTTAAGAATTATAAATTTCAGAATGGATTTTCATAAAATCGGTACGAGTAAACTATAAGGAAATATTTTATGAAAACTCAGTTTTACAAATTCCAGTTCCAGTATCATTATTTATGGAATTACAGAATATTACCGGTATTAGATTATAGAAGACAATGTATAAAGAAATTCTCGGTACCAGTTTCTTATTCTCTAGTATCGGTATCATAAGAAATGGTATCATTGTCTCTAACATAAATGATATTAATAAAATATTATTTAGAAACACAGAATGGAAATTTGCGGTATGGAATAAAAATAGTATAAGGATTTTGGTTTTTGGATTTCCAGTATCGATATGAAAAATCTGTCTTAAGGAACTTCAATAACGATAACCAAGAGGTAAAAGTTTAAGAACTTTGGAAAACCGAAATACTAGAAATCTATGTATAAGGAAAACATGATACCAGATTTCATTCTAGATGGAAATTGGTATCACAATGATAACATAGAATAGGAAACGGTGTCTTAAGGTATTCTGGTATGGTATAACCATGAACCAAATATTGGAACCTTAAGAACTTTTCCGGTATACAAAAATATATTTCTAAAAATCGTAATAAAAGTATATTTAACTAAAAAGTCTAAGGAAATTTTGGTTATAAGAAAATTTATGTAAATTTAAGGAAATATATTGAATTGTAATTAAATATATGAAAGTGTTAGGAAAATATATTTATGAAGAAGGTGTTTGTGATTTTTAAAATAAACGCTTAAGGAATGGAGATGTCTTATATACCTAACAATCTCCCTATTTTTGGAAAGCACAAACAAATTAGAAAAAATTGAAAAAGGAAGTAAATAAATGCTAAGATTTAGAAATAATTAGCTCCCCCTTACGTGTATGACTTAGGGTAAATTATTCTTCCCTTATGTATAAGTTCATAGAGTACAGAAATCTCCCCCTCAGATATATATTCTTCTATTTAGAGAGACTCCCCTTAGTTGTTGAACTTTTCTTTATAGATGAAAGTTATAAAATTTATTTTTCCTTAGATTTTACCATAAAGAAATTCTCATTTATAAATATTTATTCCTTTAACTTCTCCCTTTTGTATAATTCTCCCCCTTTGTGAAGAATAGAGAGGGACCTATAAGGATAGAAAGAAATATAAACGAGACAAAATATATAAAATATTTTCAAGGAATTTTTCATTATGTTTCACATGAAATAAAGTACAACAAAAATTTGGAATGTGAAAAGAAATGTATCTACCCGCATTCTTCTTATCTGAAAGAAGACTTTTCACTAAGGACATAATATTTTTAAATCCATGTGATCTTCTTTAAGATTCTTTATCAAAGAATCTTTCTCAGGTACCTTCTATTCCAAAGCCTGGATCTAGAATTCTTGGGACCAATTCTTATCTTCAAGAACTTTGATCACTTACTCTTGTGAATCCTATTTCTTCACAAGACCAGCATGTATTACTTTCTAATAATTTAAAACATCAGTTATGGTATTCATTTGATCAAGAAGATTTTTTCCTTCAATTTTCTTCGCAGCTAACTCACTTGAAATTTTCTCTAAGAAAGAATTCCAGACTTTGGTCATCTCATTTGATACATCATTGAAAGCTCCCTTTATCAATTCCATGAAGTCTGAGAATAGTAGAGCTTTATCTGATAAGGTTCTCGTCCGGCTCATCACTTTCTGACATGAAACTTTTTGAGCTTTGTAATCAATGATAAGATTATTATGATCGACTTCACCTTTCACCACCATTTCCATCAACATATAAGTTGAATCCATATTTTTATTTATGGTTTACAATATCATTTAGCTTCGGGAATCTATGTTAGCAAGTACCAGAATGGTACTTACTAATTTCCTTAATGATTTTTTTACAATGTCATCACCCATAGATGACGAGGACTTGGAGTTAAATTCTTTTTCATTGTCCTTCGGAAGAGAGGATTCTAGATTCTCAAGATTTTGAGGAGAGTCATCATTATAATGGGAAACCATAATGGCCTCCCCTTTATCCACTTTCGGCACTACAGAGGGTTTGGAAACCTAAGGGACTTCCTCATTTTCTATAGCCTTATCATATCCGAATCCTAATTGAATCTCTTCTTCTTCTTTCTCTTCATCACTTTCGGTATCACTATTTCTGGATTCATGGATTTTATCTTCATCTCTGGTGACATCAATCTCTTCTTCTACCTCTTTTACTTCTTTATCTTCAGTCTCAAATTCTTCTTCTTCTTCTTCCTCGGTAGAAACTCCAGGGGTTGCAGCATAATCATCAACATGTATAATCACATCATTTTCTTCTTCATGAAAGATCTCATCCTATTACTGTAATTCTACCTGTGGTTCCAGAACAATTTTCAGTATCACTATAGGTTTCTTTTCCTTCTTAGGTTCCAGAGTGACATCCAGTATTGGTAGATTCTCATAGGAATTTTCTACTTCCTTCAAAAAGGATTGTATAATCTCTGTCTCAGTTCTATTTCTTTTCTTCTTCTTATGCTTACCTTCTTTCTCTAAAAAACCAGCAGTCTGAATCTTCAAAGCCTTTTCCTCTTCCAGATTCAACCCAGAGGTTGGATCCCCATCCTTCCTGGATTCAGCTAACTTCCTCCAGCCAGTTACAATATCATCAGAGTATGCCTTCGGTTTTCTTATAACAAGTGGAGCTGAAGCCGGAGCTACTGAGATAAAATCGTCATTAGAGACCTCATCCAAATTTTTCTTCTTCTGATCACTTTTTGAAGATTCCAGTACTGACTTTTTTGGTGCCTCTTTGGACGATTCCAAAATAGCTTCCTTCAATACCAGCTTCTAAACTTCCAGCATCATGACTTCTTTAAACTTCTAAGAGTCCGGATTGTAAGAAACTTTTATTTTCCTCAGTGTATCTTCACATAGCAACATAATCTTATAAGACTTCAAATAATACTTGCATGAAATTTTCATTTCGGCTAAGACCATAACAACAATCCTTCAGATAGCGGTAGGGTACATCAGGATTTTGGATTTAATGGTACCATATTTTACAACATTAATCATAAGAAATATATACTTAACAAAATCAACCTTCCTGATGTTGATGAGAAATTCTAACAAGATAATGTCGCACATATTTATTGAATATTTATCCCCTTTTCTTCGGATAAAGAACCCATGCATTCATAATTCCTCCAACCTCTGGTCCACTGATATGTGTGCAAGCTTTGGGGTCTTAACTCCCCTGATGCCGAGACTTTCTACAACATGATTCTTCTCAAAAGTACCTTCCTTATCCAGAATTTTGTAAGAACCTATGCGGGCCTCTCCTTCATAGGTAATATTCAAGATGTTGGCCACTTTCTGGCATAAAATGGTATAAGACTTTTTATAATCCTTAAACCTAAAATACTCCTTACCGTCCTTCTTAAAGAAATTGACAGAGTCAGAAAACAGTATAACTAGCTTTGGATATACAGGATTTTGAAACATGTCCTTTTCTATAAAAATACTCTCCCAATGATTACATTTGATAATACGAGAGATGAGGGAATCATAAAGATTGTAAAATTCTGAACATACAAGTCTCTCCAAAAATATCATCTTTTATTTATTCTCTTTGACTGCCATCTGGTTGGAACCGACTGACATTCCGATCTGTAAGAAATCTCTAAAGAAATACAGAATGACAAAATCTGAAGCAGCAGAGCTTTGAATTGAAAGCTTAAGGAACCGGTGGGGTCCTCATGAAGTGGGGTAGACCATATATAGACAAACTACAAACTTTGAACTTTCATAAGAAAATAAAATAGCTGAGTTTTTTCCAATATGATATAATGGTTGAAGATGGTTAAAAAGATATATCCATAATAAAATTTTGAGGTTTAAGAAAAATTAATGTCAGATTCTAAGGAAATATGAATCTGAAGAAAAATTTCTTAAAATAAAGAAATACCAACAAATAGAACCGTAAGAAAATAACTAGGGTGTAAGAAAATGTACCTTTAAGGGATATCTAAAGAAATTATCAGTATCAAAGAATAATATTTGGGTTTAAAAAAACTAGACATTGAAAATTTGACTCCGAGAATTTAAAATCTGGAAATATGGATTCTGAGAATTTTGATTCTATGATTTTCAAAATAGATAGAAAATATAAAAGAAAGAAATAAAATTCCATAAAGTTGGTTTAACTTAAGGAAAATTTCTTTAAGGTTATATTTCCTTAAATAAAAATTTTCTTAAAATTTCAAAACCAATTTTTTATAGAACTGTTAAATTTTAGGTCTATTGAGAAAACATATACCGGAAAAATCTCAATTTTGAAACTCACTAATTCTGGAAAAATACAATTTTTAAAGAAAACAAAATATTTAAAATTTTAAAACATATGTACTCCCCCTGAATTTAGTAGTAATTTAATGTTTTGAGATGATTAAACAATAAGTATATATGAATGATTATCTTACAGATATCATTCCTAGATTTTGTTTAATGTATTCAAATCTATAAGATAGTAATGGTTTGGTAAATATATCGGCAAGTTGTTCTTGAATTCTGATGAATTAAAGAATTATATCTCCTTTAAGCATGTGATTCCTAATAAAGTGATGCCTAATATCTATGTTCTTAGCATAAGAATTATGTGATGGGTTTTTTCGTAGGGCTATGGCACTAGTGTTATCACACAAGATTTGAGTTTTGGTAAAACTCATGCCATAATCTATGAGTGTGTGTTGCATCCACAACACTTGAGCACAACAACTTCCAACTGCTACATATTCAACTTCAGCAATGGAAAGTGCTACAGAATGTTGTTTCTTACAAGACCAAGAAACTAAGGAATCTCCTAGTAAATGAAATGTTCCAGATGTAATCTTTCTATCCATTTTAAAAGCAGCAAAATCAGAATCTGAAAAGATTTTTAGTTCAAAAACATTTCCAAAATAATAATAAAGTCCTAAATCCAAGGTTCCATTTAAGTACTGGAATTTTTTTTTCACATCCTTAAGATGTAATTCCTTATGATTTTCTTGATATCTTACACATATGTAAATAGAAAACATTATGTCAGGTCGACTTACTGTTAAGTAAAGTAAACTTCCTATCATTCCCCTATAAGATGTTTGATCCACAGGTTTCCCTGATTCATCAATATCAAGATTATTGGAAGTTCTGATAGGAGTACTTATACTCTTAGTTTTATCATACCCAAACTTTTTAGGAAGATATTTGATGTACTTATGTTGAGATATATAGGATCCTTTTGATTTTTTAGAAATTTTGAAAACCAAGAAAGAATGTTAACTCACCCATCATACTAATCTCAAACTCAAATTTCATAAGATCCACAATGGAATCTATTAAGGATTGTTGAGTTGATCCGAATATAATTTCGTCAACATATATTTATACTATTAAAATATCTTTATTATCTTTCTTTATAAAATGTTTTGGATCCACGGTTCCCTTAGAATAGTTGTTTTGAAGTAAAAATCTTTAAGTCTATCATACCAAGCTCTAGGAGCTTGTTTAAGGACATATAAAGCTTTAGTAAGTTTATATACCTTATTAGGATGTTTTTCATCTTCAAAACCAGGAGGTTGGTCTATATAGACTTCTTTCTATACATATCCTTTAAGGAAAGAACACTTCACATCCATTTTATAAATTTTAAAATTATATAATGATGCAAATTCTAGAAGCATTCAGATAGATTTAAGTCTTTCTATCTGTGCATAGGTTTCTTCATAGTCCATGCCTTCTTGTTGGTTATAACCTTTAGTAACTAATCTTGATTTATTTATAACTATAATCCCATTTTCATCACATTTATTTCTGAAGACCCATTTTACACCAATAACAGATGTATCCTTAGGTCTCTCAACCAAGGTCCAGACTTGATTCCTTACAAACTCATTGAGTTCATATTGCATAGCCTTTATCCAATCTTTATCACCTAAGGCTTCCTCAAGAGTCTCTGGCTCGGATTGGGAAAGAAAATCAACATGTTCAATTTCATTCCTTGATGAACTTATAGTCCTTATAGGTTGATTGACATCTCCTATGATATTATTAGTAGGATGATTTCTAAGTAACAACTGATTAAGGTTTTGTAAAACTTGATCATCAACATATGGTAGAAAATCTTCATGGGTAAATGTTTCAAGAATATTTTCATGCACATTTTCCTTAGAATAATCTTTAACTATAGGTTGTTGATCAATTTTAGAAAATATATCTGGATGATTCAAATCAGGTTGTTTGAAAACAAAAGGACCAGTTTCATCAAATTTAACATGTACTGTTTCCTCCACAGTACAAGTGTTTTTATTGAAAACTCAATAAGCCTTAGAGTTAGTGGAATAGCCTATGAAAATTCCTACATAGGATTTTGGTGCAAATTTATGTAAGTTATCCTTAGTATTAAGGATAAAAACTTTACAAAAAAAACCTTGAAGTAAGAAATTTTTGGTTTTCGACCAGTCCATAGCTTATAAAGAGTTTTATTAAGAAAAGGTCCTATAAAAACTCGATTTATAGTATAATAGGAAGTGCTTATAGCTTCATACCAAAAGAGTTTTGCTACAGAATATTCACTCAACATGGTTCTAGTTATCTCTTGAAGGATTCAGTTTGTTCTTTCAACAACACCATTTTGTTGAGGAGTCATAGGAGCTGAGAAATTGTGAGTAATACCTTTCTTACTACAAAAAGTTTCAAAACCCAAATTTACAAACTCACCACCATGATCACTATGAATATTTATCAATGTTAGGTTTTTCTCATTTTTTACTTGACCTTAAAAGTTCTCAAATATGAAAAGTCTTTAGATCTTTTTGCTTAAAAATAGACCCATGTTTATCTAGAGTAGTCATTAACAACAACAAATACATAATATTTTCCTCCAATACATCCAATTTGTGTAGGAACAAATAAATTCATATGCACTAACTGTAGGATATTAGATGTTGAAACTTCACTGATATATTTAAAGCTAGATTTGTGTTTCTTGCCAAACTGACAAGGGTCACAAAATTTTAAAGAATCCAAATTTATAATTGGTCGAACCTTAACTAGTTGTTTATTTGAGATATTACTAAGGTTATTAAGGTTGTAGTATCCTATCCTTCTATGCCAAAGCCATGATTGATCTTTAATTGCACTTAATAAAGGAAGATATTGACTTATTATATATTCTATGTTCAAGGTGTATAAATTCTCATGACTATGGGAAGTAAGAATATATTCATACTTGGAATTATGAACTAAACACTTATCATTCCTAAAATTAATAAGGTAACCTTCATCACATAATTGACTTATTCTTATAAGGTTGTGCTTAATACCATTAAAAAATAAAACATTATAAATTAAAACTTTTCCAAGAAGAATGACATTACCTATACCGACAATATCTCCTTGAGAATTATCCCCAAAGGTTACTTTTCTACCTTTCATTTTGACAATCTTATAGAAATAAATTTTGTTACCAGTCATATGAAGGGAACATCCACTATCTATATAGAAGATAGTATTGGTATATTCTTCATTTTCCTACAAAAACAAAAGTTAGATCTTTAGAATCCAAACTTGTTTGGATCTGGGGTTAGATAATAAAATTTTAAGAACCCACATTTGTTTGAAAAAATAAGCATTGTGGAATCTTAGAGATTGAATTTTGTTTAAGGAACAGGTTTTCCTCCAATTTCCTCCACTTTAACATTTTTTACAGAAGGGGGATTTGGATGAAGTAAAATAGTAATTTTTGAAAATAGGTTTTCTGTGAGTATAACCTACTCCAGAAGTATTTCCATGAGGTTTGATTTGGGAATAAATATTTTCAAAATTTTATTTACCTGAAGTAAAGTTGGAAAGAAGTTTCTTAAGGGAATATATTTCGGATTTTAGACTTATGACTAAATCCCTATGCCCAAGAATTATTTCCTTAGAGTTATATTTTTCCTCAAAACATTTATTTTTGAAATATCATTCTCAAGATCTTTAAAAAGTTTTTCCTTTTTAGAATTTAATTCCATAAGGTCTTTAGAAAGTTTTTATAGGAGCTCATCCTTATCTTCAAGATCTCTATAGTGATCTTAAATCTCTTTTGTAAGAACTTATTCTCTAGTATTTTCCTTGTCTAGTCTCTTAGAAATTTTATAATTTTTTTTCTTCTAACAAATTGGAAAATATAGATGCTTATTTATACAAATGTATTTTTTCAATATCTGAAGATGGAGTATCTTCATCAGAATTAATATCTTCAGGATAATAATTATTATCAAGAGATAAATTTGTTAAAGCCTCGACAGTGTATACCTTGGGTATAAGACAAGTATTTACAAAAGAAGTAGTGGAAATGAATCCGACATTATTATGTGATGATGATTCATATTCAGAAGATTCACTTTCAGAAGAGTCTCCACAACTAGTAATCCAAGTGTCGTTTTCTTTAATACTTTTCTTGGACATAGAATGGTAGAACTTCTTCTTGTTTCTCTCGAAATTCTTTTCCTTCTTATCCTTCTTTTTCAAAAAAAGGGCAATCATGTCTAATATGACCTTTTATACTACATTTGTAGCAAGTAACATCCCCATCTTTCTTTTCTTTGCAGTCTCTCTTCTTAAAATTATTTTTCTTCTGAGCTACTATCTTGTTCATTCTCTGAGCAAGATTAGCTAACTCATTCTCAGATTTTTCAATATCACTAGATTCTAACTGAATAGTAACTTTCTTTCACTTTGATCTAGTAACTCTTTCTGGAGTTTTAGATTTTTTATGGTTATAATTTGTTGTGAATTAAACACTTCCATTTCCATTCTTTTTTTAATATTATACACAACTCTATTCATTCTAGTTTCATGTTGAAGAAGTGTTCCAAAAATCTCATCTAAGGAAATCTTGGTGACTTTCTTGTTCTCATCAATTACTATCCTCTTGGACTCCCATTAATTAGGCATGATGTCTATGATCTTGTCAACAAGTATTTCATCATCAAAAAAATTTTCTCCCAAAGACTGTAATCTATTCACAATGGTCATGAACCTTTGATGAACATGGCTTATGGGTTCTCCATAAGGAAAGATAAAGCCATGATATTCAGCTCTCAACATAGCTCTTCTAGTCTCTATAACATTAAAATTTCCAAAATGTGTAACTTTAAATTTCTTCCAGATACTATTTTCAGCTTTACCTAAGGAAATTTGACTATAGATGTTCCTAGTCATGGAACATAGCAAGGTATTTCTGAATCTAAAATTAGTTTGATATTCTATTCTCTCCTAATTAGTAAAAGTTCTCAATTCCTTATCAAGAATATTATAATCTTCTATCAACATCAGGTAGTTTTCAACTCCAGTATTAATAAAGAATGTCTTTATCCTATATCTGGAATACTCATTATCATTTACATAAAAAATATGGGGTCTGATAGGATTTAAATTATCGAAGGAGCCAATATGCATGGATCCTTCCATAGAAAAAAACCTTTCTTCGACAAAAAGGTTAGTAGTAGTGCTTGAAGAAAATATAATGTTTTTAAAGAAAACTTTAAGAAAAATTTTAAAGTCTAATAAAGATAAGAAATAGAGTATCTTTAATAAAAATATGATTTTGGACTTGTGAGTATGAAATTCTAATTCCCAAAATATAAATAAGGAGATGATTTATCTTCTAAAACTAATCGTGAGATTAATTCAGATTGAACCAACACTCTAAAACAAATTGATAAATTGGTTCAGAGTATGGGTCAACCTCCTCTGATACCAATTGATAGGTTGGTATGGAGTATGATATTCTACTCTATACCAATATTATGATCACAGTAGTACTGTAACACCCCAAGATTTCATAGTGTGTTATTTCTTCAAAATAATTCAATAACTTGCACTACACGCAACACCGAGTTCAATCACACCTTGACTTACAAAAAAAAGGCCATTAAAAGAGGTCATTAATAGTATTAACTAAATTTTAAACTTTATATAATCCTTATAATTTTAGAATCCATATTATGAGAACAGATTCATTTTCAGTATTTCACTTTTATCAACTTCTAATAGTGAAACCTTTTTAAATACAATATTTTAAACTTTTTGACTAAATGGGGACATCAAAAAATTTAAAATGAAACACCCCAAGCTTCCACGGTACGTTTCCCTTTGAATAATGTGATAGCGTGTGTTGTACGCAACACCGAGTTCTAACACACCATAACCAATCAAACTAGCCGTTATAAATAGTAATACCTACTTTTTGAAAATATATATATTTTATATTTCAAAATGGACTTCATTTTTGGATTCGGAATATCAAATTTAGCCTAAGGTGAAATTTTGGTACTTTTCGGATAACTTTCATATTTTGATGAATAGTGAAAATTACTAAATTTTAATTAAAAACAACTTTTTTAATCAAAATAATTAATAGTGATAAATTGTGAATTTGAGTGGTTTTAAAGTATATTTAGAATATATTTTTACCATTTAATATAATGTTGGTCATTGGACATAATTTTACAATTAAACCGAACATAAACAAGTGTCAATCTTTTGATAGTTATTACCTCTTAAAAACACGCTTTTTGTTTTGACAGCGGGAATTAATTTTAAATTAATTTCTGCCACTTCTGTGTTTTGAATTTAGAAAAATGGATTCCATATTTGTAATCAGGATTTTCAAATTATGTAAATAGGTAACTTTTATTTTTACACATTTTGAATAATTACTGCGGTAAATATTTTATTTACCATGGTTAAAGGGTAAATCCGGTAAATAAGGGTTAAAAAAAATAATATTATAATAATACTAAATTACCCTAAAACGTGTCTTAACCCTATTGGTTGATACATGGTCGACCATGGGCATCTTTGGGTCTGTTTTGGGACCCCATGGATCCACTTGTAAGTGATAATGACACATTATATTAATAAAGTTAAAATATAAATAAAAATGGCATAAGCTTACATCTTTTAGAAGAAAAATTTTTACATAGGGTTATACATGTTGGATTTTCGATTATAAATATTCATTAGAAAGCTAAAAAGATTTCCTACATAATGATATTTTATTTATAATTTTTAGACATCAAATAAGTTAAATTATTAATGACACAATAATGATGCAATGTTTACCTCATTAATAAATCATTTAAATAAATAAGATTATAATGATTAAAATATTATCTAAAACCTGTCCAATTCTTATTGGTTGATGTTATTTAGAATATGAGTCATCTTATCTTCGACCTCAATGATTTTTGGACCATTATAAACCGAATACAAATATATTATAAAGTAATACTTTCACACTTTCCTAAAGAGCCCCTCCTCTCCCTTATAAAAGGAGACCACTTCTACTCATTCCTCACACCTCTCAAGCCACTTGGCTCGTCCAAACTCTGCCCAACTAAGCTCCCCACATCCCTCTCCTCCTCCTTGAAGCTTCCCCTTAGGCAGAAATCATTTCAAGAAGTCCTTTGGTTCCAACCAAAGTGAGTTACCTAAATTAAAGGTAACGATTTCTCTTAAATTATTTTCATTTATTTTGCTTCTCCAACCCCCAAACTCTTTTTATTTCCTTTCTTTTGTAACAACACCAGTATCCTCAATATACTAGGATGTTGTTATAAGAAGGATTCAAACTACACATACACACAACTCCATCTAATGGATGATGAACATAATGTTTCTGTGGATGGCAAACTAACGCCTCACGAAACGATGATTGTTCAAATACATATTACCACCTCTCATGGTGGCCATTATGATGGCACTGTAATTAAATATGATATTAATGATATATATTTTATATATAAGCTTCTGTAATTCCATTTTATTTCATACCATTATTCGTTTCATGTTATATATACATACGATAATTTCATTTGAGGAAGTGCGGACTACCGCCCCCTTAAAATGATATGACTCGTTCATACCACACATGGAACGTATAAAGGATGGTGTTAATGAACTTCAGTAACATATATAAAATATTATATTATACTGGAATAGTAATATACCTATGTATCATTTGGATTCAATTCTTTTAAAATAAAAATTAAATGGAAGTAGCGTTCGTGCGTACGTACGGACTACCGTCTCCACGAACGCGGTGAGATCCATCCTCCATCGTATCCATTCAAGTCTTATTCTCATTTTAGGGTTAAAAATAATGTTAATATCATTCTGATTATGAATAAGATTTAATCTATCCATTACAAACATGTCTTACGTAACCAAACATTTAAGAAGAACGAATCGATTATCACCTGAAACGACGATAATACTAAGATATTATTAATAAAGAAATGTTAAAAGATCATATATGATATCATATTAATGTATATGATTCTTGTATAATTTAATAACAATTATTTCACCATTATACAGGAGGTTAACCTACCCCAACCAAGGAAAAGTTCAAGGTAAGGGGTTTTCATCTCACTGCTTATTCCCGTGAGATTCATGCCATATTGCCACCATTACCTTTTGTGTGGTGTATGTACTACCCATAATTATATTCTTTGTGTAATACACTCTAATTTATGTGTATTTACATATTCATTGTATGATACATCTTTCATGGGTTGTATGTTTCATAAGTTACCAAATTGGTAAGGGTTATTTCACAATCTCTTCATTATCCGAGGTTGTTTATATGTAATAATCTACTGGGATCTCTTTATCATCCACATCCATGTTTCTTAAAAATGTATTTCAAAACATTTTTACTATTTACAAGAATATGGGTTAAAGTCATTTATACCCTTTTTTGACTTTTTATAAGAGGTTTATAAAGGAGTCTTTCCGTCGTTTTCAAAACAAGGTCCTTTTTAACCTTTTCGACAGAATTGAGGTAAGAATGTTTTTTTTAACTTATACGGCGGGTGCGGTTATTTTACGCCGTTATAAAATCTTCAAAGCTTCCCTTACAAGCTTAAAAGAATATTTTCAAAGAAAATGTTTTATTTTATATGGATCTTAAATGATTTCAAAATAAAAGGAGATATTTCTTTAAAAAGAATTTTGATTTCATCTATGTCAACATCCTTTGATGGATTTTACGCTTATTTGAAGTTTATTTATTATAATACAAAACTTCTATATTGTATTGAAGGTTTTGTGATATGTTTGACTGTGGATGTGCTATTTTATACCATTCATAGTTTATGGTGAAACTATTGACATTTCGTATGCTAGTTTTAATCCGAATGTTTATGTTATATTTCAAACTTTTCTTCAGATGAATGTGCTAAACAAGTATGTTCCGGGTTGGGGACCGGTAAAAGTAAGCCCTCCAGGTTGGGGACTGGTAAAAGTAAGCCCTCCAGGTTGGGGACTGGTTAAAGTAAGCCCTCCAGGTTAGGGACTGGTAAAAGTATGCCCTCCGGGTTGGTGTCCGGTTATTAGAGGCACTCCGGGTTGGTGTCCGGTTATTAGAGGCACTCCGGGTTGGTGTCCGGTTATTAGAGGCACTCCGGGTTGGGTTCCGGTTAGAAGTAACCCCTAGGTCTTGGGATGAGGCCTAGACAATGAAATTAACGTTTGACATTATGCATTCCAACATTATGAAAGTGGTTATTGATTTTTGCATGTGATTATTCGATTAGTAGAATATCCATGTGAATAAGTAAATGGCATTATTTCATTTTATTTATGCCATACCATGTTGAAAGTTCATATTTAAAAGGCGTTTGTTTTAGTTATACATTGCCTTAAATGTTTATTCTTATTTATGAAAGTTTCCGCTATATTGTTATCCTTACTGGGCATTTGAGCTCACCCCCTTTTTATGTTTTATTTTTTCCAGGATATGAAGAAGTAAGTTATGAATGACCTGCAGGGATTTTTATGAGGGGTTAATAGTATGGATTGTGGAAACATTATGTTGTTGTAGTAGTTTTTCATTTTATGATGTAATGTAAAACTTATGAATATATCTAGTGTTTCCAAGGCTACTAAACCAATCGGTCTTTCGAGATTTGATCTTTCTTGTGATCATGCCAATGTTATGTGATAATGCACCGACTCTGGGTAACTGGGGTCGGGGCGTTACAAGTACTGAATATTCACAATATACAAGAGGGGGGGGGGGGGATTGTATACTTTAAAATTTTCTTAAGGAAATTTTGTATCTACAAAATTCAGAACACCTCTAATAAGAAATCAACTTCTTAGAGAAATATAAAGTTCTTAAGTCTAAAGCATAAGAAACTTTTCTTAGAAAGAGATTCTAACACAAGACGTATAGAATCTCTTACAGTCAGAGATATAATTTATAAAGTTTATACAAAAAGAAAACTTCATAACTTTTACAAAGCATCGGAAATTTAAAATCTTCTTTTAACCCAAAGAGGAGGGTATCCAACAAAATTGGATAAAGGTCCCCTGTTTTATACTTACAAGAAAGTCTGTCTTACCCAAACCTATGTAATCCATAAATCCTAAGATCGGTATCTGTCTTGCTGTCCCCGCAAGCCCTCGATTTGTAGGAAAATCAGTACCTCTGACTTCACAACCCGAAGGCTCTGACTTTAAGGAAATCGCACCTCTGCATGAAGCAATTATTCACGTAGAAAAGTTTTAACAAGCTTTTCAAACTTTATGCACAAATCATGAGAGTTTATAAGAGCCTCTCACTCTAGAGAAATTCACTTTTAGAGATATGAACTCCAAAAATGAAAACTTGTGAACTAGTGAAGATCTCATCATCTGAGGTCCTATTTATAGATTTTAAAATCTACCGATCGGTTCCACTTCAATGGTCATATTTCCTTAAATCTCGGAGGGACATGGACATGTAACAAACACACAATGGTTAGTTTATAATAGAAACAACAATATAGTTTTTTATAACTAACCATGAATATAAAGATCTTACACCTTAAGTGTAATGAACATGGAATCTGATAAAATTGAAATGATATAAATGAAATTATAAAGTTCATAATTCTAAGGAAATAATACTTTGAATAATAAATTCCAGAAATATAAATTTTGGAATGTATTTTCATAAAATCGTTATGAGTTAAGTATAAGGAAATATTTTATGAAAACTCAGCTTTACAAATTCTGGTATTGGTATCCTAATTTAAAAAATGAAATAATATAACTAGTATCATATTATAGAGGATAATGTATACAAAAATTCTCAATTCCAGTTTCTTATTCTCTAGTATCAGTATCATAAGAAATGGTATCACTGTCTCTAACATAAACGGTATTAATAAAATATTCTTTAGAAATACGGAATGGAAATTTACGGTATGACATAAAAATGGTATATGGATTTCGGTATTGGGATTTTTGGTATCGATATGAAAAATTTGTCTTAAGGAACTTTAGTACCGATAACCAGGAGGTTGGAGTTTAAGAACTTTGGAAAACCGAAATACAGGAAATCTTAGTATAAAGAAAATATGATACTAGATTTCATTATAGATGGAAATCAGTATGGTAGTGAAAACAGATAATGTGAAATAGTGTCTTAAGGTATTTCGGTATGGTACAACCATGACCCAAATTTCGAAACGTTAAGATCCTTTTCGGTATGGGAAAACATATTTATAAAAACCTTAATAAAAATATATTTAACTCAAAGTCTAAGGAAATTTTGGTTATAATAAAATTTATGTAAATGTAAAAAAATATATTGAAGTGTAAGTAAATATATGGAAGTGTAAGGAAAATATATTTATGAAGAAGGTGTTTTTGATTTTCAAAGTAAAATCTTAAGGAATGGAGAGGCCTTATAGACCTCACACTTATCTCCTAGTTCACCCCTTATTATCCATTTTAACCATTACTATGTCGATTAACTTTTACCATGATATATATTCATTATGACAAAAGATAAAATGGACTCATAACCAAATTTTAAAACTATAATTCAAAACATGGATTTTTTATTATCTAATTCTATTTCTAGATGTGGTAAAATAAATTTAAAATAATCATACAAAATGTAATAAAAAAATCTTTTAGAAAATAACTTTTTAAGAAAAAAAGTACATTTATTTTCATTTCATTCCTAGAAAAAACTATTATATGAATATAAAAATATTTTATGTAATATATTTTATACACATTTCATTAAAATAATTCATAAATAGTGATAAATTTATTTTATAATGTTAAAAAAAATTATGTGTATAAAAATAGTTTTATGGAAAATATATCTCTTTACCTTAAAATTATTTTAACTTTAGTTATAAACAATTGATAAAAAATGTATGAATGATCATTCATTTTTATAAATTGGTAATTCAATTTTTTCTATATCATAAAAACTTAAAATAAAATAAATTTGCCTTTAAATAGAACACATATGATAAAAATATTGTTTGTAAACAATAAATTTTTTTTAGCTAAGAATTACTAGACTAACAAAACATATAATTTATCAAACATTTGATGGATATAATTACATTATTTTATTACTTAATATTTTCAAATTTCATTTAATTTTTTTAATGTATTTCATTTAATTTTTATATAATACTTCCATCACTTATGTTATATGTTTTGTGAATTACAAGTTTTCAAAAACATTAAATTTATTAAAGGGAAATACATTCTAAATTCTATTACATTTTTATTAAGCCTTTTTATATTAAAAATTAAACCATTATTTACCATTTTTTTATTAATGATGGTCTTATGGATTATTGTGGTTTTGAAATGACTACTATAGTGAATGTGGTGGTTAAACCTTTGGTATTGTTCTAATATATAGAGATGATTATATTCATTTCAAAAATATTTTGTTGTGGTTAGTTTAGTTATATATATTTACATAAATAAGTAGTGATTGTATCTATCATTAATTAATTAGTTTTATTTTAGAAATAAATAGATATGGTTTAGATATAAATATATATCATTAAAACCACCACTACAAAATTATCCACTAGTTTTTAATTTAATGTCAGTTTAAACTGCAGAAAAACACCAAAAATATTAAAAGGGAATATGTGTAGTCTGAATACACTACTCCCTAAAATGTAAAATAAAAGTATGAAAAAAATATATAATTTAATACTTTAAAAAGTCTGAGAAAAATTTGATAAAAATTATAAACATTATATCACCCTATATTTTAAATGCACAAACATGTTTGTTTCAGTCATATTCGATAAAGTAATCATTTATATTCTTTGATGAAAAATATATAAAACATGAATAGGGGGATCCAACATTAACTCTACCACATAAGTTATGTCAGTTTCCCTAATATGATCCACTCTCCTAATGTTCATGTTGACTAATATCCTCTGGTGCATTTGATGTATTTAGTAAATGGAAATTAAAATATAAATTAGTTTTAATTAAATATCATTTATAAAAAAATATATTTAGAAAAATTATCATAATAGTATAAACATATAAAAATAAATGTAATTGGATCAGTATAACTTATATAAAGTATGGAATATCTAGAGGAATTCTCATATTCATTCCCTAGAATAGACTAGACACTACACTCCCTATCACTATAAACTTATCATCCCAGACTATACATCATGATTCCTTCTCATATATTCTATTCTCGGTAATCGTAATATTTTTTGTTGATTCTAATTGATCAATACTTTAAAATTACTCAAACTCAAAAGTAGAGACATTGTAATAAATGATGTTGAGATCCTCCCAAAGACTCATTAGGGGGATGGTCCAATATGAAACCCTCACACTTGTTTGTATTGCTCCTTTCCCAAAACTTGTTAAGTAAAATTATTATTGGTGACTGATGATGAATTTCAGGAATTTTCATCCTATGCCTTATTAATGTTTTGTTAAAAATAGAACACAATTTAAAAAAATACAAATCCTTAAAAATAGAATTTTAATTCAGATATTTTTACCTCAATGCTTATAGTGTGTTCATTTATGTAATTATCATCAGCTATTTTATAAACATCAAACCAAAAATCAATTCGAATGACCTCATGAACAATTTATATCGTCTATATCATGAAATAAGAAAACTAATAATTAAAAAATGTCTGTACTTAAGATAAAACAAAAGTACATTTAATATTAGATATTAAATTTTCTTATTTGGTCTTTTCCTATATTTTTTTAGAGCCATCTCTGTGTGGGATTTCTTTTTTCTCCCTACAAGATGAGTTTTTAAAGAATATTCCTAAAAATGGGTTAAAAATAATTAAAATTTCATTATTTTTAATAAATTAATATCAATGTATTAGGACAATATAAAACAATTTTTTGAATTAGAATGATGCATATCCAAAAATGACTTCTACAAATCTTATGGTATCCTTATGGGTAACTTTTCATACATTTGATGGATACTCAATAATGTTTCATTGAACTCACACCACAACCTAAGTAGTTCAACATTTTACCCAAACATTAAAAGTCTATTAACACACAACCACATCATGAAACTTGAAATAAAAATTCATCCACATATTAGATATGAAAAAAATAATTAAACATACATTGGATAAGAATATAAAATAATATAATATAGAAATACTAATTTTGAGTTCATTTTAACTATTTATTAAAAATATCATTATTCCAATCAATGGGAATGTGTATCCAATCATGATATTTGATGGGAAGAGATTCCAACACAAATAATAATGACTTTAAGATCCTCCCTTATAAGTATATTTATAATGGGGTAAATATCATATCCAAATTATAAAGTATCATTACAATTCATTGTTTAAGTTTTTCATGCCTAATTGGGTTTAAACATTTCTCAAAATATTTCTCAAGAATGTGAAAAACTCAGTTGATTTTTTTATTTTATTTGGTTATAATTTAAGCAATTTAAAAGGTAGAAATGGATCCATAAAAACATGTGATTATTGAGTTTTATGCTAATGTAACTTATGATATTTCAATTCAATACATTTTGAGATTTTTATTGAATATCAATCAGGTACATTGGTATTTATTAGTCTTCAATGGATAATGTATTTTAATTTATTTTCCAATGAAATACAATTTAATGATACTTTATATATCCATTTTCCCGCAAATAATTATTTATATTCATTTATTTTAATTCATTACAAAAAGTAAAATGATATTTTGATTTTACTTTCTCATTAAATATTTTACAAAATAAATTTTCACATAAAAAATTTTCGTTGTACATAACATCATGATTATAATGTAATAATTGAAATTCCGAATATGAAATTTTGAAAACAAACACTATATTTCATCCATTATTGTGAGTCAACTATATCTGATGATATTTTAACTCTGTTACCTTAAATAATCTACTAATACTCTTTCCCAAATTAGGCAACATAAATTGGTAATTTTAACATGATTTATAAACTTGATAATAATTTTGGTGGGGGCCTCAAAATTATTTTATATATAGAATCATGAATTGTTAAATCAATATCTATGAGATGTATCTAAGAATAGATGATGACACATAAAAAACCATTTTTTTCTCTATATATTTCTTCTAAGATCGAATTCAAAGATATAAACTGGATATTCCTAGCCAATGATAGTGTTTTAACTTAACATGTTTCCTAATCAAGGTAAATTACTAATCATCCACATTAGAGTAACACAAATTTTGAACATTTTAGTTATTAATTGAGTATATTTATCAACACTACTATCCTATGACTCTTAAAATTATTCCATAAGAGGTTCAACGTATACATAAATGTCATTTCTATGAATTTTCCTTCAAGACAGGTCGTTGAAATAATGAAATATATTTTTTGAATAGTCATCCATGAAGGTAGATTATAAGGGGTCAAAATAACCGACCATATGTTATAATTTATACTTATATTACTGAATGGATTAAATCCATTAGTATCCAATCCCAAATGCACATTCCTACGATCTAAATAGAAATTTTCAAATAAATAACAAAGTAATTCCATGATTTTAAATTTCATGTATTTCATATAACCAATTCATTGTTATTTCATATAGAATGAGACATTATTATCTCTACCATTTTGTAAGACATGGACAATATTTACAATCATGGATTTAATGGAAAGTAATATAGAACCATTATAGTAGCTTTATTTATAATCTTCTTCATAGTAAATTCATTCAAAATTTCATCATGATTCACCCATTTCTATATAGAAGTAAAACATATTTTAGACTCTTCTCTATATGATTATCTCTCTGATGTAACATACTATGATTGGGACATTCATGTATATTTTTATAATTGGGAATGATCATATTAACATATTTTTTCATTTTATAAAATGAATCATGAATCTTAGATTTAAAAAACATTCATGTAGGAAATCCAATATTATCGAAATTTATGTATTTTTAATTCTATATAAGTTGTTTATACAGTACAAAATTATCAAATATTTTTATATTTTCTACATAATTCAAACAACTCCTGATTTCCATTATCCAGTAATTCATAAAACTTATTTTATTAATCACTTATATTTTATCTTACATCAATCTCTAAACAATCAAAGAGAAACCCCACTGATATGTTAAAATATTTATCATGTTGTATTGGGGTGCTAAACCATCATTAATCTAGTTTTAAATATCATTTCCACTATTAGAATAGTATTTTGTTCATTATATTGGTGATCACACATCAAAATTTCTTGAAATATCTAATTCCCCATGCCAAATTCACGTCACATATCCAGTAGGAAGTTGTTTCAATATCAAGTTCCAAAAAACTTCATGTTTTTCAATGATCCTCTAAAATTACAATCACAAAATGGAAGTTATATTCTTAAATATACATATTGATAAGAAATTGAAAAATCTAAAAACATCTCCACCACCTTAACATACAGAGGGGTATTCTAACATAAAATACTCCAACTTTTATTCATTTATACCCTTTTAATATATATATATATATAGATATTCATAAATAACACATAAAAATTAAATAAAATCATGTTAAAAATAAAACATAACTTGGAATAAAAAATATGAATTTGTAAAATTTAACCGAGAACAAATCATCAAATACAATATAATTATAATAAATTTATATAATTATTTAATATTTTATGATATAAATATATCATATATATAACCACCCATCTCTTTATTTCAATTTTATTAATGATTTATTACAGAATATTACCCTTAATACAACCCATAAGATAAATAAGTATAGTGTATTTTGGAATTAGTTATATTACATAACAATTTAGATAGGAAAACAATATCTTTATCGAAAAATTACTTAATGTGTTCACTCTTGAAACTACACAGGATAACCCGGAGACATACATAAGAAAGGGGTGAGATATAAAGCCTAGTAAGGGAATAAACATGGAATAAATTGAAGAAGATAATACATGTTAGACAATAGGATAATCAATGGATAATAAAAGGAGTGAGAATCATAAACATGAACAAAGAGTCGCAACATAACATGATAATCATAAAGGAAACATGGGAAATGTGTCAATAACCTAAAACACTACATCATAAACAAAGGTCAATGATAACTGCAATGAAATCATGATAAAAAGTCCAATTAATTAATAGTTTCACTCTCTATCCCAAAATGACATATTATGAGACAAAACATTACCCAATCCATTGGAGTGCTATATAATTACAGGCACACAATTAACTTTTATTTCATTCTCATGCTTAAGTGTTCCACATAGATTATAAAAAATGGATTCATTCATAATAATATTTTATTCCAATATAAAAAAGCATTGAATAAATATATTTAACTCACAATTAAAATAATGGAAAATAATTTTAAGTGTATAAATTTGAACACCCTTGATATTAAATGGGTATGGTGTTGACTACACAATTGTTTTGGTATGGAAAGTCACGGTGAAATTTGAACAGCATAACAACGTCACTTTAAATTTATAAAATGGTTGATGAGAGAGAAATAAGTATCTAATAATTTATAAATAAAATGGTAAGTAATAGGGACATGTAACTACATAGATAAACATTAATAATTAGAAATATAATATATATGATAATAAGGAAACTTGAATAAAGAAGAGAAGGTGATGATCCCTTACTTGAGTGTGTGACTCCAAATACTTGGGTGGGGCTTCTTGAGAGCTTGGGGTAACCTTGGGAGGACTATAGAAAAGGTAGTGAAGAGTAATGATGTGGTGAAATTATTTTTAGTGAAGAAAAAAATGATATTGTGTTGGTTTATATTGGAAATGAGTGAGGATTTATTTATTATTTCTCAGACTTAGGTTTTGGACTCTATATAATAAAATAACCAGAACCAAAAACCTTCCTATGGTTTTTCCCATGGTTTCTAAAAAATGGTGTTAGTTTTCATTATTTTACAAGTCTAAGGGATGAACATAATAAAATAATACCCTTTTTATGTAGAAGTGAGACATACTTTTAAAAAATGATTTTAAAACCTTTAAAATATAATAATGGTTTTGGAGGATTCATAAAGGATTTATAAAATTAATAAAATCAAATTAAAATCAAATTATTTTAAATGGAAACATATATTTTTTCATTTGTACCTTTTAAATAATTTATAATGTCACTTTTGGGTCATTATGATGTCATAATACACCTAGTATATTTATACGATATTTAATTTTAACCTGAAAAATTGACCATCTTAGAAAATTATGAAAAATTAACTGTTGGATAATTTTAATATTATGATTCCAAAAATAATATTAATTTTATCAAAATAAATTTACAAATATGTGAATTTCAGTTTTAAAAAAGGAATTGACATTTATTAAGAAATGATGGGTTTTTGACAATAACAGTTTTTGAACCCTTATAAAAATTATATTTTACTTCATAAAAATTATATAATAATTTATATTTAATAAATAAAATTTAATAATAATATTTCATTAAAATATTATTTATTTTAAAAGACCATTAATTCATGAAAATAAGCACCTTAATTGAATTTGAACATTACTCAAAAAATAAAGTTTTTATTTTATTGAAGGAAAATAAAAATCATTAATGAAGTAATAATTATAGGATGAAAATATATTCATTATTATATAAAAAATAATGTATATACTCATATTTATAGGGTCTTTATATTTATCCCTTTAATACACCCTAAAATTCCCTAAGGGTAATGTGAGTGACAATGAGGCTTCCCTAGGGTGGTTCAACGTACATGGTTTGGGCCGTGATCTTGATGAGATTGAAATTATACCATAAAAAAATTTTCTCATGAATAAGTTATTGAATATTAGATTTGGAATGGTCAGGGGAAAATACCAGTAATGTTATCTCCCTTGGAATCTCTAATTAATGGGATTTATAGGGTACGATCCTACTGGTTGAGGCCATCACTTCTTTTGTCTATGTCAATTGTATTGGTTGAAAACCTATATTTTTACTAACCATATGATCACTGTTCAATGACAATATGATCAAGGGAAATGATACATAATAGTCTTTTAAATTTGACATGATATAATAAAACCAAATAAGGGATTTTTTTCTATAACCATATTACATAATAATACATTTAATTAAATCATAAGGGGAATTTTATTTATAATAGTATGGGTCGTTAAAATACCCCCCTATAAGAAATTTTGGCCTTGAAATTTTCTTTTCCCACACTAAAATAGATAAGGGTAACTTTTATTCATCACCTACTCCAGTTATTATACCGATTCTTTAAACTTTTGTTTTCTCTACAACACTTTGACAAGGTGCATTGTCTTATTTCATAGAACATTATCTCTACTATCTAATATTTTCATCAAATTCTCTTCATACAAAAGATCATTATCTAATCATACCACCTCTAGATTGAGTAAATGTGAGGATTCTGGTATTTAATTCCTTATAAGGGATACATGGAATACATCGTGTACTTGAGATAGGTTGGGTGGGAGTGCTAGTCAATAGGCCACCGCTCCAATGCGATCAAGGATCTCAAAGGGGCCAATGTATCTTGAACTAAGATTTCCCTTCTTCCCAAATCTCATCAATTTATTCAATGGAGATATATGGAGGAAAACCTTGTCTCCATCATCAAACTCTAGGTCTCAGTGATGATTTTCGTCATAGATCTTCTGTCGAATTTGAAAAACCTTGATGTGTTGCTGAATGGTTATAACATATTCCACCATTTCCTCAGCCATTTTGGGACCTAATAGTTTGTGTCCCCCAATTTCATCCAAACATGAAGGTTATATAAACCTCTTCCCATAAGGGTATTCATTGGTATCCATTTGAATTATTGAATGAAAACTTTTATTTTATGAGAAATATCCCACAGGAAGATGTTGGTCCCATCCTCCTTTGAAGTCAATTAAGCATACAATTAACATGTCCTCGGGTGGGTGGATATTTAACTCTAATTGGCCATCAGATTGAGGGTGAAAAGACATGATGAAGTTTAAATTAGTATTTAGAGCCTATTTGAGATTCTTCTAGAACTTGGGGGGTAAATCTTGGGTCTTTATTGAATAAAATAGATAGTGGTGTTCCATGTACTCTCACCACCACTCAAATGTATATCCTTGTAAGTTGATTGAGTGATAAATCCTATCGAATCACAATGTAGTGTACAGTCTTTGTAAGATGATCTTTTATAACCTAGATAACATTATTCCCTCCTGTTTTCTTCATAAGAGTCGTGACAAAGTCCATAGTGACGTTTTCCCATTTCCAAGTAGGTATGGGTAATGATTGCATCAGACCCTTCTATTTTTTCCTTTCCTCTTTCACATTATTACATACAAGACATCTTGATGTATAATCCTATACATCCTTCATAATATTGTCCCACAAATAGAACTCCTAGAGATCCTTATACATCTTTGTACTTCCAGGATGGATATAGAAGGTATAACATAGTGCATCATCCAACAACTCTATTAACTTATGATTTGATAGTACACATAACTATGACCCAAATATTATAAATCATTATTTATTGACAATGACCTATAAGGATGTATATTTTATTATAGTTTCTAATCTATTCTTAATTACCTCATAATTTCTTTGATCATCCTTTATATTCTCTATAAGGGATGGTTGAGCAATCATTTGTGAAAGGATTAATCATGTTCCTAGCTTTATGATTCCAATCTCCACCCTTTCCAAATCTAATAAGATGTTATCCTTATAAATTCTCATCAATGATAGAATTTATGAATACTTTATACTTAGATCATCTAAAAATATATTTGTATACATTTGATTATAGTGATTTGATCAGTCAAAGTAATTTATTAACTTTAACCATATTTTTAGAGCATATTCTGCTCTTTCTGTGTGAATATATACTATTGAATTTTATTATTTGTATATATTTCAAACTTCTCCCCAAAGAGATAATGTTGTTATATTTTAAAATATAAGATCAATGTAACCAACTCCAAATCTTTTTTTTGGGTATTTCTATTCATGAAATTTCAATTGACATGAAGTATAAGCTTTGAATTTATCATTCTATATTAAGACATAGCCCAAGACCTTCTTCAAAGCATTGCTGAATACCATGAAAAGTTCTCCACTTATGAGTAGTGTGAGTATAGGCATAGTGATAAGCCTCCTTTACAAATCCTTGAATATCTATTCACATTCATAATCACAAGTAAACTTTACTCCCTTCTGACTTATCTTGGTTAGAGGGTTTGAAAAGCATGAGAAATTTATCACAAATCGACGGTAATATCCATCTAAACCAAAGAAACTACAGATATCTGTAAAAAATGTTGTCCTTGAACATTATTAAATGGAGTGTATTAAAAGGATCCATATATATCCCATTATTTGTGATTATATTCCCTAATAATGAGACTTTATTTAACCAGATCTCACATTTTCTATTCTTAGAATAAAGCTTATCCTTTCATAAGGTCTTTAGCATAATGCTCTGATTATCCTCATACTCCTCCTTGATTTTGAAATATATTATAATATACTCTATAAAGACTTCTATGGTTTTTTTGTAGTATCTAAATACTCTATTAATCACGTCCATAAATATTTATATAGAATTAGGGAGTCCGAATGGAATTAATATGAACTCATAGTGTATGCACCTTGAACAAAAAGTATCCTTGGGGATATCCTCTTTCTTCACCCTAACATGGTAATATCTGGACCGTAGATCCACCTTGGAGAAGTATTATTCTCCATATATTTGATTAAATGAGTCATAAATCCATGGTAGATGATACTTGTTCTTTATCATGATCTTTTTGGGACCACGATAATCAATTCAAAGGGTCATTGATCCATCCTTCTTCTTAATGAAGAGGATTGATTCACCCCTTAGTGAAGCACTTGGTCATATGAAACCTATTTATAGATTATCGTATAGTTTTTCTTCATATCCTCAAGTTCCACAACATCCATTTCTGTATGGATTTTTGGACAATGGTAACACCCTAGGTATATACTCAATTAAAAATTCAACCTCTCGTTTATGAGGAAGACCATAAAATTCATCAGGAAACACATTAACAGATTTCATCACAATGTTCATGTATTCAAGCATGATTATTTCCTTATACTCAATCATTTTATCTATATTATCTTTCTCGTAGGGAAAAAATATACATTCTTTAGATGTTGGTTCTAAAGAAGATTGATCCTCATCCTTGCACTTATACAAAATTGGAGGACAATTCATGAAATAGAGAGTGATTTCCTTCTCAAGGAAATTTATGTTGAATCTATATAGGGAAATCCAATACATACCTATAATTGAATAAAATTCCACCAAATGGAGTATGGTAAGATTTTATAGGAAGTTCATCCCACAAATTTTGATTGGGGAGTTGTTATATTCTAGGGATGCAATGATTTCTCCATTTTCCATTTTAACTGACAGCTCTACTTCCATGCTTTGTGGTGGTGTTTAAATAGTTCTATTGAACTTTTATAATATAAAAGAATGCATAGAACTATAATAATAAATTATGTTCTATATTATTGAATGAATAAATAGTGTACTTATCACCACTTTTTGGTCATGATCCACCTCATTGGTTGTGGTGGAAAAAGATCTCCCTTTCTACCTTGGAGGTTTTTAGTTGTCTCCGAAAATCCTTGGCTTAGTACATTGTTTTGAAAAGTGCCCAGATTCCATAAATTTGAAGAAATTAACAATGAATTGAGGGTTTAATGGGTAATTCCTTTCCTCCATCACATTAGTGGGTTTCTCAGGTCGTAAATCTCTAGCTAGGTGTCCTTCCTTCTTATACCTATTGAATCTCCTCACCCCATTAGGAAATTTCAGGGGTGCTTCTTTCCACACCTTTGACAAGTGGGATGTTGAAATTTTTTGGAGATATTATATTCCACTATAGGACTATCAGAATGAAACAACAATTTCAACTTCTTATCCCTATGATACCTTTGAGATTCAGCGATCTCTATTTTGAATTTGAAGGCCCATCAGACAATTTCCACATACCTATAAAAGTTTCAGATTTACCGAGATTTTCATAGACTACTTTTATGACCATCAAAGAAGAAATCAACATTGAATTTGGGGGAAAAAAAGTTCAAGGTGTATCATTCAAGTATTGTGATGTTTTCATCATACGCCTTGATAGATTCATCATCCTTTTTCTTGAGGGAATGGAAATCCCTTTCTTTTTTAAGTTCGAGAGTCTGAGAAAAATATTTATGGAAATATTTTTTCTATAATTCCTCCCACCCAATCACTTTGATATCTTCCTCAGGATTAATATTCATGATCAATGTACACCACTGATTAGCTTCTCCCTCCATATGATAAAAAACTAATAGAAACTTATCTTTCTCAGAACATTAAAGTATGGAGAAGATCTTCTCAATAGAGTTGATCAATTGTTTTGTGATTAAGAGATCAAATGATCCATTTAAATTTAGAGGCCTTTGTCACATAAAGGAATTAATTGTATCTTGTTCTCTCTTAGGGGTATTTAGAAATTCCTCATGATCTATTTTTATATTCATAACCTAAAATAGATGAGAGAGTATCATCACAGAGTTCATGATTCCTTCTCTCATTGGGTTGGGCATCTCGTTGGGGAATTCATCACATTGCTTATTAGATTGATTGTTTACCTGATTACTCTTATTTTTTTCCATTTACTAGAATAATTGTTATATTAGGGATGGATATTTTTAAATTATTAAACACATAAATGGGTAATACAATGAAATTAAATGGATAACATATAAATTACATTTTTTTATTAACTTATGAATTTCTAGGATTCAATCTATGTTATCCATGATCTATTTTCTAACATATATTCTTATTGGAATTTTTTGTTCCCTTAATAATAGTTCATAATGATCTTATGAATTTAACAAAGAATATCCCCTAGGAGTGTCAAACCAATTGTGTAGAAAGGCCCATTGTCAAGCACCAGTTCATAGTTAAGTCTAGTTCAACATAGTGTTTGCAGGTTTTACCCCTATGTACATCTGTGACAGAGCCACATCCAATTGTAGTATCCATATATGGATGTATTTTATTTATAAAACAATTAATTTATACTTACTAAAATTTAGGGATGTGTTCTTATACTTAGTCTTATCCATAAGATTTGTATAGAGTTTTGTAATCCTAAACTCAAAAATAACTATATTTTTTCTTTGATACCAACTATAACAACCCATCTCTTTATTTCACATTAATTATTGATTTATTAATTAATATTACACTTTATATGACCTGGAGGACTAATAAGTCTAGTGTCTTTGGGAATTAGGCACATTACACAACAATTTAAACTTGAAAATAACATCTTTATTGAAAACTTCCTTAACATGCTCACACTTAATATTACACAGGATAACCTGGGGACATACATAAGTATGGGGTGAGATATAAGGCCCAATAAGGGAATAAAAAAGGAATAGAATAAAGAAGATAATAAATGTTAGATAATATACATATTAATGGATAATAGGAGTGAGAATCATAAGCATGGACAAATAGGTATGACATAACATGATAATCGTAAAGGCAATATGAGAAATGTGGCAACAACTAAAAACACTGCATCATAAACATATGTCTAGGATAACTGTCAAGACATCATGATGGAAAAGTACCATAAAGGAATAAAGTTCACTCCTTATCCCAATATTATGTATCATAAGACTAAACATTACCCAATGCATTGGAGTGATATATAATTTTGGGCACACCCATCACTTTCATTTCATTCTCGTGCTTAAGTGTGCCATAAAGATCATAAAACATGGATTCGTTAATCATCATATTTTATAAATAGATCAAAGAGTGTGTAATAAATACATGTAATTACAAATTCAAAGAATTATAATTGTACAATGGTGAAAAGCCTTGATATTAATTGGGTATTGTATTCACTAAAAAATTATTTTGGCATGGAATATCATGGAGAAATTTCGGTAGAATAAAGACATCACTTAAAAATTCATAAAATGGGTTTATGAGAGAGAAAGGGGTCTCTAATAAATTTTATATCAAATAGGAAGTAATAGGGACATGTAAATACATATCCAAATGTTAGGAATTGTAGATAGAAGGTATAAGATAATAAATAAACATGAATAAAGAAGAGAAGGCGAGGATCCTTTATTTGAGTGTGTGACTCAAAATGATTGGGAGGGGATTCTAAAGAGCTTGCTGATTTCTTGTAAAGACCATAGAGATGGGAGGGAAGAGTAAAGACATTATATATTCATTTTTAGTGACAATAAATGAGATATTTTGTGGGTTTATATAGGAAATTAGTTGGAATTTCATTATTTTTTCTCAAACATAGGTTTTGGACTCTATATATTAAAAAAACCAAAAAATTCATATGGTTTTCACATGGTTTCTAAAAAATGGGAGTAATTTTAATTATTTTATAAGGCCAAGGTCGTAACATAATAAAATAATACCCTTGCTTACGTCGAAGTTAGTCACACTCTTAAAGAAATGTTTTTAAAACCATAATATATATTAACGGTTTTGAAGGACTCATAAAGGATTTATAATATTAATAAAATAATCCTAAAATCCCATTATTTTAGATGGAAAAAATTTATTTGGTCATGGATACCTTTTATAGTATTTATTATATCACTTTTGGGTTATTAGGATGTCATACTAAAAACAGTATGTCTATACAGTATTTAATTTTTATATGAAAATTGGATTGTCTCAAAAAATTATGAAAAAATATAAATTGGATAATTTTGATGTTATGATTCTAAAAATATTATTAATTTTAACAAAATAATTTTTTATATATTTGTATTTTCACTTTTAAAATAAGAATCAACATTTATTTAGAAATGTTTGGTTTTTGAAAATAACTGTTTTCGAAACCTTATAAAAATTACATTCGTCTTCATAAAAATCATAGGAACATATATATTTAATAATAATTTTTTAATAATAATTTTTTATTAAAATTTTATTTATTAAAAAATCCTTTAATTCATGAAAATAAGTTCCTTAATTGAATTTCAACATTAACCAAAATTACATTTTTTGTTTTATTGAATAAAAATAAAAAAATATTTATAATGTAATAATAATAGGATGAATATATATTTATTATTCTATAAGAAATATTTTACATAGTCATATTTATAGGGTCTTGATATATATCCATTTAATACACTAGTATATTCTCTAACGGTAAGGTGTGCGACGGTGATACTTTCATCGGGTGGTTCGACATACATGGTTTGGTTTGTGATATAAACAATCTTGAACTTCTCCCATAAAAGGTTTCACTCATGCTTAATTTGTTGGATATCATCTTGGTCTTAGTCAAGGGAAAATCCTAGTAATTCTATCTCTCTCATAAGCTAGGATAAATGGGCTTCATAGGGTATGATCTTACTAGTTGAGCCCATCACTTCCTTTTTATATGTCAATTTGATTTGTTAAAACCCTATATTTATACTAATCATATGATCACTATTCAATGGATATATTATCAATGGTAATGATACTTTAATGAATTTAAAATTCGATAATATATAATAAAACCAAAGAAGTGCATATGTGTTCTATAACTATATTTCATAATAATACATTTAATTAAATCATAAGAGGAATTTTATTTTTAATAGTTCAGGTCATTAAAATATAACATATTGAGAAATAAATATTATATAATAAATAAATTATTATACTATAATTTATTAATAATGAATATATAAAAATTAAAATAAAAACATAATTCATGAATGTATAAAAAAAATTAAAAAATAATTCAAAATTATTTCCCCTAATATTCTACCAAAAATTAACTATATTTTATACAATCAATATAATGGACAATTAATTAAAAATATAAACACAATACTAGATCAATAGAGTATAACTTCAAGGGGTGAATAGTGAATTTGAGGGCGGATGCCCTAATTTAAGTCCCTAAAAATTTCTCAATAATTCAGTTTTATAATATAATCTAGTCACATGGTAAAACAAAACTCCCATAGCCCAATAAAAAAACATCTAAATCCCTAAATAGAAATCTGTATGTAATTTTAATAGTGGTTATTAAAATTAGATATTAATAAATATTAGATAATAGTGGATATTTCAAAAACATACATTCTACCTAGAATAAATGCACTATGATGGATATGACAGATAGACAGGGAAATATATTAGGAAGGAGAAGAGGAAACCACTATAAAGAAGGGGAAGGGAAGATCATCAAGGATATGAGGATTTTTATACAATGAATAAATAAAGATAATGGGACGTTACTTTTATCCAAGGAGGAATAAGGATAATTGTGGTGGTGGTGGTGGGGGGTGGGGGTCACGTGATATAGAAATAAAGAGAAGGGTATGACATGAAAAAGGAAGAAGTAGAATGGTGGGGAGTCTTTCATGATGGAGGAAGGATGGTTAAAGGATAATCCACTCCGAAAATATGATTTAAATTGTTTCATTTTACAAATAATAATAAATATTATGAATATTAGTGGTGGTTTGCTAAATAAAAACCCCTAATATTCGTTACGTGATGATTGTATTTGACCACTACTAATAATGTGGGATTAATGGAAAAATTCTTAGGTTTTTTAAATAGGAAAAGTGTTTTAAACTACTAGAAATTATTCTTTTTTTCTTATAATGTGATAGGTGGGTGATATAGGTTCCATAATATACTTCTTGCATAATAATGAGAGTCTCTCCTCCTCTAATGAACCTGAGGAGGAATTCATATAAGTCTCATTTATAGAGGTCCTTATAGGATTTTAGACCATCATAAATGATGAAATTTACTTCCTTTTAATGGATTTATTCCTTCATGGATTGATTTGGTGGTGGGATCATACATTAGAGGAAGTCTATTATAGGATACATCCAAATAATTAGGGTATCATCTAATGAGGGTAAATACTTTCCTTGATCTATGGTATCATTGATTTCATTGATTTCTTCTATATCATTATTGATAAATGGAGAGAAAACCATATTATGTGATTTGTGAATTAAAATATCATCTTGATCTTGATATGGATTGTCATTAACATCCGTAGCTAGTTTACCCACGTAGATATTTTACAAAACTGGGATTTTAGACAATGTTGGCACAAAGGGGAATTAAGCCATCAATCCCCATATATAATCCAGAAAGGTAACCAACACATCTTTATTTATGGAATAATGACCATTTAGTTTCATGATCATTATATATAAATCACCTCTAATGTTTAATCAAGAAAATATTTTAGTACATTTTTCTGAATTTAAGAAAACATAAGGTAGAATAAATTTAATTTGGGATACAAAAATGATCCTTAAGCTAGATGTGTTGAGAATTATATATTTTTACCATTCTACCTGTTAGGATCCTAGTTTAACCATTAAAGTACATCTCCCAATATGGGTAGGTTTCATGGGTGGAGAAGACCTCTTTGTTATGGATCTCCATTCTGATGGAAAATTATTTAGGGTAGGGGGCGTTTTTAGGAAATATATTAACACTTTCCTCGTGATCAATGTTTGAGACACTAATTTGATGAAAATTGTTGTAGAATGACCACCAATAATTCTATGAATTTTATTAGAATTGGATGACTAAGGATACATTTTATTGAATTGAAATTAGAGACCTTGTGGACCATGTGTTTATATAAATAGTTTCTTATAATTTTCATAGAAAAAACTAATTCAAGGTAGTTTTTCTCAATATAATAATATCAGGTCTGAATATCCAACATTGAGATAATAGAGACTATTCTGCTTGAACGTATCATTCTTCTAGGCAAGGAGCTAACCAAGTGGTCAAACAAGGATTTAAATATAAAGGATGAGAATATTTATTACTATAAGCCGCATCAATACCAATGGGTATAGGAGAAACTACCTGTGGTCATTGAAGGATTTTTGACAATTCTCATCCAAATGATAAGTGATCCATTTATTTATCAACATTGTGAGGGGTAAATAATTATGGGTGAGGATTTCTATGAATCACCTAATATATGTGAGGTGGCTCTAAATTCATCTCAATTTTCGAAGGATTCTAGGAGGTTACATATCAAGTATCAACTTAATGTTTTTAGGTTTAACTTTGATGTTGTAATTCATATAATGAAGTCAAGTAATTTTAACAATATTACCTTGAAAAAACATTTTAGTGTGTTTATATTTAATCATTAATGATGAGATTTTCTATAAACTACCTCAATATTGGTAATATGATCACAACATTGCTACAATTTTATGACCAAATCATTTTGTATCATTTTATGATCAACTTTAAAAAGGAATTGAAAATATGATGCATGACAGGTTTTTAGGTAGTTTTAGTATTCTTCAAGTAAGATGTTATTACTTGGTAACTATTTACCCCTTGAGGTTTCATAAGGTAAATGACATTCTCAATTTTGTGGGACATTTTAATCTGGTTATAACTAGAGTTCCCATCCATGAAGGATAGGGTATGGAAGTCATCTATTGTATTGATTAATATAATTATAGTCATGAATGGGAAATAATTCTTCATGTAGTGATAGTTGAGATCCCTAAAATCCATAAATACCCTTAATTTCCAAGTATTTTTCTTGATGTGGACAATATTGATGTTCCACATTAGGTATTTGGATTTTCAGATGAAGTTGGATTTGATTATATTATCATATTCAGCTTGTACATTAACAACATGGGTCAGATTCATTCTCATATCTACCTATTTAAAATAGTGGTGATTGTTCAAAATACCCAAATTATGGGAATATATTTAGGTATCCAACTTAGTAATATATTTATAATTCCATATAAATAAATATCAATGATTTTTAAAGAAAGATATTTATTTCTCTTATTTTTTAGGATTCATCATGACACTGAGCATCATAGGTCATGAATATTTTTACATACCTATATTCACCTATCTATGTTCATAAAGAGTATATGAGGCACCTTCCATGAATAGTATAAGAGCATGTTATACTTCATCACCCACCTATTCACCATTTTTAAAAGTTGAATATGGATGTAAACCTTTAGATATGGGATTTGATATGAGGGAAATTATACTTTCATTAGATTAAATCATTATTTTGAATGTATGGGTTTATCTGGAGTAGTTGACACCATGATAACATATGATAATGATCCTAAACCACATGATATTCTTCTAGGGTTCATGTTTAGTCAATCAAAGTGAATAATATGCATCATCCAAATATTAGTTAGACACTCACTTGAGTAATGTATCTCATGCTAAATATTGATAATCATGGGCTATGCCGAGGTCTATTCTTATATCGGTGAAAGCAGCACAATTGAAACAAATTCTTCCCTATAATATGCGAGGAAAGTAATTTGGTGTTTAATTCATAGGTAAAAGTCACCTAATGATTCTCCATTCCTAAATTTGTTACCACAATTCATTTGATGGGGAATTTTAAATCTTTTCCAATTTTACTCCAAGGATGGATTAGAATAATGTTTAGGCCATTAAGAGCATCAATATGTATGGAATTAGTCACCATCACTTTATTCCCCTCGTATTATAAATACCCAAAATGGGGGTTATCAATATATAATAACCTAAACTTACCATGAACATAGTATTTTAGGAATTGGTAATATAATGAGGCCATTTCTACAATAATATGGAACCATGAAATTATTAATATAGTGTTAAAATCTATGTCTTAGAGAATCACCATGAATTTAGATTAAAAAAATAGACCTCCAAATCTAGACCTCAACTTGATCCTCTCAAGGGTCTTTCATGAACCCTTTCTATTCCCCTAAATTATTTAGTTGAAGGGATACAAGTTAGATTCATTATAACCCAGACATAAAAGGGTCTATATTGGGATGAAGTTGATCTCATAACAATTTTCAACTAGTTCCTAATGGATTTCAATATCATCAAACTCTCCAGATATATATAAATGGTCTGATGTATCCCTATATGGTATCTTATCCATCTTATTATATTAAAGAATTATCTTTATGACACTTATTGGAGTAATTACTCATGTGATATGCCTCAACTATAGAAATGTTAGTATTGTAATCTTGAGGGCCCAAAAGAGCATTAGTAAGGGATTTCCTGTGCCTTTTTTCAAATATGAAGTGTATCCAAGGGTGAGAGATTGGACAGGATAGTAGTGAGATTATTCAAAATTTCATACTTCTATATTAGGGGCTTATGCTTCCTAACATGAAGTTTCTCCCTAAATCAAATTTTTTATATTCAAAGATGATAATGTCAGTGAATTATTTTCTAGAAAATGTCTGGGCGAAATCTTTTCCATCTATATATTTGGATTAACTAACCAACCTACATGTCAATATTGTTGAGATAATTATTGGTCTACTAGTTAGTCTTCTAATACAATTGGGTTCAAATGAGAGTTGATGTTTTAAATATCAAATCTATGTTCCTATTGAGATAGTTGGAGTGCCTATTTTTTTGTTTCAGTTGAATATATAACTTTAGTGGAAGAGATTAATTTCCTTCAAGGTTCATAAAAATTCCATCTTCCTTTAACTATATGACATCTTTCTCGATTATTGATGGGGATATTAGGTTCAAATGATCCCTCCTCACCTTTTAAGGGGTATATCAAGTGGATTACATTGACCAAGCCATATCATGACTCCGCTTTTAACGACAGTTCGATTTGGTGGGTTGGTGCCCATCCTCCCAGTGATGGGGGTAAGAAATCTAAGAGATTATAAACCATATTGGGTTTCTACAGGGGTCCCTTTTCCTATAACGCCTTTCAATAATTCTATTTATAATGACTCTTTGAAGTATGTGAGGATAAATATGTCATCTCTGGTATTGTAGACATTATTGGGTTCATGGTTAGCTGATTCCGAAACGCCACAATTATATTATGTTCTTGATTGATTGATTTCCAGGTTATCATATGAATAAAATTATTTATAAACCAATTCAAAACATTTTGAAATATTCATATTAATTTGGTGGAGTAATAGAGATACCAGTTACATATTATAGCACCCCAACCCATTTTTCCATTTGAACAGTCCTCCGAGTCGGTTAGCCACTCGGCCTTAGTGACGCATCCCCGTATACCAAAGGATTTCAAATAGAAATGAGGGTTTGATGAGTTGACAGTGGGGAGACTATACCCTAAGGTGGTGATAATAATAATGGTCTATATATAAATATAGTAGGGGAAGAAGACACATATTAGTAGAAGCAACAATATCAACATAACAGAAGCATATATAATATTATCAGAATAATAATCATGCCCAAGATCCAAAATCTGTTTTTTCACACAACCATAAATAATAGGTCATACAAAAAATGGAAATGTGGGTCGCCCTTGGCCGACCAAATTAGTACATACATATATAAAACATGCTAAAACAAAAATGAAACTCCAGATGATGTAAGAACCACAATGGTCCCTCTCCATCCATCCCTTGTTAAGAAGCATAACATGATCAATAAAGTCCAACTCTTGAGCCTGACTCTTTACCTTATCTAAAAGACATAAAGTCTATACACATCCCGATGGGACCATGTAGGGTGTGAGAATAATCTCTATATACCACCACCAATGAGTTCCTATCTAATATACATAATTATGTAGGTGTATGTTGAATATAAATAAAATGGAGTAACATATCCATTTAATAAATTACCAACTTCCCTTGTGATTATTAGCCACAAGGAAGCATTCAACCTACATCATACATCAATAGTATAAGTTTGAACATGTGCCTACAATTATATATATAGCACACAACACCTTTCTTTATATATATAATTATAGTGGTGTAGTTCCATGGATTTGAATAGAAGGAATCCCCTAATGAGTATAAATCTAGGTTAACCCTTAGGTTACACCTATAATCAATTACTTGGAACATCGTGCCATCAATCAAATATTATATGCCCAAAGGAATTCCAAAACAAGTCCTTGGTCCCTCAGACATCAACTCAAAAAATAAAAATCAGCTCAAAGCCTGGTATAATGAGGCACAACAATATCTCTCCTCTAATATATAATCACAATCGGGTCAACATTTGACATATTGTGGCATGAAGATATCCATACTCTCAAGTCACGGCCCAATAACCTCATGCATAATGGAAAGCCTCATCCCCCAACCTATGCTCTCAACACCATCAACTGATGGTCCATCACTATCCACGTGGCTTCCTATGGTAAGAACCCACAAAATATTTGACAGTAAACACCATACCCTAATTTGCATAGTCTATAGGGGCCTCAACCCACAAATATTGATCAAACCCACCTCGACCAAGTCCTATCTTCATGCACACAACTCCAACGCTGTGTCAGCCAACAAACTCTGAGTGGAAATTACTAAACATCCTAAGACATATTTTCTAAAACCTCATGCCCATGAAAATGTGTTTCTAAATCCTGATGGTAAACACCATCTCAAGTACTGAGATTCATAAGCTCACCCTAATGTCCTCATCACCTCGAATCTCGATGACCAAGTCACCTCAACCTGTTGATCATCATCACCCTATATATCTCAGGCCAAGCCCAACCTAAAGAACTATGTCAACACAGTATAGGTGCTCAACATCACCTCAATCCTTAGGCCCAATCTGTCACATTCTCAATGAACTCAAACAATTAATATAAACAATTCAATTTATTCAAATTACACACCCAACCTAAACTGCTTAGGTTCGTCTTAGACCCTTACCTGGTTTGAACTTTGTAGTGTAGCAGGAGAATTTTGATAGGAATCTAATATAAACAACTTAATAATTAAAATAAAATCAAGGATAAAACTAGGAACCATCAATATTATACTCATAGGTGCTCACTCTTCTAATATCATCCTCTAACTCGAACCAAAACAAATGAAATCAATGTTTTAGAATAATTAACTAAAAATAGAGAAAATGGTCTCACAAAATCATAGAATATCGTATGAAGAGATAACATAAGAAGAGAATAATTAGGATTGAATGAATATGTCTATGCTTTCAATGATACAGATGGAGCACGGATCAGAGCTTAGATGAAAAAGATACCATGAACTCTAGGAGAGGGAAAGAGAGGCACATGAGACCCCTTGAGAACTCTTGCCACTGTGTATGAAGGATAAATGAGGGAGGGGGAAAATCACCTAGTTCCCATTAAAAAACATTTCATTCAATTTAAATGTCATGTAAATTGTACACGTTGTGTATTAGGTTCATGATGTTTAACCCAGTTACACATCATAAATTCCTCAGACAGGACCCCTTGGCCTTCATTCCCTACTAAGCATCATGTAAATGACTTAAACAACATGTATTTATGGATGGACATGTTTTCAATAGACCATTCCATCCATCATTCCTCTAGTGATCATCAGAAACCCTGGTATTTCCATCAAGACTTAAATTTTCAAAATTAGCTAGAAAAACTACTCATTCAAAACCCTAGATGTTAAAATCTCCCTACCTTAACATATACAATACTTGATCTATAAATACTAACCCAAATACTGTAACAAATATACCCATATCAATTATACCAACCTATTCTACCCCCTTTCATCAGTCCCAAGTCAACTTCCCTAAAGGTGATCTCCACCTTTGGAGTTACCTACCCGGTCACTCCCTGACCCAAAACAAAACATCTGATGGTTCCACCAACCATCCTTAACTCAAATGTCCTATAATGGTGTTCTATGACTCCTTCACCACATCTAGTGATTGAATCATACTGGTTCCATATTTTAAACCCATCAAATACCGCATCTCATCAAATTCCTAAAAGTACCTATTCCATACATGACACTCATGAAACCTCACATCTCATCAGATTACCATAAATCACTCACCTCAACAGATACTCAAAATAATCTCACATCATATATACATATTCATTCCCATCAAATTCCTGATGCCAAATAACCTCATATAGAACCCACATTGCATTGATGACTAGATGCCTACGCACCACATATTCAACCCTCATCGGATTGATTTCCATAATAAGTCTTGGTGTCAAAACACCTCATTTATACATAGATCCCATATTATCACTGGCGACAACATACTACCCCGTTCCTAGTTATTCAAAAACAATATCGATGAACCCTATGCACTAAAACCATCCTAAGAAAAATAAAAAGGAAAACCCATTCATGCCCTTAATCATAGAATACCTATAAATAGAGTTGTCTCCCCAACCTACTCTACACTTTGTAGCTCCACTACATGTATCTGGCCTAAAGCCCGATTACCTAAGGCATGGCCTTCCTATGGAGCTGCACCAACTACCATCCATTGACCCCATTGGTGGCCATCACTATCTCTATCATGACCTTCACATGTAGGTTAATCCCAACTACCAGCTCCTGGTATTGCTACAAGTTTGACATCAAATCCTGGAGTCTACCCTATCCCCTGGCTCCCAACTATCTAAGAAGGATTCCTACAGAACCTCTCTAGATGGACCATCTGGCCACACAACCAAAATTCCTTCAGAATCCAATCACAATAGTTCTAAACATGCCCTGGATTCCTATAATTGAATTATTTAAATGAAGACCCACTCCTCAGTGGTTTTCTCAAATCTAGGGTCTGCCTACCCTACTGAGATTCCTCATAGCCCTACTTCCTTGTACCCAAAGCATCGCTGCTAATCTCACCAGATTATCTCTACCAACTTGAATAATACTATTCCATCAAGTTACCCTCAACATTCATCACCTGATTGACTACCTCAGAAAAAGAAGATAGCCTGAAGATATTCACTTGTACCTTGATGGCATGTCACAATCCATCCTCAAAATAGCACATCATGGTGATGTCCTCATCAAATATATTAGATGAAAATATGGATGGGTCTATGAAATTTTCCGCATAGTCCATGAGTGATGTATCACCCTAGTAGAGTTTCATGAACTCAGGGGTGATATTCACCCTAAGAATCTCTAAAAATAAATGTTTGAATAAATTGTCCTTGAAATACTTACAAGACAGTCCCTCATGTCTACATGCCTATGCCTGTACATCCCACTAGTGATTTTCTAGTCCTCTATACATACAGGTTTCCAGCTTCACCCTCCATCCTGGGGGTGTCTCAAGCTAATCAAAGATCATATGCAATGATTTTCTATAGTTTTTTTCCACCTATGGTCCTCCCTCACCATAAAAAAAGGTGTGCATAGATATTGGAACTCCCAAGTGAAGTATTCCCTAGATGGATCAGCTCCCTGAGCTCCCCAGTTGATACCCTGTATAACCTGAACCAAGCTCACCATGAGATTCTTATCAAGACATGTCCCAAAGTATGACATCAGCTATAGATAAACTACCTATACCAGTGTTTTTACCTGTAGATCATGATTATCCCGACCTTATGGGGACCCATCTCGACTCTCAGGGATCCCATTCCATTCACACTCATGCAATATAATGTCACCGCCCTAATGAAGCTCCACTACAATATTTCTAGGTGTAATCACATTAAATACTAATCAAGATAGTCAATAATCCATAATAGTATATATACAAATATCTAATATAGGGAAATCTATAACATGGAACACATGTCACCACCCTTACACTCCCCTATTGCACCCTACAATAAGACATCCTACCTCAAGGACCCCTTACTGACCCATATCAGGTTTAGGTCTGAAGTATCATCCAACATCATGCCCCCCTACCTACCCACATTGTAGTTATGCATCACATATCATATATCAATCTAAGATAGCTAAGTAGAATTCCACCAAAGAGGCTATATAGGAAAAAACTATTTGGATTCTTTGTTGAAAATTTAAACAACTCACCCCCTATCAACATCCCTACATACCCTTACTAGGGTTAGGCCCACACATCACATGCATATACAATTGCATACATATATCATTATAATCACATGCCTGGGCTGCCTGGGTGGAATTCCACTAAAAAGCTAAATAGGATAACATTGTTTATCTTCTTTGTTGACACTTTAAATAGCCTAACCCATCTTAGTACAATATAGCTTCCTAATGAAAATCATAAAAAAACCACATCATATGAGCTTAATTTTTTATCATTATGTGTAATCAAACCCACCTTTCCATACTAGGTCAAGGGATAAAGTCATATAATAGATAAACATCACACCCAAGTATTCCACTCGAGGTAAAAATAAAATAAACTATAAAAACACACATCAGATCATCAATTTACCACCCCTGGAAACATGGTGAATCCCCCATTGATGGGGTTACAAAAACCCAAACACAAGATCCATACCCAGTAATGACTACGTCATCATCTTTGGTCTACTATAGCTTAAATAGTAAGACCAATAGGATAATAAATCACATGATATCATTTACAACTAGCCAAATGAAATTATCATTTTAATACACAAGTGCTGTGATGCTTCCAAGATTCACTAATAAGGACATAATCTGATACCTTTTTTAGTGGACTGACCTAGTTTTCCACCCAAATAGTGCTCCAGGCGAGTTGACCACTAGGCCTTAGGTGCACCTCCACATATGTCAAAGGGTAATGGCTTGCAGTGAGGATTTGATGAGGCGATAGTGGGGAGACTATAACCTCAGGTGGTGATAATAATAATGGTCAATATATAAATATAGCAATAGAACAAATCACATCCCAGCGTAAAAAAATATTAATACAATAGAAGAATGTAAAACAACAACAAAATAATAATCATGACCAAGGACCATAATACCATTTATAGACAATCAAAACATCATAGTTCATATAAAACAATATACATGTGGGTTACCCATGGCTGACCATATAAGTAAATATATATAAATCATGCTAAAACAAAAAAAGGTACTCTTTATAATGAAATAACAACCATGTTTCCTTACCATCCATCCCATGTTAAGGAGAATAACATGATCACCAAGGTCTAGTTCATATGATCAATACCTTAACTATTCTCAAAGACATAAAGTCTATACACATCTCTAAGGGATTGTATAGGGAGTGAGAGTAATCACAGTAGGGAACCACTAACACATGCATATCTTACATCCATAATTGTGTGGTGTATAATGAATATAAATAAAAATTCATTACATACCCATTTAATAAAATACCTTATTCCTTTGTTCTTAGCAGCCATAAGGAATTATTCTACATGATCCATTGATGATATAAGCCTTGTGACCCTAATTATATATATGGAATGTATCACCTTTCATCATATATATAATTATAATGCTGAGGATCCATGGATTAGAACCCAAGGAATCACCTGATGAGTATAAATTTAGGTGAACCCTCAATTTCCACTTATAATCAGGTCCCCAACACCTCATGCCATCAATCAAATATCAAGCATCCAAAGTCATTCCCAAAAGAATATTTGGTCCCTCGAACCTCAACTAAGAAAATAACCAACAACTTAAATCTAGACATCTCGAGACATATTGATATATGTACTCAAATATATAATCGCAATCTTATCCATATCCAACCTCCCATGTCCATGACCAATGGGCTCAAGAGAAATGGGAAGCCACATTCCCAACCGTTGGCCTCAACACCATCATCCAATGGTCCATCACCATCCAAATGGATTTATATAGTGATAACCTCCAAAATATCCAATGTACAACACCATTCCCTAAGCCACATAGTCTATTGGGGCCTCCACGCCCAATGAGTGGTTACCACCACCTTGAATGAGTACTATCTATGTGAACATGACTCCAACGATGAATTGAACAAAAAAGGTTGAAAAAAAATCACTATACATACTAAGATACATCATCCATCACCTCATGCCCCTAAAAACATGCCAATAAATCCCAATGGTCAACACCCTATCAAGTCCCAAAATCCATTCCCTCAACCAGATGACCTTTTTACCTCAAATCCCGATGACCAAGTATCCTCATCCTAGCGATCATCATCACCTTGTATATCCCAGGACAAGACTAACCTAATGAATGAAATCACCTTAGTTTAGGTTATAAGAATCACCTTTGTTTAGGTGATATAAATCATCTCAATCCTAAATCATAACATGTCATGTTACCAAGGAACTTAAATAATAAATATAAACAATTCAATTTATTCAAATTACTCACATGGCCTAAACTGTGTATATTGGTCCAAGCCCCTTACCCGGATTAACCATTTTTAGTATAGAAGGATCATGAACATAGGCATCTCATATCATCAATTTAAAAATTTAAAGAAAAGTAGTGAACTTATTAGAGTCAAGCTTGATCAACCCACATGGCGTAGATAAAATATATCACCAAAAAACCCAAAAATCCAGGAGAAATCTAGGAACCACCTAATTTATATTAAGATGTTCTCACTCATCTAATATAGACCTCTAAATCAAGCCGAAACAAGATAAATCATCATTTTAGACACACACTAAAAGTAGGGAAAATATCTTAGATAGATTTAGAATACCATATTCTAATATTACTAAAGAAGATAAGTAATCAGAATGATGGAATTACTGATACTCTTCTAATGAGATAGATAGAGCTTGATTAGAGCTTGGATGAAGTAGATACCAAGAACTCTTGGATAGGTAAGGAAAGGAATTCATGCCCCCTCAATGCTCATGCCTCTATGTGTGAAAGAGAAATGATGGAGGGGGGGGGGGGGTGAGCCCTTATATCCCCTTAGAAAAACATATCCAATACTTGACATGATAGGTAAATTGTACACCTCGCATACTGGGTTCCTGACGTGTAACCAAGTTATACATTGTGATTTCTCTAGATAGTACCCAAGATCATTCACACATTACTCCACACCACGTAAATGACTTACACAATATGTATTTATGGATGGATCTATTTTCAACATACCAAGCCATCCATTCTTATTCTTAGATTTTCCCAAAACCCTAAGACTTCTATAGAATCGTAATTGTTCAAAATAACCCAGGAAAAATGAATCATTCAAAACCTTGGATGTTACACCTTCACTAGTGGTTTTCCTAGATTTACATGCATGGAGTCAATCATCTTCTAAAGAATATCCTTTAAGATGATATTTTCTTGAATATTATATGCCAATATCTAGTTAAGGGGGAAGTAATCATGGAAATAATTCCGAATGAACTCATTGGGCCTCTTGATCTCTAGAAATATGATCAATTTCTTCTCTAGGGCAGTGATAAAAAATCCCAAAACCTACTCTTTTTTGAAGTAATGACCTTTTTTCTTATAATTTTCTAATTTCCTGAAAATTTTCTCTTTATTATCTTCTTAGAGAGGGTGTTTTTTACTACCATTTATATTTAGGAAGAGTAATTAAATTATATTGAGGTATTTTAGGGGTTATAGTTGGAATTTGTTCTAGTTTGAGAATAAGATTAATAGTTTATTCTCTACTATATGTTTTTCCTTGTATCGATAACACTTACTATGAATTGGATTTGGAATTTTGTATAGTTTCTTATAAATACTATGTTATTTCCAAAACTTGACAAAATACACCATAGAATTTCAAGGGAGTATATAGTTTTATACCTATTTATAGTGGTTTTTATGCATATATCTAGAATTTTATCTTATAGAACCTGCATATTAAGTAAAAAATTTCAACATTTCAACATGGAGATGAAGTCCAAAACACTCTAATTTTTATGTTTTTTATAATTCAATAGGTTGGGTATAGTCATCTTCCTCAACACAGAGCTAAAATAATAAATTAAATAATATCAAATATCATTACAATTGTAAATAGACCAAACTAGTAGTTTTGTACAAGATAAACACGGATCATTCAAGGGTTTGTACAAACCACCAGATATTTTATTCATCCTTCCTCTATAGAGTTTTCATCAAAGGTCCACATTAGGATGAAAAATTCACGATGTGATGCTCCATACCTCCCATATCATTGAATATTTGGAAATTTAGATTCCCAAAGTTGGGTGGAGGAGGAGATAAATCTACCCACTAAAGATATGTTTTTCTACTTGGATACATTTGTTCACATTAACCCTCTATGGATTCTATTAGAAAAGTAAGTGAATAAATAGATTTAAGAATTTCTATTGGCATTATCACTCGAGTCGATGCATGAGTATAGGTGGTAGGAATAACTTGATATGTTAGACATTTTTGTGCTAACTATTGAAAACCAACTTGATTTATTCTGGGGAAACACAATTCAAATTGTTTTAGTTATGTACCCAAGAGAAAGAATTATTGATATTCCATGTTCTTTAGGGTTAAATAAACTAATTTTACAGGCCTTGAGTTTTTATAATGAATAAAATATTCTCTTTTTGGTCGAATGCCTCCCTCATATTAAAAGGTATTATCTATAGGGGGTATATTGGCCTAAACCTAGAAGTCTCATGAATATGGTACAATACCTCTAGAAAATTCAATATTATCTTTCCTCAACTTCTCCAAATTAACCTCATACTAATAAATATTCTTCTTTGCATAATACAAGTCAACATTTTTAGGTGGTGTAGGAGTTGTGGATTTAGATATATCTTTCCCTTTACCTTTATTAAAATCTTACCAAGTATACAGTAGATGGATTTTCAAAGGATATCATAAATAATGATCCCTCATCTAATGTCGAGTGTACATTCCATCTTCACAATTCTAGTGCACACAACATTTCAAATGGATACCTTCTCATCACCACCCTCTGTATCAGTGTTTATCTCCACATTATCTGTAAGTTTAATGTAAACAATATTTATCGATTAAAATCATGCAGTAGGAATCAAATCCTTATCCATGTTCGATTAATTAGTGGATTCGTCATCCTATGGATATCCTTTAAGAAACTTGTTGTAATCCTCATTGATATATTTTTTATTATGAAGCTACTTCCTCTATATAAAATATTGACTTCCTTATAAGAGGAGGAGGTAACAATTCCCCCATCCTTATGGGATAGGGATTCTTTTTATCTACCACTATCATAGTCAAACCCCATTATCCAAATAAAATATTTTTATTTCTAAAAGCACATTTAAGGAAAAAGTGGGAAACTGACCAGTTCAAAATACAGAAAAAGTTAAACCTTATAAGAAATTGTTAGGCCATTCCAGAACAAATTAAAGCAGTTAGAGTCCTTTACCTTGAGAAGGCGCCATTCGATAGAGGTAACCTCCATATCTGGGTTGTCCTTGATGAGATCCTCGAAGTGAATTTCCATCCTATCCCATGTAACCACATGCTCCTCTAGGTTTGTTTTCCCCTTGTTGAAGCCACGTATCAAAATACTATTTGGTTTTTCTATCCAAGATGATTGTTCTTCATTTAAATCAATATGCAGTGGTCTTTCAAACGTTGTATGAGCATCCTCCTTTGATACCTTGATCAGGAAAGACTCCTCTAGAATTTCTTCATTAGAATGCATGAGAATCTCCTCGATGTTTTTTGATTTAGTGTCCTCCTTATTCTTTGAGATGTTAGCAGAAAATTATAAACTCTATTGAGGGATTTTGCCTTTGATAGAAGCCCTTGTAACAGGAGGACTAGGTAAGGTTGAGTAGTCCTTTTGTCTCCGCAGCCTCTGACTATGCTGAATAAACCCATCAGAATCAACCCGGGTGTTCTTTACTATCTTTGAAGTTGACCGAAGGTACTCTTCTGTAATTTCTATATCCATGTCCTCTAAGGACCAAGGTTCTTAGGTAGACTCATTGACCTTTGATTTATCATCTGACCTCTCTTGTAAGTGATGGAGTTTTCCATGTCTCCCCTCATCCATGGATCAATATTTAAATAGGGGAGGATCAACTTCACCCAGCAACGCAAAACAGTTCTGGGAACCACTGACCCTCTAGATATACCTGTATTAATAGGAGAGGGAGGCATCTTGCCCCTGCCTGGGACCTGTTTTGTCCACTCTGAGACCTTAACTGAGCATGGTCCATTCACTGAACTCAAGACAACCCCCTATTCTACAGTAACCTATATCTTTAAAGATCTTCTGAGACCAGAAGATCCATCCTCAGCTATTTCTAGAGCCAGGACCTCTTGGGGAGAATTGAAAATAGATTTCAGAGATTCTGCATATGTGGGAGGGTTCCTCAGTCCCACCTCCTTCTGGGTGGCAAAAGGAAGTCTCAGTTTCCCACTACCCCAATGATCCACTGTAGGATCCATATTACCAGAGACTTCCACTAATTCGTGCATGGGACGATCCTCTCCCAAAGAAGGAAAGACCTACCCAGAATTACAAAACAAAACATGCTGGAATTTACCAGCTTCATGGCCGAGATGCTTTCAAGACGAACATAAAGGAACCCACGATTCATAGCATACCTTCTGATACCATCGCAATTCTCCTTCAAACTCGATGCAGATAAAATCTAGTTGGTTCTTGTATAATGACCCATACTCTATACATTGTTATTACTTCATAATTGAAGCATACATATTACAACATATAACAAAACCATGATAGGACTGTATAGGTATAGTGTCTTTAGAAACTGGGAAACATAAACAACTGGTTCATAAAGCATCTACATTGTCTCCTGTTTATTTCATCATATCTAGAGTCCCTTTTGGAATATCCTACTTAATACCCTTCTTCCTGGCCTGGGGAAAAGAAAATATACAAAAGGGTGAGCTCAAATGCTCAGTAAGGGTAAACAAACGAAATATCAATCATATCATATTCATAAGAACATAACATTTTGAAAATCATAACCTGAAAAAGATATCATAATATCATAACATGGGATAAATCAAAGTAGTGAAATGTAATCCCAATTATCATAACATATAACAAGAAACTTTGTGGAAAACACACATAATCAAAGAAAATCATTTCTTATTAGTCAAGACTCACTGCCAAGACTATCATAGTGGACAAAGTCCATTTCTGAACTGAGTACATTCCTCATTCTAGTCCTATATCACTGAACCAGATTAACTTGTTGTTCCATCCATGTCCATATCATGAGATATAAATCTTTACCCAATGCATTGGAGGGAGATATAGGTCCCACCCATGTCATAATGATACCATTCTTATGTGTGCCACTAAATCATAAATCATATAGCATAGCATAACCCATGTAATAAAAATGGGATTCTTAACCATCATGCATTCATAACATAATATCTCAGAATTAGTATCATGTTATAATAATCATATATAGTTTTCTTTACACCATTATACCCATCTATGTAAGGTGGTGGTGGAAAACAGATTACACCACGGCGTGGAGACGGTATTCCGTACGTACGCATGCGTGGTGATTTCATTTTCCATAGGATGGATAGAAGGTGAAATATTTTTGTTTCATATTTTTAATAATATATCAGTATATTATTGATACTGATTTTATTACTTTATAATGAAACCAATAAAGAAGAGTAAGTAGAAGAAGAAATAAATTTGAAAGGATCGGTAAAGGATATTACCTCTTCTTCGACGCGCCTCTTCTAAACCTCATCTTAGGAAACTAAAGTTGGTCTTTGAAGAAGACCAGTACCTCTATTATGTTTCTAGGGAAGTGGATAAGAAAAATCGGAAGGGGTTGGCCGAGCTTGAAGGCTCAAAATGGTGTGTGGAGGAGAGAAAGGAGGTGCCCTTTTATAAGAGGGGTGAGGGGCACCTTTGAAAAAACCTAAAATATTATTTTATAATAAACTCATATTCAGTTTATAATGGCTCAAAAGTTACTTATTTAGAGTCTAGGGTGGGTTTGGGTCGAATTACATTCAACCAATAGGTTTTAGAAAATTTTAGGTTTCCATTTTAACCTTATCATTTAGATTTAACTCTAAGTTAAATAATTTAACTTTTACCATGTCTTCTTGTATTATTACACTATATGATTAATAAACATACTATAAACTTTCAATATAACCCCAATTGGTTCATTAATATCATATATATTATTATATAAGTCTTTTTTTCGAACCTTAGATTTTTAGGAATAGAATATCAATTAATAATTTAATATTTGTTTAAAAAACTCTTTTATGTCAATTTTGAAAATATTTGGTATTTTGTTTTTTCTAAATTCATAAAATCATTATTACTTCGAAGAAAATTCATATAACCAACATAAAATGTTATATTAACCTATAAAATTAGTTTAATTCATAAAAAGTCTCAAATTACATTTATATGGGTATTTAAAATATCAATTATTTTAATATTTCATCAATATGGTAATTACTACATCATCATTGTGTCATATATTAATTAAATTATTTAATGTATAAAAATTATAAATAAAATACCATTATGTAGGAAAACTTTTTATATTTCTAATTAATATTTATAGTCGAATTTATCGTATGTATAACCCTATATTAAAAATGTTTTACTTATTAAACTTTGATTTTAACTCATTTAACTCTTCTTTAAATTAAATAATAATAAATGTCCTAATCTTATCCAAGTGGACCTAAATGTTCATATTTTATTCCTAAGGTTGTTTTTGGTCTAATTACACTTATCCAATCGAATTAGGACATGTGTTAGGGTAATAATAATATCATTTTTACCCTTAATTACCCTATTTACTTTTAACCGTGGTCAATAAAAGTAAAAAGTTACTATTCACCAAAAACATTTATCTTCTTGAACCAAATTTTACTCCTTGATATTAACTGCATCTCTTGGAGTTTCTAAATTCCACTCATAGAAGCGGTAAAATTACGTTTTATGTAAATTTGCAAATTCTCTAAGGAGATGGGTAAAAGACGGTAAAATGTTCAATAAAATTTTTATATATCTAAAATTATTATAAAATGACTCCAATGAATTACATTGAACATATATAGGTATTATGTAACTATTTTGACCTAAAATAAATTTAAATAAATTAAATAATTATTTAAATAAAAATTCTGTTTTAAACTATAACTCAGTGTTTTCACTATTCCTAAAAAATTAAATGTTTTCAGAAAAATACAAAAACATCACTCAAGGATAATTTCAATATTCCGAATCCAAAAATGAAGTACATTTTGAAAGATAAAATTTATAAAATTTCAAAAAGTGGGTATTACTTTTAATAATGGCTAGTTTATATAATATTCTAATAACACACCATTGTTTAGTGAAACTCGGTTTTGTGTACAACGCAAACTATCGCGGAAAGTTGCTCTTGTGTGTAACGCAAGCCAAGAAAGTGTTGTGTGTAGTGAAAGATTCCTTTAGTGTTGCATATAAAATAATACATAAAAACAAAATATTTCTCATAAAATCTCATGGTGTTACATTCCACCCCCCTTAAAAATAATTTCTCCCTCGAAATTCGCCACTTCGTAAAAAACAGATGAGGATACCTCTCCCTCATTATATCCTCAAGTTACCATGTAGATTCTTCTAATTAGTGGTTCCTCCATAAAACATTAACCAAGGGAGTGGTATTTTTTCATAGAATTTTTTTGCTATGATCCAGAATCTCTATTTGTTGTTCTTCATAAGAAAGATCTTTCTCTAGTGGTACAACTTCTATGCTTAGTACATGTGAAGGATCAAGTATGTACTTTATCAAGAGAGATACATGGAACACATCATGAACTTGAGAGAGATTCAGTGGAAGCGCCAATCAGTAAGCTACCTTTCCAACACGATCCAGTATTTTGAAAGGACTAATATACCTAGGGCTTAACTTTCCCTTCTTTCCAAATCTCATTACTCTCTTCCAAGGAGATATTGGTAAGAACACTTTGTCACCCACTTAAAACTCTAGGTATTTTCTTTAGTTGTCGACACAACTTTTTTTACGACTTTGAGCGGCTCTTATGTGTTGTTGAATAGATCTTACCTTTTCAGCAATCTCATCAACAAGATAATGTCCTAATAGCTTTCTTTCCCCACCTTCATCCCAATAAGTTGGAGTTCTGCATTTCTTCCCATAGAGATCTTCATAAGGAGCCATCTTAATACTAGAGTGAAATCTATTATTATAATAAAATTCCACTAAAGGTAGGTGTTGACCCCAACCTCCTTTGAAATCCATAGAGCAAGCTCTCAACATGTCTTCTAGAGTTTGAATTGTCCTATCAGACTGGCCATCTATCTGATGATGATAAGAAATGATAAAACGCAACTCTGTATCTAGGGTATACTGAAGACTTTTCCAAAACATCGAAGTAAACGTCGGATCTTGATCAAATTTTATGGAAAGTGGTACTCCATGCAATCTTACCACTTCCTTTACATATATCCTGGCAAGCTGATCAAGAGAGAAATCCTCTCTAATAGCAATGAAGTGTTCTGACTTCGTAAGACGATCAACTATAACCCAGATATCATTATTGCCTTTGGATGTTTTAGGAATTCTAGTGAAAAATTCCATAGTGATGTTTTCCCATTTCCATTCTGGTATGGGTAATGGTTGCAACATCCCCTTAGACTTCTGTCTCTCAACTTTAACTTGTTGACAAACCAAGCATCGAGAGAAATATTTAGCAACATCTCTTTTTAGCCATCCCACTAGAAGTACTCCTTTAGGTCCATATACATCTTCATACTTCCAGGGTGAATAGAGAATGAATAATTATGAGCTTCATCCAATATTTCCTTCTTTAATTCTGTGATGGGCGGAACACAAACCCGATTCTTGAACCTTATTATTTCATCACAATCAATGTGGAATTCAGGAACATTTCTCACCTTTTTTTTGTAACTCTACATCTTCTTTATGTACCTCTTTAATATTCACATGTATAGATGGTTTAACATTCATTTGAGAAAGATACTATTTTTCCCCTTCAATTATAATTACAAGATCCATCCTTTATAAATTCATAAATATTGGATCTTTTGTGATCCTCATCATGGATAAGCTAGCATGGTCTTGTCGACCTAATGCATCCGCCGCCTTGTTTGATTTCCCAGGGTGGTAATGAAATGAGCATTCATAATCCTTAATCAGTTTCAAACATCTTATTTGGTGCATATTCAGTTCTTTTTGTGTGAAAATATACTTTGAACTTTTATGATTAGTATAAATATCACACCATTCACCATAAAGAAAATTCCACCAAATCTTTAATGCAAAGATTACCGCAGATAATTCCAAATCATGAGTTGGGTAATTTTTCTCATGGATTTTCAACTGTCATGAGGAATAAGCTATCACCATATCATTTTGCATGAGAACACACCCCAATCCCTTCTTGGACACATCACTGTAGATCACAAACCTTTCTCCACTACAAGGAAGTGTGAGCACAGGAGCACCAGATAACCTTCTTTTTAACTCCTTGAAATTATCTTCACACTGCTCTATCCAAACAAACTTAACTCCTTTTCAATTCAACCTAATGAGTGGATTAGATAATAACGAAAAATCTTTCACAAAATGTCAATAATATCCAGCCAAAACAAGAAAAGATCGGATCTCAGTTTCTGTTGTTGGTCTCGACCATCTTTTGATAACCTCTGTTTTTGCTGGATCCACTGATATCCCCTCTTTTGAGATTATGTGACCCAAAAATGAAACTTTTTGAATCCAAAATTCACACATGGTAAATTTGGAATAAAGCTTATCCTTTCTTATGGTCTTTAATAAAATTCTCAACTGATCTTTATGTTCTTCCTTGCTCTTTAAATAGACAAGAATATCGTCTATAAAGACTACCACAAACTGATCAAGATAGACTCCAAATACTCTATTAATTAGATCCATGAAGATAGAAGGGGAATTATTAAGACCAAATGGCGTCACTATAAATTCATAGTGTCTATACTTTGTACGAAAATCCATATTTGGTATATCCTCCTTTTTAAACCTTATTTAATGATACCCTGAATGAATATCATTCTTGGAAAAGTATTGAGCTTCATGTAGTTGGTCAAATAAGTCATTAATGCATGGGAGAGGATATTTTTTCTTGATAGTGATCTTGTTAAGTTATTGATAATCAATGCAGAGTCTCATTGATCCATCTTTCTTCTTAAAAAACAAAACAGGAGCGCCTCAAGGTGATGCACTAGGGTGTATGAAACCCTTATCAATATTATCTTGGAGTTTCTTCTTCAATTCCTTCAACTCAATTGGTGACATTCTATAAGGTGTCTTTGAAATGGGCATAGCACCCAGTATGAGTTCTATTGAAAACTCAACTTCATGATTTAGTGGAAGACCTGGAAATTCCTCTGGGAAGACATCATCAAACTCCTGTATAATGGGAATATTCTTAATCGCGAGTTTCTCTCAAACCATTTGAGATAAATAACATTCATTTATTGGAATCAAGACCCATAAGATGGAAGAAATTTCCACTGGAAAGTTATATTCATCCTTGCATCAATAGATTATTGTTGGTTGATATGGAATATGAAATATGACTTCCATTATTTTGCAATTGATATGAGATCCATATAAAGAAATCCAATCCATGACAATAATCACGTCAAATTTCACTATAGAAAGTATCTCAAGATTTACAGGAAGCACATTCCCACAAACATCAATTGGAGAAGAATTATAAACTTTTGATGCAACCGTTGTGCCATTAGGAGTTGTCGCGGCTAACTCAACAGCTAATTGTTGAGGTAGTACGTCGATACCCTTAGAAAATTCTTCATAAATAAAAGAGTGGGTGGATCCATAATCAAATAAAACATTTTCTACTTTAGAGTGGATGGTAAGTGTACCTTTCTCCACTTTATTTTCATACTCCACATCGCCAACAGAAATTGCATGTGACTTTCCTTTTTCTTTGGACTTAAGAGTTTGTTGATTTTGATCATCATCAAAAACCCTTGGATTAGGGCATTGATTAGCATAATGCCCCATCACCTTGCACTTGTAACATTGAAGTGTAGGAGGTGAATGTTTCATATCCTTTTCTTTGTTCGCATCAGTAGACATATTTTTTCCATCATTGCGGCATTCAAATGCCCGATGACCTTCTTTTACACATTTGAAACATTTACCTGTCCCTTTAAGACAATTCCCTCCATCTTTCTTTCAACACTTTGAGCATAAGTGAAAACTCATCTTTTTTTCAGTGTGGTCTTTAGATTTCTCTTTTAATTCCATTATCCTCTTCTTATCTAACCCATATGACTGATGGGTTACTCCTATCTCCATCTCAACCTTGAGAGCACATCAAACAATTTCCTCATAGCTATTGAAGTCCCTTATTTCTAACACCCTTTGAAGACTTGGTTTTAAGCCGCTAAAGAATCGATCGATCTTACTCCGAGGTTGGATAATAATTCTGGAAGCATACCTTGCATGTCTTGTAAAATATGATTCGTAGGTACCAAAAGATTCATCATCCTTTTGCTTTAGTTCAAGAAACTCCTTCTCCATCTTTGTTCAAAGAATATGAGGGAAGTACTTATTGAAAAATATGTTCTTGAACTTGTCCCATTCCATGGACTCAATTTCGTATCTTTTTCTCGTATTCTTGATAAGATTCCACCATTGATCAGCTTCACCTTCAAAATGATATACCGCTAAGATGAATTTATCATGTTTAGAACATTGGAGAACTGAAAATATCTCTTTTATGGTACTGATGCATTTTTCAGCCACTAATGGATCAGTAGACCTGCTGAATGAGGGTGGACGTTGCCTCATCAAGGATTCAACAGAATGTTGCTCCTTCCTTTTCTCGTTTGGAAGTCCTGCATGATTCATATCTTGAGAATGTTGTGTGAGAATGGCTACAAGATTTTGCGTTCCAGCTCCCATAACGTTTGGTTGCTCAGGGGGACAATCATTGCATTACCCATCGCATTCAGCATTAACACGATTCCTTCGGGTTCCAGCCATTGACTAAAACCAACAAGCATAGTGTGAGAAACACTAATCATAATAAGTAAACCACATAATCAAGAATAAAATTTCACAATTTAGGTCTTATCATAGGTTATTCATGGCCATTTCTAAAACACTAATATTGTGTTCAATGATTAGAAATATCCTTAGGGTTCTTACTAAGGCTTTCACATCCTAGTTTCCAAATGTTGACTATACCTTTCCTTTGATACCAACTATAACGACCCATACTTTATAGACACGGTTATTACTTTAGAATTGAAGCATAATTATTACAATATATAACAAAACCATGATAGGACCGTATAGGTATAGTGTCTTTAATAACTGGGAAACATAAACAACTAGTTCATAAAGCATCTACATTGTCCCCGATTTATTTCATCATATCTAGAGTCCCTTTTGACATGTCCTACTTAATACCCTTCTTCCCGACCTGGGGAAAATAAAACATAAATACAGTTGAGCTCAAATGCTCAATAAGGGTAAACAAAGGAAATATCAATCATACCATATTCATAAGAAAATAACATTTTGAAAATCTTAACCTGCAAAAGAGATCATAATATCATAACATGGGATAAATAATAGTAGTGAAATGTAATCCCAATGATCATAACATATAACATGAAACCTTGTGGCATACAGACATAATCATAGAAAATAATTTCTTATTAGTCAAGACTCATTTCCAAGACTATCATAGTGGAAAAATTCCATTTCTGAACCGAGTTCATTCCTCGTTCCAGTCTTGTATCACTGAACCAGATTAACTTTCCGTTCCAGCCATGTCTATCTCATGAGATATAAATCTTTACCCAATGAATTGGAGGGATATATAGGTCCCACCCATCTCATAATGATACCAGCTTCTTTGTTCCACTAAATCATAATTCATATATCATAGCATAACCCATGTAATAAAAATGGGATTCTTAAACATCATGACTTCATAACATAATATATATAAGATAAAAGGACTTCTTAAAAATAATTCCATCATAACATATTCAAATAAATGTAAAAATAGGGATAGAAACATAGCCTTATATTATCTTAGATGGTAAAACACTTGAACTCCATTCTTGAGGAAAATATCCTTTATACTTCAAAAACATTTTTCCTTTCCTAACATGTCATTAAATTATAAACTAAAAGAAGTTAACTAAAAATAAAATTGAAAACTTTTAAAGGAAGATTAATTGAAATAATGTTCTATGAAATCATAAAAATCCATTCATGTCGTATAAGTTAAAAAAACATGGATTTAAAGTCAAAAGTATCTCGTACTGAAAATGAAAAAATATTACTTTCATATCTTTTACAAAAAATTCACGAATAGGTAAAATTGGATTTAAAAAATTGTAGGAGGAAAGAAATAATATTACATATTGAGAAACATGGATGTGGATGATAAATATGCCCCAGTAAATTCTGAAGTATAAATTATCTCCGATAAAAATGAGATAGTGAGGTTTTCCCTTACCTTAGATCTGATATGATTCGTACATATCCGAACCTCCTGTATAATGATTTAAATAATATCATTGACTTATTAAAGAATCATACTCATTGTTATGATATCATATATGGTCATATTCTTAGCTTCTTATTAGTAATATTTCATTGCTACTAGTTATTCGGGTGTTTATTGCTTTATGTTCTTATGCGTGTTTTGTTGAATAAATTCTTATTCCTATTTTTAGTTTATAGCTAAATCATTTACATAATGGTATTAGTATAATATATATCAGATTTATTCATTCAATTCGTTTATATAATCACTGTTTAATGAAGATCATGTAGAATGAATCACATTGCATCGTGGAGACAGTAAGTCGTATGTACGCACGAGCGATGATATCGTTCCCATAACTAGTTAATGGTCTTGGAGTGGATGGAAGAATATCTCAGAATTATTATCTTGTTATAATAATCATATATAGTTATTATTTTCACCATTATATCCATCCAAGTAAGGTGGTGGTGGAAAACAGATTACACCACGACGTGGAGACGGTATTCCGTACGTACACATGCGTGGTGATTTCATTTTCCATAGGATGGATAGAAGGTGAAATAGGTTTGTTTCATATTTATAATAAAATATCAGTATATTATTGATAATTATTTTATTACTTTATAATGAAACCAATAAAGAATAGGAAGTAGAAGAAGAAATAAATTTGAAAGGATCATTAAAGGATATTACCTCTTCTTTGATGCGCCTCTTCTAAACCTTCTGTTAGGGAACTAAAGTTGGTCTTTGAAGAATACCAGTACCTATAGTATGTTTCTAGGGAATTGGAGAAGAGAAATTGGAAGGGTTTGGCCGAGCTTGAAGGCTCAAAATGGTGTGTGGATGAGAGGGAGGTGGTTCCCTTTTATAAGAGGGGAGAGGGGCACCTTAGGAAAAACTTAAAATATTATTTTATAATAAATTAATAATCGGTTTATAATGGCTAAAAAGTGAATTATTTCGAGGCTAGGGTAGGTATGGGTCGAAATCCTTTCATCTAATAGGTTTTATACAAGTTTAGGTTACCATTTTAACATTATCATTTAGATTTAACTCTAAGTTAAATAATTTAACTTTTACTGTGTCTTCTTGTATTCTTTCACTACATGATTAATAACCTTACTATAAACTTCCAATAGGACCTCAATTGGTTCAATAATGTAAAATATATGATTATATAAGTCTTTTTTTTTGAACCTTATATTTTTAGGAACAAAATATCAATTAATAATTTAATATTTGTTTTAAAAACTATTTTCTGTCAATTTTGACACTATTTGGTATTTTGTTTTTTCTAAATTCATAAAAGAATTATTACTTCGAAAAAAATTCATCTAACCAACCCTAATATGTTATATTAACCTATAAAATTACTGTAATTCCTAAAACGTCTCAAATTAAATTTATTTGGGTATTTATAATATTAATTATGTTAATATTTCATTAATAAGGTAATTACTACATCATCATTGTGTCATAAATAAATTACATTATTTAATGTATAAAAATTAAAAATAAAGTACCATTATGTAGGAAATATTTTTATATTTCTAATTAATATTTATAGTCTATTTTATCTTATGTATAACCCTATATTAAAAATGTTTTACTTATTAAACTTTGATTTTAACTTTTTTAACTCTTCTTTGAATTAAATAATAATAAATGTCATAATATAATCCAAGTGGACCAAAATGGTCATATTTTATTCCTAAGGTTGGTTTTGGTCGAATTAAACTTATAAAATAGAATTAGGACATGTGTTAGGGTAATAATAATATCATTTAAACCCTTAATTTCCCTATTTACTTTTAACCGTGGTAAATAAAAGTAAAAAAGTTACTATTCACCAAAAATTATTTTTTTTCTTATTAAACCACATTATACTCCTTGATATTAACTGTGTCTCTCGGATTTTTGAAATTCTACTCATAGAATCTGTAAAATTATCTTTTATGTAAATTTTCAAATTCTCTTAGGAGATGTGTAAAAGAAGGTAAAAAGTTCAATAAGATTTTTATATATATAAAATTATTATTAAATGACTCCAATGAATTACATTGAACTTATATAGGTATTATGTATCTATTTTTACCTAAAATAAATTTAAATAAAATAAATTATTATTTAAATAAAAATTTAGTTTTAAACTATAACTTAGTGCTTTTTTCACTATTCATCAAAAATTGAAAGTTTTCAGTAAAATACCAAAAAATTACCCTTGGATAATTTTGATATTCCGAATCGATAAATGAAGTCCAGTTTGAAAGATAAAATTTATAAAGTTTCAAAAATTGGGTATTACTATTCATAATGGCTAGTTTATATAATATTTTAATAACATATCGTTGTTTAGTGAAACTCGGTATTGCGTACAATGCAAGCTATTGAGGAAGGTTGCTCTTGCGTGTAACACAATCCCAGACAGTGTTGTGTGTATTGAAAGATTCCTTTGGTGTTGCGTATAACATAATACATAAAAACAAAATATTTCTCACAAAATCTCAGGGTGTTACATCTTGGATACATCAACTTCAACAAAAATCCTCGGAGAGACAAGATGACACACAACGCGGGTGTGAAGGTCCAAGCAGAGAAAATTCCCTACTATATTTCCGATTAAACGAAGAACCACCAGATTTTGAAAAGGTAAAGGGAGCCTTGGTAGGGCTATCCAAATTGCAGAAGCCAGAGTGTCACGCTTCAAATGAAATTCAAACGACCATCGAAATAGGGATACTTATGTACTACCATTGGGTATATTAATATAACCTTTCTAGAATTTCATGATTTCATCTAAAAATAATCTAGATACGTAAATTTCTGTAGGTGATAGGTTCTCATCATTTAGGGCTATTCCATGACTCTGGGATTCTTTTCCCTCAAACAAGATGATTTATTGAACTTATTAGTTGTCTAATGAAAAATCCAATCAATGGACTGCTATCACCAAGTATGAAATTTCAATTCTTTAAGATTTCCTGGACTTTGTTGGATGTAACAACTAGTATATGTAGATTTGGGACCAAATACTTGATCAAAAGTGATTATTTTTCAAAATTCTTTCCCTATTAAACCTTATTAGTCCATGAGTAGAGTGAAATTTAGAGCTTTATATTCACCCCACACTCTGATATGCACATCAATTGGTGTATTTGTGAATAATTAATGGAATAACATAAAACTATTGAAAAAGGTATAATGTAGTCCCTCATTCTATCTTCCCGAATTAGAATTTTGACACACTGAAATGGAGGCAAAGTCAACATGGCATAAAATCTCATGTAAAATTTTCATATGGTTTAGATACTCTCTGTAAGGGATTTTATATTGGTCAGTATCCATGGGCCAGAATGTGACTAGTATTCTATCCTCATCCAACTGTTTTCACATGACAATATAGTTATATGTACCCTTAGTGAGGGGTAATTTGATTAGAATTTACCATAAAGGTCATTTATATAATAATTTTTAATAGGAGTAAGATTATTGAGAATTTACTTAGTCATCACCTGGGGTCCAAAATCTAGGAGGATCAGATATGAGGATCATTTCCTTAGACCACCTATTAACCAGGATGAGACATCACTGATTGATGATGATGCACTCAATATAGATCAACTCAATTTCTCGAGTATCTCTTGATATGAGGGAAACATTGGAGTAACCCTTACAAGGGGCGGGCCTTCATATAGAGAAGATATATCATTATGACGAGGTAATTCATAATGAGAACCATGGGGAGGAACTCTATAGTTAATTATTAATTCTACATCATTAGAAGGATCACTATTCTGGTTCAAAGATCTATCATAGGGAAAACCTATGGGATATATATATTAGGTAGGAAATCTAGGGGTAATTACTTTATTTTAAAGGGGAGAGCCTTTATGGGAATCCGTTTTTTGGTTTCCATCAAGGGGAGGATGATTTATATCTGTAGTTTTCATTATTACAGTGAAGACCACTATAAGGTATACACTAGGAAGGACCTCTGGCGTTCATATATTGGCATAAATAGAGAGAAAATTAATTAATAACATTTTTAGGTTAGGTATGGGAATGTCTCTTTTTGGAAAATATTTATATTGTGTAGTTTCAATGCCCTTTATGTTTTAAGATTCATTATACATTTGTTTTTTTCCTAATTATGTTTGTTTTAATTTTTCCTACTATTTGAGGTGTTGGGGTCACTCAAGAGTGAGATTATGAGGAAAAGGTTTGACATACAGTAGATAAGTTTTTAAAATAAGGAATTATTAAAGTTTATACATGCTTTATTCCATGAAATGTTTTAGATAAAATCCTTGGGGTTTTGTCCGAAATGGTTCATGGTGTGGACTATGTGTTCATGTCATAAAAGGGTGTCTGGGTAGATTTTTAGGAGGGTTAGTTTTGTAATTTTTTCTAAACCCCCCTTAAGAATTATCTCTCACCTCACTTGACTTTTTATTGGGATTTTATAGTGTAGGGGATCCTATTTGATGATTTTGGATCCCTTTTACCCATCTCTTTATCATTTGAAGTGTCATTGATTATGGTGGTCTTTCTCAAAAAGTCTAACCTCATCCATGCCCTAGGTTCTCCTTCCTTTAATTTTTCCTATTTCCCCTTTCTAAAACTATAATATGTGTATGGTAGGGATGAATTTATGGGTTAATTTCATTGGTAATGCTTTAGGTTGTGGTTATTAGTGATTTATTTCCATCAAACAACAGGTAAGAAGTTGTTACTATGCTATGAAACTTGTATTACATGTGGGTGCATGTGTAGACCATGAGATATCTGATTTTAGTCTTAGTTACTGGGTGAGGTTCTTATATTTGAAGTTAGTCACTTATTTTGGGAGTATAAGTTTTGTTCCTTGAAATAGATTAACATTAGCCTTATATCAAGGATAAGGGTTGGTTTTTCCACTTGAGTAATTAATCTTGTAAGGTTTTATTTGGGTTTGGAAGAGATTGAAATGTCTCGGTAAAATTATGTAGGGATTTAGGTGATAAATTCCCTTTCATCTGCTAGATTAATTCATATTGTTTATTTTCTTACTACTTCATATTAACTCTATTGAGTGTATGATAATAGGTCAATGTTATTGATGTAACCTCCCTTGAGTATGTGAGTATGGGTTGGTGTGCTTTATTTGACCTCCCTAGAGTATGCGGGGCTGGGTGGATGTTCATAATATGACCTCCCTTTAGTGCATGGGGATGGTTCAGTGTGCTTGATGAGGTCACAACCTGAGCGATGAGGTTCATGAAACACTTTTTATATACTACTGAGGTACTAATAGATCATTCCTTCTAGTATAGATATAAAGTAGGTAGGGTGGGGTTTCATGGTATCCTGGTTAACACACAATGACCCAATGGGTTGTTTATTTATTTATGTATTTAATTCTAACAATCACTTACATTTTTTATCCAAGTAAATGTGAACCAAATTATATATGTAAAAAATAAATATGAGAAACCATATATTAGAGTTTCCTGAAACAACATACAAGACTAGGTATCCATGAAGAAATAAATGAGGATGCAAGAACCATGGGGGGAAAATAAAAACATTATGAAACCTACAAGAAGAAAATAGATACGAAAATTCAATAAAAAACTAAGGGGTTATCTAATGATAATGTGATATATTTAAGGTTGTTAGTGTTGTTGACCATGAATAATGAGCCCTTGTACATGCTTTGGAAGCTCCCTCCCTGTGTATTTTTTAGTTTCAATAATGGATCCTTGAAAATTTACTACAATAGATTCCATTGTAAGATTATCCATCCTAGAAGTATACATTATATTTTTTATCATTTAAGGAAAACGTATGATCCCAAATATGATAGAGAATGATACTAATTGAAAAAATGGAAGTGAATGTCCCCTATATTACGATTGACAATGTTATCCAACTGAAGAGAATCCAATTCCATTTAAAACTTCCATAGGTAATATATTTTGTTCTAAATTACGATATAGAGGTAGGATATATCCTCTAACTACAAAAAATAATTGGATATTTTTTTAGTCAATATTTATAGGAAATAAATTTTATCATTACGAGAAATAAAAGAAATCCACATATATAAAGTGGTAAATAAATAAACTATATTGATTTTAACTAATCCATTTAGGGGGGGGGGGGTCCAGGCTGTACCTCTAGAGTGGTCCTCATTTGAATTAGGAAAGATATATTAATTATCTAAAAAATATATAATCCAAAGTTGATTTTCCAAAAGGTGTCTATAAGAGTAAGTCAAATAATAGTGGAATTTTATTTCTTCAATGGTAAGATCACATTAAAAAACCCCATCATGGATGATGTTATTCATTTTAACCCATATTATATAAGATATAGTTATAAAAATTAAATTTTAATAAATTTTTCTTCCTTTGGGTTCAAAATTGTCCCACCACTGAGCATAGTGATCAAGCCAAGTTTTCATGTGAGCCACATTGGGGAAACTACCATAATGGCTAGAAAAATGATACTAATTATTCTAACCTTCTTAGATTTAAAAAATAAGTGATATATGTTTTTGCTATTTATTTTGCATAGTTAACATCACAAATGATGGTGAATAGAAAATTTAGACATAAAATCATCATTAGGGAAAGGATTATTAATTAATCTCCAGGAAAAATTGAGAGTATGGGGATAATATGGTTATTCCAAATAATGTTTCAAAAATTATATTCCTCATTCTTTTTATGAATGGAATTATAAAGATAATTAAAACAACAGACAATTATTTTACTGGTATCCATAAAAAAACTCATAGGGTAAAACATCACAAGCTTGGGTAATGACCATCCAAGTTAACAATGGTTGTATTATTAAAGAATTAATAAATCCTTCCCTCATGAAGCTAGTACAAGGATTTGAAACCATAAAAACCATATTCCAAATCATAGGCATGTATGTTTTTGACATGTCTTCTATGTTTCCTATTCCTAAACCATTTTTTGAGTTCATATAACCAATTATTTTTATGAAATCAAAATAATTTTTGGGCCAAAACTAGAGTCTCCCCTAAATAAGTTTCCATATTTAAATTAAGAATATGATATGTGGATTTTGGGAGACGTAAAATAGAAAGGCTGTTTCTAATGAAAGGAATGATAAAAATATGATTAAATTAATTTTTTCTCCCATGGAGATAAATTTATTCCTCAAATTAAACAATTTCTTATCATACTAGTCAATCATTGGGAGGGAGTGAAAATGATTTGGTTTTCCTGAGGAGAGGGGGAAACCAAGATAATGAATGGGTTTATAGCATAAAAATATACCTAAAATATGTTTTATGACTCTTACATGACTTAAAGGGAAGTTTCTTCCCACCATAAATTTTCTTTTAGAATAGTCTATGGTGAGGAAGAAATGATTTTTAATCTTGAGAAGAAAGACCATGAGGTTTCTAATGGATCTGGATTCTATATTAGTGAAGACAAAGACATCATCTTCATACTTCATATGAGTAATAGGGAAGTAATTTATAGAAGTCCAAAAGCATTAATGCTACCCTGATTAAAGAGACATGATAACCTCTTTCTGAGGGATTCCAAGACAATAATGAAAAGAATGGGGGACATAGGGTCTCCATACTTAACTCCCAATGGCAGTTCAAATAAATTTGTAAGGAATAAATAAAATAGAATAGAGAACCTAGTATATGAAAGGATTTTCTAGTTAATCTTGGTAAAATGATAGAAAAATACAAATTTAGATAAGACATCATGGAGAAAGTCCCATGATATAGAGCCAAAGGTTTTTTTATTTGACCTATGATTTTTTTTGATTCAAGAGGTGCATCACCTCTTTCTCCAGTTTTTTTAATGTGCCTATTATTAAAAAACCCATACTTCTTATTAGATATAATGGAATCAAGAATGGAAGAGATACGAGCTACGATGACATGATAGGGAACTTTTATAATGAAAATACAAAGAGAAATAGGACAAAAATATTTAAAATTAGTAGGATTTTTAGTATTGGGAATAAATTAAATATAGGAAATGCTCACTGTGAATGGAATAGGAGTGTATATGAAGAAAGTTTTAGAATCACCAAGAAGTTATTTTTAGATAATGTCCCAACAGTTCTTAAAAAAGATAACATTCAAACCATTAAGTCCTAGGGAACTGATAGATTTGGAGACCCAAACTTCTATTTTATGTATTTATAGGTCCATTGGAGATATTATATCATAATTTTGGGTGTTATTGATAATAATATGAACAAAATTAAGGATATCACAGTTTTTTTACAACCATATAGTTCTTAAATAAATTCTAGAAGAAATTAGTGGCCATCCATTTTGAGGAAACATAGTCATCAATGAAGTTACCATCACTACATTTAATGACTCTATTGGAAGAGAATTTATTATTATTATTAACATCAGCAAGATATTTTTTCATTTATCCCCATATATGCTATAGAATACATGATTTTTATCTCTTAAAATGTTTCTTAAAATTTTAAGGCTAAAATAATATTGTCCTTAGTTTTTTTAAGGGTTTATCTATTGAGTTCAATAGGTGAGGAGTCATAATAGAATCAATAATTTGGATGTCAACTTTTAGAAATCAAATATTATCAAACAAATTATTTAATATACATTTATCCTAAATAAGAAGATAGGTTTTTAGGGTTTTTAGTTTCTCTCCAAATTCGTGCCTATCTAACCAAGGGGTTTGGAGCCCACAATTGTCATGTAAAATATATACCGAACTATCATGGTTAATCCATATATTCCAAAAACTAGACATATTTTGGGATGGTTCAGAGTCTAGAAAGCTATTAGGAAGGATTGTTGCACTGTCTAAGGATTTATGGATTAAATGCAGGACCTTAAGGTCATACCAAAAATCTAAGAAGCCATAAGAAATAAATAATATAACAAGTTTTCACCACTTCACACCATTAGATATTTTACTATCCTAGTTGTAATGATTTCATACACATGGTGGGCCAATAAGATTCTAGATGAAATAAAATGATTGGAGGGTTAGATCATAGAAATATTTAGATCCTAAGAACTTAAGATGTCCGATGAGTAGTGAAAAATATTGAAATAACCTCCTAGAATCTAATTAGGGTAAGAATAGGCTTAAGACTGGATAAGTTAGATCATAAGTTCCATCTAACTACACTCATAGATTTGGAATTCACAATGTTCTAGTAAAAATAAAGGTTTTTATTGGGATTAAGGACTCTAACATGAAATATTTAATGGTTATTAGCTTCAATAATAATGGGATAGTTTGAGTCCCAAAATATCCAAATCTTGTTTTATGCATTATATCCATCTCTTAAAGATCGTAATTTCTAAGGAAATACAAAATTTTATTTCTATATATCATGGGTTCCAAAATATAGAGTTAATTGATATTATGAGATTTATCCAAGAGCATAAATTGTCTAAAAGAATATTGAATACCCTAGACATTTCTTATAAAACTTTGGAACATTAATTACCTGAAAAATGATTTTTTTGGAAAATGAAACCTTGGGGTTACCTTGATTTGTGTCTTGTTGTGTGACATAGTATTTTGTTCTATTGAAGAGGAGGTTTCCAGATTTGATAGGTTATCTTTGACTTCAGTAATGCATTGTGTATATTACAGGAAAAAGGAAAAGGGTCTTCCTTTATGCCTTATTCCCCATCTTCATCTTCCTTGAGAATTTCAAAAGATTTTCCAGTGTATAATGCTTCAATTTGGACAATAGGAAAATGGGGGGGGGGGATAAGTGTTTCCTAGAGGGTTAACTTAAATATGGGAAGATATGGACTAGAGAGCCATGTTAAGACAGATAGATAAAAGAACCTAGGGGATTCCAGTTTGATAGTTAAAGATAGGTCTGAGAGGAGGTTTGTTCTGATCAGTTATCAAGGGAGGATCATGAGAAACTAAAGTAGTAGGATGATCTGGAGTGGTAGGTGGGATAATCGAGGAAGGAGGGCTTGATGAATGAACATAGGTCAAATTCGAAGGTAAAGAAGCATTGATGATTAAGGTAGATGAGTAGGGGATGGAGATATATTCTACATGAAGAATAGATTTATATATATTTTTCTAATAGACAAGAGAAGATACCGGTTTCCATTATTTAGGAGGGGAAGGGGTGGTTTGGGCATATAGTTATCCAGATCAGCCTATTTAGATAGATACAAAGTACGATTGGAAAGACAGTGACCAAGTTTATAAAAAAATGCGTAGAAAGATGTCTATTCTTCATAACATACCAGTTATATGAAACCATTATTACCACTAACTATCCATATTGAGGAAGGAGGACATGAAGAAACATTCATTTCAATGCATAGATTGATATATATCAACAAGATCCAATAAGAGTGGCCGTATATGATTTAATGAGTTTGATAACTATCCATCCAATAACCATGAGGGAATTTGTATCCATTAGGCGGACGAGTAAAAGTGAGAGTGCAACCCAAAGAGGCATAATCACCATGAGACAATTCTTGTTCATTTGTTGTTGTTCTACTAGATTTATTATAACACCCTACATGAGAATCTCGATGTGCATGTATACTTTATGGTTTGGGAACCAGCCAAGGTCAAAGGTCCTACAACATAATTTTAAGATAGTTATGGTGGATAGGGATAGTGGAGATACCAAAATATTCTATGATATGTTTTGGAATGATTCCTGTTTTATTTATTTTGTAATTTTGTTCATTATATCATTGAATTTTTGAATATAGGGATCTATTTTGACTTGATGTAGTAGATATATTATTCTATATAATATATCATGGGTTGATCTTATTATTATTTATTTCATTATTAAATTACACTAATAGTTATCTGATACTAATTTCATAGTCTTCCAATGGTGTCATTTATCCCCCACTGCTAGTTGACAAGATTTTGTGTTTGGGGTGGCATGCATGAGGTCATGTGGAACCTCTAGAACAGACCATGTCATTTGGGATTGGGGTCTTACAAAATTGTATCAAATCCCCTTTCCAATTTATTTTTTATTCTTTGGGGTTTGGTATAATGTAGATAGGATAGACGAGGTATGGGAGATAAATTTTGACTAGAAAACATGTGTAGTGGGCCATCGAGTTGATAAGGAAGTGGGATTTATTTTATTGGTTGTGTGATTAAAATTTCATTTTGTTCTACTATTATGGTTTATGATATTTTTTAATAGATCGATCAATAATTGTGGGTAAGTTTGTGCATCATGGATAGGAATGTAGGTTCACATGTCATGCTATTATTTTCCTATGATTGATATAGGGTAAAATTAATTAAATGTTAGAAATACTATATTTGGTGTTTACCCAAATACATAATTGGTTATATTTAATTGATTTAACTTGAGAATGATTATGTTCTTCTTATTATGATTTTGGATATCACGTATGTATCAAAGTTTTGTTCTTAAGCCTTGGTAAAGTCTTGAGAGTTCTATGCTAGTGTTTGTGAGTAGTTGTAGGGTGTTTTTTCTAATGTCATGATGTTTTCATGTGCTCCTGTTAATTGAATAATTATTTTAATATTTGATTTTTTTATAATATTTCTGAGTATCTACTTTGGAATTTCAAATAATTTTACCTCATAGACATTCCATGGTACCACTGAGAGATCTGGGTGAGGATTCTCCCATAGTAGGTATTGTTCCTTTGGAGTCTCTAGATTTTTAAGAGGGTTGGGATAAGTATACTCCTGATAACACTCATATGGTTCATGAAACATAGCCTCTTTATCTGGGTTTTTTCTAAGTCGTACTGGTGGGAGGTCGAGGTGACCATCAAGTCGGGTTGATGATGGTGGATATTTCATGGGATTTTTAGATGAAACCCCTCCAGACATCCAGGGCATAAGTTTTCCTCAGGATTTCAATGACTAGATAAAGATTCACAAGGTATTAGTTGAGATTATTGAGAAAATCAATGACTATTATGTGGAGTTGTTGGCATATATGGGATACACGGACCTTCCAAGAGGTGGTGGGTCATTGTATTCCAATCTTGGAGACCTGGAGGGTATGGTGTGGGCTGTTTTCAAGAACCTTTTTTTGAGGAGTTCTTTCAAGATATGACGAGGTTGTATAGATATCAAGAGTTTGCGGAGCTATAATAGGGTATGAAATCAATGGCTGACTATGTGAATTATTTTTTGGATTTGATCCATTTTTCTTGATTATTGGCTAGAAATGAGGCTCAACGGGATAAGAGGTTTGAGATTAGTCTTCTTTTTAAGGATATGAAACATATCTTGAATTATTACATGAACTCATACTCTGTTGTTGTCTATACATATCTCACTATAGAAAAGGTCCCAATAGAGAATAGTTTAATGGGGATTTCTTTCCCTCACAGTAGGCTGAGTGGTATCCTTTTGAGTATTGTTGTAGGGGATTATTCTACTAATAGGAAGAGTAGATCTATGTAAATATTCTAGGGATGTAATATTCATTCAGGGTAGGGAATGATTTAATAAATTATGGTTCCAAGAGGACTCCTCCTATGGGTTTCCAACAAGGTTATCTTTGTAATTACCACATGATGTGTACCAAATCATATAAGGGAGTTTCGTTCTTATGATAGAATGATACATATTTGGTCATTTTGTTCAAAATTTTCCTATTCAGGTGAGGGAAGATGTTTAAGATATACACAACCCTTGAGAGTTTATTTTGGTGGACCATAGTTAAAAAGAAGGGCTATGTATAGGTGGTCTGACTATGGAGCTGGATAAGGGTCTCAACAGTCATAGCAGTAGACACCTTAGTGTTCGGTCCCATAGGCCAATTAAGGATCATAGAGGTAGGTTCATGGATCTAAGGTAGACTGAATTTATGTGTTAGATCTAGTTCCACCAGACAGTGTATATTATACTTTTATAGTTAATGGTATAATTTTGAATATGTGTTTTATCTTTGTTGTTTTTCTGATATAGGATCATCTCATCTATTTATTTCTGTCCAAATTATTTCTAGTTTGGAGTTTCCAACAAATTTCTCCCATGGGTTTTTATATCTTAATACAATTCTCGATGAAAGAGTAGATCAAATTCAAAAGAGTCTAGAGTGTCCCATAGTGGTTTTGAGATATGGGCATCTATGATATTTTATTATTTTTGAGTTAACCATTTTGAGGTCATTTTTGGCAATGATTGGTTGATGTATTTTCAATCTCACATCAATTTCTATTGGATATGTGTGAATTTTACCTCCCATAAGGGAGAGGGGTATGTTTTTTCCAATGAATAGAATATAGAGTATTGTAGTGTAGGAGAAAACCTTATCTATATTGAGGTTATTACAACATAGGTAGTGGGTATGGTACTTAACGTGGGTTAAGTGATAATTCAATACATTTTTCCTCAAGTGTTGAATCGTTACTAGGATGTATTTCTGGAAAATTTATCAAGGATCCATATTTGAAGGGGTCTTGAGTTTGAGATTGAAATTATGTTGGATGAGAAACCTATATCAAATACCCCATATTTTATGGACCCATTTTATTTGAGAAAACTTAAGGGGAATCTTGCTGACCTAGTGGTGAAAGGATTTATTCACTTGAGAAGTTCTCCTTGGGAAGCTAAGAACTTATTTTCTGTAATGAGGATGGATATCTTCAACTGTACATGGATTACAATAAGTTTAAAAACGTGATAGTGAAAATTTGCATCAATTTCCAAGGTTCTATTATTTTTTTGACCTATTGAGGGGAACTTAATAGTTCTCCCAGATTGATCAACAATTAAGCTTCTATAAATAATGCTTTAGGTCCAAAGATATCCCAATGCCTTCATTATAGTGTAGGTATGGGAAGTAATAGTAAATTGTGATTCTATTTGGTCTAAAAAATGTTTTACAAGTGGTCAAGGATACAATGGACATGATTTTTAACCCTTACTTAGACTCCTTCATCATGGTATTCATTGATGATATTCTTATGTATTCATAAACCTTATAAATACACACAATCAATATTGAGATTTTTATTAGTATACTACAAGAAAATAAAAATTATGAAAAGTTTTTCAAGTTTAACTTATGGATCCAGGAGGTATGATCTATTATGTACATGGTTTCTAAGGTGGGAACCTCTATTGATCTGGAGAAGGTGGAGGTAATTTTATCTTAGTATCGAACATGAAATGTTTTTAAAATATATAGTTTTATTATGTTATATGGGTACTAAAAGTGGTTAATTCAAAACATATTTCACTTGGTAGAACCTATGATAGGACAAACTAAGAAAGTGGTCATGTTTTAAGGGACTAGAAGGTGTGAAGAGACCTTTTAAGAGTTAAAAATGAGGTTGAAATCCACTCTGATTTTTATTCTTCTAGACCTCGGGATTGATTACATAGTCTACTATGATGCATAAAAAGTTGATTTAGGGGATATATTGGTGGAGGAAGAATAGATGGTCCCTTATGGGTCTTTTTAGTTACAAACCCATGAGTGGAACTAACCCACTCATGACTTAGAGAGAGGTGTGATGGTCCATGCTTTGAAGTGTTAGAAGCATTTTTTCATTTGTGATGGGTTTTTAATCTACACGAACCAAAAAATATTATGAAATATATTTTATCATTGATAATTGAACTTAAGATAGAGAATTTGGTTCCAATATATTTATACATCCAACATTGAGGTATATATACCCTTGAAAATGGTAATGTAGTCATAGATGCTCTCAGCCGAAAATTATAGGAACTAAGAAAATAGAAATCAGAGGGGTGGAATATTATGACCTTATTAGAATATTGGTAGGTGGGAGTATCTGAGGATCAATGGGTGGTGAAATTCATTCCCATGATCATCACTTCTGCATTAGTGTATCATGTAAAGCCTAACCACGAATATGATTTATATTATCTGGTGATACGAGAGTTGTTTATGGGAGAAAACCCAATTTTGGTATGGTATTTGGATAGGAATGACATGATATATGTTCATGGATGGGAATTGATTCCCAATTACAGAGGGAGTAGTTGATAAGAGACTCTCGTGCCTCATATTAGGCGGTATATCTGGGAACAAACAAGATGTTTCATGATATGAAACACTATTTCTAGTAGTTGGGTATAAATAAGGATATTTTGGGGGGTTTTACTCATTTTGTTACTTATCATAAGGTAAATTCAGAGCACTAGTGACTAGGTGGTTTTCTTCATCCTCTTTTTGGGCTTGTATGGAAGTGGGATAAAGTGGTGATGAAATTATTAATGGGACAGCCCATGACTCTAAGGTGTGAAGATGTTGTGTGGGTGGTACTTGATCATCTAACGAATGTTATAATTTTTTTTACTATTTTAGAGACATAGTATATGGATAATTTAGGTAGGATATATGTGTGGATAATAGCTTCATTTCACGGTGTGGCTATAATTATCATGCCTGATCAGGATGTTTGTTTCACATTGTGGGTTTGACAAGTCCAGTGGAAGGTGACAAAGTCACTGATCAAGATGAGTACAATATTTCCCACATAGATAAATGGGTGATCTTGTAGGATGATACAAATACTTTAGGATATTCTCATATCATTTTTTATCTATTTTTGTGGGCCATGGGATGACCATTTGTATTTGAGAGAGGTTCCATACAATAAAAACTTTAAAGGTTCCATTTAAAGGGATATTTTTAGGATATTTATGGTCAACCATTTTACTAACTATTGTGTTGGATTTATGTGGGAAAGTCAATAGTAAACTATTCACACATGGTATCAGATACTTATGAATGGGTTCAGTTAATTTGGTAATGTTTGGTTACCACGCAGAGTAAGAAATATTCATATATAAAGGTGATAACATTTGGGGTTCATCATGGGAAACTGGGTATTCTTTTGGGTACCACTTTAGTTGGTAAGTTAAAATTTTTGGAATAAGGGGTAGATAGTGCCTATGTTTTTTGGTCAATTTGAGATTGTGTAATGGATTGGGATAGTGGATTACCAGTTGGATCTTCCACCATCAAGGAAGGAATGACGTGTTTAATGTTCCATAGCTCTGGAAGTGAGATCTGAACCCTACGCACATAATTGATTATGATGATATCAAGTTTAAGGTAGAAGATTCATTTGATGAATGTTTGATATAGAATGTTGACCAGATCAAGAAGGTATTTCACTGAAAGGAATTTCCTCCTATCTAGGAATTATTGTAGTATAAACAGATCCATGATGAGACTTGGGATCATGATTCAGATTTAAAGAAGTAGTGGTTGATTCTATTCATCTAGGACCCCTCTAAATTATTCTTAAGGATAAAAAGTACCTAGAGGGGGAGTTTATAATTCTCATCATGTTTGTAATGAATCAGAACCTGATTCCACTAAAAATTTCCATGATCCCAATTGGAAATATGGACTCAAGTGCATCTCCCCATATGGTAGAGGTTTCCAAGTAGTAGTGAGGTTCTAAGCAGGTGATAGTGGGGAGACTATAACCTCATTTTAGAGTTGCGTATTTGTATTATAAATAAATGACTAAAATTAGTGAAATATAATAATAAAAACTGAATGTAAAGGATGGAAAACTCCAATATATAGATATGTATGCATGTATAGAAAATGATACAAGATAAATAGTAATCATACAATATGTAAAATACACAATACAATACTACAATAATAAAATGAAACAAAATCACCATGGATGATCTCCACGAGTATCTCATGCCCTAGATTGTTTATGTGTTCCTAAATCCTAGTTACCAGTAAAATAATGCAAGTAAGATTCCATGTTTCAGTTAAAAAAAGGTCAACTCAGGTAACCTAATGCAATGGAATCCCGAGAAGGGTGTGAGATGTAATCCCTGTAGGAAACCATCCAAGGTCTATTCAATCTAGTTAGAGAATATATATATAAAAATAGTGTTCAAGAATCTAAAACAATTAATCAAATCAATTATACCAAGGGTCATCACCATAACAAAAAAAAATTAACATCACCTCAAAATGTGGCTCAATTAATTTGCCAAACTTATAAGGCTTTCCTCTAAACAAATCATGTGGGATTTTAAATACAATATCATCACATTCTTAGAAAAGAAATTACATGGAATGTTTCTTGGGTCATGGAATCCATTTCCTATCATTTAACCATTCAATTCACAATTTACATAAGAACCCTATTTGAATCTATTTCAACTACACTTTATAAATCAAATAACATTTAATCAAAATCATTTAACATTCCAAGGTCAACAATAATGAAATCCAATTCAATCTCCACTCAAGTGGTGGCTCATGGAATTGGCTATGCTTAGAAGGATTTCCACATAACTACTCACATGGTCATTTAATTATAATGAGAATACCACCCTTAAAAAACTATCACATGGCATAGAATCCACTTAAATCAAATGGTAATATCAATAAAAATATAAATTCATGTTTACTCAAGCATTTACATAACTTGGTCCAAGGGCCATTTTCATATATCCCTTCCCATTAATCAATCCAAATTTGAATTCAATTAAAATTTATCTTTAGAAACCAAATCATTAATTTTATTTACAATTCATTTCATACATCACATACCAAAAATGGTGAAAAAGGAAAATCCCTAAGGTATCCAATTACAAGGACACCCATAGTGACCCATCCATATCACAAACACACCCAAAGGGGTGTTTCCACTTAATTAAAGGTTCCCATCCTATAAACAAACATAAAAAGCATATTTAATCACAAAGGACATATAAAAAATTCAATTTAGGAATTTAAACTCATTTAAAGGTTCCACCAAAGAATTGGGTGTGTGGAACAACAACAATATATATAACCAATTTAATTAAAACAAAAATCAGGATACCAACTACCAAAGATCTGTAGTGGATAGATCGTCCGATATCTGCTCATCATTCGACTCATATTGAGAGACAAATGAAGAATAGACAAAGAAACTAAAAATATGGAAAAAGATCCTAAACCTAAATAGGCAATAAATTACCATACTAAACAAGGAAAAAATAAAAAATAATAAATATCTTACTGATAAAGATCTATAGATACATATGATTCTAGATTCAGATGAAATATGAAGAATTTATCTCAAATCTGAGAATAGTCACCAAGAGGAGCTTTAAAAAGGATAAGTTGCTATATGGGAGAGGAAGAAAATAGAATATTAGGTTTAAAAATAATTTAAGGAGAAATGGTCATTTTACCCAAAATATACAGGTTTCGTAGTTTGGATAAACCATGTTCTAGCCACGTGACACCATTTCCATAAGAAGAATCCTTGAATGGTTTGTCTCGTGTTATTAGCCTAACCATGCGCAAATCATGTGATGAATAGTGTGAATGTACTACCTAGGTGGAACTAACCATAAATTATAGGTGCATGGTTTGGTAAAATCGTTCACAAACCATGAAAAGAACATTTTCTCCATTGATCAAGGCTACAGAGTTTTATTCTAGGGCCACACGGTTTCAGACAAACCATGTTCCCTCTACAGATCCTCAAAACTTCGGATTTCCAGCCCTGATGATCCCAAAACATGATGAGATACCAAAGGGACCTCTCCGGACATTACCTATGTCCAAAAACAACACATTGAAGTGTTATAAATCTTAGTATTATGTTCTGAATCATGGTTTACAAAAGGAACCAACCAATAATCACCAAAATTTAAATTTAATTGGAATTCCATCCACTAAAAAAACATGGGGCATTACAAACTCCCCACCTAAGACCTTATCATATTCATGAATACTTAGGGAAACAATCAAAACATCACCCAATCTACATGGTATATGATGTCTCATTCAAATTTTAACGTCGCATTTCTAAATCCAAACAAACCTCAAAGAATTTCTTAATCCAATGACACTTAAGCCGTCAAAACTGGATCCAATGCTCTATTTATAGCTGAAACATTAAATGTGTACTTACCCAAGCCCTCTTAACTAAATACATGATCACATAATATTCTCTTTAAACAGTATCTTATTGGTGCTCCCCACTAAGGTTCTTAGCATTTAGTGGCCAATTAAATACCGTTAATCCTCTATCATTACAATTTCCTTAAAGAACACATACTAAAAATTATAGCAATGCTTCTCCCAAGATTTATATAATTGGAAAAGCATGATTACATCTGAGGTTGTAACAAATACCTCACTGAAAGGAAACATTTGAATATCGATTGACCAAAAAAGCCAGTCTTGATCTTTTTAGGATGACATAGATGACTTTTACACTACACTCACATTAAACTAGAGATGTGCCATAAAATGGTTCTATCCGACCATATACATGGAGCAATAAGGAAAAAGTCTAGCCACTACTGGATAATCCTTAATAAGATGCCTAACATGGATGGATAGATAAAATTTCAAGAAAACAACAACACCTTCTTAAAAGGAAATTTTTATATACAATGAACACTCTCACTGAATCCCATACCTAACTCACAGTTATATTTCTAGATTAAACCATCATATGGCCATGTAAACCGTCGTGCCGTAGAAAAAATACATGTGTACCAAGATCCAGACCACTAGAATCATTAACTTTGAAACATCACCCTGAGCCTAACTACTAGTTAGGGATAACCACAATTCATTTGTTAGAGTATGAGGAATTATCCAAAGGTAGTCCATACTCCATGTCTACAAGTGAGACATTGGTACAAGACAAGACATCCATATCAGAAGATTGGATGATCCTAGAGCGACATCCTCCAAGAAGTCACCTCAATGGAAATAGAGGTTTACCAAGAGTCCATAAAATGTGTTTGTACATAGAAACCCATGTATCACTCCAAAAAAACTAAGCCTCAAAAGAACCACACATCCCGTGTACAAAACACATAGAAATATCAAAACAATACCACAACATTTAAAACATTAGTGAGATGTAAGAATGATGCTCTCTTAGTGAATCCAGGATGATAACAATAAAGGGTAAATTCCTATCTAGTTAGAAAGAGTACACTAATATGATACCCAAAATCACCAAGAATATTAATCGAACCACGACTGGTCGACTTATTTAGAGGAAGCTTAGCTTCACCTTCTGACGCATCATCAATAGAACCATGATACCTATACCACCTGAGGAATTAATGATCATTAAAAATTTATCATTGAAATATAATCCTGATTAACGATGTTTCTCAATATTTGTTTATAGATAAAACCACATCAACTTCATTCTACCGAGAAAACCCTGACACGTTTCAATCCTTATCATCCTCACAAGAATTTAAAACTGTAACAACCATTTCCAAATGGTCCCCCCTGGCAGTGATTATCCTACTTGTAAGGGCATGATTTCACTAGAAATAAAACAACACTCTCCACCTTAGGAGTGTCCTAGTTTTCTAAAGGAAGAAGATACCAACCACTAACAATCACACTAGATCATGAACTCCTCAAACAGACGTGTGATGCCCCTACACGTCATGATCACAACGTCAAAACATTTTTCATGGAAAAAATAAATCTGTCTGGAATGCCAAAAAACCTATGTATTTAGAATGTCCTATCAATAATTGGGACAAACTTTATTCCTATAAATCTCAAGACACTATACTTCGTAGATGAACCAATAATTCCCTCAACAGTGAAAGGCTCAATGATTTCACCAAAATCAACCAATTTATTTCAGCATTTAGTAACTCTATATGAACCATTTATATCGATGAATATTACCCCATGATTTATATGTTAGGTGATAGAACCTAGATAATTTCCATAGGCTTTCCTCCCTTTGAATCCATGTATCATGTGGTTCACATAGAAAACTGGATCAATTTTCATCATCATACAACTGTAAAACAACTGAAGACCTCCTGAGTAACCCAGGAAAGAAATATGTTCATGAGAACTAGTATGTGGAAAAACATTCCCAAGGATTATCTAACTTGATAAAACTGAGGATCACTTGATTCTCACACCCATAAAAAGGTTCAAACATAAAATGGCCACCCATCCAAACAAGGGTGTTGTTTAAGAGGTAATCATCCTACAAAGGGACAATGACACCTGAAAGGCACCGTGTGTTAGAAGACTCACGATATTAGAAAGGAATTTAAATAGGATGATACCAACCATGGTAAATCCCCTTAATAAGAATAAGTTTCAAACCTATCACTAGGTCATGATAAACATATTTCCTTAGGTTTAAGAGCCTTTCATTTAATCTATTGTTAAAAATAATAAACCTATTGATAAACGCTCATATATTCGTTCCAAGGCATACCATAAGAAACATTTAAACTACCATTACACAAGGGTTTAAAGAAAATACACAACTATAGGGCCCATTTTTAAGGTCATTACATTTATTTACATTCAATCTTTAAACATTTAAAGGGTTTAAAACTAAGCATAAAAAACTAGTTCGTAAGGCATAAGAACTGGGTACCTTATTTAATTAATTGATCAAAGAAAAAGAAGAGAATATTATCCAACTTCCTTTTTAAACATTTAAATATTTTTATACATACCTTCATAATTAATACATTTATAAGATAAATTCATTTTAAATCATAGCAGATAAGGTGACCTATAAGGGTCCCATTAAACCAGCATGGTTTCTTTATAGAGAAACCCAATAAAAACTATTAAATTTTTAAATATTTAAAACACCCTAAGTGGGTTATCTCATAAAAACATGTCCCAACTGACCTACTTGGGACCAGTTGCTCATTTAGAAAAGTAATCACAAGATGTTATAAAGGAAACCATTCATTCAGATCAAATTTAAATAACTTTCTCACTTTAACCACTTCAACATATACCATATGACCATATATATAATGGCTCAATTCTATGGGTGTCCATCCGCCAATCAATAAAGATCCCATACACTCTAAATGATGGAATTTGGTTCCCATTTTAATCAAACCAATTCACTTTAACATGTGATATTTAGATTCCTTTTACATTTTAACAAGATTCTATAAACATTTATAAAGGTCTAGAGATGGTTTGAGTATATGGGTTTCCCTTTCTAAATTATAAGGGGACCATAAAACACAAAATTAAAAACTAAGTCCCATACAAATCGTAAATAATAGGTTCGACCCATGTAATCATTTACATTTATAAAAAATACTAGCATGTTATCGAAAGTATTAAAAAGTAGAAACATGATAAATAAATAGATAGAATGGAATATAACTACATAAACATGGGAGTAGTTTAATGTAACCTCCCAGTTAATTATAAAATAATAAATTTTCATATAAATAATTATGAATTAGATATTAATTTTTTTCATTAATAGAGATTCTATTTCCGATAGCGTACTCGACACGTAACAACATGTTTCTCTGAAATCTTAAGTTGCACACAACACTGAGTTATACTGAAAAAATAAAATAATATTATTATTATTAGTTTAAATGTTAGTTAATTCCTAGCCGTTGTATTGTAAAGAATGAATATAAATAACTAAAATATTATTAGAATGTTTGTTAAAGGTTTTTACATTTATCCAATAAATTTTAGAGGCATAAAATGAGAAGAAATTCAATTTTAAACATAAAATACTCTAATATTTTTAAAAGGTAGTTTTATTGAATTTTGATGGTGAACAATATTTGAATATAGTTTTGGTCTCTTTTATATGTTATATTTGAAAAAACAAACTTCTTATTCTGAATCGGGAAATCAAAATTTATTTTGGTTGAATTTTGGGTATTTTTCTAATAAAATTCATATTTTAATGAATAGTGAAAAATATTGTATTTTAATACAAAACTTATTTTTCATAAAATTTATTTATATATTTAAATTATACTTTTAATTGTTTTAAATGTTTAATTGGATTAAGTTTTAATAATTTAATCAAATTATGGTCATTTGAATTAATTTCACATTGAAATTTGGTATAAACATGTGTCAATCTTTTGACGGTGTTTACTTTTTAATAACTCGTTTTCTTATTTTGGAAACGTTATTTAATATTAAATTAATTACTAAAACTTATGTATTTTGAATTTAAAAAAATGGATTCCATATTAGGAATTAGAATGTATAAATTTTGTAAATATGTACCTTTTATTTTTGGACATTATGAATAGTAACTTCAGTAATTTTTTTATTTTCCTCGATTAAAGGGTAAATAAGATAAATAAGGGTAAAAATAATATTGAAATAATATAAAAATATGATAACATATGTACTAATATTATCTTATGATTTATGGGTTACTAAAGAAATCCTCAGGATAAAATTTTGGCATTTGGGAGCCACTTGAGTGAGATAATGACATGTTTTAATAATTAATTTAAAGTAAATAGAAATTCAAAAAAACATGTATCTTCTTAATAAAACAATTTTAATACAGGGTTATATAACTTATATTTTTTACTATAAGTATTAATTATAAATATAAATATATTTTCTACATCATGGTATTTTATTTATAATTTTGATTCATTAAGTAAATAAATTTATTTATGACACAATGATTATATAGTGATTGCTTTATTAAGGAAAGATTCAAATAAATGATATTATAAATATTAGAGTAAATGTAATTTTATAATGTTTTTTCCGTAAACGAATTTTATGGATTATTATGACATGTTATCTTTTATTTAATGTATAGTTTTTAAATTAATAAAGTTTTTATGACTTAAAAAATCAATTACTAAATAACATCAAAATTGACATAAATTATATTTTAAGACAAATACTATTTTATTAAATGATATAAAAGTCATAAAAATATAATATTCAACCGAATGACTTAAATAATGTTAATAATGTCATTAATGATCCACTTGATGTTATATTTTCATTTTGTAGTAACTATATTAATCAGAGTGCAAAAATACAAGAAGACATGGTAAGAGTTAATTTATTTTACAAAGGGTTAAATACAAAAGATAAGGTTTAATTTGTGACCTAAACTTGCCTAAAACCCATTTATAGAGTATTTAGACCCAAAATAATCTTATCCTTTAAATATATCACTTTTTAGATATTATAAATCGAAAATAAATTTATAATAAAATAAAATTTCACGACATTCCTAATGTTCCCCTCCCCGTCTTATAAAAGGCCACCACCTCTACCCATTTAATCGTACAAATCAATCCCCTTGGATCATCCAAATCCAGATAAAATAATCTTCCAACATCCCTACATTACTCATAGAATCCTTAACTTGGGAAGAAGACAATTCAAGAAAGCCTTTTGGCTGAAATCAAAAGGAGTTACCAGATTTAGAGGTAACGTCTTATCTAAAGCTCATTTCCATTATTTTCCTTCTTCAAACCCTATGATCTTATTATTATACAATTAAATAACAACACTAGTATTCTAAATATTATAAGACTTTGTTATTCTTTGATTTTTTCCTACACTTACAGACACCTTTATCTAATAGATATAGAACATACAATTTCTATGTCCGACGAACTACAGCCTCACGAAACAATGATTGTTCAATTTTCTCCAGACACCACTCAGGGTGGCCATTATGATCGAACAATATTTATATATGATATATATTATATTTAAATTGTCTCTATATTTATTTAATCTTTATCTACAACATACCTATAATCTTTCCATAATGTGTAAATACGATAAATTCATTTGAGGAAGTGTGGACTACCGCCCACTCAATTTGATATGAATCATTCATTCCATACGTGGAATGTATAAAGGATGGTGTTAATGAACTTATGTAACATATATATTATACTATAATTATAATATACCTGTGTATCATTTATTTTTCATTCCTTTAGTATGAAAAATAAATGAAAGTTGCATTCACACGTATGTACGACCTACCGTCTCCATAAACAGTGCATTTCATTTCTCATCTCAAAATGTTATGGAATCCTATAAATCTATAGTAATTAGATATATATGATATTTAAATCAGGAATATCATTCTGGAGATAATGGAATTCTGACCACATGGATAATTTTTATCAAAACAATTTCATTTTTGACTCAAGTACCAAACATCGACAAAACATCCAATATGAACTCAAATAATTTAATTATTGCTATAACATTGTAAAAAGTAATAAAAAATGAATAATAAAAATTAAAGGGTTATAAATAAAGTAAATATTAACCTTATTTTATTATTCAGGAATATAAATAATGAACGATAAAAGTGGGATTTGAGGTAAGGGAATTTCTAAACTCAATTTCCACTCATTGAGTTTTACACATACTTCGTTGATTATATTATTCCAAGATTATCTGTGGAATAACTATTTATTTATTTATGTTATAATTTTAACTTCCATTTGTGTGGATATACTATTTCTACACATTATAGCCCCATTGATAAATTCTTATGTCGTTTATACGAACTTTGTAAGGGAAATATTAACTCAATCTAATTTCATCAAGTTAAATATCCATGTATTTGGTTTTTTTTTCAAGAATATGTGTGAATGAATGACCGCGTTGTCGTGACACGTCAAATTGATTATATTTTTAAGGTTGATTTATAGTCTATGTTAAACCCTAGGTTGTCTCTCAAGGAGCGTTGGTAGGTTTAGAGTGTGTATTTTTAATAAAAATGACTAAGAGAGGGGGTGGTTTTGAAAACAGTTTAAAACAATGACTTAGTTGAAATAGCATAAAATATGAGTGACCAAGTGGATTTTGAGAAATATGAGATAAAAGGGTCGATGTGATTTCACTACACACATATCAAGTTCATTGTTCATAGAGATTCATCTTGGGTTTAGAGTAATTCTTTGGTTGTAATTAATTGGAATCCCGATTAATTCCTAAGATTTTATTTCAATGATTTAAGGACCAAACCTTGATGTAACAATCGTATTGTCAAGGTCCAGTACTTATGAATGGAATAAGAGCATCCAAATCATATTTAAATCTCGATAAGTTGGGTATTAAAAGTATTCTTTTGATGTCCAATCGGAACAACACAAGTCACGCACTCAAAACCTCACACCGATCAGTTAGAAATTAAGAGCATAACACTCGCATGTATCAAATCAAGCATTAAAATCTGAAATAAAATAAGATACATGGAATGAAATGTTTAAACACCCAAATTAATCTAAACCAGTAGCTATTTTATGCATCAGAACTCCCTTGACATGTGTGTAGCTCCCTCACAACGAACACCCAACTTTTAGATCGACATCGGGAGGAGGAGGAATCTCGGGTTGAACTCCTTCTTCATTGTTGATCCCCCTATGAGGATAGGGGCCTCCAGAACCTCCAAGGTGATTAGGAGACTCCTATAGGACTCCAAATTGGCAGCACTTCACTCCTTGGCCGAACTTACAAATGAGGAGCCCAAGGTACCCTTTTATAGGAAATGTGGGAGGTGGTTTTGGGCACACAGATTTCATCAATCCACTTGCACGACGTGTTTCGGCCTTTAGACAGTCTTATCTTGATTTGGAGAAAATAGAAAATGTGGCCCTACCTCGTGAATGTCTCCACTGAAATTTTTGCACCGTTTGGAAAACTACAGCTCAAAATATTGATAAAATACAGAACACCTCATTTGACTTGGTCCAAATTCAGTGGCTTGGACAGATCAGTTCGGATGGGCCCCATACAAGCCGAATCAGGATTGGGTTCCTTCATATGAAATGTAGCCTATTGAATTTTGGACAGGACCACAATAGTTCATCCCATTTGGATGCATGGATTTTGTGTATTATTCAAAACAGTGGACAGATGTCCATGGATCCATGCAATTCTGGACCAGTTTTCTTTCACTTCATCAAGGGCCCTCCAAATCACCTCCACCTACATTGTAATTTTCAAAACAAGTATCATTTACCTATTTAATAGTGATAAACACAAAATTATTGAATCAAACATGAAGTACAATTTGATAATATTTTTATAATTTTTAATACAAAATATGTTTAGCACAGCGGTGTAAGGGTGAAAATGAAATAGTGAATCGTGGTACGATCACACCCCCACACCTAAACATTTGCACTCATGGGAAAAGTCATATATCCAAATACATTGATGCATATATATATATATATATATATATATTTCCAACATCCTGAAGATTTATCATTTGAGGAAATTTTATTTAAAGTAAAGTGATCAATGCACGAACCACACCAAGGAGTTATTCCTAGTGAAAATAGAAAAAGATGTCTCATAAATCATATCATAGCGAAATTCAAAAAGATTCATGATACCCAATTGAAAAAGGAATTCATAAGTAAACCATGACACTAACTATCCATGTGTGTGTGTGGAAACCATTCCATGCTATTCTTTCCACTTTCTATCTAATAAATATATGTTATTTTAACATTTTTCAGCTTAAATGATTTGTCACCGAACCTGTCCTACATCCTTTGCAATCATATTTCATGACCCACTCATTTAAGCATTCCTAGAAGTCAAACCATAAGTTCCCAACCAAGATATCCCCATATGTTTCACATTTCATCACTCCCCTCATTTTTTTTGACGTTGCAATTGGAACAAATCTCACACTCATCTCTCAACCCTTGTTTGATCTCCTCACGACACCAATTGCAATAGTTATAACAAGATCAATGGTTTAGGAGGAGTGGTTTTTGACCTGCCCAAGACACAACAAATATTTGTTTAGGGCGTACAACAATCGAACATTAGGTACACACGCATAGGTCAATCTGGTACAGTAATGAAATAGATCGGATAAGGAACGAACATATGGAAATATCATTTAAAGCTGAAAAATATTAACACAACATATATTTACCTTATATTAAGTAAGAAATAATCACACTTTGTGGTTTGGTGCAAAAATGTTTGGAGATATTAGTGACACAGTTTTCCCAAAAACTACTCACACAATGGACATCAATCATCTCAAAGGTTTCACATAGATACAACCATTTATATCATTGATAGAAAACCAATTCACTAAAAATCACTCCCTGATGTTAAATTCATACAAATATTCTTTTTAGCCTTTGTTATGGTATTTTTACATTCCCCACTCTATGGTCGCCACATCATGGAATTTCGAAATTGTTGATGGGGAAAAATGAAAATACCATAATGAAGGAAAAAAAGAGAAAAAAATATGGAGAAAACGATGAAAATTCCTAACTAACCCAGGAAAGTATCCACCCCCCACACCTAGAGAATGCAGTTTCCTCACTGTAATAAAAGAGATTGTGGGAAGGAATGATAAAACCTGGTGAGTGTTATTCATAGACCGCTTCTTGAACATGGTGTTCCTCCATTGGGGACTCCGCAATGGCTTCATGGAAGTGCTTTAGCCGCTGCCCATTGATAGTGAAGGTTTCCTTGGTGTCTTCATTTTGAACCTGGACAACACCAAATGGAGAGACATTAGTAACAATGTAAGGTCCAAACCAACGGGAACAAAGCTTACCAGGGTGCAACTTTAGCCTTGCATTATAGAGGAGGACTTTCTGCCCGATGTGGAATTGACGATGAAGGATGAGACGGTCATGGGAAGCCTTGGTTCACTCCTTATAAATTCGAGAGTTCTCATATGAATCTCTTAGCATTTCCTCCAACTCCTGAATCTGCAACTTCCTTTGAATACCTACACCAGAAAGATTAGAATTACATTGTTTAATATCCCAGTAGGCCCGGTGCTCTCCCTCAACAGGGAGGTGACAACTCCTCCCAAAAACTAGCCGATATGGTGACATGCCCATTGGAGTTTTGAATGTAGTACGGTAATCCCATAATGAATCATCGAGTCTAAGACTCGAGTCTTTTCTGTTTGGCTGAACCGTTTTCTCAAGAATCTGTTTCACCTCTCTATTTGATACTTCGGATTGACCATTTGTTTGTGGGTGATAAGCAGTAGACACTCGATTCCCAACCCCATACCGGCGCAAAAGAGATTGCATTGTGCGGTTGCAGAAATGAGAAACCTGATCACTGATGATAAACCTAGGTAATCCAAACCTACAGAATATTTGGGTTCTCAAAAATTCCACAACTGTCTTGGAATCATCTGTCCTCATGGCTCGTGCCTCTACCCACTTTGAAACATAATCCACTACCAGAAGAATGTAAAGGTTCCCAAATGAATTGGGGAATGGTCCCATAAAGTCAATTCCCCAAACATCAAAAATGTCATGGAAGAGTAAGGGTTGTTGAGGCATCTCATTTCTTTTAGAGACATTCCCTATTCTTTGAAAGCGAGGACAAGATTTACAAAATTCATGGGCACCCCTAAACAATGTGGGCCAAAAGAGACCGGAATCTAAGACCTTGCGAGCAGTCCGTTGGGGACCAAAGTGGCCCCCACAAGCAAGTGTGTGGAAGAACCTAAGGACAAACTGAAACTCACTATCGAGAACAGAACGCCTAATAACTTGATCACTACATGTGCGCCAGAGGTAGGGGTCATCCCAAATGTACCAACAAGACTCATGTTTTAGACGGTCGGCCTGGTTTTTGGTGAAATCAGCAGGAATGCATGACGCTACCAAATAATTTACAATTTCAGCATACTAAGGAATAACATCTTGCACTCGGTACAATTTCTCATCAGGAAACAATTCATTTATGGGAATAAAGGTGGATGATTCAATGTCCGAGGATGGGAGAATCCTACTGATATGGTCAACAACCACATTCTCTGCTCCTTTTTATCCCTAATTTCAAGATCAAATTCTTGAAGGAGGAGCATCCAGCGAATGAGACGTGGTTTGGATTCCGGTTTCTTAAGGAGATACCGGAGGGCTGCATGGTCTGAGAACACAATGACTTTGGACCCTAAAAGGTATTACCTGAATTTATCCAAGGAAAACACAATGGCAAGAAATTCTTTTTCAGTTGTGCTGTAGTTTGCTTGGACAGGGTCCAAAGTACGTGAGGCATAGGCAATGACATGTGGAGCTCGATTGACCCTTTGTGACAAGACTGCCCCAACTGCATAGTTAGAGGCGTCACACATGAGCTCAAATGGTAAATCCCACCGAGGTGGTTGGATTACCGGGGGTGACGTGAGACTCCATTTTAACTTATTGAAAGCTTCGTCACATTTTTTTTATCAAAATCAAATTCTTTTTCTTTTTGGAGTAATCGGGAGAGGGGGAGTGTAATTTTACTAAAGTCACGAATGAAACGACGATAAAATCCAGCATGACCCAGGAAAGACCACAGATCCCGAACATTTTTAGGGAATGGTAGGGAGGAAATGATATCTACTTTTGATTTTTCCACTTGGATACCTTCCCCAGAAATGACATGTCCCAAAACTATGCCTTGTCGCACCATGAAATGGCATTTCTCATAATTTAATATGAGATTCTTTTCAATACAACGATGTAGGACAGAAGCAAGACTACTCAAACATTCATCAAAAGAGGATCCATAAACAGTAAAATCATCCATAAAAACCTCCATGCAATTCTCTAGGTAATTCGAAAAAATACTAACCATACATCGTTGGAAAGTACCTGGAGCATTGCACAGACCAAATGGCATCCTTCTATAAGCAAATGTACCAAAGGGGCAAGTAAAGGTTGTCTTTTACTGGTCCAATGGGGAAATATGGATCTGAAAGTATCCAGAATACCCATCATGGAAATAGTAATGGGACTTCCCTGCTAGCCTCTCTAGCATCTGGTCAATGAATGGAAATGGGAAATGGTCCTTCCTAGTGTGTTGGTTTAGTCGGCGATAGTCTATACAGACATGCCAACTATTTTTCACACGAGTTGGAAACAATTCATTGTTTTCATTTTTAACTACATTAAGGCCAGTTTTTTAGGAACTACTTGAACAGGACTGACCCATTGGCTGTCAGAGATAGGGTAAATGATTCCAGCAGCCAACAATTTTGTTGCTTATTTTTTAACAACATCAAGTAGGTTTGGGTTCAGTCGACGTTGTGACTGCCTCACTGGTTTAGCCTCATCATTTAATAAAATATGATGTGTACAAATTGATGGTCTAATGCCAGGAATTTCAGAATGTGTCCATCCCAAAGCTTGTTTATACTCCCTCAAAAGATCAAGCAATCGCAATTCATGCGTAGGAGGGAGTGAACTAGCAATGATGACGGGAAACTTGTTTCCATTCTCAATATATGAGTATTTTAAATCTTGAGGCAGTTGTTTCAGTTCCAATTCTGGAGGATTTTGGATTGACGGAAGTGTGTGTGAAAGTGAGAAGTCACTGATCTCATCTAACTGCTCAATGGTAACATCCTCAGATGAGGAACGAGCTTTTACAAGCGTATCAGTATCATTGATGGTCATGTGATCCTCCGTGTTCAAGAAATCATCAATTAACAAACATTCATGACATTTCTCTAGACCGCTACAACAATCAATGCATGATTCATTACCTAACATTTTAATCAATGAATAAAACTCAGAAAGGGGATCAGGTGAATGAAAATAAGTTGTTTCAGGGGAAGGGAGAACATCAATTGAATTGACACAGAGAGAGGAGTGTTCTTCTGAGGGGTGCTTCATGGCATCAAGGATATTGAAGTGGACAATATTACCACCAAACTCCATAGATAATGTACCATTATGGACATTAATTATGGTTTTGGCGGTTTTCAATAAAGGTCTCCCCAATATAATTGGGTCATGTCCATTCATCCTATCATCTTCCATTTTAAGCACGTAAAAATCAGCAGGAAAAATTAAATTTTGCACCCTCACAAGAACATCCTCTAGCACACTAGAGGGGTGTTCCGTACTCTGATTTTCTAGCTGAACAACAATACCAGTGGGCTTCAGTTCACCGACCTGCAACGAAGAGTAAATAGAGTGAGGCATCACATTAATAGAAGCACCCAAATCAAGCATAGCATTGAAACATGAATACTCCTCTATGGTGCACGAAATCGAGAATGTCTCAAGATCGTTGAACTTGGTGGGAAGTGATGGTTGTATCAATGCTGAGACATTCCTCCCCAGGCTCACCTTCTCATCACCACGAATCCTCCTTCGGTGTGTACACATCTCCTTCATAAACTTTGCATATCTTGGAATTTGCTTCACAGCATCAATCAAAGGAATGTTAACCTGTACTTTCTTAAAAGTTTCCAAGATTTATTTATCAAGTTCAGTTTCATTTTGTTTCCTTGGATTTGCAGCCCTTTGAGGAAATGGAAGAGGAATGGTTGGGATAGGTGGATTATAAACAGCCATAGTCTTTCCTTTGGAAGGGCTTCTCTCAGGAAAAGGGTTTTCTTATCTTGGACCATTTTCAGCAGTTGGGATGGTGGTTTCCTTTGGATGGGAGGACTCTAATAGAGGGGTCATTTGGATTTTGAGTTGTGTACCACTCCTAAGGGTGATGGCACTAACATTTCCTTTATCCCTATGGTTTACTACTGGTTGAGATGGTAGTTTACCCGACCCATGACTTTGGATTTCCCGCACTGAGTTGGCAAGTTGGCCTAGTTGGGTCTTTAGGTCTTGTATGGATTCTTGGGTGGTTTGTTGGAATTAGATATTATTGGCAGCCATTTGCTTCATCATATCTTCTAGGCTAGGCTCGGTTTTTGGAGGGGATGGTTGGAATGGCCTTTGTGGTGGTTGAGGATTTCTAGGTGGTGGTGGATGACTACTCTGACCCTGTAGGTTCCATTGTTGTTGAGGTTGGTTTGAATACCATCCTTGCCTATAGGATTGGTTGTCATTCCACCCTTGGTTGGATGGATAGTATGGTTCTTGCCTAAAGGGTTGGTTAAAGGGGAGTCCTGGAAATATTGCCTCACAACTCTCAGAAGTTTCTCTCAATTGAGGACATTGGTCAGAATAGTGGGTGTCAGAAAAGCAGATTCCACAATGGATGGGAGGAGGAGATTGAGATTTCCCTTGGGAGAGAGCAAGTTTTCGTAGAAGGGTACTTACCTCTTCAAACTTCATGTCCACCTTCTTCTCAAACTCAGTACTTTGCACCTCATGGACACCTCGAATGGGTACACTGGACCTTGAATTGAATTGTTGAGTGTTCTGTTCCATGGTCTCAATTAGGGTCCTTACAGCAATTGGGGTTTTATCCACTAGTGCACCACCTGTAGCAGCATCAATCATGTTTCGATCAATAGGGATTAAACCTTCATAAAAATACTGAATTAAAAGTTGATCACTTATTTGGTGATGTGGACAACTTGAACATAACCTTTTAAAGCGTTCCCAATATTCATGTAATGTTTCCCCTTGAGATTGTCTTATACCACATATTTCTTTCCTTATAGTTGCAGTTCGAGAGGCTGGGAAGTATTTTTCAAGAAAAATGTGTTTCATGTCTGCCCAGCCCCTAATTGGTGAATTGACATAGTATAACCAATATTTTGCAGTGTATTATAATGAGAATGGGAATGCCCTAAGATTCACTTGTTCTTCATCCACATTAGTAGGTTTTATGGTTGAACACACAGTATGAAATTCGTTTAAGTGCTTATGAGGGTCTTCTCCAGGCAACCCATGAAATCTTGGTAATAAATGAATTAAACCAGATTTTAGTTCAAAATTGGGTGCCTCACCTTGTAATTGAATGTAAGTGGGTTGGATATCAACATCAGGTGAGGTTAGTTCTTTTAGTGTTCTATTATTTTCATCCATGTTATACAAGTTATGTTCAATTTTAACTTTGGTTTCAGAAGAAGAAGAAGGATCAAGAAGAATTTTAAGATTTGGTGTCTCTTCCTTCAAAGTGTGGTCTTGTATGTCTCGGTTTCGTTGATGTAGGATCCTCTCCGGTTCGGGCTCGAAAGTTTGTAGGTCTCCCGGAGTAGAATGCATCATACAAAGAACCTACATAATAAATAAATTAGAACACGAAAACAAATGCAAAGGTAGAAGATAAAACAAACAAATATTCACAAAAATTACAAAACTTTTATCAAAAACACACACAAAAAACCAAAGCGCTCCCCGGAAACGGTGCCAAAATTTGACCGCATTGTCATGACAGGTCAAATTGATTATATTTTTAAGGTTGATTTATAGTCTAGGGTAAACCCTAGGTTGTCTCTCAAGGAGATTTGGTAGGTTTAGAGTGTGTATTTTTAATAAAAATGACTAAGAGAGGGGGTGGTTTTGAAAACAGTTTAAAATAATGACTTAGTTGAAATAGCATAAAAGATGAGTGACCAAGTGGATTTTGAGAAATATGAGATAAAAGGGTCGATGTGATTTCACTACACACATATCAAGTTCATTGTTCATAGATATTCATCTTAGGTTTAGATTAATTCTTTGGTTGGAATTAATTGGAATCCCGATTAATTCCTAAGCTTTTATTTCAATGCTTTAAGGACCAAACCTTGATGTAACAATCGTATTGTCAAGGTCCAGTACTTATGCATGGAATAAGAGCTTACAAATCATATTGAAATCTCAATAAGTTGGGTATGAAAAGGATTCTTGTGATGTCCAATCGGAACAACACAAGTCACGCACTCAAAACCTCACACCGATCGGTTAGAAATTAAGAGCATAACACTCGCATGTATCAAATCAAGCATTCAAATCTGAAATAAAATAAGACACATGGAATGAAATGTTTAAACACCCAAATTACTCCAAACCAGTAGCTAGTTTTTTCATCGAAACTCCCTTGACATGTGTGTAGCTCCCTCACAACGAACACCCAACTTTTAGCTCGACATTGGGAGGAGGAATCTCGGGTTGAACTCCTTATTCATTGTTGATCCCCCTATGAGGATAGGGGCCTCCAGAACCTCCAAGGTGATTAGAAGACTCCTCTAGGACTCCAAATTGGCAGCACTTCACTCCTTGGCCGAACATACAAATGAGGAGCCCAATGTGCCCTTTTATAGGAAATGTGGGAGGTGGTTTTGGGCACACAGATTTCATCAATCCACTTGAACGACGCGTTTCGGCCTTCAGACAGTCTTATCTCGCTTTGGAGAAAATAGAAAAGTTGTATCCCTAACCCTTGACTATATCCACCGAACGTTTGGCACCGTTTGGACAACTACAGATCAAAATATTGATAAAATATAGAATACCATATTTGACATGGTCCAAATTCGGTGGCTTGGACAGATTAGTTCAGATGGGCCCCATACAAGACGAATCAGGATTGGGTTCCTTCATATGAAATGTATCCTATTTAATTTTGGACAGGGCCACAAAATTGAAGCACATTTGGAAGAACGGATGTTGTGTACTATTCACAACAGTGGACAGATGTCCATGGATCCATGCAATTCTGGCCCAGTTTTCTTTCACTTCATCAAGGGGCCTCCAAATCACCTCCACCTACATTGTAATTTTCAAAACAAGTATCATTGCCCTATTTAATAGTTATAAACACAAAATTATTCAATCAAACATGAAGTATAATTTGATAATATTTTTATAATTTTTAATACAAAATATGTTTAGCACAGCGGTGTAAGGGTGAAAATGAAATAGTGAATTGTGGTACGATCAATGAACTATGATTATTTGACACTAAATATCAAATTATATTGGTTGTATTTATATTTTTCACACATAATTATTTCATTGATTTATCCTTAATATAAGGATACTACCTTTATAAGGGAACTTCTTAACCCAATTTCCATTAGTTGGGATGATCTTCTACTTCTTGATTATGTTCTACTGTGATTATGTGAGAAATGAATTTTTATATCTTATACAGTATCTATACTTGTTTTATGTGCATTTATAGTGAATTCAAATAATCGATCTATTTGATTAACAAAATGATCTTTGTAAGGTAAATATTAACTCACTCTCATTTCATTAAGTTAAATATCCATGTCATTGGTTTTTTACAAGAATATGTGTGAATGAACTTTGGTTGATTTAAAAATAATATCCAATTATATGGGGTGTATTTATATTTTTCACACACAATTATGTCACTGATTTATCCTAAATCTAAGGATACGATCTTTATAAGGGAACTTCTTATCCCAATTTCCATTATTTGCGATGATCTTTTACTTCTTGATTATGTCATGATATGATTGTATGAGAAATTAATTTTGATATCTTATATAGTATTTATAATTTCTTTATGTGGTTTTATAGTCAATACACAGAATCAATCTATTTGATTAATAAAATGATCTTTTTAAGGGAAATTGAAACTCAATCTAATTTAATTGAGTTACATATCTATGTCATTGGTTTTGTTTTCCACGAATATGTGTAAATGAACAATTACTATTTTACATAGAATATCTGATTATTATGGGTGTATTTATATTTTTCACAAATAATTATATCATTAATTTATCCTTAATCTAAGGTTACAATCTTTGTAAGGTAACTTCTTAACCCAATTTCTATTCTTTGGGTTGATTTTCTACTTCTCGATTATGTCATGCTATGATTATGTGAGAAATGACTTTTGATATATTATATAGTATTTATTCTTAATTTATTTGTATTTATAGTTAATACACATAATCAATCTATTTTTTTAAATGATCTTGGTAAGGGAAATCTTAATTCAATCTCACTTCATTTAGTCAAATATACTTTTCATTGGTTTTATTTTCCAAGAATATGTGTGAATGACCATTGATTGTTTTACACTGAATATCCAATTATATTGGGTGTATTTATATTTTTCACACATAATTTATGTCATTGATTTATCTATAATCTAATGATAATATCTTTATAAGGGAACTTCTTAACTCAATTTCCATTCTTTTGGTTGATCTTATACTTCTTGATTATGTCCTTCTATAATTATGTGTGAAATGATTTTTTATATCATATATAGTATTTATAATTACTTTATGTAGATTTATAGTGAATAAACATAATCAATCTATTTGATTAACAAAATTATATTTGTAAGGGAAATAAAAAATCAATCCCATTTCATTGAGTTAAATATCCATGTCATCTGTTTTGTTTTCCAGAAATATATGTGAATGACCTATGATTGATTTTGTCACACCCTGAATTTTTAATTTATTTTTAATTTTATTATTTCTGGACACCAGTTTCTCGCGTCAAGGTCTAGGCTGGGTCCCGGTTTAAATTTTTTGATGTTTAATGTTTTTGGTGTGTTTTATTCTAGTTCACGAGCACTGCATGGTTAGTAGTAACTGTGCGGTCACCCCAGGTTCTTGTGCAGGTGCCCAAGGGGTCCGGGTTGAAGCAATCATATTGTGCACAATTTATCAAGTCGTGTGACGAGTACGTGGTTACCCAGTTTTTAGAATAAGCGATGCGGTTGTATAAGAGATAAAATGAAATGAGAATAAGATAAATAAATGGAATAAAAATTTAAAAAGAATGTTCGATAATAATAATAAAATTAGGTTGTTAGTTTTATTATTATTGTGATTATTATTAAGAATTTTAATATTATTAATGATATTGTTTTTATTATTGTTATTGTTTTTAAGAAAAATAATTAAAAATAATAATAATAATTTTTGTTATTATATTAATGGTATTATTTTTATTAATATTTTTATAAAATTATTATTATTATTTTTTATTAGTATTAGTATTATTATTATTATTGTAATAATAATAATATTATTATAAGAATGAAAAAAACTAAACCTAACCCTAATCTACCTGGAGTCAGTGCCCCCCCTCCCTATCCACTGGGCAACACCCTTCCCGGGTTTCCTGCACATCACTCACCCTCACGTTCCTTGTCGCCCTTCACCCTGAGATTCTGGTCGCCCCTACAGGACCCTGCCTCAGCCTTTCGAACTTTCCCAGCTTCCTTCTCTCACACCGCCTATGCACTCGACCCCCATCCTCTACACTTCTGCTATCCGTGCCCCAACCTCCTCACCGCCATCCCCCTATGCCTCTCTCCATACAAGTCTCGATCGCCCCTTTCTCCCTGCTCCAGGACACCAAGGTGAAAACCAGTCCGATGCCACCATTAATATTCCCTTACCGCCTCCCTCCCTCACAGAAGATCCCACGCATCCTGACCAACAACCATCTCTCCTCCCATGCCCCTCTGCATGACCATCCATCAGCAGGTCTGCAACGGCGCAACCTCCTAGCACCAGATCCCCTCGCCCTCACTGCAGCCTCAACTAGTAACCTAGAGTATGGCCTTCCGCACTCTAGCAGGCCTCCACTCCATGGCACCCAACACCCAGCCTTCACACTCCAGCCTGCCTACGCCCGACCTCCTTCTAACGCCAGCTCCAACAGACCCTACCTTGGTTTATCCCAGTCTCCCACCCTAGGGCCAGACAATGACCTCACATGTGGTAGTTTTCTTCTCTTTTCAAGTGTTTTTATTTAAGTGGTCAAACCCCCACATATCATGTGTTGATTGGCACACTTAGCTAGCTATTTTAGGTATGCGATTGATGTGCTGGAGGTTGTTCCTCTTTCTGCGGAAGCGACGTCACATTTTCTTGACTTTGAGGTAGGCAAATCCACATTTTTTTCCTTTCTAAATTGGTCTATTTAATGTATTCTTATTTTAATTAATTATTTTACTTGATTTTCATCTTGAAAAATAATTGGTCGATATGATATAGTGTTTTCAAGTTAGTTGGTTTTATTAAAAACAGTTTGTTATAGTGTATTTTTAGTTTGTGTACTTTGTTTGATCTGTTTATAAATTTTCTAATAAACCATTTGATTCGTTCTAAAATTGTTTATAAATTATTTGGTATTATTATCAAATGGTTTATAATTTTTTTTTCTTGTTCGTTTAATTGTTGTTAAATTGTTTGGTGTGTTTTATAATGTTTCCATCAATTTAGAGTTTTTGAAGGACATGGTGAATATGGTTTGGTGTGATTTTGGAAAGGGAAATTGTTTTCTTGACAAATGTGAGGTATTTGGGTGTGTTCTTGGTTATAACTAGTTAAAGGGTCATTTGAAATTTTTTATAAAGTCTCATATTTTCCTAAATGGTTTTTTAATTTTCAAATGAAGTTGGTCCCCTTTAGTGGTTTCTAAGGAGAGTTTTAAATAAGGTCTTCTAAAGTGTTTCTTTCAGTGTTTCGGAAAACATGATTTTTAATGGGTTCTCTAAGGTTTGAACATTTGGTTTGAAACATGTTTTGGTGTTTGACGTTGTTTTGAAAATTTTTCGTAAATTTTAATTGTTTTGGCATGTTTTTGTAAATTCAAGTTTTTGTGAAAGAATATTGGCATGTTTTGGTCTGTCAGACCATGTTAGTAAGAAATGAAATTTATTACTATTTTGGAAATTTTTTAAATGTTTTGTTAAATGGTTGAATGAGGTAAATATAAAGGCACATTTGGCATCTTTGAAATTGTATGTTGGAAAACCCCTCATTGGTTAGTTCTCTTTCCATGTCGATTGATCATGAGACAAGAGGTTCCTCAGTATGGGCATACTTTTGAGAATATTTATTTTAAGGCATGACACTAATCTTGAAAAGGTTGGGGTGGTGCTAGATTGTGTCGCGTTCTTGGTTATATATGTATGGATATTTATTTGAATGTGTGCCACACCTCTTTTTGAACATAGCACACAAGCTTAGCATATAAATAGGGTTTACTAAGAACAATTGTTGCACTAGTTTAGACTATGCACTAGCTAGTGGGCCTTAATACAGACTTTTCTTTGCTAGGGGATTGGGACCCTCGGTTAGGCCAGGTAGGGAAAAACTGAGATTTTGGAAATTATAAATCATTAAGAGTAGGAATTTTTTCAGGATGAGTCACATGTATAATATGTTCTGTTCTTATTCCAAGATCCTAGGTTTTCTGTGATCCTTTGATATGAGCACCATTAGTACCATTTCCCTTACACTATGTGTGGAATCATACCATTGAACATGGTTTTATTGTTTTATTGGAAAAATTTGTATGTGTCGTTGGTTTTAAAAAGGATTTCAAAGTAACTGTTTTAGAAAAGTTTGTGTGCACCCCTATTTATTTAATTTCCTTGTTTTTGAATTATAAGTGTAATGGAATTATGATTGTTAGTTTTTAAAAATGAACAATATATGTGAAAACCATATTTTTTTATAAATCTAGTTTAAACTATTATTATTGTTTTGTTTTGGAATTCGAAAAAGCATGGATTCTGTGGTTCATTCTTGGCTTCCCTACTGAGCATTTTAATATTCAAGCCTATCTTATCATTTCAGTTTTAGGTTCCCTTGTCTTAGATTCTATTGGCTGAGTTTCTCATTATAGGATCAAGGTTGTCCATTGGTTGGGAGGTGACCTAGAAGGTCGCATGGAGGTATGTTGAGTAGTTCAATTTATTCCTTTTTCCGTTGCTCGAGTTTAATTTTATTATTCTTGTTATTATTGTTTATTTACTTATCTTTATGGGCCAAATCGTTCCCAGAAAATAAATTTGGATGCCCGACATTGGTTTCCATCCCATGGGGATTGGGAACACCCCTCGGGCCATGTCGTGGATCGGCTCGGGTGACCGGTTTAGGGTCGACCCGGGTTGATTCTTGAAAAAATGGTATCATAGGAGGTTCTTGTAATTTGGGGTGTCCAGTAGATGAAGATTTGGACTGTCAGGAATCAAGAGGTAGGTATGAGAAGTACGTCATGAACCCTCATCTGTTCTGAACCTCGAGTCTCAAGCGGTTGTCCAGGAATTGAGTCTTTCTCTCATTTAGGTTTATTTTAGATTGAGGGATGACAATAAAGGAAAGCTGACATTACATCGTGATTTCACATGGAGTAGTGACCCATGTGGAGACCTAGTATACAGTTTAAGTTCCTCATAGTTTTTTACACTTACTTGGAGAATGACCCACTACCATGTTTCCAGGTTAAGCATGAATACTATTCCCTCACTCTGGTAGTATGATTCAAGTTAAGTGTCGTCTTGGTTCTGTTTGGTGTGACTATGCTTTTGAAAAATGAAAAAGGGTTTTTGAAATGAATATGATTTCTTTTAAATGGATTTAAATTCACGAAATGGGTTTTAAAACCAAAAGATATTGGTCTAGGAATGCAGTGTCTGGTTGGAATTGGTAGAGAAATGGTTTGAGTGCAACCTTATGTACCCTTTAAGAACGTTTTCACAAGTGAGGGAATGCATATTAAGTGCGTTTCGGTGCATATGGATGAAAGCAGATGAAGACATGTGAAACCATTCATGGGATTACTATGGTGTGTACTTTGAATTAAAGACTTTACCCTGTTTTTCTAAAGTGATTTTTTAAAAAAGGGAAAATGTTTTTTGGAAATTGAATTTGGTTTGAAATATTGGTTTGGTATTTGGAAAATGTACTTGAAATAAGGTGGTTTTGAAATCTAAAATGAAAAGGTATTTTTGAAAAAAAAGGAATTTTGGTCGGTGTTTGTATTTTATTGGTTTTTGAGCTGGTAGATTTGAGATGAAGGCGTTTTCAATGAGATTTCTTCGGCTTGATATTGGTTTTGGCTCTGTGTTTTATATGTTGTTCAAAAAATGCTACCCAGAAAGGTCCCCAAGGTTTCGGATATGTCATGCCTAGTTTTTGGTCCTTCTTCGACATTGCTTGTCCTTCACGATGATCATGGTCCGTTAGAGGTAGCAGAGTAGATTGAATGCGTCGATCGTGTCTTCAAGGTATTGGGAACTCCCAAAGATATTAGAGTGCGTACCGTTTTGGGTTTGTTTGTAGGTCCATCTCTGGATGAATGAGAGTTGTTTTCCCCACCATCAATGCATGTTGGAATGATGTGGGATATATTTAAATCCATATTCATCTGATGTTTCATAACTGAATAGGTGAAGATGAAAAAAGGGAAGAGATCACATGTATTCAACAAAGGAAACCGATGGTGAAGACATATGTTGACCACTTCAAAGAACTTATGTCCTTTTCTCCAGAAGTAGAATCATAATAATTTATGAAGACTTATCCCATCATCGGGGGTCTTCATCAAGATATAAAGGAGTAGGTAATCCCTTCTAAGGACCATTGTTTCGAGAAGTTGGTGGATGAGGCTTTCATAGATGAGTTGGTTTCAGGATTGTAGATGGTCAGAAATCTAGCGTATCCAGTTGCTCATGAAGATTCACCATATGGAGAGCATGGTGTGATAGGGGGACCTATTTCTAAAGAGTTCTCTAAAGTGGTTTTGGCTTCTAGTTTGTCAAACCATTTAGTGGTGTGCCACTTGTGTGGCCAGTTCGGGCACGTGAAGCCGTCATGTCGCATCCCTCTGAAGACATGTCATCGTTGCGGCTATCTGGGTCATCTGGAGAAGTTTTCCAGGAAGAATCACTTGAAGAAGACACTATGATCAGTGGAATTCAAGTACCTGACGGTGAGGTAGGAGATGCTTCAACCATCAGATCCCCAACCATAGTTCTTGGGGTGATGCTCGCGCGCAGTCAGGATTTTCCGGGGGTGTGAAGTCTAGGTTCGAGTTTTGTGTTTTGTGTTGCTGGTGGAATATTTAAAGCATGTTTTTTCTTGTTTCTGTACTATTAAAGTTTTGACATTGTTGTAAGTTCATTTTTTCATCAAGATGTTAGGATGGAAATGTTCGATTATAATCCAAGTAGTCTTGTTTTTCTAAATAGAGTCTTCTAAATTGTACGTTTTTCTTAAAAGTGTGTTTGGACATTGTGTGGGTTAATCTTGGTTTGGATATGATCATTTGGAGATGTAAGTTCCTATGGAAGGATTGATGTTTGTGGTTATGCTGTGACAACCGAGTCCTGGTGACATCACAGACACCCCGCCTTAACATGGCCATCATGTCCTGTCCTACCAGGTACCACCAGTTGCCCCACAGACACATGGGGCCCACCCCAGGGTCCACCCACGTGCCCGAAAGAGTTATCTGACTAATTATAATGCCTGATGGTGAGGTGGGAGATTCTTTAATCATCAGAGCCCCAGCCATAGGTCTTGGGGTGAAGCTCGCGCACAGTCAGGAGTTTCCAGGGGTGTGAAGTCTAGGTTCGGGTTTTGTGTTCCGTGTTGCCGGTGGAAGATTTCAAGCGTTTTTGTTCTTGTTTCTCTACTATTAATGTTTTAACATTGTTGTAAGTTAATTTTTTCATCATGAAGTTAGAATGTAAATTTTCAATTATAATCAAAATATTCTAGTTTGACTGAATATAGTCTTCTGAATTGTATATTTTTCTTAAAAGCATGCTTGGACCTTGTGTGGGTTAATCTTGGTTTGGCTATGCTCATTTAGAGATGTAAGTTCCTATGGAAGGATTGATGTTTGTGGTTCTGTTTTGAAAATTGGGTCCCGGTGACAACACAGACACCCCCCACCTTAACATGGCCATCGTGTCCTGTCCTACCAGGTAACACCAGTTGCCCCGCAGACACATGGGGCCCACCCTAGGGTCCACCCACGTGCCCAAACGGGTTATCGGACTAATGACAGTCCCCACGAGCCAACACATGTCTTTTCCAGTGTGCTTTGTTCCCACCCACACACACCCTAGGAAACTTCCCTGAAGGTCACCCATCCTGATCACTACTACAGGCCAAGCACGCTTAAATGTGGAGTTCTAATTAGACAGGCTCCCGAAAAGGAAGACGCACCTTGTTGACATGAGTCATATCATTTAGTCATTTAACCATTCTTCATTTTGAGGTGTTACAATCACCCCCCTCCTTTATAGCACAACGTTCTCGTTGTGGGACCTAAATCTCAACCCAGGTAGTGCACCACACTTATGGCTGGGTTCCTGCTCTGATACCAAATGTGACAACCAGATCCCGGTGACAGCACAGACACCCCCCACCTTAACATGTCCATTGTGTCCTGTCCTACCAGGTACCACCAGTTTCCCCGCAGACACATGCGGCCCACCCTAGGGTCCACCCACGTGCCCGAACGGGTTATCTGACTAATGACAGTCCCCACAGGTCAACACATGTACTTTCCAGTGTGCTTTGTTCCCACCCACACACACCCTAGGAAACTTCCTAGAAGGTCACCCATCCTGATCACTACTCTAGGCCAAGCACGCTTAAATTTGGAGTTCTAATCAGACATGCTCCCAAAAAGGAAGGTGCACCTTGTTGACATGAGTCATATCATTTAGTCATTTAACCCTTCATCATTCTGGGGTGTTACAATCACCACCCCTTTAGAGCACAACGTCCTCATTGTGGGCCCTAAATCTCAACCCAGGTAATGCACCACACTTAAGGCTGGGTTCTTGCTCTGATACCAAATGTGACAACCGGATCCCAGTGATAGCACATACACCCCGCCTTAACATGGTCGTCGTGTCCTGGCCTACCAGGTACCACCAGTTTCCCCGCAGACACGTGAGGCCCACCCTAGGGTCCACCCACATGCCCTAAATGGGTCATCTGACTAATGAGTGTCCGCACATGCCAACACATGTCCTTTCCATTATGATTTGTCCTCATTCACACACACCCTGGGAAACTTCCCAGAAGTTCACCCATCCTGATTACTACTCCAGGCCAAGCACACTTAACTATGGAGTTCTAATCAGACAGGCTCCTGAAAAGGAAGGTGCACCTTATTGACATGAGTCATATCATTTAGTCATTTAACCTACATCATTATGGGGTGTTACATATGCTCAGGTTCTCTACTTGGGGAACGTTCTTCTTGGAGGTTTTTTCTCTAGTGTTGTGGTTTTTTGGCTTGGTTTGAGAGTACCAAGATTCAGCTGAGGTGCTGTTCGCTTGTGCTATAAAAGTTAGTTTTATTCAGTTGCATGTTCCCACATCGCCCCCTTCCCAGGGTGATATGTTTGAGTGTTAAATTTACGTACTAGTTGAGATGTTGTAGTGGGGAGAACCCTCTCGTGTTCTCTCATTCTCTTGTGTTGGGGTTTCCTTTGGTTTCATTCGGGCATGGAGTGTTGTTTTTGTCTATTGTTTGGCTGGGTGACTTTATGGCGGAAGAAAGTGTCTATGGTGAGGAAATTTGTCACACCCTGACTTTTTAATGTATTTTTTATTTTATTATTTCTTTTCTTTGGGTTCTCGTGCCAAGGTCCGAGCTGGGTCTTGGTTTAAATTTTTTGACGTTTAATGTTTTTGGTGGGTTTCAGTCCGGTGCACTGTCACCGCAAGGTTAGCTGTAACTGTACGGTCGCCCCAGGTGCTTGTGCGGGTTCCCAAGTGGTTTGGGTTGGAGCATGCATCTTACACACAATTTATTAAGCCATGTGACGAGTGTGCGGTTACACAATTTTTAGAATAAATGATGTGACTGTATAAGAGATAAAATGAAACGTGAATAAGATAAATAAATGGAATAAGAATTTAAAAAGAATGTTTGATAATAATTGTAATAGTAGGTTGTTAATTTTATTATTATTATGATTATTATTAAGAATATTAATATTATTAATGATATTATTATTATTATTGTTATTTTTTTAAGAAAAATAATTAAAAACAATTATTAAAGTTATTATTATTATATTAATTTTCTTATTATTATTAATATTTTTATAATTTTTATTTTCATTGTTATTAATTTTTATTTTTAATAATATTATTATTATTGTAATAATAGTAATATTATTTTAATTAAAAAACTAAAACTAACCCCAATCTACCCATAAAAGGCACCCCCCTTCCCCATCCGCTACGTGGTGCCCTCCCATGGGCTCCCTGGTTTCTTGCACATCGCTCATCCCCACTCTCCTCGTCACCCTTCACCCCCGGCCACCTCGCTTTGGCTCTCCGTGCCCCAACCTCCTCCCTACCTACCCCCTCTACCTCTCGCCCTACTGGCCCCTGTCGCTACTTTCTCCCTACTCCAGGTCGACGAGGTGCAGACTAGGGTGAGGCCACCTTAGACCCACCCTTGCTGCCTCCCTCCCCTGTAGAAGCTTCGGCATATCCCGACCGACCACCGTCTCCCCTCCCTTGCCCCTCCGCATGACTGTCCAGCAGTGCACCAACAATGGTGTGACCTCCCTACACCAGGTCCCCTCGCCCTCACTCCAGCCTTGCCCAGCAGCCCGACCTCTGGGATTTTGATCTCTAGTAGGCCATCGTGCCTCGAACCCCAACACCTAGACTTCTCACTTCGACGTGCCCACGACCGACCTCCTCATTTCTCCAGCTCTAGAAAACCCCGCCTCCCTCAGTTTTTCTTGGTCTCCCACCCTAGTGACGGACGATGACCTCGCAGGTGGTAGTTTTCTTCCCTTTTTAGATTTTTTATTTAATTGGTCAAACCTCGACATCTTGGGTGTTGATTGGTGTGATTTTATAGCTATTTTAGTTGTGTGATTAGTGCGTTGGAGGTTGTTCCCTTTTCTGTGTAAATGAAGTCATGTTTGCTCGACTTTGAAGTAGGAGCATTTACATTTTTTTTCTTTCTAAATAGTTCCATTTAATGACTGCATGTTTTAATTAATTTGTTTACATGATTTGCATCTTGAACAATAATTGGTCGATATGCTATAGTGTTTTAAAGTTAGTTAGTTTTTTTAAGAAAATAGTTTATTATAGTGTTTTTTAGTTTGTTTAATTTGTATGATCTGTTTATAAAATTTTTAATAAACTATTTGGTTAATTATAAATCTATTTATAAATAATTTGGTATGTTTGTTAATATTTTTATTAATTTTTTTTCTGGTTAGTGTAATTGTTGAGAAATTGTTTGGTGTGTTTTATAATGTTTCAATCACTTTAGAGTTTTTTAAGGACATGGTGAATATGGTTTGGTGTGGGTTTGGAAAGGGAAAGCATTTTCTTGACAAATGTGAGGTATTTGGGTGTGTTATTGGTTGTACCTAGTTAAGGGGGATATTTGAAATGTTTTCTAAAGTCTCTTGTTTTTCCTAAATGGGTTTTTAATTTTCAAATGATGTTGATCCCCTTGAGTGGTTTCTATGGATATTTTTAAATGAGGTATTATAAAGTGTTTCATTAAGTGTTTTGGATAACATGGTTTTTAATGGGTTCTCTAAGGTTTGACCATTTGGTACGAAACATGTTTTTTAGATTAACATTTTTTTGAAAATGGATTGTAAATGTTTATTATTTTGGAATGTTTTGGTAAATGCCTATTTTTGTGAAATAATATTGGGATGTTTTGTTCCATCTAACCATGTTTGTAAGAAATGATATTTATTACTATTTTGGAAACATTTTTAAATGTTTTTGTAAATGGTTAAATGAGGTAGAGATAAAGGCCCATTTGGCATCTTTGAAATGATATGTTAGAAAATCCCTCTTTGGTTAGGTCTCCTGCCTCATCGATTGATCAGGAGACAAGAAGGTCCTCGGTATGGGTCTCTTTTTGAGAATATTTATTTTAAGGAATGAGACTAATCTTGAGGTGGTTGGGGTGGTGTCAGATCATATCTTGTGCTTGGTTATATATATATGGATTTTTTGAATGTGTGGCACACCACTTTGTGAACATATTAAAAAAACATAGCATGTAAATGGGGTTTACTGAGAACAATAGTTGTTCTAGTTTAGACTACGCACTAGCTAGTGTCCCGTAGTACAGACTTTTCTCTACTAGGGGATTGGCCTCCTTGGTTAGTCCAGGTTGGGAAACACCATGCATTAGGGTATTATGATGTAATTTAGAGTAGTCATGCCTTCAGGATGAGTCACATATATAGTACATTCTAGTCTTCATATGAGTTCCTAGGTTTTCTGTGATCCTTTGATATGAGTATCATTAGTACCTTTTCCCTCTTTGTGTGTGTGGAATCATACCCTTGAACATGGTTTGGGTGTCTTCTTAGAAAAACATTGTATATGTGGTTAGTTTTAAAAAGTATTTCAAAGTAGCTATTTTGGAAAAGTTTGTGAACACCCCTTTTTATTTCTTTTCCTTTTTTAATTATAATTTCATTGGAATGTGATTGTCAGTTTTCCAAAATGTGTTGTATATGTGAAAACTTATTTTTTTATAACTGTAGTTCAATCTATTATTATTGGTAGGATTTGGAATTAGAAAATACATGGATTTTGTGGTTCATTTTTGGCATTCCTACTGATCATTTTTATGATCACGCCCATATTATCATTTTAGTTATAGTTTCCCTTTGATCAGATTCTCTTGGATGAGTTGCTTATTATAGGAGCAAGGCCAGCCTTTGGTTGGGGGTGACCAAAAAGGTCACGTGGAGGTATGTTGAGCTGTTCTGTTCATTCCTTTTTCCATTACTCAAGTTCAATTTTATTATTCTGGTTATTCTTGTTTATTTATTTATCTTTATGGTCCAAATCATTCCGAGTTAATAGATTTTGATACCTAACACTGGTTGAGAGCCTGTGGGGAACGAGAACACCCCTCGAACCATGTTGCGGACCAACTCAGGTGACCGGTTCAGGGTTGACCTGGGTTGGTTAATGACAAATTTACGCTAAATATTCAATTATAATGGGTGTATTTATATTTTTTACACCTAATTATGTCATTTATTTATCATTAATCTAAGGGTATGTTCTTTTTAAGGGACTTCATCACAATCTTCATTAATTGATTCATATTTTGATTTGGATAGGACTTTATTTTATATAGTTTATAACCAGCCCCCTTTCACATTTAATTTAATTAAATGGTTTTCAAAAGTAATCTTTTTCTATGAAGCATTTTACCAAATGAGAAAATGAATTATTCTTTTTAATGTATGCGGTGATAATGAAATTTCCACCACCGTGAGCATTAGTTTTTATTTGGATTCCTCTACAACCCATAATTTTTTTAGAAGGAATATTTATTTCATATAACATTTATATGTATTTTGGTATTGAAAATTGTTTTGATAAAAGATTAATTATCTTAATATCTTGAAGTGATCTCTTGTGATTTCAATGTAGAAATTTTAACTTTCTTTTATGTTTGTTTTTTGTGTTATGTTTGGGTCCTTGGGAAATTCTTATGTATATGGGTGGTTTTGTGATAAAACGAGGTTGGGTGATCCCGTGATAGCTCTCCAATGCATTGTGTAGGGTGATAGAGGTAAATGTTTAGGTTCATCCTAGGATATTTAGGGAATATACTGTGATGGGTATTCCAAATGTAATTATGAAGGTTACTCCCTATATAGCTGTGAAAGCTATAATGTAAGTACGATATGGATGCCACATGTTACCATTATGTTTTAGGATTTCTATGATGTTTTTTAGGAATCTTATGATTACATGATGTAAGATAAATAGTTTATGTTTTATGGGTGAAAATTATGATTTTGTGAAAATGTTTTCATGGGTTTTAAATATTCATAGACTCACAGTTTTATTCCTTATTTTATATTCCTTCAAGAGATTTTTATCCTCATTATAATTTTTTGAAATGTTTTCCGCATAGTATAAGGATGGGTAAGAGAAAGGAAGAAGTCAAGAATATTTTTATCAATAAATAGAAATATTGTTTTGTTTAAAGGTTTTCCTTTGGTTGAAAAAGTGGATAGTCATTGTAACTATCCACAAGTAATGTATGGGTCTATTATGTAATAGTTATGGATTAGTTATCTAAAAATTTAAACCTAAAAAGATCCTAATTGTGAAATCTTGACTTAACTCAAGATTATGTAATGTTTATGGTTGTGGCCTTATAGTTGGTATCAGAGGATTTTTTATAAAACATTAAAGATTAGGATGTTCTCTTAAGACTTATGCATATCATCATGGGTTTATAATTTTATGTTTGATTATAAGTTCAATGTCTTAGAAACCCCATTTTGAGGCTTATTTTATGAAATTTTAAGGTAATTAATGGTATTATTGGAGACATTTATTTTTTACGATTTTATCTCTTTTGTTAAATATTATAAGAATTATATGGTTTTGAAAAAGGAAAACCCAAAGACCATGTGAAAACCCATCATGTTTTACAAGGTTGCGAGAATCGAACCCATAACCAGAGTGCGACAAGACTTTATCACCTACAAATAGCCTAGTGAAGTCCAAAGTTAGTATGAATTCTTATTTTTAGTTAAATTATCTTATGGATTAAGAATAAGTTGATTTGGGAGAAATATATTTTATCAAATGGATATCTTTATTATTGGAAACTTATTCATGAATTATGTGATAAATGATATTTTGGAAGACATTAACTGTTTTGAGAACTTTTATGATAAAGGTAAATTGAATACTATTGGATTTTAACGTAGTAATGGTTGATCTATATTTTGGAAGAATATAATATTTTAATTGTGGAATTATGTAAATTATGTTTTTTATGGAAATTATTAACCTATCATGGATAATATATGATTAGGTTAATTACATTTCAGTGTGAGACTTAAAGAGTGATAAATTATATTTGGAGATACATATTAAAATTTATATTGGAAGACTATGTTATCACATTATTTTGAGTTTTTGGTTTCAATATTAGTTGAATTATTTTGAGGAATTTTAAGGGAATTTTTTTTCTGAATGGTGTACATTGAACTTTTGGTATTACAATTGAATTTTGGAGATTAAAATGTAGTCCTTCTCCTTATACAGGATTATTGTTTTTGGGGATTATCTGATCTTTTCCTAACCATTTTTGATTTGGTATATGTTTCAAGACAGGGGAAATATATAGTTAATATTTTGTGGATTAATAAGTTTATTCATCCTGAATACTCATCATTTGGAGAAAAAGATGAGTTTTTCGTGGAATTTGATTAAAGGATAAAAATATAATTTTCAAGTAAGTAAATTTCTTTAGGTTCTTCTTCTAAGTAGTAAAACAATTCCTAAACATTTTAAAAATCACCTTAAAAAACTTTTCATTTATGTTTACTACTAGTAAATAAAATACCATTAAAACCATCACAAGTTTGTGGTTTTCATATTTTTAACTTTCTCCTGATCCGGTTTTATGTCACTCTCCATCATAACAAGATGGTTTGTTTTTCTTCTATATCCCTGTCTCCCAAAATATAATCCTAGTACGTGTTATATCAGGTGACCATTGTACCTCTCATTCGTTATTTTAAAGTGATAATTTTATTGACTATTTTTCTAATGTGGTATTTTAAATGAATTTACTCACCCAAATTTTAAAATTTGAAGGACGTAATTTCCAAAAAGGGGGGAAGGATGTGACATCGCAGTTACTTAAAGAATAAAAAAAATTATATTAATAATTATGAATTAGATATTAATTTTAACTTAACATAGATGATATGTCCAATAGTGTACTCAATATGAAACAATTGGTTTCTCCGAAATCAAACATTATACACAACACATAGTTATATCGAAAGAAATATATAATAAAAATATTATTATTTTAAATGGTAGTTAACACATAGATGTTGTATTGGTGAGAATTAATAGAAATAACTACAAAATGATTAATTTTTTTTAAAATGTTTTTTAATTTATCGAATAAATTTTAGAGGCTTAAAATTAAAATAAATCCAATTTTAAGCATAAAATACTCTAATATTTTTAAAAGGTAGTTTTACCGCCTTTTGATGATGAACATTTTTTAAATATTATTTTTGACTCTATTATATATTATATTTTAAAAAATAAACTTCTTCTTTATAATATATACATAAAAATTTATTTTGGTTTATTTTTTGGTATTTTTCTGATAAAATATATATTTTAATGAATATTGAAAAATACTGCATTTTAATTCAAAACTGCCTTTTCATAAAATTTATTTATATAGTTACATTATCTTTTTAGTTGTTTTTAAAGTTTGATTAGATTAATTTTTAATCATTTAATAAAATTATGGTCATTGGAAGTAATTTCTCAATGAAATTTGATATAAACACGCGTCAATCATTTGATGGTTTGTACATTTTAAAAAATCGTTTTCTCGTTTTGACAAATGGAATTAATTTTAAATTAATTAATGTAACTTTTGGTTTTTGAATTTTGAAAAATGGATTCCATATTTCAAATTATAAGGTCCAAATTGTGTAAATAGGTACCTTTTATTTTTGGAAATTATGAATAGTAACTTCAGTAATTATTTTTATTTACCAAGGTTAAAGGGTAAATTAGATAAATAAGGGAAAAAATAATATTATAATAATTAAAAAATACACTAAAATGTGTCCTAATATTATTTTATCAGTCATTGGAGACCAAAAAAATCCTTAGGCTTAACGTTTGGCATTTTACAGACACTTGGGTGTTATAATGACTTGTTTTAATAATTAATTTAAAATAAGAGAAATATAACATAAACATGTCTCTTCATAGTAAAATAATTTTAATATGGGGATATATAACTGATAATTTTGATGATAAATATTCATTATAATGATAATAATATTTCCTACATCATAGTATTTTATTTATAAATTTTATACATTAAATAAATAAATTTATTTATGACACAATGATGATACAATGATTATCTAATTAAAGAAAGATTCAAATAAATGATGTTATAAACAATAAAATAAATGTAATTTGAAATTTTTTATTCCATCCAAATTTTTTTGGATGATTATTACATTTTATATTTCATTTAATTTGGTTTATTAAAATTAATAAAGTTATTATGAGTTAAAAAATCAATTACTAAATAGTGTCAAAATTGACATAAATGAGTTTTTAAAACAAATACCGTTTTATTAAAAGATATAATATTCAAAAAAATATAATATTTGGAAAATTGACATATATAATATTAAAAATGTAATTATTTATCCACTTGAGTTTCTCTTGTCATTTTATAGTAATTATATTAACCATTTAATTTCAAAATACAAGAAGATATGCTAAGTGTTAATTTATTTAACTAAAGGTTAAAGCCAAAAGATAAGGTTGAATTTGTGACCAGAACATATCTAAAACCTATTTATTGAGAGTATTTATACCAATAAACATCTTATACTCTAAATAATTTACTTTGGATCTATAATAATTCGAAAATAAATTTATAATAAAATAATATTTTAAGACATTCCTAAAATGCCTCTCCTATATCATATAAAATGATACCACCTCTACCCCATTTACTCAAACCTATAATTCCTCTTGGATAGTCCAAATTACTCTCAAATAATATCCCAAAATCCATAACTTACTCATAGAAGCCTTACCTTGGGGATAAGACAATTCAAAAAATAATTTTGGCTCAAATCGATTGGAGTTAATCTATTTAGAGGCGACGTCTTCTCTCAAGCTCCTTTTCGTTATTTTCCTTCTCCACTCCCTGTGCTCTTATTATTATATGATTAAGTAATAAAAAAATACTAAATATTAAATTATGTTTTTTTAAAATGGTTTGACCTAAACTTACACACTCCTACATCTAATGGATATAGAGCATATTTTTTATGTGTATGACGAACTACTGCATCCCAAAACAATGATTGTTCAATTTTCTCCTACCACCTATCATAGTGGAAATTATAATAGAAATATATTTTTATATGATATATTTTATATTTATATTGTCTCTAATATTTTTTTAATTTTTATTAACAACATACCTTTATGCTTTCTATAATGTGTAAGAATGATAATTTCATTTGAGGAAGTGTGGACTACCGCCCCCTCAAAGTAATACGACTCCTTCATTCCATAAATGGAATTCATAGAGGATGGTGTTAATTAACTTATGTAACATATATATTTTTCTATAATTATAATATACCAGTTTATAATTTAGTTTTTATTCCTTTAATATGATAAAGAAATGAAAGTAGCGTTCATGCATAGGTACGACCTACCGTCTCAAAGAACGGTGCATTTCATTTATTATCACAAAATGTTATGGACTCTTAAAAATACATATATATTGGATATATATGATATTTAAATCACTAATATCATTCTTTAGATAATATAATCATGACCACATGGACAATTTTTATCAAAACAATTTCATTTTTGAGTCAAGTACCGAACATTGACAAAACATCCAATATGAACTCAATTAATTTACTAATTTCGATAAAATGGTAATAAGTAATATAAAATGAATAGTAAAATTAAAAAAGGTTATGAAGAAAGTATTAATTAACCTAATTTTATTATTTAGGAATGTAAAGAATAAATGATAGAAGTCACATTCGAGGTAAGGGAGTTTCAAAACTCAATTTCCACTTATTGGGTTTTACCCATACTTCATTGACTATATTATGACAAGATTATGTGTGGAATAACTATTTATTAATTTATTTTTTAATTTAAACGTAAATTTGTTTGGATATACTATTTCTACACCTAATCAACCCATTGATATATTCTTACGTTATTTATACGAACTCTAAAAGGGAAATATTAACTTAATCTTATTTAATTGAGTTAAATATATATTTCATTAGTATTGCTTCTCAAGAGTATGTGTGAATTAGTTATGATTTTTTTACACTAAATATCCAATTATATTGGGTATATTTATATCTATCACATGTACTTATGTCAATGAATTATCTTTAATATAAGGATATTATCATTGTAAGGGAACTTCTAAACCCAATTTCCATTCTTTGGGTAGATATTATATTTCTTGATTATGTCGTTCTAGGATTATGTGAGAAATAACTTTTGATATCTCATATATTATTTATACTTGATTTATGTGGATTTATATTGAATACACATAATCGACCTATTTTATTAACAAAATGATCATTGTAAGGGAAATATTAACTCAATATCATTTCATTGAGTTAAATAACCATGCCATTATTTTTTTCAAGAATATTAGTGAATAACCTCAGATTATTTTACATTGAATAGAAAATTATATTGGGTGTATTTATATTTGTGACACATAATTATTTCATTGATTTATTCTTAATATAATGATACTATCTTTGTAAGGGAACTTCTTAACCTAATTTCTATTATTTGGGTTCAGCTTCTACTTCTTGATTGTGTCATGCTATGATTATGTGAGAAATTAATGTTGGTATCTTATATAGTATTTATACATGATTTATGTTTATTTATAGTGAATACACATAATCGATCTATTTTATTAACAAAATTATATTTGTAAGGGAAATCTTATCTCAATCTCATTTTATGGAGTTAAATATCCATATCATTGGTATTATTTTCCAAGAATACATGTGAATGACCTTTGATTGTTTTACACTAAATATCCAACTATATTTGGTGTATTTATATTTTTGATGCATAATTATTCCACTAATTTATCCTTAATCAAAGGATGCAATCTTCTTAAGGGAACTTCTTAACCCAATTTCCATTCTTTGGGTTAATCTTATACTTCTTGATTATGTCGTGCTATGATTATGTGAGAAATGGATTTTTCTCTCTTATATATTATTTATACGTGATTCATGTGTATTTATAGTGAATACACATAATCGAGCTATTTGATTAACAAAATGATATTTGTAAGGGGAATCTTAACTCAATATCATTTCATTAAGTTAAATATCCATGTAATTGGTTTTGTTTTCCAAAAATATGTGTGAATTACCTCTGATTGTTTTACACAGAATATTAAATTATATTGGGTGTATTTATATTTTTCACACATAATTATGTCATTTATTTATCCTTAATATAAGGATACAATTTGTAAGGTTACCAATTCAACCAATTTTCATTCATTGGGTGAGTCTTCTACTTCTTGATTATGTCATGCTTTGATTTTGTGAGAAATAAATTTTGATTTCTAATATAGTATTTATAATTTCATTATGTGGATTTATAGTGAATACACATAATTGATCTATTTGATTAACAAAATGATCTTTGTAAGGGGAATCTTAAATGAATCTCATCTCATTGAGTTAAATATCAATATCCTTGGTTTTTTCCCAAGAAGATGTGTGAATGACATCAGATTATTTTACAACTAATATCCAATTATATTGGGTGTATTTATATTTTTGACACATAATTATGTAATCGATTTGTTATTAATTTAAGGATATGATATTTGTGAGGGAATTCCTCTCAATATCCTTTCATTGATGAAAATTTTAATTTTTAAATGGATTTATTTTATATAGTATATAACAAACCCCATTTTACTTTTAATTTCATTCAACGGCTTTCAAAGAGAATCTTTTTCTATGAAGTGTTTTACTAAATGAGGAAAGGAATGTTTATTTTTAAAATTTGCAGTGACAATGATCTTTCTTCCCCCAAGAGCATTATTTGTTATTTAGATTCCTCTACAAGATGAAATGTTTTTAATAGAAAAATATATAACACATTCCTTTATATGTATTTTGGTATTGAAAATTGTTTTTATTAAGGATTGAATTTGTCAATATCTTGAAGTGATTTCTTATGATTATAATTTGAAAATGTTATTTTTTCCTTTATGATTGTTTTATGTGTTATATTATGGTCCTTGGGAATTTTTTATGTATACGGGTGGTTCCATGATAATACAAGGGTGGGTGAGACCGTGATATCTCTCTAATGCATTGGGTAACACGATGGAGCTAAACATTATGGCTTCTCCTAAGAGATTTAGGGAATATACTATGACGGGTATTCAAAATGTAACCATGAAGGTTACTCCATATGTATTTGTTAAAGATGCGATGTAAGAATGATATGGATTCCACAAGTCATATTTATGTTTTATGATTTCTGTGAAGTATTTTAGGAATCTTATGATTGCATGATGTAAGATAAATAGTTTATGTTTTATAGGTGAAAATTATGATTTTGTGAAAATGTTTTCATGGGTTTTAAATATTCACGGAATAACAGTTTTATTATTTATTTTATATTCCTCATTGATCTTTCTATGCTCATCCCATGTTTTTGAAAAAAAATCATGGGGTATAAGGATGGGTAATAGAAATGAAGAAGTGAAGAATATTTTTATCAAGAAAAATAAATCATATTTGGTTTAAATGGTTTCCTTTGGAGTAAAAATTGGATACTGTGTGTAACTATCCACATGTAATATCGGGGTATATTATTTCAAATTTATGGCCTAATTCTCTAAAACAAAAATCCTAAAAAGATCCCCAATGCAAATTCTTGACATAACTCAAGATTATGTAATGTTTAAGGCTTGGGAATTAAATTTAACATGATAAATAAATCACCCAAGAATGTTACATTGTCAGGAATCTAAACAAATCCAAAAGCATGGATTAACAGTCAAGGAACAAAATAAAATCAGTAGTAAACCTACAAGTGAAACTACATGACATGACATATGCATGATATGTGAAGTCCTCTGATCCTATAATATAATGCATGTAATGATACTTCCTTGCCAAACTGGGATAAGGGTAAAATTCTATAAAATCAATAAGTAATGAAAAGTACACCATTAACTCTAGGTGAAATTTCATTCAACTGTAATATTGAACAAAATGAACCAAAATAACAACCTTGGACACTTTGTAACTTCCCCGTGGGTTGGATGAACCATCATTGAAATGACTATTTACAATGAACTAAAACATTCCAATTCTCCTGTCTACCAACCTCGAACAATATGACAAAGGAAAAATAGTCTCAGATACCAATTTGTAACAACCTAGACCTAGATTCCACTAAACACTGCCCCAAGCCCAATTATCCATATGGACTCAAGCGTATCCCCCCGTACACCAGATGCTACTAACTAGAAGCAAGGTTCTAATAAGATGATAATGGGTAGACTATATCCTCATGTCTGTGTAGCATAGATGTATAATAAATAAATAAAAAACTGACATTAATAATATATAATAATAACAGTTTAAAGTAAAATAAATCCAATTCCAATCTACATATATGTATGCATGTCCATATTATTATACAAGCTAAAAAGTAGACATATAATAGGTATAATATATAGTATAGTAGTCCAATAAGAAAATGAAACAAAATTCCCGTGGAAAATATCCATGAGCATCCTGATCCCCAGCTCAGTCCTGTGATCCTAACACCTAGGTAATAGTAAAACAACACAATCAAGTGTCCTTGGTCATGTGAACAAAAGGTCTACCCAGGTACCCTAGTGCAATGGAGACCTGATCATGGTGTGATATGTAATCCTTGTAGGAAACTACCCAAGGTCTGTGCCACCCTACCAATTAATATATATATAAAAATAGTTCATAGTAAGATAAAACATGTAATGGAAATAATCCAAAGTAAAAAACCTATAAATCTAATGTTCTCATTTAAAACCATTTCATTATTATCATTTCATTTAAGAAATAATTATCTAATTTAATAGTGAGTTCCATGTCAACAAATCAGGTGCATTTAATAGTTCAATGTAATTTAATTTATAATTCTTGATACATAGTTGAAGATTGGTGTCCCCCATACAAAAAAAAGCACAAAAAATTCCTAAATAGACCATCTAAATGGTATTATCCAAGATGGAATCCAAGATTGTTCTTTGGCTTGGCAGATGCATCATAATTCAATTCATTCATTATTCAATTTAGAACCTAAGCCCATCCAACAGATTCCTAAGTCGGAATCTTGGTATCACTATAGGTATAATACAAACCAAACCCCTATACACCCATTTATGGACAACCTATCAGGAACCCAAGTATCGCTCTAGGTGTGGTATAACATCCCTTCCAATTGATTACATCCTTGGCGGTCCACTAAGGGACCCCAAGTATCACCCATGGCCATACAATCAATTCCCTTTGAGTCTATCCATGACATTCTCATATGAATCGATGTATCACTCATCATATAATTGTCAAAACCCACACGAGTCTATCCTTGGCAGTCTATATTAGGAGTATATGTTCCACTCATGTAATAGAATGATAAACTCCAAATGATCCCATCCATGTAATTCATCATTTTAATCCATGTGACACCTAAAGAATATAACAATCAATATCAAATCAATTATACCAAGGGTCATCAATATAACAAAAAATTTTAATCTCACCTCAAAGGGAAACTCAAGTCATTGTCCAATCTTAGAAATATTTCCTATAAACAAATCATATGGGATTTGAATTAAAAGATAATCACAAGATTAAACAAGACATTATAAGGAAAGGGTATAGGGTCATGGAATCCATTACCTATTCTTTAACCATTCAATTACCAATTGACATAATAATCCCATTTAAAATCCATTTCAACTACACTTTAACAATTCGATAACATTTAATCCAAATCATTTAACATGCCAAGGTCAACACCAAGTACATCCAATTCAATATCACATCAGGATGTGGATCATGGAATTGGGAATGATTAGAAGTCTTTACACTAAACTACTCACATAGTCATTTTATTATAACGATCATCTCATGCTTGAAAAACTATCACATGGTATATACTCCACTTAACTCACATGGTCATATCAATTAAAAGAGTAATTCATTATTACTCAAGTATTTACATATCATGGGACAAGGATCGTGATCATCTATACCTTCCCATTAATCAATCCATATTTCAATTCAATTAAATATTCACTTTATAAACCAATTCTTCAATTTTATTTACAATTCATTTCATAATTTGAATTCCAAGGGATGCAGAAAAAGGGAAAACCCAAAGGTATCCAAGTCCATGGCCACACATGGTTTTCCATCCATAAAACCAACACCCCAAAAGGGTATATTTAATTTAACTCAAGGTTCACGACCTATAAAAGAACATAAAAAAATCCTCTTTAATTACATAGGACATACTAAAAATTTAAATTCAATAATTTAAACTCATTTCAAGGTGCCATCCATGAATTGGGTGTGTGGAACAATAATAATATATTTAACCACTCGACTTCAAAATAAAAGCATGGTACCACCTGCCATCAGTCCATAGTGGATAGATTTTTTGACATTAACTTCTAATTTGACATAGATAGGAAGAAAATGAAGAACGTTTAAATAACCTAAAAATAGGGGAAAACTAATTTCTCATAAATAGTGTAACCGATACCAAACTAAATGTGGAACAACTAAAAAGGAATAGAGATCTTATCGATAAAGATCCATAGAGACTGACGACTCTTGATTCGAATGATGGAAAAAGAATTTATCTCAATTCTGAGAATATTCTCCTAGAAGAGCTTCATAGAGGAGAGGTTTCTATTAAAGATAAGAAAAAAATAAAAGATTATGTTTAAAATAAATTTAAAGGTAAAATAATAATTTTACCCAAATTATATTGGTCAAATGGTTTGGATTCATGGTTTGTCCAAACCATGTGCCAATTGTGTGACATCTATTCCTTAAGAAGACACCTCACATGATTTTTCCCACACAGTCAGCCTAATTGTGCACAAAATGTGCGATAAATAGTGAGGGGGTACTAACTAAGATTCACTAACTATTCATTCTAGTAACACAGTTTGGTCAAAGTATGTGCAACCCAAGTGGGTCAAATCTTCTCCATTGATCAAGGATACATAGTTTTCTTTTGGGGCTTCAGAATTTCATAAAAACCATGCACCCTTTATAGACCCTCAAAACATGGGATTCTAAGTGCCTGTGCCCTTGAAACTCAAAAAGACACCTAAGTGACCTATTAGAACTTTACCCAAGTCCAAAATAATTTATGTGTTCCAACTCTTGGAATTACATTCCCAATCCCAGTTAACAAAACAGCCCATCCAGCAATCACCAAAATTCAAATTCCCTTGGAATTCCATTTGGTTCAAAAAAACAGGACCTTAAAATATTTCAATACATTCTAAATTTTAGTTTTTCTACCTATTCATATGTTTTTCTATTATTTTTTGATGTTTGAGGTGTCGATGTATCTTAAGAGTGTGTTTGGGTGGAACGGTCAAGACCTTCATCTAAGAGGTTGCTACAAGTTGTATTCATGGTGTGAAGGTATGCTTCCAGCCATGAATTGTTCAAGATAGAACCCCAAGGATTATATATTCTAGGCTTCAGAGTGTGGAACATGTGTTCATTCCATGAAAGTCTGCATGGGTATATTTTTAAAAGGTCCAATTTGATACCTTTACCCTAAACCCTATTTAAGCCTTTTCCCTCACCTCCCGTAACCATTTCTTAGGATGTTAGTGTATAGGGGAACCTTTTTTAAGATTTTGGATACCTCCTTCCTATATTTTCACTATTTATATTTCCATTCATTATGGTGGTATTCTCTTAGTATGTTTGACCTTTTTCATGCCCTAGGTTCCACTCTCTTTAATCATTTCTTGTTTCACCCTTTATAGAACCATAATATTTGGACATTGGAGCTAATTTTAGGGGTTCATTGTGTTATGATTATTTCAGGTGGTGATTCTTGGTGATTTATCTTCTTTATACTTTATGTAATAATTAATTTCCATAACAAGACACTTATATGGAATTCTATGATTTGATCTTTCATATAGGACAATTTGAATCCCGTGAGACCTATGATTTTAGTCTTAAAGTGGTCAGATGAGGTTTTTATTGATTTAGTTGGTCTATTAAAGTGGGATTATGAGTTATATGACATGAAATTTATGTATGCTAGTCTTGTACTGGAGATAATGGTAGGGTTCACTTATTGGGTAATTAGGCCTGGAAAGTATTTATTGGGTTCCAAAAAGATTATAATTACTTGGTAAAAAATATAGGTATTTATGTGATGAATTCCATTCATTGTGTTGGATTTTAATATATTTTTTTTATTATTTCTTGATTCTTGATGTGACCTCTCTTGAGTGAGTGTTCATGGGTCACTGTGCTTGATGTAACCTTTTTTAAGTACATGGGTATGAGTTTGTGTGTTTTAAGTGACCTCCCTAGAGTATGGGGGGATGGGTCGGTAAGCTTGATTTGACCTCCCTTGAGTGTTTAGGGGTGGCTTGGTGTGGTTAATGAGTCTATGAACTGAGTGATGAGGTGTGATACATGTGTTATATGTGCTATTGATTTACCAATAGACTATTCCATATGGAATGGATCCAAAGTAGGTATGTTTAGGGTTTACGATATCTTGGTCAGCACATGATGAAATGGTTGTTTATGTGTTTATTTATGTATTTAATTATCATAATCATATATTCTTTTATTTCAGTATTTCACTTATGTAAAGGATGTTTTTATGGAATTATATTGGGTTTATATTCACACCCCGCATGAGAATATTTTCATGCATGTAGACTTTATGGTTAGGGATCTAGCTAATGGAAAGGTCCTTATGAAAGAATTTGAAGTAGATACTAGTAGATAAGGATAAGGGTGATACTGAGACATACTTTAAGATCTTTTGTAGTGATCCATATTTTATTTATTATGTTATTTTTTTGTTATATCATTGATTTTACACATATGAGGATTTCTTTTTAGTTGATTTACAAGATATTGTATTCCATTTAATATAGAATGTGCTAATTTTATTATTATTATTTTTCATTATTATGGTATATTAATGGTTATCTGATACTGAGGACATAGTCTCCACTTAGTGATGTTTATTCCCCCACCACTACTCAATAGCCTCGTATGTATAGGGTGGTGTGCATGAGATCATGTGTTACCTCTAGGTCAGACCATGTGATTTGGGTTGGGGTGTTACAATGGAGTACCTCCACAACTGGTGTCACAAGGAGGAACTTTATGATCAACTTTCATATTGTTGTGAGTAGGGTATCCACTATGGGTGATCTGAAAAAGAACCTCAAAGTGTTCTAATTTCATCTGAACATAATGAGGACATTAATGGTCAATGATCTTCAATATTCTATAACGGGGATGTCCTTTACATATGATGTGTATAGTGTTCTGGGGAGGTCCTCCATGAAAACAAAAAATTAGGCAGGAACTCAAAAGTTATTAATCATAATGATGAATTTAGGAGATTTACAATGGATACTCTAGGAAGGACCTAGGTATTTGATAATTATAGCACCATTGGGAGGACCTTCAAAATGATTTATCTTGGTAATACCTCTGAATGTTTCAATCATATTTCCACGGGGAGGATCTTCATGGCCATGGTTACCTTCATCTGTTGATAGATAGTTGAAAGATCCTTAGAACACTATTTTAATATTCTTATGAACCTCATATATATGAGTGTTAACAAGTGAACTGACCTACTCTTGGATTATATATTTCCCTTGATGATCCCTCCCTATGGATGTTTGCATCCAAGTGACTGGGATTGTAACTTTGATAATAAATTGGGTTATGTTGTATAGGTAGGGAACTTCATGAGTAATATCCCTCCTTAGCGGATAATTGGTTCCAGTCTAGATATATCAATAGGTTTCATGGGGTGAGTAGGAATTGGGGTATAAACGTATTCGTATTCTTCAGTATTCAGTCTCCCCCAATGGGCCCCCACCTGGGTGTCTTTATTTAGAAAACTCAGATCAATATTTCCAAGGTGGCCTCCTCAGTATATCCTTGAGTGTGTAGTGTTGTTTGGAAATAGAGATAATAGATATTGGAAGAAACCCTCCTAGAAAGATCTCAAATAGTAGTAGTTATAAATTCAACATCCTCCTCCACTTCTTTATGAAAAGGGTGATAATATTTCTTATTCTCCATGAACATACTCCTGAAGAAATTGGATATAGAAACAAGGGAAACAATATTATTCATATCCAATCATTGGTAGCTTCGATTATTGAGATTTATCTCTAAGGGAATTTCATTATTTTCTTCCAAATTCAGGATGGAGCTCTTGAGAAAATATTTCCACTCATGGGATTTCAACACCTAGCGATAAATGTTTTGGGTTGGTGAAATTTTCATTCTAGTCTCTAGGTATACAATGATCATGACAACAAAATAATATATATAATGCGTCATTTAGGAGTGTGTAGAAGCTTAATGTGTTATGTGGTTTTGAATAATCTATTGAGAAATCCATGCATGAATTGATGTATTTGGTGATGCAATTTGGATATGTTAGGAGATCCTAAAGGTGAAACCACAAAAAATAAACCTTTTATTGAATCATCATAAGAAAAAGTTCATGGTAACTTAATACCTTTCATGGGTAAAGGATTTTATATAACATTCACTATTCATATTCCCCCACATGTTACATACCATGGTCTTTTTTGGGATGCAGACCTACTTTGCAATGACTAAAAATCATTAGGATATCCAATGATTATTTGAATTTTTAATTGGTCAGGTGGATGAGATTTGGGACCATCCCTTAAAGGATCTTATTTCATAGTTTTTGAATCTCTTATAAATTTAAAATTTATTCATGAAATCCTTATCAATAATAATACTGGTTACCTTGTTCATGAGAGTGATTGATCAATATCATCCATTATTTTGAGATTTTGTGTGTATTAGTGTTTTTTCATCTTTCCCTTATCAATTAGTTGTACTATAGTTTAAATCCGCACATATGGTAACTCCATAATTTATCACTATCCATGGAGTTACTGGCTGTTATGGAGTTTGAATTGTGTTTGGGAGTTGGTATTCCAATACATTCTAATTAAATAAATCAAAACCCATGTAATTTGGTATTATTTAATGGGACACATTGAACCTTTTAATTTCATGTCAAAAATACCATTATGATTCCATTAAAATTCATACATCCATGAAAAATGTTGTACATTTTATTGTTATGAAACAATAATAGGTGACAAACCTCTTAGGTTAAGAAATAATGGCCAATGATGCTCCTTTTAAGGCTATGAAACTAGGTCCATAATGTCTTGTAGTTTAAATTCATATGACTAGGACATATTATAATAATATTAACTTAACATGAAATATAATATATTCTATGTAGTTTAGATTCATATATCTTGTAAAACTAGGTGAAGGTTTTCTAGTATAGGTTTGTGTGGGGCTAAGACACATGCGACCCTTTTTATCTTAACTAGGAAGTTGACTCCAGTGAGGTTAGATTTAGAGATTACATCGATTTGGAGGCCCATGATCAATATGTTTAATTTAGGGGTCATAAGTCATTAGATCATTGATTGGGATGAAATATGGATATTGACATAAATTATGTAGAGTTCCACTATTTTCATAAGGATAAAGACCCATGTCATCACAAAAGAAATTGACTATCAAAACCCCAAGGGTTCTATTCGATAGGGATAGAAACCTAAGAAATTATCTCATGGGATGTCTAATTTCCATTATCAAAGGAATACATGATTTAATGGGAGAAATCCATAATTCATAACCCAATCATGATTTTTAAGAGGCCATAGAGGAGGATTGAATATATCCACAATTAGGTTAGTGATTTGGGAGAAAGGGAATCCCTTATAAGTGACCCAAGTTAATGATCTCTCATATTATAGGCTTGGGACAATGGGGTTCCTAGCTATGTGATTTGGGTGAATGGGTAAACCATTTATGTAACCCAAGAAAATGAGGCACAAAAATATTTTACCCATGTAAAGAAAGTACTTGGTTATATGACCTAGAAAAATAAGGTGCCTAGTTATGTGAATTAGGTGAATGAGGAACCTAGTTACATGATATAACACCGTGTGTATTTATGTATTTTTTAATTTCAAAATTAAATTGACTTTTTTTCCTAGAGAAAGTTCCAATTTATAAATCATGATTTTGACTAGAATCATGAGGGTTTGAACATCTCTATGGGATGTTCTTGGACATTTTTGGAGGTATGGGGGTGTTTTGTAATTATTTTGGGAGTTCAAGTTTTAATTTGGAGTTTTGACCTTGGCATAAAGTTTAGTGTGTATAGTTTAGGGGAAACTAGGTATATCCCCTTAAATGATGGGTTTTAAGTTCAATTTGAATGTGTACGATTAGGGTGCATGGGTAGCACATAGTATAGGGAAATCCATACAGTGTGTCAATGTAAATCATGTGAATCATACAATGTTGTAGACATGGATGCATGGTTGGAACATGGTTTAGAAACCACGTTACTAGACCATGTGGGGTGTGAGTTCCAAAATTAGTGGTAACTGCATGATTGGTTCATGTTTTGGAAAACTATGCAGCCAAACTGTGTGATTTTCCCAGTATTTTAAATTATAGGATATTTAAAAAATTCCACTCTCAAAATTAAAACACCAAGACCACTTTTTCCCTAAATATTAGAATGATAGATCCCAAAGAAACATACTCTCCCCCATTTGATACTTTGATTGTTTTCCCTTAAATTTTGGGTTTAATTAGGTATTTTGTATTATAAAGGAATGAAAGAGGCAATTCTAAGGCCTCATATTTTTCTGTCTTTATATTATATTAGTTACTTGCGAGTTTTCAATTGTTGTACCTATTGGGGCCTTATTTTAGTGTTTATGTAGATTTTTTCAATTCCCACTATTATTATCGAATTAGTGATTGATATTTAGTGAGTGGAGTCCTATAGGACTAAGGTAGGTGGCACCTTTCTCATTCATAAATTGTATATATGTGTTATGTAATGCATGATAGGAGGGTATGAGTGGTGTGTTCCAAGTGAGATCGCTTATAAACTTCTTAGATTTTTTTTTCAATTCATAAGAGATTATGCAAGGAATTATCTTCTGTGAAATGTGATTTTGGGCCTAATATAGAATTGTGTGTGTTATTTGTGGTGATTAGTATTTTGGGAATCATTATTTCAGTTATAGATGATATATTTATGATTTAATGAATGATTTAATTTTGTGGGAACTTATTTGGCAAGACCTGAGTGACTATGGGTGAATTTTATCACCATGAGTGAGGTGATGTGGTTCATTAGGATGAAACTGATGGTGCTAACCATTATCACAGTATGATGACATTATTAAAAGTTTGTGGAGGAGGTTATTAAGAGATGTGGACTAGGAAGTTTTTGATTAATCTCACCATGGTTGACTGATGGGGTAATTATGGTCATGTACATAGAGGGAATGTCCCATGAGGTGGTGTTGACCACTCTTTATGGGTGGATGATTTCATAAATTAAGTGACATATGGGATGGTATTGACCATCGTTATAGAGGTGGTTCTCACTTAAGTGTAGTCAATTGTCACATATTAACCTTAAAAGTTATGGTTCTCAATTATAATGTGTTTTGTAGCACACATTTTGAATCCTTGGTGATGGCACTATGTTTTTGGAATAAGTTATTTTTGTTTTGTCTTTTATGTTGGGGGTTTGTTTGTAAAGTTTAATTGAATTGATTAATGGATGATTTTTTATTTACAAATTTGATAAATATTGATATCATTTCATTATTTGGGACATATTATTATGATATCATCATGGTTTGAAAACCATTTCATTAAATTAACATTCACTTCAAAAGATTATTTTGATCAGAATTCACGAATGTTTAAGCATTATTAAAACTATGGTTCTAATCTTAATCAATTATCATTAATGTAAGGTCCAATATTTCATGAACCCATGTGTATTTTTGGATTTAATAATACTTAAAATCAACATGAAAAACATTACATTTCATTAATCCATGACATATCCAGTTTAACATATATAATTCCAATTTAAAAAATAATTAATGAGAAAAATATCTTAATCACTTAACATCCCCAAATCCAGACTCATCCCAATGGATGATTTAATCATATATTTATATGTTTATTAATATAGTTTATTTTTTTATATTTATTAGTTAAAAATAGATGAAGAATAATTTGGAAATATAATAGTGGTGTGCCAAACAAGCACACAAATGATAAAGAGGAGTAAATACACGATTTTGATTGAATAAGAAAATGAAATATGGAAGGTATTTCAATAGAAATGATTTTATTTTAATAAAATATTTTTAAATATATATAATTTTTATTATTAATTGTTTTTATAATATGGATAATATTTATCATATAGAATGGAAATGAAAACACACTTATTTTATTATAATTATAAACAAATGAAGATGAACATGAATGAATAGAGTAGAGGAGTGGTATCTCAAGAAGGAATTTGAGTTTATATGGTCCTACCATATTCTGATAAAGGATTTTTCCAGATAATTATATTCCAAACATCTTGGATATGAAAAAAATATAAAAATGATATGAGAATCAAGCATTTATAGCTCAAGGTGGTGGACTTTTTACCCTAAAAAACATCCTTCCAAGTTGGCCAACCTCTTTGACCATGAATATAGTATTATATAAAGACACTATATTATTATAATATTTAGATATTGATGTGAAAATTTAATCCTAAAAATATCATGGGAATTAAACTTATATATAAAAAATATGGCCATTTTACAAAACCATAGTTCTTTGCCGAGTTTATCTTCAATTTTCAAAGGTCTAAATATAAATGTATTAACAGATATGAAGATTTCAAAATATCAATAAAATTTACTAAAAATTTGTTCAATTATATCTAAATTTTCTACCCACTAAATTTTAGATCAAAATCATGAGTTTATTAGGAGAAAAGTGAATATAAGTTGGTTGTTGTCAAATACTAGGCATAATCGTGGGCTTAAAAATAGTGAATCTATTAAGCTATATATTGGTTGATTTGGGATCTGAAATTTTTATCCATATTATAATGGAGTATTATTTTTCTTCGTGTGGAGTAATACTAAATTTGGGCTTCTAGATTGGGCACTAAAAAAAGAACATCATAGTTGGTCTAGTTTCTTTGATAGATTCATTGGGTCTTCTAGTGTGGTTCATATGTCCCTTAAAATGGATAAACCATCCAATTATATAGTTAAATTAATTGTATTAATAGGGATAATGAACCCTAAAAAATAAAAATAACTCAATTTATAATATTATTTAATGAGTTATGATTAAAATAATAAACTACCTTAAATATGGATTAGTTCATAAATGCTTACAAATTATGTTTAACATTAAAACATGTTAATTTTACACTAATTATGAACATCAATTAAAAACCACTAAGGGGAGTAAATAAAAAATTATAAATAAATTAATAACACCTCTCACTATAGAAGTCCATGGTTCTTGATAGTTAATACCATTATATGGGGGCTTAAGGATCACTATTTATGCTCGGGCTACTGGTTTGGGACTTGGAAGGACATGTATTGATGTGACTTGGTATTTTGAGCTATTGATATGGAAGTGGTGAAGAATTTGGATGTTTTGAGGACTTGTGATGTGTCATGTTGATGTAAATTTGGGGCATCAAGATGTCTTTGGTTGGTTATGTGGTTATGGTTGGTGTGGGACATCGTGTTATATATGGTTGGTTGGAAGGCCAAGGGCTCTTTTTTTACTACAGACTGTGGATATATAATTCTACCCTACCATTGTCTAAGGTAGGTAAATAAACCCTTTTGGATATGGAGAATAAGGGGAGTGGGTTGTCTAATTTATTGGTTCCTTTTGTTTACATTTTACTCACCCTACTTCACCCCTCTTCCCATAAGGGTGATTGTGACATTAGTGGTTGCGACAAGTGGTATCTAAGATGAAAGGTTTATCTAGTAAATATTTCTTAAATAATGTTTTTACATGGAGGATATTGTCAATGTAATGTTTTTTCAATTATTTTATGTATGAAATTTCTAAATTTTTAAGAATCATTTTAGATATCATATTTTATCTCTTGGTTTAGATGTATTCTCAATTATAATACATGTAATTTAAATAAGTGATTGGTCAGAGACGTCATTGAATGAAAAATAAAATAAATGACTCAATACAAAAGGTATAAACAACTATTTCTAGCACATTATTTAATCAAATATACATAAAGGTGTTGATTAATATATATTTAAAAGTGCTATGGAAAACCTATCCAATATATATGAAGGGGGGCGTAATTTAAAGTAAGTAAAGATTCATGTTTTTCAAAATAAGTTTGATGATTTAAAGATATAACCTAATGAGAACATTGATGGTTTCTGAAACCAAATATTTGATCTTTTTTGATCCATTTGATGGCTTGGTGATAAGATAAAATAAGTTTAAATCATAAATAATATATTAATAATGCCTTCATATACTACTTAATGAATGTAATCTAGTAGAGTTCTCTTGAAAATCTATAAAGAAACTTAGTGGAATATAAGATGAGGATAAATCCAAATGGAATGATAATATATTAATATAAGGATATGGCTTTGGAAAAAATTTATATTAACAATGACAAATATGATAAGGATGTGATTAATTAATTTATCTCACACGTGGTAAGAAATTTTAAAATAGAAATGGTATATTTGATAAACAAATTGTCACTGTCCTGATTTAAGAGTGGAAATGTTGGTCATAGAGATAAAATATGTATAATAATTAAATATATAGAGGATGGTGAGATTAATTTCTACCAAAATTAACAAATAATATTTACTTAATTAAGTAATATAAAATCTATAAATCAATCTATAATAAAGTTTCAAAATAAGAACCTTATGTGTATGGAGGAATTTAATGATGATTTTTGACTTGAATAAGAAAAAAATGAGTTCATATCTAATGGAGATGGTTTTTAATGGTAATAGTGTAATATAAAGAAACTAGGAATAAAGAAGGAGATTTTAAGATAGAAGGAGTAATATGTCATAAATTAATAGTTGAAGGAATGCCTGAAGATATGAGTGTTTTTCAAGAGAAAATAGAACTATCGGTGGACTATTGAAATAGTCTTCCAAGTGTGTTGATAAAACTAAAGTAAAAATCAGTAGGTTAGAGAAGGTAATTACATAAAAAACTGATAGAAAAGGAAATAAAAATGAGTTAGTGTATTTCAAACATAAAATTTATGACTTAGCTAAGATAATTTATGAACTTCATGCCCGTATCAAGGGATGTAGAAAAAGGATAGTGATTGAGTGATATTTTAATATATTTTACATTGGTATTTAATGATAAATAATCCCTCTTAATTGATCATAAATAGGAAAAAGTGAAATTTCACCATTTTTATTTTTATTGAAATAAATAATTAAAGAAGGATAATGTATGTTTTTTAATAGAATTTAATATTGTTTGGAAATTAATTCAAATATTTTAGATAATGACTTATGTATTTGTGTGATTTTAAGCTAAAAATGGAGAATGTATTATATTTTAAATGAATATTTGAAATACTGTTAGGGATATAACCATTTTTTAGGGTGAATCAAGCATAAGTGAAGCACCCACTAAATCCTATCTAGGAAGAGCTTGGATATAAAATGATGGTTACTGGTCTAGCAATGAAAATCCCTCTATCCAAGAAAGGAATTTCAACCTCTAGTATTCTAGATCTATGGATTGTATGTTTAACTAGTCCACTATATGTAGTAATCTAGAACATCAATTCATGATTAGGTACTTACACAGAAAACATATTTCATTCTTATAGAACATAGTAATAAATTAGGGAATCCCATACATATAGAATAATATCTCAACTGAATACTCATATAGTAGGGTCCACCAATTCATTTACATAAAATGCTAAGGGTATTCCCAACTGAATTTCACACTTATATAGAACTAATCCAACTATAATGTTTCTTCACTCATATATTCTCACGAAGTGGTGAAGAGTGATATTATATATATATATATATCAAATCTATAATTGTATAAAAAAGTGAACAAATGAAAATTGATCCTTCTCAAAGACTTGACTAAAAAAGTATGGAGTATTAAAAAATTGGTTTTGGGATGCAAATCATGTGTTGATTATATTAAAAATGATGAATATTTAAAAGAAACATAATCTGATGGGTTTTTTTAGAGTCTAATAACAATTATTAGAAGCAATAGAGGCCATTGGAACCCATTTTTTGAGGATATTCATTGAAAATAATATGAAACCTACATAAAAACTGAAATGAAAAACATATTGTAAAATTTGTATTCCTTATACCAAAGAGAAATTGATACAAACTCAAACTCCATCACCTGGGTTTGATAAAGATCACTAAGTGGAAAACGAATCCCACATCCATGGTGTATCCATGCAATGAACTGAATCACTCATTACATGAGAGGGATCCACCCTTCCATTCATGATGTGATAAAATCTCATATAAAAAGCTAGATGATGGAGAGAACTACATGTATCAGAGAGTTTCGTCCAATAATGGGGATCTGAATCCACACACACCCACTACCATCAAATGATAATAGTTTAAATACTAAATTAAGGGTTCTCCTTAATTTTTGTCTCATTTATTCCTGCGTTAGAACACATAACCAAATAACATGAATGATTCATGAATGCATCATATGCATTCAATCCCTTATCATTTTATCTTGTGAAATATTTTGTGTAAATGGTAGTATAGGTGTAGAGTTACTTTGGTGTCCAACTCACATAGAATAATATACCCAATGCATGAAAATCATAATTTTCAGGCGAGACTATATATAGACCATAAATATATTATATATAAATGTGGATTTAGGGAATACTTTCATCAATATACCACATGAACTAAAGCCTAATATACTTTGTTTCACTTTACCTTATATTGTATCAAATATAATAACTTGTAAAATCATACTGAAAACTCCTTTTAGATATTTTCCAAAAAACTTTTGGAAATCTATCATAAAACTCACCTAGCATAAGATAATATGTAATACCTTGTGAATGACCATCAAAAAATACTTTTTAATTGAATCTGAATCATTTTTAGAGTATATATTTGATTCAAACTCAATCCCCATTCATTCAACCAAAATGCGTAACCCCATAGGACTTTATATAATTGATAACAAATAAGAATCACCAGATTCATATACTTAATCAAAGAGAGAACTATTACAAAGAATCAATACTACTCAAGATATAAAGGGATCTAGAATGATCTATATCCAATACATGTATCATTATTCTTGTTTCCACCATTTGACATCATATGAAAATGTGCATTATTATATTTTATGTTTGACTATGACATCGAGTCACCATGGGACATAGATCATTCCAATCCCATATAGACAACTCATCTATTCTCAACTCTGTAAGTGTATAATGATCTGATCAATGAATACATCACATGTAATTCATCGTTATGGATACACACATCAAATTTCTATTATCCATATAGATATAACATATCTAGGTGTAGCTGCAGAATCCCACAACCTATCTCAATAGAGGGCTTATTTTTCATAATCATCATATGAGAGGGAAAACCCTATATTGGTTAAGTTACAACTAACAACATGATCAACAAAATACCCAACCACCCTCAGTATTAGCTAATTCAATATGTAGACTTGTGTAAGTTGGGTATCAATGTATGAAGGTTCTCACACTAGGCATTTCAAAACATTAGTTAGTTGGGAAACAAGTATGATCTATTCACCCCCAGTAAACCAAAGACATATGTATAAAAATATATGTTTTATAATTATTAGGTCATCCAATGAACAGAAAGAATAATATTCTTTGTTTTTTACCTCACATGAACATATTCTTTATCTCCATACTAGAATAAAACCCACACTAACCCTAATAATTCATCACAACTCATAATACTCTATGATGAACATTAATTAGGGATAAATCAATGTCATACATTGAGAGGTCAATTATAATTTCAATTTATGAAATATATATCTATATATAAATTTTTTAGACAACATGAAATAATGATAAAATTTAATTTGTCTTTAATATGATACATTTAAATATTCATAAACTGTATAAAAATATTTACAAAACCAATATACGCACCAGTTTATCATATCATATTTGATAAAATTCAAGATCATTCTGATGTTTTCTATATTTACTAGGTTTTATTAACTTGTTTAAATCCTATGTAATTCCCATCACATCTCTATGTGACCATCTGATAAAGCTCTCCCAATAAAATAAAATCTTTTATTAGATGAGTATAATGTATTATTAAATATTTAAAAAGTAATTTTATTAAAAGGGATCCCATTAAAATGATGACCCTTTTTAATATTCATTATACCAATTAGAGGTCCAATAACCATGTTTTAGTCAGAAAATGGATGCTATTTAGAATGAAACTCACTACTTAGTTATTTAGGTTGAGCATCATCCCAATAATATAATATATGAATCTTGGATATTTGAGTAGAAAAACGATTTTCTAATCCATCGTATGGATAAACCTAGCTCTATTCCTCTAATATCCCAACCCTTAGTGTTTTCCAACTAGTGTAACCCAAAATAAATGTAAAAAATGTTTAATTACAAGAAAATACAAGGGAACCCCTCTTTAGTAAAAAACTACCCAAGGAAGATCCATTATCACTCATTACTTTATTGTTTTCCACAATATAATCTAAAGGAACCCTTCTTTATCATGAAAGTACCCGGTTTGATGATCGAGGTCTTGAAAATTTGTGCTTTGGTAGGAATCTAAAACTTAGTATTTGAAGTGGATTTAATCTCACTATCTTATCTCATGTTATTCCCTTTTAGGTATGCATCATTTTTTTATTTTAGTTTATAATGATATTCCATCCATAAAACCAATATGTTTAAACCAGATTGATGTGTAAATATTTACACAACCCTCAAGTTTGAGTTATTTACCCAAAAATATAAGAAACAAATATCCACATATATCCAGATGCATCATATGAATAAGATATATGAACACGTAATGTAAATGTATAGAGTTATATGATATTGAAAATCTTCAAATGAGTAAGCCTAGAGCAATAGATAGACAACCCCATTCACTTTCCTAGAAAAGGAATTAAACTCTAAGTATGTACTCTGACCCCAAGTCCCCTTACTCAGGGATAATTTACTCAGGATAGAACCCAATTCATCATAAATCTAACACCTAATTTGTACAAAAAATATTCTACAACTAAATTCAAGCGAATAACTTCCATTACAAACAAAGGTCAAGGTAGATAAAAAATTAAATTCATTATCATACATAGCATATAATGCAGGACTCCATCTAGAAGAAGTATATCAATTAAAATAAATCATACACCATTCATAATAAAAACAATATATAACTATGAATAAAATAGGGAATAAATTTTAAATAAATGAAAATTCAAGTATTTAAACATATTATAAGCATTTTTTAAAAATTATTAAATAAATTATAATTATAAACATTTTATAAATTTTTATCTATAACATGATGAACATTCCATATATAGGAATATAAAAATTTTATACTGATTCGAATATGAACTCTTTTGTATTTATCATTGTATAGAATTTAGATTTTAAATATATGACATTTTATGAACTATAAAGAAATTATAATTCAATTTTATTATAAAAACATTTTATATAATATAATATCCAATATTTAATCATTATTTAAAACTTGAACATATCAATCATTATTTTTTTGACGCGGTTTAAATAATATATATTTGAGGCCCTTATTTTTATTTTAAACAATTTATTATAATAAATTATGAAAAATTCATAATTTAAATGTAAATATTTTATATTTTGGCCTTACTTCATAATTTATAACCCTTTATAAATTATTTATTTTGATTTATAAATAAATAATTCTATTTTGAATTATAAGTTATTTCATATAATTGTTTTAAGAGGTATTCCAAATATTAACATTTAATATTTTGGTTAAATGTTACATAAATATTTATTAAATTATAAATAATTTATAATTAATTAATCTACAAGCCTTTTATAAATTAAAATATCCTAAAATAACTTTTATAATAATTTATAAACATTTTATAAACCACCTTAATCATTTTAAATGTTAGAAACATTTTTCAACCATTTTAAAACAACTATGAATACCCTTACATAGAATCCCTTTTGCTTATAAAGGTAACCTTCTTCTACCCTTACACATTCTATCAATATAAAGGCAGATATATATAAACTTTACGTATCACATGATACACAAAGGTACACACGATATTATCGACATGTGAACTCCTTTTTGTAAGGGTAGTTTACATAATACCTTTACATTCTCTTAAGAAAACCTGATTTACCCTTATGCGAACCCCTTCAGGTAAAGGTAAGTTACATGTTACCTTTTTGTGATCACTTACATATAGGAAACACCATGGTTACCCTTATATAAATGATCTATGTAAGAGTAATAAAAATTTTACCTCTATGAAAACCATCCGCGTAAAGGAAACACCATGATTACCTTTATATACTTACACTACATAATAGAAAACTATTTTAAAAAACAAATTTTCAAAATAAAAATGTGCTATTTTTTTGAGATTTATTCTTCATTTCCATGCATGATTTCATAAAAATAAACATGGATATATTTGTTATCACTAAAGGTTTTTCTTATAGTCTAATATAAATTATTATAATCAATAGAAGAAATTAAAATCCATTTTTCTAAGATATATATGAAAGATAATAGGAAACCTACATAAAAACTGAAATGAATAACATGCTGTAAAAGATGAGTACCTTACACCAAAAAGAAACTATTACATCTTCCAACCCCATCACGTAGGTTTGATAAAGATCAATGCATGGTAAGATCATCCAACCTCTATGGTGTATCAATGAATGAACTGAATCTCTTGTCACACGAGAGGGATCCTTCCTTACATTCATGACGTGCTAGCATCTCATATAAAAAAAGGAACATGAAGAGAAATATGGTTCTCAAGGATTTTTTACCTAGTATAAAGGTATGAATCCACACAAAGACACTTCCATCACATTAAAATAGTCTAAATAAAAAATTAAGGATGCTATTTAATTGTTTTATCATCTATTCATGCATTTAAACACATGAATAAGTACCTTGGATGGTTCATGAATGAATCATATTTATTTACTTCCTTATCATTTCATCTTAAGAAATAGTAAGTGTAAATGAAAACCTAGGTGGAGAATGGTTCAGGTTTACAGTACACATAGAATAATATACCCCATGCATGATTTCATGCAAGTCAATATACAACCTATAAATATATCATATATAAATATAGATTTAGGGAAAATTTTATTACAACTATTTTCTTTATTACACATTAATTCATGATTTATTACATAATATTAGACATAATAAAACCCAAAAAATAGATAAGTATAATGTCTTTGGGAAATTAGGTACATTGATTGACAACATAAAATTGGAGTATGTCAATATTATTGAAAAATTATGTAACATTTTTATAATATTCCATCATTCTTAAAAATTCATGGGATAACCCGGGGACATACATAAAAAATGGGTGAGCTATAAAGGCCAGCAAGGGAATAAAAAATGAATAACATGATTAATGTGTTACATATTAGATAATAGTATTTTCAATAGGACATAAAAGGGGTGCGAATCATGAACATGAACAATGAGGCATTGTAACACCCCGAGCTTCCACGATACGCTTCTCATTCAATAATGCAATAGCTTGCATTGTACGCAACTTCGAGTTCTAACACACCGCAATTAATCAAAGTAGCCATTATGAATAGTAATAAACACTTTTTAAATTTATAGAAATTTTATATTTCAAAATGGACTTTATTTTTGTATTCGTAATATCGAAATTATCCTATGTTGAATTTTTTGTAATTTTCTGAGAACTTCCAATTTTTTATGAATAGTGAAAAATACTTAAAAACAACTTTTTAATCAAAATAATTTATAGTGATAAATTACACTGTTGAGTGGTTTTAAAGTATAATTAGAATATATTTTTACCATTTTATCCAATGGTGTTCATTAGAATTAATTTCACATTGAAATTGGACATAAACAATTGTCAATCTTTTGATATATATTGTTTCTTAAAAACACGCTATTTGTTGTGACAGCAGGAATTAATTATAAAATTAATTAATGAAACTTATATGTTTGTAATTTTGTAAAATAGACATCATTTTTGGATTCGGAATATCAATTATAGCTTAGGGTGAAATTTTGGCATTGTTTTGAAAAACTTCAATTTTTGATGAATAGTGAAACCACTAAGTGGTAGTTAAATAACCGATTTTTTGTTTAAATGAAATATTACCACTTCTGTGATTTTATTTTCAAAAATCCAACATACATGGTTGTCATTAGGAATTAAAATGTTGTTCAATGGGATTAAAATAATTTTTTGGTGAATAGTAACTTTTAAGTTTAATTAATCGTGATTAAAGGTAATTAGTGAAATTTAAGGTAAAAATGATATTATAAAAATATGAAATGACCTTTACACTTGTCCTACCCCTATTGGATGAGTCATGGCCAACCAAGACAATCCATGGGTCAACTTGGGGACCCCATGGAGCCACTTTGGTTGGAAAATGACATAAATAACTTTTATATAAAGTTAAAATAAAAATGTCACAAACATAAGTTGTTTTACTAAAAAAAATTTAAATTGGGTTATACAAGTCATATTTTTAACTATAAATATTCATTAGAAAGATACAAAGATTTCATACATAATGATAGTTTTTTTATAATTTTTAGACATTAAATAAATTAAATTATTTATGACACCATGATGATGCAGCAATTACCTGATTAATTAACGATTTAAATAAAATGACAAGATAATGTAAAATCCAAGGCTTACAGTTGTCAAAAACCTATTTTATGGGTATATTTCGAACCCTTATCACCTTATCCTCGAATTATTGAAGTGTGGGATCTTTAGAATCCGAAAATCATTGTGTAATAAATTAATATTTCATTACATTCCAAGAGTGCCCCTCCTCTCCTCTTATAATAGGCCCCCACCACTCCATCCTTATTCACACTTTCAAAGCCTTTTGGCTAGGCCAACCTCTGACCAAATACTCCCCCAACTTCTCTCTATTACTCCTAGAAGACTCACCTTGGGCAGAAGTCTTCCCAAGGAAGCCTTTGGCTCAAATCAAAAAGAGTTACCCGATTTTAAGGTAATGTCTTCTCTAATGTTGTTTTGTTTTATTTTGCTTCTCCAACCACTTAAACTCTTTTTATTCCTTTATTTTGTAACAACACCAGTATCTACAATATACTTGGATTTTGTTATGATAAGGATTTGGTTTACACTTACACACACTTTCATCTAATGGTTAAAGAACATACTGTTTCTGTGGGTGGCGAAATACTGCCTCAAGAAATGACGATTGTTAAATATTCTTTTAATACCTCTAATGGTGGCCATTTTGAGGACAATATTTTCATATATGATATATATATTATGTTTATTCTTCTGTATTTCTTATTTATGGCATACTTTATGATTTCCATTTTGGGTAAACGCGATAATTTCATTTTAGGAAGTGCGGACTACCGCCCCCTCAAAGTGATGTGAATCGTTAATGCCATATGTGGGATGTATAAAGGATGGAGTAAATGATATTATATATGATATTATACTGGAACTATTTTATACCATTATATAATTATTATTTCATTCCATTAAATATTAAATAGAAATGAAAGTAGCGTTCATGCGTATGTACGGCTTACCGTCTCCATGAATGGTGCATTTCATTTCTTACCTCTAAATTTTATGTAATATTATAAATGAATGTATATACTGGATATATATTATATATATGATATCTACATAATGAATATAATTCTGGATATAATGGATATTTCACCACATGAACAACTTGTAATTATAAGAAGTTTATTTTTGACTCAAGTACCAAATATCGACAAATTGACCGTTATTAACTTAAATAATTACATAATGTTCATAACATGGTAATAAGTGATATAAAAGGAATAATGAACATGAAAAAGGTTCGTAAGTAAATAGAAATTAACTCTAGTTTATTATTCTGGAGGTTAAATAATTGTCAAGTCAAGTCATACATGAGGTAAGGGAATTTCTTAACCCAATTTCCATTCTTTGGGTTAATCTCCTACTTTCAAATTATGTCTTGATATTATTATGTCCTATCTTGTATTTGTACTTTATTTATGTTTAATTATAATGATTACACACAATAGATCTATTTTATTTAAAAAATGATCTTTTTAAGGACTTCATCTCAATCTCCTTTCATTGAGGCATATTTGGTTTTATACACAACTTTCATTTATACGGTGTATAAACCCCTTTGACTTTTACTTTTATTCAAAATGAATCTTTTTATACGAATCATTTTTACTAAACGACAAAAGGAATGTTTTTTCTTACGTATGCGGTGAAAACGAATTCTCCGCCACCGTGACTATTATTTGAGTTTCGACTTCCTTTATAAGCCATAACTTTCTTTTTAAAAGAAAAATAAATACCATGTTTTACTTTTCTTTTATTTTGGTATTGAAAATGGGTTTGATGAAGTTTTTATTATATCAATGTGTTTTATTGATATCATGTGATTGAAATGTGGAAATGTTATGTTTCCTTTATGCATTTTTTATGTGATACGATTATGTTATGGTTTATGATATGTTTAAACCTATTCATATGAGGAATACATTGGACTTAATAAGTGACGGGTGGAGCCCGCTATAACTCCTCGATGCATCGGTAGGTCTCATGAGACAAACTGTTGTCTTGGCACGAGGCCTTGACAAAATCTTATTTGTGGTCTTGGCATTAGGCCTTGACTACGTGGTTATGATAGTCTGACATTATGCATTCCATCATTATAAAAGTGGATATTGATATTGCATGGGGTTATTTGACCAGTAGAATATCCATGTGAATAAGTAAATGACATTATTTCATTTTACTTTTTCCATGTTATGTTGATGTTCAAGTTTAAAAGGCTTTTGTTTTAGCTATACATTGCCTAAAATGTTTATGTTTATTTATGAAAGCTTCCGCTATATTGTTATCCTTACTGAGCATCTGAGCTCACCACTTTAAATGTTTTAATATTTTCCAGGATGTGAAGAAGTATTTTATGAATGACCTGCAGGGATAGTCATAAGAGGATATGAGTGTGGACTATGGAGACTTTGTTATTGTAGTTTTTCACTTTATGATGTAATGTACATTTATGAATGTATCTAGTGTTTCCAAGGCTACTACACTAATTGGTCTTTCGAGACTTGATCTTTTGTGATCATGCCAATGTTACGAAGTAATGCACCGACTCTGGGTAGCTGGGTTCGGGGTGTTACAGTTGGTATCAGATGCAGTTTAGTACTAACCTTGAAAGCTAGATTTAGAAAAACTCTTATTAGAGCACATAGCCCAAAGATAGACTTTGAGGATTAGTATAGAAGAACTTCCTAGAATTTTGGTATTATAGAGATTTTGTGAGTTTTCTGAGCAATACATTCCTGTCTAGATACGATCAGGTAGAGGCGGCTCTCCCACAGATGTACATAGGGGTAAAACCCGAAAACACCGCTTTGGGCTAGACTCGAACGGGAACTAGTGCACGACAACGGGCCTTGCTGCACTCTTCGTTACGACACTCCTGGGGGATATTCTTAGGATAATTATCATTTTCTTTACAAACCATTATAAAGGGCTTATGATTACATACTTCCTCAAAGAAAACATTTTTATGATTATAGATTATATCCATAAATAGTTCAATTATATGTTAAGTGTTTTGCAAGTTTGTTATTATGTATTTCGATTCATAAACTAACCAAGTTTATGCCATTGTATAGAAATGGCGCCCAGTAGAAGGAATGTGAACTCCATCAATACGTATGATCCAAAGAATAAGAAGGATCATATCTTTCACGGTATTAAGCCAACATTTAGAAGGGAAATAGTCTCCCATGTGTTCTCAACATATGAAGAAATAGTATCATGTGTTAATAAGATAAGTAAATAATTCTCTGAGTCTTATGGATTTGAAGGGAAGAAAGAGAAGAAAAGTATGGAAGAGAGAATGATGGAAAAAGGGACGTGGGAAAAGAAGAATTTTACAATATGTGATAACTGTGGGAAGAAACACCTTGGAACTTGCCTGAAGGGAATGAGAGTTTGTTATAAGTGTGGAGAAAAAGGACACCAAGTGCGTGACTGCAAGGGTAAGAAAATGTTTTCAAATGTACAATGCTTCATCTGCAAGGAGTGGGGACACTACACAAACCAATGTCCAAATCATCAGAGTGTGCCCCAAATGATGTTATTGGATAATAATAAAGTTATGATACTACCACAGATGAGGAGGAATGATTAGAGTTCTTATTTTGTTACTAAAGAATTTTGTAACTTGAGTGTTATATCAATGATGCACTGGTTATAATAATTATGGAGTATATATGGATTGTACTGCAGTACTATTTCATCAAGGACTTGAGATTGTGTGGAACCATGAAAAGTGACTCCACAGTAGGTTAAATTTTTGGAAAAAATATGGTTGAGAGAAAGATAAACCATAATATGGTTCTGATACCGAGATAGTGATTTTGGAATAAGACATGATTGATTTGGATAAATTATATTGGATATTCCTAACTTCCTTGAAACTGATTAATGATTTGTATACATTTTTGGATAGAAGGAGTATATCTAGTATTCTATATGGAATAAGGGATCATGGTAATTCATGATGTTGTAGTGTTTTAAAAGAATACATGATGAAGGTGTTTAGATGTTGTTACACTAAAAAAAGGGGATCTTCATTATGTTTACCTTCCTCATAAAATTTGGACCGTGAGTTGGACAGAAGTATTTTTGATAACTATAAAGGTTGGAATGGATTAAGTTGAACCTTGTATAGTAATGTTTAAGGATAAAACATTTCTGAATATTATTTTTGGAATATTATAATAGTTTTAGAAAAAGGAAAACCTTCAGGTTGGGCGATAACCCGTCACTTCGGACAAAGATGCAGGAATTGAACCCACAACCATATTGTGACAGGCCTTTATGACCAACCACTAGCCTATAAGAAGTCCATGGTTATTACAAAATAGTTTTTGTAATCTAAATGGTATGTGTTAATATTTTTAACCTTGTACGGTTAAGATAAATATATTATTTTTGAGTTCTATTATCTTTTTGAGTGAAAGATGAGTTTGTGGTAGAAATTAGTTGAAGGTTGAAACTCTACCTGTCATGCATAAATATATATATACCTATATCTTATTATATGAATAAATTAATTCTTAAACATTATTAAAGGGATATTAAAACAAAAAAAGTTGTTATCCAAATACCTTATGTCTTGTTGAACTGATGATATTTTAAATCAACATAGATTGAAGGCTTTGAGGCCCTCAATTTGACACTTGTTTGTGATTGATGACCTCAATCAATCCCTAGAAATATTTACATTTTTCCTCCAATTATATGTCTCTAATTGCCACCAATGTTCTCCTAATTGAGATCCTAATTGGGTGGTGACTTTTTCATTTCCCTTTCCCTCTTATTAAGGCTAAATTTTATTAACCTTATTTCTGATGTGGGTTTTCCACCAAGGTATTTTCTCTTTTCAACCTTTTATTTTAAAAGAAAAAATTTCAAATTGCGAGGACACAATTTATTGAAGGAGGGGAGAATGTAACACCCCGATCTTCCACGATACGCTTCTGATTCAATAATGCAATAGCTTGCATTGTACGCAACTTCGAGTTCTAACACACCACAATTAATCAAAGTATCCGTTATGAATAGTAATAACCACTTTTTGAATTTATAGAAATTTTATATTTCAAAATGGACTTCACTTTTGTATTCGTAATATCGAAATTATCCTATGTATAATTTTTTGTAATTTTCTGAGAACTTCCAATTTTTTATGAATAGTGAAAAATACTTAAAAACAACTTTTTTAATCAAAATAATTTATAGTGATAAATTATAATATTTAGTGTTTTTAAAGTATAATTATAATATATTTTTACCATTTTATCCAATGGTGTTTATTAGAATTAATTTCACTTTGAAATTAGACATAAACAATTGTCAATATTTTGATATATATTGTTTCTTAAAAACACGCTATTTGTTGTGACTGTGGGAATTAATTATAAAATTAATTAATGAAACTTATATGTTTGGAATTTTTTAAAATAGACATCATTTTTGGATTCGGAATATCAATTATAGCTTAGGGTGAAATTTTGGCATTGTTTTGAAAAACTTCAATTTTTGATGAATAGTGAAACCACTAAGTGGTAGTTAAATAACTGATTTTTCATTTAAATGAAATATTACCACTTCTGTGATTTGATTTTCCAAAATCCGACATACATGGTTTTCATTAGGAAGTAAATGTGGTTCAATGGGATTAAAATAATTTTTTGGTGAATAGTAACTTTTAAGTTTAATTTATCACGCTTAAAGGTAATTAGTGAAATTTAAGGTAAAAATGATATTATAAAAATATGAAATGACCTTGAAACTTGTCCTACCCCTATTTGATGAGTCATGTCCGACCAAGAAAATCCATGGGTCAACTTGGGGACCCCATGGAGCCACTTTGGTTGGAAAATGACATAAATAACTTTTATTTAAAGTTAAAATAAAAATGTCACAAACATAAGTTGTTTTACTAAAACAATTTTTAAATGGGGTTATACAAGTCATATTTTTGACTATAAATATTAATTATAAAGATAAAAATCTTTCCTACATCATGATATTTTTTTTATAATTTTTATACATTAAATAAATTAAATTATTTATGACACCATGATGATGCAGTGATTACCTGATTAATTAACGATTTAAATAAAATGAAACGATAATGTAAAATACAAGGCTTAAACTTGTCAAAAACCTATTGTATGGGTATATTTCTAACCCTTATCACCTTATCCTGGAATTATAGAAGTTTGGGACCTTTAGAATCCGAAAATCATTGTGTAATAAAGTAATATTTCATTAATTTCCAAGAGTGCCCCTCCTCTCCTCTTATAAAAGGCCCCCAACACTCCCACCTTATTCACTCTTTCAAAGCCTTTTGGATAGGAAAACCTCTGCCCAAATACTCTCCAAACTTCCATCTCTTACTCCTAGAAGCCTCAACTTGGGCAGAAGTCTTCCCAAGGAAGCCTTTGGCTCAAATCAAAAATATTTACCCGATTTTAAGGTAATGTCTTCTCTAATGTTGTTTTTTTTATTTTGCTTCTCCAACCCCTTAAACGCTTTTTATTAATTTATTTTGTAACAAAACCAGTATATAAAATATACTAGGATGTTTTTATGATAATTATTTGGTTTACACTTACACACACCTGCGTCTAATGGTTAAAGAACATACTGTTTCTGTGGGTGGCGAAATACTGCCTCACGAAATGATGATTGTTCAATATTCTTTTAACACCTCTAATGGTGGCCATTTTGATGACACTATTTTCATATATTATATATATATTATTTTTATGCTTCTGTATTTCTCATTTATGGCATACTTTATGATTTCCATTATGGGTAAACGCGATAATTTCATTTTAGGAAGTGCGGACTACCGCCCCCTCAAAGTGATGTGAATCGCTAATGCCATAAGTGGGATGTATAAAGGATGGAGTAAATGATATTATATATGATATTATACTGGAACTATATTATAACTTTATATAATTATGATTTCATTCCATTAAATACGAAATAGAAATGAAAGTAGCGTTCATACGTACGTACGGCTTACCGTCTCCATGAACGGTGCATTTCATTTCTTACCTCTAAATGTTATGTAATATTATAAATGAATGTATATACAGGATATATATTATATATATGATATGTACATAATTAATATAATTCTGGATATAATGTATATTTCAACACATGAACAACTTGTAATTATAAGAAGTTTATTTTTGACTCAAGTACCAAAGATCGACAAAATGACCGTTATTAACTTAAATAATTACATAATGTTCATAACATGGTAATAAGTGATATAAAAGGAATAATGAACATGAAAAAGGTTCTTAAGTAAATAGAAATTAACTCTAGTTTATTATTCAGGAGGTTAAAGAACGGTCAAGTCAAGTCGGACACGAGGTAAGGGAATTTCCTAACCCAATTTCCATTCTTTGGGTTAATCTCCTACTTTCAAATTATGTCTTGATATTATTATGTCCTATATTGTATTTGTACTGTATTTATGTGTACTTATAATGAATACACACAATAGATCTATTTTATTTAAAAAAATGATCTTTTTAAGGACTTCGTCTCAATCTCCTTTCATTGAGGCATATTTGGTTTTATACACAACTTTCATTTATACGGTATATAAACCCCTTTGACTTTTAATTTTATTCAAAAGGAATTTTTTTATACGAAGCATTTTTACTAAACGAAAAAATGAATGTTTTTTAATATGTATGCGGAAAAAACGACTTCTCCGCCGCCGTGACTATTATTTGAGTTTCGGCTTCCTTTATAAGCCGTAACTTTCTTTTTAAAAGAAAAATAAATACCATGTTTTAATTTTCTTTTATTTTGGTATTGAAAATGGTTTTGATGAAGTTTTTATTATATCAATGTGTTTTATTGATATCATGTGATTGAAATGTGGAAATTTTATGTTTCCTTTATGCAAGTTTTATGTGATACGATTATGTTATGGTTTATGATATGTTTAAAGCTATTCATATGAGGAATGCATTGGACTTAATAAGTGACTGGTGGAGCCCGCTATAGCTCTTCGATGCATCGGTAGGTCTCATGAGAAAAACTAGTGTCTTGGAATGAGGCCTTGACAAAATCTTATTTGTGGTCTTGGAACGAGGCCTTGACTACGTGGTCATGATATTCTGGCATTAAGCATTCCATCATTATGAAAGTGGTTATTAATATTGCATGGGGTTATTCGACCAGTAGAATATCCATGTGAATAAGTAAATGGCATTATTTCATTTTACTTTTGCCATTTTATGTTTATGTTCAAGTTTAAAAGGCTTTTGTTTTAGCTATACATTGCCTTAAATGTTTATGTTTATTTAAGAAAGCTTCCGCTATATTGTTATCCTTACTGAGCATCTGAGCTCACCCCTTTAAATGTTTTAATATTTTCCAGGATGTGAAGAAGTATTTTATGAATGACCTGCAGGGATAGTCAGAAGAGGATATGAGTGTGGACTATGGAGACTTTGTTATTGTAGTTTTTAACTTTATGATGTAATGTACTTTTATGAATGTATCTAGTGTTTCCAAGGCTACTAAACTAATTGGTCTTTCGAGACTTGATCTTTTGTGATCATGCCAATGTTACGAAGTAATGCACCGACTTTGGGTAGCTGGGGTCGGGGCGTTACAGACATGATATAAAATGATAACATAAAAAAGACATGGGAATGTGAAAAAACATTAAACATGACATCATAAGGATAAGTAAAGGTTAAACCCCAAGAAATCATAACATAATGTTATTAAGATAACCTCCGGTGCACGATACATGGTATCTCATGAGACTAAAACATTACCCAATGCATTAGATCACTCTCTGGGTGCACCCATTATAATCATATAATGTACATGCATAAGTTTTTCATATAGATCATATGACATATTAAAATAATTAAACACATTTAATCCCATGATTTAGGATTGTGGGTTACATACATGGAATTCCCCAATCAAATAAGTATAAGTATGTCTAGTTTAATACCATGACAGGATAACTACAATACTTAAAGATTAAAAAAATGGTTAATGAAAGCATAAGAGACCTCTCATCATTTAGATATAAAAATCATAGTAATATGGACTTGGAAAAACATATCCAAACATTAGGAATTGTAAATAAAAGGTATAAGTTAAAGAAGATGCATGAATAGAAAATAAGAGAGAGAGGTCCCTTACCTTAAGAGCGAGATTCCAAAAAACATGGGAGGAAATTATTAAGAGCATGGAGGAGCCTTTGGATGACTCTAGAGTAGGGAGGGAAGAGTAAGGATGTGATCCAAGGATTTTTATTACATAATAATGGGAGGTTGGGTGGGTTATATATGAAAAGAGAGGTGAGTTATTTATTATTTCCCTAACCCATATTTTGGATTCAACATAATAAAGTAATCAAAAACACAAACCTTACCATGGTTTCTACCAAAGAGGTTTTTTCATAATTTTATAATTCTATGTTTTGAACTTAATAAAATATTACAGTTGGTGATGTATAAGTGAGTCATGTTTATTATGAATTAATTATAAAACCTTAAAATATAATATAGGTTTTGACAGATTCATAAAAGATTTATAAAAATAACCAAATAACCTTAAAAAAAATTTATTTTTAAGGGGAATAATATATTTGGAAGTTAATACATTTTATAGAATTTTTTATATTACTTCTGGGTCATTATGACGTTATAATACACACCATATATTTATACTGTATTTAATTTTTACCTGAAAATTTGATTATCTCATAAAATGAGGAAAAACATTCACTGTTAGATAATTTTTATGTGATGATTCAAAAAATAATATTTATTCAATAAAAATAATTTTCTAAATATGTGAATTTTTAATTTTTAAATAAGAGTCAACATTTATTTAAAAAATTCTTATTTTGTTGACAATAACATTTTTGAACCCTTAACACAATTACATTTGAATTCATAAAAATTTTGTTATAATTTTTATTTAATAATTTTTTTAATTGTTTTATTTTTTTTAAAATATAATTTATTTTTGAAATTCCTAAACTCATCAAAAGGAATGTCTTAATCAAAATTACATATTAAAATATACAATTTCGATTTTATCATATTAAATTAAAAATAATTTATAAAGTAAAAAAATACGAAGTAAATATAACCATTATTATATTGAAAATAAAAGTTACGTCTTCATATTATTAGGGTAATCATACATATCCCTTTATTAAACCAAAAAACACCATAAGTGTAAGGTTCATAATGGTGATATTTTTATAGGGTGGTTCGACGTACATGGTTTGGATCATGATCAAGATGAGCTTCATCTTATCCCGTAAAAGGATTCAATAATGCTTTAGTTATTGGATCTCTTCTTAGGATTGGTCCAGGGAAATGATCAGTGATGCTATCTCCCTTTGAAGCTCTGATAATTAGGCTTCATAAGGTATGATCCAACTGGTTGAGGTCATTGCTTTTTTTTCTGTGTGAATTGGATTTATCAAAACCCTATATTCGTGATAATCATATGATCACTGTTCAAATAGTATTTTATCAATGGATGTGATGATTTATAATATTTTAAATTTCATCGGATATAGTAAAACCAATTAAGTGAATGCATTTCCTATAATAATAATAGGTAATTTAATTTAAACACACATGAAATTTTATTTATAAAAGTGTGGGTCCTTAAAATCTTCCCCCATTTAGAAATTTCTCCCATGAAATTTTGATTTCACAGAAAACAATAGATGAGGGTAATTCTGTTTGATCAAGTCCCCTAGTTCCCATGCTACTTCTTAAAATTTTTTGATTCTCCATACCACTTTGACAAGGTTCATTGTCATATTTCATATAACATTGTCTCTAAAATCTAATATCATCACTTACTACTCAACATATGAATGATAATTCTACAATTTACCACATATGGATTTTTCACATGTGAGGGATCTAGTATATACATACTCGATAGGGATACACAGAACACATAATATATTTGAGATAGGTTTGGTGGGAGTGCTAGTTAGTATCCCACCGCTCTGATTCAATAAAGGATCTCAAAGGGACTAATATATCTTGGATTAAGATTTCCCTTCTTCCCAAGTCTCGTGAATTTCTTCCAAAGAGATATGTAGAGTTATAAATTTTCTCTAACCTCAAACTAGAGATCTCATCAATGTTTTTTAGAATAACTTATCTGTTGAATCTGAGTATCCCAAATGTGCTGCAAAATATCCTTGACCTTTTCCACCTTTTCCTCAACCATTTCAGACCCAAAAAATTTAATTCACCAACATCATCTTAGAATTTAGGTTTTACACACCTTTTCCCATAAAGGGCTTTATAGGGGGCTATTTGGTCAACTGAATGGAAATTATTATTGTATAATAACTCCACTAGAAGAATATGTTGATCCCATCATCCTTTAATGTCTATTGAGTATGCTTTCAACATGTAATTGAGTTTCTTGATAGTCTACTCAGATTGGACATCAGTTTGAGGGTGATAAGCTTTGTTTAAGTTAAACATAGTACTTAGATAATTTTGGAGAATCTTACATAACTCAGAGGTAAATCTTGGGTCTCGATGAAATACACTCATTAGTGGTGTTCCATACAACCTCACAACTTATATAATGTATATCATTTTAAGTTAATTGAGTGAGAGGTCATGTTGAATTTAAATGAAGTGAGAAGTCTTTGTAAGATGATCCACCATAACCCATATAGCATTATTTCCTCATGATGTATTCAGAAGACCAGTGAAAAAGTCTATAGTTATGTTTTCCGATTTCCATGTAGGTATGGGTAATGGTTTCATCATCCACTTATATTTTTTCATTTTATCCCTCACTTTCTGACATAAAATACATCATGATTTATATTATGTGATCTCCTTATTCATATTATCCAAAAAATAGCCTCTCAGAGATAGCGATACATATTTGTGCTCCCATGATGGAAGGATATGGTCGAGCTATGTGAATAATCTAACAACTCATTCCTTAATGTAGAACTTTATTGTAGACATAGTCATGACCAAAATCTTACAAATCTATCATTAATTTTGAACTCCAAGAATTTACATTTTCTTATAGCTTCCACATTATTCTAAATTTCTACATCATCTATTTGAGAATCCTTTATCTTCTCTATAAGGGATGGTTGAGAAATAATTTTTGAAAGTATTGATGATGCTTCTTTATTTATTATTTCTATTTACATCATTTTCAAGTCTAGGAATGTTGGATCCTTCTCAATTCTTATCAATGGTAAAATTTACAAATCCTTTCAAATTAGAGTGTTTGTGACATTATTTTCTATCCATGTATGGTAGTGGATAGAGTAGTAATATTCCTTAATCATCTCTAACCATATTCTCTGATTAATATTCATCTCCTTCCATGTGAATATATATTTTAGGATCTTATGATTTGTATATATTTCAAACTTATTCCTAAAGAGATAATGCCTCCAAATTTTCAATGAAAATATTATTGTGGCCAACTCTAGATCATGCATTATGTAGTTCTGTTCAGGAAAATTCAATTTCTTTGATGCATAAGCAATTAAGTTTTCACTCTACATTAGTAAAAAACCCCATCCCTTCTTCGAAGTGTTACTTTATACCATGAAAATTTCCCCACCTATGGGTAGCATAATTATAGGTGGAATGATAAGACTTTTTTTCAAATACTTGAAGATCTCTTCACATTAATTATTCAAGACAAACTTGAATCCCTTCCAAGTTATCTTGGTAATTGTTTTTGACAATTGTGAGAAATTTATTACAAACCATTGATAATGAACAACAAGTCAAAGGAAACTATAGATGTATGTCATAGATATTGGACTCAACCATCCTTCAATTATATATATCTTTTAAGGGTCCAAAGATATCCCATTAATTATTACAATATTCCCCAATAATGTTACTTACTTCCACCAAAACTCCCATTTTCTATATATTGAATAAATCTTCTCATTTTATAAGTTGTTTTGCACACAGCTCATATGCTCCTCATGATCCTCCATTTTTTGGATTATATTAGAATACCATATATATATTCTACCTCGAATTTTTCAAGATAATATCTAAAGAATATATTTATAAAGTACATGAATACTGATAAATAATTGGTGAGTCTAAATAGAATTTCTATGAACACACAGTGCATATAAATTGTAAAAAAAGTATTATTGGATACATCGTCCTTTACCCATACTTGATAATACCCTGACTGAAAATCCACCTTAGCAAAGTATTAGGATCCGCATAGCTGACCGAACAAGTCATCAATCTATGGGAGAGGATAATTGTTCTTTACCATGATCTTTTTAAGCTCATGATAATCAATGAAAAGGGGTATCGAACCATCATTCTTTTTAATGAAGAGGACTGATGCACCCTATGGTAAAGAACGTGGGCATATGGACACTTTATCCCAATTCTCTTGTAGTTTCTTCACCAGCTCCTAAAGTTACAAAAAACCCATTCTATATGGAGTCTTGGATATTGAAAAATCTCCAAGTATATTCTTAATTAAAAAATCAACCTCCTAGTTTGGTGGAAGACCGAGTAATTTATCAGGAAACACATAAGATCACTCCCTCACAATGGGATTGTATTCAAGGATGACATTTTACTTAGACTCAATCATTTGAGATAGATATACTTTGTCCTAAGGAAATAATATACAAGATTGAGATGTTGGTGATATTAATATTAATCATTCTACTTCCATTTTTATAGAATCTATATATTGAATAAAATTTGATATAAAGTATTTTAACAATGTTTTTGTCTTTGTTGAAAAATAGTCTCTTTGTAAAAGAATGTTTTTGTTATATAGTAATCAAATCCAATTAATAACAATGGTATTTATATTTATATTATCATATTCATAATCATGAGAGTTAGATCATCGCATCCAAACATAATTGGATGTAGACTGTTTTTCTTTTCAGATGCTTTCCTTTGTCGTATTTAGAGAATGAAAGAAAATGCAGAGTGAAGAAGTCATATTGTTGATGAAGAGTTTTTGAAAGAATATTTTCAAAACATGAATTATAATGTTTCATACTTTATAAACAAAATTATATGATTCTTTGATTTTCATGAAGTTCTAAATAATCATGAAAACTATCTTGATAAAATATTTTGATGAAATAGAGGAATCATAATGGTTGTATTAGTTCCAGAAATCAAGAAAAAGTTTTTCTAATGAGTAATGGCTGAGGTTTTTTGAGACTTTTTAATATTTTTAAGAGGATTTATCTTCATATACACATTATCATAATGTGTAATCCATCATAATGGGAATTACATCATTATAAAATATCCATCAGAGGTAGAATATTTAAGAAAGAAGAAGAATGTATAAAGTTGATGAAGTTTGAAGAAGATTAAAGTTACTAGGTGGATTCATCGTTCAATAAATTCCATATTTATGGAATAATTATCATAATGGGATTTCCATTATAATGGGAATTAAATCATAATTAACTTAAGAGGAAATATAAATCATAATGAGTTGAAGAGAAAACAAAAATATTAATGATTTGAAGAGGAAACAAATATCATAAATATTTGAAGAGGAAACAAAAATCATAATGAGATGAAGAAGAAAACAAATAAAAATGAGTTGAATAAGAAGTAAAAATCATAATGAGCTAGAGGAAAAAAATCATAATGAGATGAAGAGGAAAAAAAATCATAATGAGTTGAGAAAGAAATATAAAACATAATGAGATGATAAAGAAACCAAAATCATAATGAGATGAGAAGGAAATAGATTCTTAATGATATTATTAAAACTAAAACTCAAAAAAAATATTATAGATGTTTTATGAAGAGTTCAAGAGGTCAAACTTGAAATTGAGTTTTTCATAAATCATGGAGAAATCTAACAATGATTGAAGAAGTCATAGTTGAAGTTTGAATTTGAGTGTTTCTTGTAGTTTTAAAAATTTAATGAAGTGGGGAATGTTTTCAAGTTTTGAGATTTTGTTTTTTATTCACCTTTATATAGATTATCAGATCATTCATTCATAGGTGACTTTTTATATAAGCAGAAAAGGTAGAGTGTTGAAGAAATATAGTGAAATTTATTTCTAGATAGAGATATCGTAAGGAGGATTAGACAACTAAATGTTTCTTTACCTGATTGATCTAATTAGACTAAAGAAGATCATATTGAGAATTTGAATATATTTTTAGTTTTAAATATTGATAATGGGTTCTTTTTATTGATTCCATCATATTGAGTCAATTAGAATGAATAAGATTGTATTGATAATTTTAGCAGAGTTTAAGTTTTACAGATTGAGAATGGGTTCATCATATTGATTCAATTGTATTGAGTCAACCAGACTAAATAAGATCGTATTGAGAATTTGAGTAGATTATAAATTTTTTATATTGATAATGGGTTCATCATATTAATTCCATCATATTATGTCAATCTAAATGAAGAATATCGTGTTGATTCAATCAGATAGAAGAAGATATTTTTGAGCATTTGACCAGAGTTTGAGTTTTTCATATTGATAATGGGTTCATCATATTGATTCCATCATATTGAGTCAATCATACTGAAGTAGATAATAATGAGCTTCTAAGTCAAATTTTTGAAGTGCAGATTGAGTAAGGGGGAATCATGTCTAGCCAAATCAGATTGAGGATTCAGACATAGCAATTATAGAGTAATTTCAATAAAGTATTTATTATTTTATTTGAATAAATTGTTTTATAATAAAGTATTGTAAATTTTATGGATTTATTTTAATATTTCCTACAAGAGATAGAAGGTGTTTAATGAGAGTTGTCACAAGTTTTATCACTTCTTCTTAATAGTTAATTTCCACAGACCCATGTGAGTGCCTATGGAAATGATGGAGGTTCTCACATTGAGGTCAAACCTTGTAAACTTTTTGTGATTTACCTTATTTTCTACATTTTCATACATGATTATTTATAAAATTTGACAATTAAATAAATCCTAATAGGTTTTAAGGGTTATGTTTTGAAAATTATTGAAACTTACAAAAAGTAAAACAATGGATTCAGTCCCCCTTCTCAGATGTTATACAATCATTTGGAACTTAAATTGGAATCAAAGAGAAGGTTCACTTATTTAATCCTTATCATGGATAATATAAGTTCTATCAATATTATAGTACTTTCAAAATTTTATGGCAGAAAATTGTTATGTAAGGAAAAGTAGGATGAGTCATTTTCTTCTATCTCTTGGACTAAAAGTTGATGATTTTTCTACTATTGGTTTACCACTTATAGAGAAGGATGATGCTATAATGTTTTCTAATAAGAGAAATATATAATTTTATGTAAATTCTAGAAATTCAATCCTCTAGTCCTTATCATATAATATTTATTGAAATTTAATGGGTCTCAATACTTCAAAAAGTATGTGGGAAAAGATCTAATTTTTTTTCAAAGGTAATACTAATGTTAAGGAAGAAAAGTTACAAATATGTTGAAGTAATTATAATGAAATCATAATAAGAGATATATAAATAATTGATGAATAATTTATCAGAGTAAATGAATTTTTTTTTCAACATCATAGGATTTAGATATTTCATGGAAGTATCTACAATTGTGAAGACTCTTATGAGAAAATTTCCAAATATGTTTGATTCTAAAATTTACTCTTTAGAAGATAAGGATTATTTATCTCTTGTTGAATTGCATAACTTTTTAATTTATTATGAAATGAGGAATTCTATATAGTTTAAAAAAATATGATATTTTAAATGGATTTTGAAGCTATGAGAAAGACAAAAATCCAAAATATTAAAGAATAGGATCCTTGTGAGTCTGAAGATAAATAGGATGATGAGTTGAATAAAAAAATCATTTATATTATATCCAAGAACCATCAAAGGGGAAGAAGAAAGTATGTAAGTAAACTCCATATCAAATTTTTTTAGTGTGGTGGAATCACTTTTCTGTTAATTTAAACAAGAATAATGTTTTATAATATCGAGATGATTCCAATGAAAAACTCGATGGAAGAAGTGGAAAAAAACAAAAAAGTAGGAAATTATTCCAATAAATACAAGAATAAGTTTTCCTGAAAAAAAAGTATGTTGAGTAAGAAATTTTAATTAGACTCAACTAAAAAAAATTCTCGTGAAGAAGAAAGTTTAGAAAAATTTAGAACATTTATTGAAAAATTTAAGAAACAAAAGATTCCTTAGATAGTGAATAAGGTGGTGAAGAATATAATGGAGAGTATCAAAATTTAATAAAACATGTTGGATGAATTGAACAAAATAAATTAGTAAAATAATTAATGTTTTGAATATATATTGTGAAGAAGTTGTGGATGAAAAAAATATTTCATCAAGAAGGAGGAAGAATACATCGGGGAGATTTTAAGTTACAAAATTAGAATTTATGAACAAGGAAATATGATTTAAGATATTAGTAAGAATCTAGAATCTAAGGAATAATAAGTTAACGTGTTCCAATCAAAACTTATTATGTCTGAATGTACCTTGTGGAAGATGAATGAAAACTTCAATAAAGCTTCAGAAGAAAAAGATGAGACTTCTAAATTAGCTAATAAGGCTCAATACAAGAATTGGGTGAAATATTCTCCTACCAAAAATAATGTTTCATCTGATTATTTTAATATTTCAGGTTATAAAAAAATTATTAAGAAATATTATGTGGAGAAAGGATGTGAAAAACCTATCAAATCTACAAAAGTAGAAAAATCACTCCAAAGAAAAGATGGTACATGTTCTGAGTATGTTAGAGTTGAAATAATTAACCAACATCAAAAACGTTTCAATAAAGAAAGATATTTATTAAATATAAAATAATGATTTTATATATATTTTTAGTGTTTTGGAATCTATGGGAAAAACCAATATAATTGTTTGAACAACTTATCTCTACTTGGAAAAAGATTTTTGCAAAGTAGAAGAAATAGTGGAAGTAGAATGAGTAACTTTCCTATCTTAAAAAAAGTTAAAAAAGTGAATTCTCAAGATGTTAGAAACCTTCCAACAAAAAATCAATTTTAATTTTTGGAAGAATTTTGTGGTTGATGTGATGTGGTAGGTTATAATTCCTAAAGATGTATGACACTCCTTCCAAAACAAGTTTCATATGATACAAAAGAAAATAAAGCTAAAAAGAAGAAAGTTGAGAAAATAACTTTTCTTTTTGAGATGGATTTGAAAGCAAGTAAAAGTTAAAAACCATGGATACATGATATTGGTTATTCTATATATATGATAAGTGATATAAAAATCATGAAACATGTTGAAATTCATGATGGAGGAGAAGTTACCTTTGTTAATGATAGTACCTTAAAAATAATAGGAATCATAATAACTGAGATTAAAGTCTAAAAGATGAAATATAAAGAAGTTTTATTTTTTTATGGGATAAAATATAACTTACTTAATGTAATTCAACATTGTGATTATGGAAATTATGTTTTTTTAGAGAATAGTTTTGTATCGTAAAATGTTTAAAGGATGAAAAAGTTTTTACAAAAGGAGAAAGAACCAGTGAGAATATATTTCATTTTAGAGAATTCAAAAACTCCTATTACTTGAGTGCTAAAAATGAAAAAACTTATGGCATCATAGACTTGGACACCTTGGGTTGAAAAATAGGAATAAACTTTCTAAAGTTGATGTTTTCCAAAAAATTTCAAATTTAAAAATAAGAGATGAAGATGTTTGTATTATTTTCCAAAAAAGAAAGATTACTAACAAAAGTCATAGGATAATTGAGATTCAATCTAACAAACTTCTTGAACATATTCTTTCTAATTTATGTGGGCCAATGAGAAATAAAAAAAAATAAGATTTATACTCTATCACTTTTATTGATGATTTCACTCAAATGAAAAACATCATGTTTATAAATCCTAATTCAAAGCCTGTGGAAATGTTTATGTTTTTCAGAAAAGAAGTCAAGAATGAAAATGGGGATTATATTAAAAAGTTAACAACAAAAATTGGCGTCCAATTCACAATCAATGATTTTAAATCATATTTGAGAAAACATAGTATTAAAAATTAGTATAGTTCTTTTTATACTCCATAGAAAAATAGAAAAGCATAATGAAATAACATTAGCATGGTAGAAATGGGAAGAATTATGTTAAAAAAATATAAACTTTCAATTTTATTTTAGAGAGAAGTTGTTAATAATTTTGTACATGTTCAAAATAGATGTTTGTTCAGACCAGAAACCAAATTGACCCATTATGAAATGTTGTATAAAAAACCATCATTGAAATAATTCAATGTTTTTAGAAGTTTATGTTTTCTCAAAATCAAAAATATGGATTTGGGAAATTTTGATGAGAAATTATAGGAATAAACTTTTATGGTTTATTCACAAAATATAATAACCTAAAAATGTTAGAACAAATGTTTAAAAAATATAGTGAACTCATATGATCTGATTTTTTTTTGAAAACCAAAATTTCTTTACAAAATTTGTTGAGAATGAAGAAGAGGATAAATTGGAGATTTCCAAAAATAGTGAATGTAAGTCCAAACATCATTATCAAGATTCAAAAGAATTGTGTGATGAGGAATGTTCATTTGGAAAAGAAAAATTGAAATTTCCTACCTTATAAAAACAAATTGAATCCGAAAACATTATTGGAAATTAGAAAGATACAATTCATACAAGAAGAATGTTGATATTAGAAAACTATACTTTACTTATCTCAAAAGTTGATCCAGAATCAGTTTTAGATGTTATTAAACACAAATAATGGTTAGATTTTATGAATGAATAGTTTTATTATATTGATATGAATAAAACATGGGAACTTGTTTCATGGCTAGAAAATAAAAATGTTATAGGAACCATGTGGGTTTATAGAAACAAGTTAAATGATCATAGAGAAGCTTCAAGAAATGATGCCTGGATTATTTGTAAAGGCTATGCATAGGTGGAAGATGTGGAATTTGAAGAACATTGTTCCCTTGTTGCAGGATTAGAAACTATTAGAATGTTTCTTTTAAGTTGCCACTCATCAGAATCAAAATGATTATCAGATGGATGAAAAGTCATTATTATTAAATGTTTAGAGTGAGGAAGAAGTTTACATTAAACAAACTTGTGGGTTTCTAATTGATGAGGATTGAAACAAATTTTGTAAACTAAATAAATCTTTGTATATGGTAAAACAAGATCCATGTGCTCTATACTCGAAAATATACAATTGTTTGATACTTTTAATTTTTTCTGAAGGAAAAGTTGATAGAAAGTTATATGATAAATATGTTGACTTCAGAGCTATAATTGTAATTTTTTATGTGGATGATATAATTTTTTTGAGGTATAGAGAATATGTTTGTTAAATATTTACTGAGTAAATGGAGAAGAATTTTGAAATGTGAATGTTGGGATAATTATCCATTTCTCCAAGATTACAAGTTCAACAATTTTTTTTATTATCTTTGGAAAAGTATGAAAGATAATTGTTAAAGAAGTTTTGGATGTAATAATCCAAGTAAGATTAGACTTGTATTTTAGTGAGAAAAAATTTGATTAAAATTGAATCTGAAAAAAAGTGTGAATCAGAATGATTTTTAAAAGCTGATAAAAAGTCTACTTTACCTTATAGCCTCAAGTCTTGATATTGTATATGCTATGACTTTTTTTGTGAAAGGTATCAAAGTAATCCAAAACAATCACACATGTTGGTAGTAAAAGTAATTTTGAGATAATTTAAATGAATAATTTGACATGGGTTTTTATAAAAAATAAATAGTGAGACAAAGTTTTGTGGTTATACTAATGCCAATTAGGTTGGAGATTGTAATGACAGAAAATAAACCTCAAGGGGAATATTTTTCTTGAGTGGATGTTGTGTGAGTTTTCATAGTAAGAAACAATGTTTAGTAACTTTGAGCGCAACTGAATCTGAATATTTTGTAGCTACTCTAGCTTAAACTCAAATGTTCTGGATTAATTTTAAGTTGGATGATTTTAATGTAAATGTTTTTAAACCATTGAATAAAATTTGTTATAATCATAGTGAAATTCTACTTTCTAAGAATCATGTCTAACATTCAAGATAAAAAAACATTGAAAAAAGATTCAATTTATAAAAAATAAAGTAGCTGATATTGATGTTTTTCTAGAATACATTTCAACAAAGTATCATATTATTGGGATCTTTAAAAAATCAATTCTAAAAAAAAGGTTTTTGGAATTGAGGCTGTAAATTCATGTTCATCCTCCTCCCATGTTTTCTTAAACGTCAAAAAGAGACACCCCCACCGTTCTTTGGATTGTGTTGAAAATTGGGGAGAAAACATAACAAAATTATACTTTTAAGAATTTTTTACTTATCATTATTAAATGAATCTAAATCTGTGGTTATCATAAAATGGGGGAGAGTAAAAGAAAAGTGAAAGAGATATAAAGTGAGAAAGGAGAAGGAAAAATTAAGTAAATATTATCTTTACATGGAAGCAAAATTGTCTTATCACTAAGGGATATAATTTATTCAAAAATATTTCATTATCTAGTAGTGTGGTGTCAGGACACTCTTTTTTCTAAATAAAATGTTTTGATTAAATTAAAACTCATGATTTTACAAAATTTGAGTTGTGAAAAAATTATGAGAGTTGGTAAAGTTGTTCACAAGGGTTTTCAACAAATCTATAGGGGAGATTGAACAATGAATAACATTTTTGATAAATTGTTTTAGAAATGATTTTATATTTTTTGACATATAAACTCATTATAAAATAATATTTTTATTATTCAATAATCAAACCCAGTTCATCATAATGAGATTTTATTAAGATAATCATATCTATAAGCATCAGATTTAGATAATCAGATCCAAAAGAATTGAAGGAAGAATGTTTTGTTTACTAGAAGATTTACTTTTCCATATTAATAGAAATAAATAATTTGTTGAGTGAATAAGTCATATTGTTTCGGAAGAGTTTTTTTAAAGAAGACTGTGAAGTCAGGAACTAGAATGTTTTCATACTTTCTAAACCTGATGAAATGATGCTTTGTTGGTCACTATGTTCAAAAAAATCATAAAAACTATCATTATAAAAGATATTGATGAAATTAAGGAATTATAATTATTGTATTAGTTCTATAAATCAAGAAAAAAATTCAATGCTTAATAGATGGGGATGTTTGAGACTTGTCAATGTTACTAAGTGGAGTTATCATAAGATACACTTGATTATAATGATGAATCCATATTAATAGGAATTCCATCATCATGAAATATCCATCTGAAGCCAGATATTTATAAAGGATGAAAAATATATGAATTTGAGGATGTTTAAATAATTTCAATGATTTTAAAAATATTCATCATTGAATACTTTCCATAGTTAAGGAAAATCATCATAATGGGATTTCCATCATAATATTAATTTAATCATAATAAGATGAAGATAAAGATGAAACAAAAATCATAACGATCTAAAGAGGAAATAGATATCATAATGAGATGAGGAGGAAACAAAAATCCTAATGAGCTGAAGAGGGAACAAAAATATTAATGAGATGAAGAGGAAATAGAAATCATAATGATCTAAAGAGAAAACAGAAATATAAATGAGCATAGAAAGAAACATAAATCATAATGAGCTAAGAAAGAAACCTAAATCATAATCAGATTATAAGGAAATATATTCGTAATGATATGATTATGAAGAAGACCCAAAAAAATTCTAGAAGATTTATGAAGAGTTTATGAGTTCAAAAATGAAATTAAATTTCGCATAAATTTTAGAGAAATATTAGAATGATTGAAGAAGTAAAATTTGATGTTTTAATTTGAGTGTTTCTATGATTTTTTAACATTTTGGAATCAAGGAATTTTTTTATATTTACAACTTTTGTTTTCTAAGTCCCCTATAAATATTTTCCCAAATAATTCATTCATAGGTGACTTTTCATGTAAGAGAAAAAGGTGGAACGCTAAAGAAATCAAGTGACAAACATTTTTAGATTGAGATATATTAAGGAGGATCAGATAGATAAATTATTGTTTACCAGATTGGGGAAATTGGACTGAAGAAGATCGTATTAAGAATTTGAGAAGATTTTGAGATTTTCAAATTTAGAAATGGTTCATCATATTGCCTCCATCATATTGATTCAATAATACTGAAGAATACTGTATTGAGAGTTTGAAACGATTTTTGAGTTTTGAAGATTGAGAATTGATTTATCTTGTTGATTCCATACTATTGAGTCAATCAGACTGAAGAAGATCATATTGAAAATTTTAGTAGAGTTTAATTTTTATAGATTGAGAATGGGTTTATCGTATTAAGCCAATCTGACTAAAGAATATCATATTGATCATTTGAGAAGAGTTTTAGTTTTGTATATTGAGAATGGGTTCATTGTATTGATTCCATAATATTGAGTCAATCAGACTGTGGAAGATCATATTGAGTTTCTGATAAGAGTTTGTGAAGTTTATATTGAGTAAGGGAGAATATTATTGAATTCATTAGATTGAGAAAATTTGTTCCAACCAAAAGAGACCTAGGATTCAAACTGAGCAATTGTAGAGTATACTCAACAAATCTTTTATTATTATTTGTGGATCAATTGTTTGTAAGAAATCATTATAAAATGAGAGAAGTCAGTATAATATTTACTATTGGGAGATAAATGTGTCTAATGGTAGTTGGCACAATTTGTATTCACTTCTTTTTAATAGTGAATTTCTATAGAACCATGGGAGTGGCTATGGAAAGGATACAGGTTGTCACACTAAGGTCGAACCTTGTAAATATTTTTTGCTTTACATACTTTACTACTTTATGATGCATAAGTTTTTTCAAAACATGATAAGAAAATAAATATTTATTAGTTTTAGGGGTTATGTTTTGAAAATTATTAAAGCTTATAAAAATTAAAACAACTAATTCAATCCTCCCTTCTCAGTTGTTATTCGATCCTTTGGATCTGTTGAATCAAAGAGAGATTTGTGCTATGGATATTGATTTCGTTATTGTGGAAATTTATGTTGGATCTATATAAGGAAATCCAATCCATACCCATAATTTCATGAAATTCCACTATAGTAGTACCACCTGGTTTACAAGGAAGTTCAACGCACAAATTTTGGTAAGGGTTGAGTTATATAATTGCGATGTGATAATTTACCCATTTTTTATTTTCACTGATATCTCTACTTCCATGATTTCTAGTGGTGTTTGAATATTTACACTAAACTTGTGTGATATTAAATAATATATAGAACAAGAATAAAAAAAATATGCTCTTTATTACTGAATGAATAAATAGCATACGTATTACCACTTCGTTTTTAGGATCCAACATAGTGGTTGTGATGGCATATGTTTTCCCTTTCTTCCATAGAGGTTATTGGAATTAATTTACTCCGAAAAACCTTGGTTTGTGTTAGTATTTCATATAGTGTGTTTGTTCATTGCAATTGAAACATTAAACAATAGGCTGATATTCGACTGAACTATCCACCACTTCAATTATATTGGTGTGTTTATCCTATTAGAAATAACTGGCTAGGTGACCTTACTTTTCCCCTAAACCATTTCCTCACCCCTTTATACAATTTCTAGGGTACTTCTTTCCACACTTTTTACATGTGAGATATTAAAATTTCATACATAATTTAGATTTATCCATTTCACCGTTAGAAATAAACTCCACTTCCCACTTCTTATCCCTATGATACCCTTGATATTTATTGATCTCCATTTCAACTTTAAGAGAACATCAGATAATTTACTCATATTATTCAATGTCTTGAATCACCAGTGTATTTGGTAGATTCAGTTTTATCCCACCAAATAAGTGTTCAAATTTATATTTGGGGGTAATGAAAAAGTCAAAGGCAAATCATGCAAGTATTGTGATGTTTTCCTCACATGCCCTGATGGATTCATCATCTTTTTATTTGAGGTAAAGAAAATCCCTTTCCATTTTAAGTCAGAGAGTATGAGGAAAATATTTAATGATTTTTTTCTAGAATTCCTTCTACCCCATCACTTCAATCTCTTCCTTAGGATGTTTATTCTTAATCAATGTCTACCACTGGTCAGTTTCACCCTCTATACGATAAAAAATAGGATAACCTTCTATTTCATAGAATATTGGAGTATAGATAAGATCTTTTTAATAGTGTCAATGTATTGTCCCATGATCAAGGGATCATATTATCCATTGAAATTTAGAGTCCTTTATCATATAAAGGTCTCAATTAAAACCAGTTCTTTCTTAGGGGGTTTTTAGTGTTCCACTACATTTTGGATTCTTTTAAGAACCCGAGTCAACTGAGAGAGTATCATCACCAATTTTATGATTAATTATCCCATCATGTTGGGCATCTTATTTGGGCAGTCATCACATTATCCTTCACATTACTCATTTACTTGGTTCCTCTTATTTCCATCCATTGGATATAATAAATGGAAAATTATAGATGATTAATTTTAAACTGTTAAACACACAAATGATAAACCAATAACATTAAAATGGTTAATTTATAAATAACATATATTTCCTTAACTTATGAATTTCTATGATTAAATATATGTTATCCATGATCTATTTCCTAGAATAAAATCTTATGTTCATTTTTTTCTAAATAATGGTACATAATAGGGTTGTGAATTTACCAAATCATGTCCCCCAATAATTTCAAACTAGGTGTGCATCAAAGAATATTTTCAGGCACCATTTCCCAATCGAATCTAGCTCAATATAGTGTTTTTGGGTGTTAACCCTGGGTATATTTGTGCTAGAGCCACATCCACTTGCAGTGTCTATATAAGGATGTATTTAATTGTAATCCACTTACTCAATGCTTTACCAAAATCTACTGATGTATTATTTTGTTTAGTCTTTTCCCTAAGGATTTATCTAAAGTCTTATATTCCTAATCCCAAAAATAACTAAACATTCATATGATTCCAACTATGATAACCCTTGTATTTATTACACATTAATTCATGATTTATTACATAATATTATAGGTAATTAAACCCATAGTATCTAAATTATAGTTTTTTTGGGTAAGTAGGTATGTTATATAACAACATGAAATATGGGGAACATAATAATTATTGAAACTCTCTTAACACACTCATAATATTCCATTTTTATTAAAAATACATGAGATAACCTGGGGACATGCATAATAAATGGGCGAGACATAAATCCCAATAAGGGAATAAACAAATCATAACAGGAATATGTTATTAAATTTTAAACAATAGTAATTTTAATGGGATAAAAATGTATGAGAATCTGGAAAATGAACACTAAGACATGAAATAACATGATAATATAAAGAAAACATAGTAATATGGAAATAAATTTAAACATGAAATCAGATGAATAAGTCAAGGTTAACCACCAAGAAATAGAAGGTCACGGGCGCAGTGGAAGCTCGTGGGTGGATGTGCCCACTTCAATTTTTGTCATTAGAAGTGATCAATCCGGGATCAATACGATGATAAAAACCAGACTCCGTGGATCAAATCATAGAAATAGACAAAGAATAAGAGTAGTCCCGAAACCACAAAGGAAGATCATCATAGGTTTATTATAATTAATTTAATTACATGACAAGAAGTACCTTTTATGGCATTCTTTCGTCGTTGGTATTTATGATCAAGTTCTGATTTAATTCTTTGTTGCATCGCATAATCCAAGTGTAGACTTCCTCTAGTGGTGATCCTCATGTGAACCTAGTATCTCTAGATGTCGCCAAAGGAATCTCTGAGTGCTATCAGGGAGAAGCCTTTGCTTGTGTTGTCCGCCTTAGCTCACCTTGATCTGATGGAGGAGGATCTCTCTCGGTCTTGAGAGTCTTCTTCGAGGAAGGAGTTCTTTTGGCCTTGAACAAATTCTCCATAATTGTTGTGCATAATTATTAGGGAAAAGTGTTGGGGTTGTGAGGATATTTATAATCGGTTTTGAGGTTATAGAGTTATGACAATAAATAAATGTGTTACATGTTTTATTAGCTTAATTAACTCTTATTGAAAAACCCCATGTTGAATCATTAATTCCTTGACATGCACCCACACTAATTATAATAAATATCATTTAACAAAAATATATTATTTCCTAAAAATCCCAACTATAAAAACTACACGGTGTGTAATCATTAATGCACAACGTGTACTCATTTTTCATTTCCTTTCCAAAATGAATACTACATGATGTTTACATGTAATTTACACAGCCTGTATATCTTGTTTCATTTTATTCTTCCTCCAACATTAAAATGATTTAGGATTCTTTGAATAATTATTAAACCACATATAGGAATAATCATTATTCTTCTTGAGATACTTGGATCAACTTAGTGTGTGACCCTCTAGGCCTCTTTCTCATTGGCATTAGGAGAGCTTGCCTAAAGTCCAAGATTACAGTCTACCAATGGGTCAAGGCACCCAATAGAAAGAATTTAACTCCACATTGACGTGTCACCTCATACGAAAGCTTACCATGTAATTTAATCCCTTTGTCTCAATATCTCATCAAGCAGGTTTCATGACAGTTTCATAAACCTATATACTTGATCCGTTATTCGTTGAATTCCAAAAAAACTCTTTGTAACACCATGGCCATTGAATTTGGGCAGAAGTTCTATTTTAATCAAAGGGCATGAGATATCTACTTCCATAATTATGGAAGGGACAAATCCTTCCTCGACTTATCAATTGACAACATTTCATTCGTGATGCACCCAACATACCTTAATTCCCTCTAACTATCTTCGTGTCGGTTTTCTTCAGAAAATATAAGTGCTCGAGTCATGACATGAGTTAATGATAATCTTCCATTCTAAGGACAATTACACATGCTCATAGATAGAAATGTATGATGACACCAAGACATGCATAATTACTACTGGTAGGTCTATTCTCAAAATCTCCCATCTTGGAGATTACTAAGTGCGAACTCCATGAGAGAGAGTCTCGTCTTCTTACGAGTACTCGCACATGACGGTATGTATACTATGTGTCCTATCATAGTATGTCTTCCACCCTTAGAACATTATTTAAGAATATTTTTATAGCATTTCAAGGTTCTCATCATAACGGGGATCTTCCATGACCTTATTAATGCAACAAATATTCCAAGACATTATTATATTATAGTCATTCAGAACAATGAAAAATATTTAATAAGTTTACATTCATGTAATCAAAGTATAAATAATTGGTTCTCAAGACACCTACTCTAACAAACTCCCACTTGGACTATAGATAACTATCTACGAATTTTATTCCTCTTGACCTCACTTGACGATCATGATTCTGATGAGTTGAAGCTTTAGTCAATGGGTTTGCCATTTTTGTCTTCCATGGAAATACTGCTCACTGTAACTTCACCTCTTTGAGAAAAATCCCTCAAGAGATGATACTTCCGAAGTATGTGCTTTGTCTGCCGATGTGACCTTGGATCTTTTTCACGTGCCACCGTTGCAGTATTATCACAATAGAGTGTGATAGGATCTTTACTGCTAGGTACTACATCCAGATCTTGGACAAAGATTTGCATCCATACTGATTGTTTAGCTGCCTTAAAAGCTGCGATATACTCAGTCTCTACTGTATAATCTTCCACCACACATTTCTTTGAGCTCTTCCAGCTCATTACACCTCCATTCAAAATGAAGATGTATCCAGTCTGCGACTTCATGTCATCTTGATCAGTCTGGAAACTAGAATCTACATTTCCTCTGATGACTAGTTCATCATCTTCTCCATAAACCAGGAACATATCCTTAGTATTCCTCATATGATTAAGGATAATCTTGATAGCCATCCAATAGCGGTCTCTTAGATCAACATGATATCTGACTACAACACTTAATGTTTAAGCAACATCTAGCCTAGTACATAGCGTAGCATACATGATTGATCCAATCGTCGATGCGTAAGGGATAATTTCCATTTTCTTTCATTCCTCATGTGTTTGAGGACACATTTTGTTGGAAAGATGAATTCCATGTGACACTGGAAACAATCCCCTCTTGGACTGTTCCATATTGAATAATTTCAGTATCTTGTCAATGTATGTACTTTGACTCAAGCCCAACGTTCTCTTGGATCTATCACGATGGATCTTGATCCCAAGAATATATGTTTCCTCACCCAAGTCTTTCATAGAGAAGCATTTATCCAACCATGCTTTAACTGACTGTAAGACAGGTACTTCGTTTCCAATTAGTAATATGTCATAAACATATTCTATTAGGAAAACTACATCACTTACTCTAATCCTTTTGTAGACACAAAGCACACATTTATTCTTAACCAAGCGAAATTCCATTACAACTTCATCAAAATAAATGTTCCATGACCTTGAGGCTTTCTTTAATCCATAAATGTATTTCTGCAACTTTTATAACTTGTTGGAATCTTTTCGAGTCACAAACCCTTCAGGTTGTGTCATGTAGACATATTCATGGAGGATCCTATTATGTAATGCTGTTTTGACAACCATTTTCTATATTTCATAGTCATGGTAAGAAGTAATGGAAAATATGATTCTGATGGATTTCAACATCACAACCGGTGAAAGGGTTTCATCATAGTTAATTCCTTGATGCTGTCTAAAACCTTTTGAAACCAGTCGTGTATTATAGGTGTTGAATTGTCCCTCCATGTCCAGTTTCTTCTTGAATACCCATTTATTACCAATAGGATTTACATCAACTACAGGATCCACCAAAATCCATACTTGGTTTTGGTACATGGAATCTATTCAAAATTCATGGCTTCTTGCCACTTGGAAACGTTTGTGACTTCAAATGCTTCCTTGTAGGTAAGAGGATCATCATTATGAACCAATAATAAGTCACCATCCTCGGTGACATGAAAACCATGTCATTCTGGTTTTCTCACCTCTCTCGTGCTCCTACATAGTTCTTGTATCACTGGAATAGATTGTTCTTCCACGGGGCTTTGTGGAATCTTTTCTTGTACCAACTCATGTGTATCTTGAGCCTCGACTTCATTTAAGTCTATCTCACTCCCACTATCTCTTTTGGATATGTGATCCCTCTCAAGGAATATGGGATGTCTTTCCACTATAAACTTTTTATCTGAGGGTTTGTGTAGGTAATATCCCCTTTTTTCATTGGGATATCCTATAAAGGTACACTTTGTGCCTAGGGGTGCAAGTTTGTTACCTGAAGAGGCCTTAACAAATGATTCACTACACTACACATGTAAATTTGATAAGATTTCTTTTCTTCTACTCCATAACTCATATGGAATACCATTTATCGATTTAGTTGGTACTTGGTTTAGTATGTGTGTTGCTATTTGTAATTCATATCCCCAAAAGGATAATTTAAGACTCACATGACTCATTATTGATCTCACCATGTCCAACAGTGTGTGGTTCCTCCTTTCACTTACACCATTCCGCTGAGGCGTGTAAGGAGGAGTGAGTTGAGATAGAATCTCAAAATCCCATAACAAATCAATGAAGTCATGATTAAGATATTATTCTCCTCTATCTGAGAGAAGTTTATTGATCTTCTTACTAAGCCAGTTCTAAACTTCATTCTTATATTATTTGAATCGATCAAAAGAATATGACTTATACCTCATTATGTAAATATATCCATATCTACTAAAATCATCAGTAAATGTTATTAAGTACAAGAGCCCACCACTTGATTCAACTAGAAATGGTTTACACACATCTATGTTAACTTATTCTAGATCTATTCAGCTCTTTCACCTTTCCCACTAAATGGGGATTTGGTCATTTAGCCTTGTAGACATGCATGGAATACACCAAGTGGTTTTAGTTTGAATGAATATAATTACCCATCATGATGTAATTTTTTCAAAAGTTTATCATTGACATGACCTAGCCAGTGATTCCAAATTTGGGTGTGGTATGAGTCTTGTGAATTAACTTTGTCATTGATTTCCATTACTTAGTTTTTGTAGTCTAACACATAAAGGCTGTTATATAAATATGCCCTACAAAAACAAATTCTATCTTTATAAAAGAAGCAACATTCATTTCCAAACATGAATATGAATCCATCAGTATCTAATCTGGATAGTGAAATAATATTTTTGGTTATAGAGGGTACATAATAACATATTTTTTATACCAAGATCATCCTAGTAGACAATGTGAGGTGGTATTCTCTGACAGCTACAACAGCAAGTTTGGCTTCGTTGGCTTCTTGTAGATCCAACTCACCTTGGTTAATCTTTTGGAATCTACTTGGTTCCTATATTTGGATACAGATGTGAGAACCACAATAAGTATCTAATACCCAATTGGTAGAAATAGATATATTTCATTTGATAACAAACACACCTAAAGCTTCCCCTTTCTTCCTTGGTTGGGTGCAGTTTCTCTTCTAGTGGCCCTTCTTTCAACATGCGAAACAAACAACATCTTGTTCTCTTGCCTCCCCATTGATATTCATTTTCTTGGAAGGACTTGAAGAAGCTTTGGGATTAAATCTCTTCTCCTTCCATTTCCTTTTTTTCACCATAAGGACAGAAGGCTTTTCACGCTTCATATCATTTTCCACCTGGCAAGTGAGAATAAGAAGATCATATAGAGACTTCTCAATGTTGTTCATGTTGAATTTTACAACAAAGTTAGAGAAGATCTGGGGGATTTATGCAAGAATGAGATCGGTACCCAGTTCTTCAGGGGATTTTAAACCCTAGAACCTCCAAGCACTCAATGTAGCCAATAAGCTTGACTACATGAGGCCCAGCTGGGGAACCCTCTCCAAATATTCATTGAAATAGAGCCTTGCAGATCTCAAACCTTTCATGTATTTCTCTCTCCTAGTATAGACCATAAGGGTTCTCAAGAATGGTTTAGACATACATGTATTCATGAGACTTCATGGGATCCCTAGAAATTGATGATTGCATCAAACATTGAATTTCAAGTGCATCGTTCAAATGTTGATCATAAACCAGGAAATCTTCATCACTCACCCCTTGGGAAGTAGAATCAGGAAGTGGGGAATCCAGGATGTAAAACATTCGTTCATGGCATAGGATAAACCAAAGTCACCTAAACCATTCCTGAAAGTTACTACTAGTGAGGATATTGTCATTATCCATAATTGATCGTAGAAAAAATTTAGTTGATGAGTTTTTCATATAGATTCTAAAAATTAAAAGATCAAGTTTATCAGTGACTTTTGATTACATTTTATGAAAAATAATAAATGAATTTATTAATTCTACCACTATTTTATCATGTCCCAATAGCCCCCACCCTTTAACATAGAATGCCTAGTTTCTATGACATTATCGTGTAAAGGATCCATATTCCCCTTCGAATAACCCCAACAAGGGTTGGTCAAGCTATTTAAAGGGATTTAGGTAGGCAGGTCTTTGCCAACTATGAGCTTACAGTTCCTTGATCTGTTGAGTGGACTCCCCATTCCTGAAATCCTGAATTGGATTTCCTCAACACTTGCCTCTATTTTACAACAAGTCTAGCAAGGGTTACTCCTCTTGATGTAAAATTTTTAAGTCAACACGAAACTTTCATAAGAGATTCCTTTATAAAAGTAAGTGTTCCAACAAGGGTTGGTCATACACATAGTTTTATTGAGTCTTGCCCTTAATCAAGTAACAGAAGGCTTTGTCTGACATTATATGGTATTTGAGGTATTTCAATCCTTTATGCATAGTTTCGCATTATCACATGCTTGTTAATATTAAGTGATGCTTTCTTAAGTGATTAAACATGTTCTGATAATGTTTACCCATAGTCTGGTTTTTATTTTATTCCATCTTTTCATGCTTGTTTATTTCATTAACTATATGACCGCGAAAACACATACATAATAAATAAACCGTGCAATTAGATAGAAATAAAATAAGATGGCATGATCATGAGCTTCTATTGGTTAGATTATCTAGCGGTTTTTGATAAGCAAACCCTGTCCTAGGGAAAAACACCTTGAACCCGATGGTTCATGTTTTTCAGCTCCCATCAGTACACCTTTGTATCTTCTTGGATATGTTTCACCTCAGCTTTGGATTTAGAACTGTCTCATATAGCTTGGGAGATCATCTATTACATGGGGTTTACAATAAAGAAAACATGGGCATGCATTCCCTACAATTTATTAGAATAAGCTCGTAGGCCAATGAATTTAAATTAAATAAATTTAAATGAAACCATACACACACAAAGGGTATTTAGTCTATCTCATGATCATCTATAGCATGAAATGAAATTTACTCATATTTAGTATTCAAATTCCAGTAATCTTTCTTTTATTCAAGATAATTCAAGCTTGAATTCAATTAATTATGATCTTATAATTAACCAATTATTTATCTTAAAATCTTTTTTGAATTTCATTGAGATTCTTCTCATCCATATTCCATATATGGGTCTTTGTACTTTGGAGGAAACCTAGTGAAATTCTATTTCTAGAAAGTACACAACATGTACGCTATATTACATGACGTGTATTTGTTTTCACCCTTTATCCAAATTACACGCCAGGGGCTTTGGCGTGTTTTCTATACTTTGGAAATTTGGGAGTACACTACATGTAGATTAATCTAACACGACATGTACTTCCTTGTTATGCGGTTACCAGCCTGGAAATATTGTGTAAGTGATTACACAGCATCTCCTTGTACACGATACACTTGGGTTGGATCGAACTACATGGCATGTTGATTCAACATACTCACCGTGTATTATGGTTTCCACACACTGTTCAGTTCTGGTCAACACGGTGTATTAAAAAAACATAGGATTGCTCAATTCACACGACGTCGTTAGGAGGACCAGTACCGGTTCGTTGAACCTAAGTATAGGGTGTGTAGATTCCACTACACGCCGTGTATTCCTGTGTTGTACAGATAGAATTAGTGGATCCTTCAGACGAGTTCCCTATTTTTATTTTAATCAAAATTAAAATTAAAAGGTTGTTTCTGTGATGTGAATTGAGAAATGAAGGAGGAAGAACATATCTCCTTCATTCAGTTTTATAGAATGATTTATCTTGAATTGAATCTAATATATATGCGTAAATTATCAACAAAAATTAAATAACTATAATCAATGTTGTAACCTCCCTCTGATACCAATTAAAGGTCTCGGGTGCAGCGGAAGCTCGCGGGTGGATGTGCCCACTTGACTTTTTGTCATTAGCAATGATCAATCCGGGATTAATACGACGATAAATTCCAGACACTGCAAATCGAATCACATAAATAGAAAAAGAAGAAGAATAGTCATGGAACCACAATGGAGGATCATCACAAGTTGATTATAATTAATTTAATTAATTGATAAGAAGTACCTTTTAAGGCGTTCTTTATTCGTGGATATTTCTGATCACATTCCAATGTGATTCGTTGCTGTGTTGGAGAATCTATGTATAGAATTCATCTAGTGGTGATCCACACATGCACCTCGTATCTCTGGACTTCGCCAAAGGAATCTCCAGGTGCTAGTGTAGAGAAGCCTTTTCTTGTGTTCTATGCCTTAGATCACCTTGATCCAATGGAGGAGGATCTCTCTCAGTCTTGAGAGTGTTCTTGGAGGAAGGAGTTCTTTCAGACTTGAGAGAATTCACCAGAATTTTTGTGCACAATGATTAGGGAAATTTTTTGGCATTGTGAGGATATTTTTAATCGGGTGTGAGGTTATAGAGTTATGAGAATAAATAAACACGTTACACATTTTATTTATTTTATTAACTCTTATTTAAAAATCCCATGTTGAATCATTAATTCATTAACATGCGCCCACGCTGATTATAATAAATATCATTTAATAAAACAATATTATTTCTTCAAAATCTCGACTAGAAAAACTACATGGTGTGTAATCATTAATACATGGCGTGTACTCATTTTTCATTTCCTTTCCAAAATGAAAACTACACGGTGTGTAAATTCAATGTACACAGTTTGTATATCATGTTTTTATTTTATTCTTCCTCCAACATTAAAATGATTTAGGATTCCGTGAAGAAATATTAAACCACATACGAGAATAATCTTTATTATACTTGAGATACTTGGATACACATATTGTGTGACCCTCTAGGACTCTTTCTTGTCATCATTAGGCGGTCTTGCCTAAAGTCCAAGATTAATATCTAACAATGGGTCAAGGCACCCAAGAGAAAGAAGTTGACGCCGCATTGATGTGTTACCTCATATGAATGGTTACTGTGTAATTTAATCCATTTGTTTCAATATCTCATCAATAATGTTTCATGGTTTTATCATAAACCTATATTCTTGATATTTCATTCCTGGACTTCTATAAATAAACTATTCGTGACACTATGGCCATGGAATTTGGGCGATAGTTCTGTTTCAATCAAAGGACCCAAGATATCTACTTCCATAAATATGGAATTGAAAAATCCTTCCTCTACTTATCCATTAACAACATGTCATTCGTGATGAACCCAACGTACCATACTTCCCACCAACTATCATCGTGATGATTTTCGTCACCAAATCTAAGTGCACGAGTCATGACATGAGTTAATGATAATCTTACAGTATAAGGACCATTACACAAAATCGTAGATAGGAATGTACGATGACACCAAAACATGAATAATTACTACTAGGGGGGTCTATTCTCATAATCTCCCCTATTGGAGATTACCAAGTGCGAACTCCATGAGAGAGAGAGTCTCATCTTCTTATGAGTACTCGCACAAAACAGTCTGTATACTATGTGTCCTATCATAGTATGTCATCCAACTCTGGAACTTTATTTAAGAATATTTTTATATAATTTCAAGGTTCACATCATAGAGGGGATCTTTCATGACCTTATTAATGAAAAAAATATTCTCGGACATTATTATATTATAGTCGTACAGAACGATGAACAATATATAATAAGTTTAGATTCATGAAATCAAAGTATACACTATTGGTTCTCAGGACACCAACTCTAACATAAATTATAAAATAATGTTCTTAGGATAACCTCTGATCCAATATACATGAAATATCATTATTCTAAAACATTACCCAATGAATTAGAGCACTATCTAGGTGAACTGATCATAATCATATCATGTACATGCATAGGTGTTCCACATTGATCATATAAAATATGAACATATTTCCTTACATTTTATCCCAAGATTATAGATTGTGGGTTCTATATATTGAAGTACATAATAAAATAAGTATATTAATGTCTAGTTGAATACCCATGAGTGGAAATATAGATGGTAGTTATAATATAAAGGTTCAGCATCAAAAAATAATCTTGAAATTTTGGCAGCATAACGATAATTCTTAAAAATTTATAAAATGGTTTTATAAGATTAAAATGGATCTATAATCATTTGTTAATAAAAACTAAAGTAAAAGGTATGTGGAGAAACATATCCCAATAATAAAAATTGGAAATAAACAACATAAAATTGATAAGAAGCTTGGATTGAAAAGTAGAGAGAGATGTACCTTACCTAGAGAGGGTGATTCCAAAAATTTGGGAGGAGATTCTTGAGAGCTTGGGGGAACCTCAGGAGGACTCTAGAGTGGTGAGGGAATAGTAATTAAACTCTCAAAAGTTTTTTAGGGAAGAGGAATGGTATTTTTTAGGGGTTATAGAGGAAATATAGGGTAGTTGTTTATTATTTCCCTAACATAGGTTTTGAACTCTATATAATAAAGTAATAAAAAAACATACCATGGTTTTTTCCAAAGGTTTCTACCAAATAGGATTGGTTTTAATTATTTGATTAAGTAAATTCTAAACTTAATAAAATATTATACTAGGTGATGTGAAAGTGATTCATGTTTATAATGAATTTATTTTAAAACCATAAAATATGTTATAGGTTTTGGAGGATTCATAAAGGCTTTATAAAATTAATCAAATAACCTAAAAAACATATTATTTTAACAGGTAAACAAATATATGGTTCGGGATACCTTTTTTTAGAATTTATTATTTCACTTTTGGGTCATTATGATGTCATAATACACACCATATATTTTTACTATATTTAATTTTTATCTAAAAATTTTTCAATCTTGGGAAATTATGTAAATGTCATTGTTGGATATTGTAATGTGATGATTCCCAAAGTAATATTTATTTTATCATTAAAATTTTTATAAATATGTTCATTTTTTATTTTAAAATAATAATTGACATTTATTGAAAATAATCAGGTTCTTTTTAGAGAATAATAGTTTTTGAGCCCTTAAAAAAATTAAATTTGACTTCATAAAAAGTATATTAACATTTATATTTAATAAAAATTATTTAAATTTATTATTTGAAATGATGAGGTTTTCATGGGGTGGTTCGACAAACGTAGTTTGGGACGTGATCTCAATAAGCTATAACCTCACCAATAAATGAGTTCTATCATTATTTAGTTGTTAGATATAGGATTGGGATTGGTTAAGAGAAAATTTTAGTGATGATATCTCCTTCAAAAGCTCTAATAAATGGGCTTCATAGGGTATGATCTATCTAATTGATGCCATTTCTTCTTTTTTCTCTGCCAATTGGATTTATCATAACCCTATATTTATACTTATCATATGATCATTATTAAATGTATATTTTATAAAATATTATGATGATTAAATATATTTTAAATCCAATAGTATACAATAAAACCAATGAAGTTCATGTGTTTTCTATAACTAAAATATGGAATTTAATTCCATTAAAAGTGAATTTTATTTATAAAAGTTTTTGTTATTAAATATTTCTTTTATCATCTATTTGTAGGATGATTCCACATCATTTTGGGTCAAATAGGAAAGATGAGAGAATTAATATTTTATCACTCGATATATTTATGGGTTCTATTTATATTTTTGGTGGTGAATATATTATATGATGCTACGAGGATGATGTTAAACTATAAATATGGGTTTAGGTCTGAACAATAAATTATTTGGGATTTCATTATTGTTAAAAGTGTTTCATTTTAATTTTCTCATTCTTTATTGTGATATTCTACATTAACACACTTAGTTCCATTTTTAGGGAGTGTTAACTATAAATGTTAATCCTATAAAGATAATATAATATATGTTTATTCATTTTTGAATATGTTCTTTTTTAACCTTTTTACTCTAATAATATTTGAGAGTTGTTAAATTGGTATGGTGTGGTGACGGTCCCTCTACCTCTAAAAAGTATTATTTGTGTCATTTTATTTTTAAAACTCATCACCCTAATTTTTTCCTCATTATTTCTAATATGGAGTTAGATGTAGTAGTAGAGTGTGGTTTACTTATCACATGTCACGAATAGTGAGATTTAAATTACTCATTTAATAAGATGGGAGAAGAAGTAAAGGATTTATATACTTGATTAATAGATTCCTTCTAACAAAAAATGAGAAGAATACATATGCTCACACTATAATGCCTCGACCCTAGTAACCCAAAGTCGGTTCATTATTACATAACATTGGAATGATATAAATAAATCATGTCTTGAATGACAGATCATTTTAGAATTATTGGAAATAGATTACACACATGAACGTTACATTACATTATAAAATGAAAACAACAATAACATTGTATCCATTAACCACATTTACATCCCTTATACTATCCTTGTTGGTCAGTCATAATACACTTGTTGGAAATACTAGTAAAATAAAACATAAAAAAGGGGTGATCTTAGATGCTTAGTAAGGGTAAAGAATTTAGCGTAAGATAAAATAAAAAATAGGAATGGTGAATTATTGAAAACACATGCCCTTAAAAATAATAAAAATGAAAAATTTATGGCAGAAATATGAGCTGAGTAAATAATTCCATAATAAAACATAGTCATGGGTGTTCTACTAGTCAAATAACCACATGAACCATCAATACTATTTTCATAATGAGGGAATGTATAATTCCAAACATTCTGAAAGATTTTGTCAAGGCCGCAGCGATGACGTCTAAAAATGATTAAGGCCTTGTCCAAAACCATATATCAAATTGGGAAAGGCCTTGCCCAATTCCACATCTAATTTCTCATGAAACCTATCGATGCATTGAGGAGCTATAGTGGGCTCCACCCATCACTTACTATGTCCAATGCATTCCTCATATGAAAATGTTGAAACATAACATAAACATTCGTATTAAAACCAGCATACGAAATGTCAATACTTTATCCCTAAACCATGAATGATATAAAAATAACACATCCACAGTCCAACATATTAGAAAATATTCAATACAATATGCATGATTTGTATCATAATAAGTCAGCTTCAAACAAGTTTAAATTTCATTAAAGGATGTTGACATAAATGAAAATGATTTGTAAAACTATTTGAGGGAAATATCCCCTTTTAATGAAAACATTTAAAAGTCACACAATTTAGAAAGGAATACATTTAAATAAATTTTTGAATCAAAGTGTCCCATACGAATTTGAATCTTTTGAAAGGAATTAAAATTTAATAACATTAATTTCCATATAAATAAATCCATAAAACCATTTTGAACACATGGACATTAATGCGAAAGGTTTAGAAGAATAAATCTTTAAAACATTTAAAATGATGTATTAATAAAATAGTCCCTTAAAAATTATCCATTTTAAAACTCTTTTATGAAACATGGACATGGAGAATAAATATGTCCCAGTAAAGACTTACTTAAAAACAACCTCAGATAATAAAGAGATTGTGAAATTAACCCTTACCCTGTACTTTCCTTTGGTCGAGGGTACATTTAAACTTTTGTATAATGACCATAGTATGTGATTAAATTATACCGGAATCATATTAATATTTATTATATCATTCATGATTCATTTATGCCTTTATACTACCCATTTAATAATGATTTTCATGTTAAATTAACATTTTAGGTAATAATTGCTTTCTTTATCATATGTGTGTTAACTTTTTATTCTTGATCGTATCATTTAGATCATGATTTAAATACTTCCAGAAAATAACCATTGATTTATATATCATATATATTAAGAAAATAAATATTTATAATAGATAGATATATGAAATGGGAGGCACCGTTTATGGAGACGGTAGGCCGTTTGTACGCAAAAACACTGTTTCCGTTTTCATATCGTATTGAACAAAAGTACATGAATAAGATATATGTAAGTACATATATATATATATATCTTCAGTAGAATTATTATTCAATATATTACATACTTATTAATAATATATATTTTTATAATCATCATTGAATGGTGAACGTGGGAATGAATCTCATCACTTAGTGGAGACTGTAATCTGTACGTACGCACAAGCGACAATATCATTATATTGATGGTGAAATAGTATTTAATTGGATGGTACATCATATATACAGAATAATTAACTTGTTATAATTATTAATCACATCATTTATACTCATTACTATACCCATCCAAATAATGAAGTGTTTGAATTACAAACTACACCACAACGTGGAGACAGTAATTCGTACGTACGCACCTATGGTGACTTTGTCATTTATAGGAGGGATAAAATAATGAATATGGTTGTAACATTTTTATAATAATATCACATTATATATAAGATACTGGATTTATTATTTTATAATGGAAATAACAAATAAAGTGGAAGTGGAATAAGAAAATAACTTAAAAGAGGTGATGAAATATTTACCTCTTCTTTGGGTTCTTCCTTTTGATTTGATCAATAGGGCTCCCTAGGTTGGCTTTATGACAAAAGGAATGACTCTAAGATAATGGTAAGAAAGTTCTGAGGATATTTTTGTATGTTTGGCCGAGCCAAAAGGCTTTGGAGGTGGAAATTAAGAGAAGTGGAAGTGCCCTTTTATAAGAGAGGTGAGGGTCACTTTAGGAAAAGCTTGAAATATTATTATATAATAAAATAATTTTCGGTTTCTAATGGCTAAAAAATAAATTATTTGAATTAAAAGGTGGTTATGGGTCGAAACCCTATCAAATAATAGGTTTTATACAGGTTTAGGTCACCATATTAACCTTATCTTTTAGATTTAACTCCTAGTTAAATAGTTTGACAATTAGCATGTCTCTTTGTATTTTTATATTATTTTGTTAATAAAATTAATATAACAAGCCAATAGAACCCCATGTGGTTAATTATTAATATATATAAAGTTATATAAGTCCTTTGTTTGATCCTTATAATTTTACAAAAATTATATCAATTATTAATAAAATATTTGTTTTGAAAACTAAATTATGTAAATTTTGACACTATTTAGTATTTGATATTTTTGAAAGCTCTAAAAACTTTATCACTTTGGAAAATATTTATTTACTCAATACTAACATGTAATATTAACCTATAAAATTAGTTTATTTTATCATAAGCCTCAAATTACATATATATGGATATTTATAATATAAATTATATTAATTTTTCATTAATAAGTTAATTACTACATCATCATTTTGTCATAAATAATATATATTATTTAATGTATAAAAATTATAAATAAAATAATATTATGTAGGAAATTTTTTTATCATTCTAATGAATTTTTATATTAAAATTTATCTTATATATAGCCCTATATTAAAAATCTTTTAGTTATTAAACATTGAATTTTACCCTTTCAACTCTTCTTTAAATAAAATAATACTAAATGTCGTAATCTTATCCAAATGGACCAAAGGGGGTAATAATTTATTCCTAAGGTTGTTTATGGTCTAATTATACTTATCAAATAGAATTAGGACATGTTTTAGGGTAATTATAATATCATTTTTACCCCTAATTACCCTATTTACTTTTAACCGTGGTAAATAGGTCAAAAGTTACTATTCACCAAATATCATTTTCATATTATTGAAAAAAAATTACTTACTGATGTCAAACATGATTCTCAGATTTTTTAAATTTAACTCATTGAAGCGGTAAAATTAAGTTTTATGAAAATTTGTAAATGATCCTAGGAGGGTAAAAGACGGTAAAATGTTCTATAAAATTTTATACAACTAATTTTGTTATAAAATGACTCCAATTAATTAAATTAAACTTATATAGGTTTTATATATCTATTTTGACGTAAAATAAATATAAATAAAATGAATAATTATTTAAATAAAAATTCTGTTTTAAATAATAACACAGTATTTTTCACTATTCGTCAAAAATTGAAAGTTTCCAGAAAAATACAAAAAATTCACCCCAATCTAATTTTGATATTCCAAAATGAAAAATGAATTATATTTACCAAATTAAAAACAAATAAGGATCATTTATTAATTTAAAATTAATTCCCATTCTCGAAACCAAAAATTGGGTTTTTAAAAAGTAAAAACTATCAAAAGATTGACATGTGTTTATGTTAAATTTAAATGTAAAATTAATTATAATGACCTACATTGTATTAAATGATAAAAATATAATCTAATTATATTTCAAAACCATTCAAATTCATAATTTATCAATATAAATTATTTTGATTAAAAAAGTTGTTTTCAATTAAAGCATATTAATTTTCACTATTCATCAAAATATGAAATTTATCAAAAAAGTACCAAAAATTATACAAACTAAATTTTTATGTTCCTCTTATAAATAATAATTTAATTACATTAATTTGAATATATAAAAGTGTCAAATTTTGGTTTTAAAAAGGGTTCTCCATTAAAGGGCGGTAAAATTTCATTTTTTGAAAAATACTTCTTTTATCTGAAAAATGAATTTGTTCTTATATTATGTCTAATAAACACATAATATGGAAGTTAAAATTATATAGAGTATATAAGATTCAAAATTTAGTTAATATTATTCATAACCGCTTTTTGAACGGCCGGTTTGGTAAGTTGTGGTGCGCTCGAACTCGGTGTTGCATGTAGCACAAGCTATTGAATTAATTTAATGAGATAACATACTATGAAATATTGGGGTGTTACATTATCCTCTTTTTCAATAAATATCATCCTCGCAATTTAAAATTGTTCTTTTAAAATAAATTTTTAAAAATAGAAAAATACCTTTGTGGAAAACCCACATCATAAATTTTGTTAATAAAATTTAGTCTTAATAATAGGGAAAGAGAAATGAAAAAGTTACCACAAAATTATGATCTCGATTAGGAGAACATCAGTGGAAATTAGAGACACATAATTGGAGGAAAAACATAAATATTTATAGAGAGTGATTGAGGTCATCATTGACAAACAAGTGTGAAATTGAGGGCCTCAAAGTCATCAATCTATGATGATTTAAAATATCATTAGTTCAACATAAGGTATTAGGATAGCACATTTTTGGTTTGAGGATCCTTTACCTAATGTTTATGTATTAATTTATTCATATAATAAGAGGAAAAATATACTTGATAAGTAGAGTTAGATCCTTCAACTAATTCCTTCCACAAACACATCTTTCACACAAAAAGATAGTAGAATTCAAAAATATTCTATTTATCCTAATCCTATAGGGTTCAAAAAATAATGAATTTATAATTCATTTTCAGACAATTTAAACAAACTAAATTATACAAACTAGGACATCACGTAGGCCAGTGGTAGGTGATGCACCCTTATCTCCCTTCGGTTGCAGGTTCAAGTCTCACAGCCTTTCCGGACGCGACAGGTTGTCGCCCAACATCCGGGTTGTCCTTTTTAGGACAATCCAAAAATAATCTCACGAAATGATTTAACCTTAACAATATCATCCAATTTCAAACATAATCGATTCCAACCTTTAGACATATCCAAAATACATATGTCCAAACCCATAGTCCAAAATTTATAAGGAAGGCAAACATAATGAAGATCCTGTTGGCCACGTAATAACATGTGAATACCTTCATCATGTATTCTTTTTAAAACACTCTAACACAACTAATTACCATAAAACCTTATGGATTACATTCAAGATCCATTATTCCTTATAGAATACTAGATATATTTCCTATATCCAAAATTTCTGAATATTCCAACAATTGTAGAATAAACAAACCATTAATCAGTTTCAACGTAGTCAAGAATATCTAATAAAATTTATCCCAATCAATCATATATTATTCCAAAATCACTACCTCAGTATCAGGACTATATTATGGTTTAACTTTCATTAGACCATTCATTTTCCAAAAAACGTAACCTGAAACTGTGTCACTTTACTTGGTACCATACAATATCAAATCCTTAATGAAATAGTACTTCAATACAATTCTTATTTATTTCCATAATTCATATAACCAGTACATCGTTGATACGAAACTCAAATGAAATAATTCTTTAATAACCACATAATAACACTAGTCATTCTTATTTATCTGTGGTAGTATCATAACTTCATTATTATCTAATATTATCACTTGGGGCATATTATGATGATTTGGACATTGATTCACGTAATGTCCCAACTCCTTGCAGATGAAGCATTGTACATTTGAAACCTTTTTCTTACCCTTTGAATCACGTAATTGGTGTCCTTTTTCTCTATACTTATAACAATATCTCATTCCATTAAAGCATTTTTACCAAGGTGATTATTTCCACAGATATCAGATATGGAAAAATCTTTCTTTCCCCTCTTCCCATTATCCATCTCTCTCTATACCAACCTTTTCTTCTCATGCTTCCCTTAAAAGCCATAAGACATAGATAATTCTTCACTTATCGTATTAACACATGATGCCATTTATTCATATGATGAGAATATGTGGGAGAATATTTCACTTCTAAATTATGGATTAAAATAATGAAAGATATGATCCTTCTTACTCTTTGGATCATGCATATTGTGGGAGTTCTCCTTCATTCTACTGGGCACCATTTGTAAATGACGACACACACTAGGTTAGATCATATCATACTTTATAATCCAAAAACTAGAAAAATTCTCAACATTATTTGAATATTTTCACACATCTAGTCTCATAATCATAAAAATGGTTTCTTTGCTAGACTATTTACTAATATATCCTTCATAATGGGTTTTAACTAAATTGTGAATTATCCTAAGCATATCCCCTATGAGTGTTGTAACCAAGAGTGTAGCAAGGCCCGTTGTCATGTACAAGTTCCCATTCGAGTCTAGATCAAAGTAGTGTTTTTAGGTTTTACCCCGAGGTACATCTATACCAGAGCCGCCTCTACCTACTCGTATCCAGACAGGGATGTATTGCTTGAAAAACTATCAAAATTACTAAAATTCCAAAATTATAGGAAGTTGTTCTATACTAATCCTTAATGTCTATCATAGGGAAATTTTTTCTAATATGAGTTTACCTAAATCTAGTTTCCATGGTTATTGCTAAACTTCCTATAATACCAACTGTAACACCCCGAACCCAGTTACCCAGATTTGGTGCATTATTACATAAAATTGGAATGAGATAAGGAAATAATGTAACAATAGAATGATCAGTTTAGCAGTCTTGGAAATAGATTACATACATTAATGTTACATTACATTATAAAATGAAAAACAACAACTATATTGTCTCCATTGACCACATTCATATCCCTTAGACTATCCCTATAGGTCAGTCATAATACACTTCTTGGAAATCCTGGGAAAATAAAACATAAGATAGGGGTGAGATCAGATGCTCAGTATGTGTAAACAATTTAGCAGAATATAACATAAACAATAGGCATGGTGAATAATTGAAAACACATGGCTTTATAAATAATAAACATGAACATGTTATGGTAGAAATATGATCTGAGTAAATAATGCCATAAAAAAATAGAGTCATGGGTATTATACTAGTAGAATAACCACATGAACCATCAATAATATTTTCATAATGAGGGAATGTATAATGACAAACATTCTGAACCATTTTGTCAAGGCCTTGGAAAAGACGTATAAAAATGATTAAGGCATCGACAAAAACCATATATAAAATTGGGAAAGGCCTCAGCTAATTACATGTATAATTTTCTCATGAGACCTACCAATTCATTGAGGAGCTATAGTGGGCTCCACCTATCACTTACTAGGTCCAATATATTCCTCATATGAAAAGGTTAAAACATAACATAACATAAACATTCGTATTAAAACTAGCATACGAAATGTCAATAATTTATCCATAAACCATGAATGGTATAAAAATAATTCATCCAGAGTCTAACATATAACAAAACATTCAATACAATATGGAAGATTTGTATCATAATTAATTAATTTCAAACAAGTTAAAAATCTATCAAAGGATGTTGACATAGATGAAAATTATTTGTAAAAATCATTGAGAGAAATATCCATTTTTTCATGAAAACATTTAGAAGTAACACAATTTAGAAAGGAATACATTTAAAGAAATATTTGAATCAAAGTTTCCCATACCACTTCAAAACTTTTGAAAGTAATTAACATTTTAAAACATTAATTTCCTTATAAATAAATCCTTAAAACCATTTTGAACACATGAAAACTAATGAGAAAGGTTTAGAAGAATAAATCATTAAAACATTTAAAATGATGTTTCAATAAAAGATTACCTTAAAAATAATCCCTTTGAAAACTCTTTAATGATACATGGAAATGGATAACAAATATTTCCTACTAAAAACTTACATAAAAACAACCTCGAATAATAAAGATATTGTGCAATTAACCCTTACCTTGCACTTTACTTTGGTCGAGGGTACGTTTAATCTTCTGTATAATGACCATAGTATGTTATTAAATTATACCATAACCATAACCATATTCATATTTATTATATCATACATGATTCATTTATACCTTTATACTACCCATTTAATAATTATTTACATGTTAAATTAACATTTCACGTAATAATCGCTTTCTTTATCGTACAAGTTTTAACTTTTTATTCTTGATTATATCATTTAAATCATGATTTAAATACTTCCAGAATATAAAAATAGATTTCTATATCATATATATTTAGAATATAAAAATTTATAATAGATATATAAATGAAATGGGATGCACCGCTTATAGAGACGGTAGGTCGTACGTACACATAAACGCTGTTTTCGTAAATATATATATATATCTCCATTAGCATTATTATTTAATATATTATATACTTATTAATAATATATATTTTTATCATCATTGTTGAATGGTGAACATGGGACTGAATCTCATCGCTTCATGGAGACGGTAATCCATACGTATGCATGAGTGACAATATCATTATATTAATAGTGAAATCATATGTAATTTGATGATATATAATATATAAATAATCATTGAAATGTCATATTTGTTATTTACATCAGTTACACTCATTATTATTTCCATCCAAATAATGAAGTGTTTGAATAACAAACTACACCATGACGTGGAGATGGTAATCTGTACGTACACATGTAGGGTGACTTTGTCATTTATAAGAGGGATAGAATAATGAATATAGTTGTACCATTTTTATAATAGCATCAATATATATATAATATACTGGATTTATTATTTTATAATGGAAACATCAAAGAAAGAGGACATGGAAGAAGAAAAGAACTTGAAATAGGTGATGAAATATTTACCTCTTCTTCGGGTTCTTCATTTTGATTTGATCAAAAGGTCTCCTTAGGTTGGATTTATGACCAAAGGAATTCCTATAAGATTATGGGAGGAAAGTTTGGAGGGTATTTGGTCAGGTTTTGTCCAAGAAAAAAAGGCTTTGGAGGGGTGAAATTAAGAGAAGTGGAAGTGCCCTTTTATAAGAGAGGTGAGGGTCACTTTAGGAAAATCTTGAAATATTATATTATAATAAAATAATATTAGGTTTCTAATGGATCAAAAATAAATTATGTAAATTATAAGTTGGGTATGCATCGAAAACCCCTCAACCAATAGGTTTTAGACAGGTTTAGGTCATCATATTAACCGTATCTTTTAGATTTAACTCTTAGTTAAATAGTTTGAAATTTACCATGTCTCTTTGTATTTTTATTTTTTATTGTTAATAAAATTACTATAATAATACAAGAGAACCCCATGTGGTTCATTATTAATATATATAATATTATCTATGTCCTTTGACCGGTCCTTATATTTTAGAAATATTATATCAATTAATAATATAATATTTGTTTTAAAAACACAATTATTTAAATTTTGACACTATTTAGAATTTGATTTTTTTAAAAGCCATAAAAACTTTATCATCCTAAATAAAATCTATTTAACCAACCCTAACATGAAATATTAACCTATAAAATTAGTGAATTTCATCAGAAGCCACAAATTAAATTTATTAGGATATTCATAATATCAATTATTTTAATCTTTCATTAATTAGTTAATTATTGCATCATCATTGTGTCATAAATAAATTAAATTATTTAATTTCCAAAAATTATAAATAAAATATCAATATGTATTAAATTTTATTATATTTATAATGAATATTTATAGTTGAATTTATCTTATGTACAACTCTATATTAAAAATGGTTTAGTTATTAAACATTGAATTTAACTCTTTTAACTCTTCTTTAAATAAAATAATAATAAATGTTCTAATCTTATCGAAGAGGAAAAAAGGGGGTCATATTTTATTTATAATGTTTTTGGTCGAATTATACTTATCCAATAGAATTAGGACATGTTTTTGGGTAATTATAATATCATATGTACCCTTAATTACCCTATTAACTTTTAACCATGGCAAATAAAAGTCAAAAGACACTATTAACCAAAAATTATTTTCATCTTAATGAACAAAATTTTTCTTACTCATGTCAACTATTTCTCTTCTAATTTTTAAATTCAACTCACAGAAGTGGTAAAATTAATTTTTATGCAAATTTGTAAATGCTCCTAGAAGGTGGGTAAAAGACGGTAAAGTGTTCTATCTAATTTTATACATCTAATTTTATTATAAAATGACTTCAATGATTTAAATTGAACTAATATAGGTATTATATATCTATTTTTTACTTTTAAATTTAAATAAAATAAATAATTATTTAAATAACAAATCTGTTTTAAATAATAACGCAGTGTGTTTCACTATTCGTCAAAAACTGAATGTTTCCAGAAAATACTAAAAATACACCCCAAGATAATTTTGATATTATGAATTCAAAAATGAATTCTATTTTACCAAATTAAAATCATATAAGTATAATTTATTAATTTAAAATTAATTTCCATTCCCAAAACCAAAAATAGGGGTTTTAAAAAGTAAAAACTATCAAAAGATTGAAATGTGTTTATGTCAAATTTAAATGTGAAATTAATTATAATGACATCAATTTTATTAAATGATAAAAATTTAGTCTAATTAAACTTAAAAACCATTCAAATTCATAATTTAACACTATAAATTATTTAGATTAAAAAAGTTGTTTTCAATTAAAACATAGTATTTTTTTCACTATTCATCAAAATTTGATAGTTATCCAAAAAGTACCAAAAATATATCCAAACTAAATTTTTATTTCCCTATTATAAAGAAGAATGTAATTTCATTAAATTGAATATATAAAAGTATTAAATATCTATTTCAAAAAGGGTTCTCCATTAAAAGGCGGTAAAATTTCATTTTTTGAAAGATACTTATTTTATCTAAAAAATGAATTTTTTCTTATATTATGTCTAAGAAACTCATAATATATATTTTAAAATTATATTGTGTATATAAGATTCAAAATTATGTTAATACTATTCTTAACTACTTTTTGAACATCTAGTTTGGTAAGTTGTGGTGCACTCAAACTCGGTGTCGCGTGTAGCGCAAGCTATTGAATTATTTTAATGAGATAACATACTATGAAATATTGGGGTATTACACACACTTATTATTTTCATGTGTTATTTATTATAAATGAAAAATTAGTGAGGTGGTTTGATGAAAAAATTTAATCCATTATCCTCTGATTGTGAATAGAAGAGAGAAAAACACTTTAGTTGAATAATGACATGACAAACCTAGTGAATATCTTAAAAAAGGAATTTTTATTATGACTTTTCATTCATATTTTTATTCCTTTAATGTCATGTTTTCATATAATAAATAATTTCCACGCCCAATATAATTATTTATTTCCAGTTTCTAAATATATATATATATATATATATAAGTGATAATAATAATATTTACTAAGTAAATATCCTCCCAATCATATATAATCTAGGTTTATTAATATGATGTTTTCCTCGTGAATTAGAAATATAATTTATATAAGACCCCATGATAAGATAGTGCATCAAATTGTTTTACCATTATTAGAGAGGAAATGATCTACTCAATATTTTTTTTCATTTTTTCTTTTTATTCAGTTTTAGTTTAGGACTATTTTCATTATTTAAATAAAACATTCAATCATGAGTTTTATAAATTTAGATACATATTATTTATCGAAACATATCTCAGGGTTTATTGAAATATTTTACAATGAATAAGATTTTTAATTGAAACAACAACTACAATTACATGTGGAAAATACAATAACAAATTATAGGAAGTTTTATAATTTTTTATTGAACAAAAAAATACCATTGATGAAATTTAGTGACAATTTGAATAAGTTTATACCAAATTTAAAAGATAAAAAATATAAGTGTTTTAATCATTCACATGACCTAATAAACATACAAGAGTATGCTCTACTCAAATTTCAAGAAGAATTAGTAGAGGTCGAGTAGGATTTTTAAGAATACTCATTCATATCATTTCTATAATTTTTCCAGAGGAAGAAGGTTGAAAATATTTTCTAGGTGAATTTATTTGGAAGATCAAAACTACTTGGTTAAATATTGTTCAATGTTTGTAAAATAAAAATCATCACATGATCATTACATGTTTCTCAAAAAAATTCATATTCACTTTTTCTTTTAGATGAATAAGACACCACAATAGATGTGGTTTTTTTGAAGAATGGATAAAGGAGAATGATCTTACAGCTCTTAAAAAAATACTTAATAGAAGAATTATTAGTGTAAAAATAAAAGAATGTTTTGTAATTTTTGGGAAATAGTTTTAATTTTTATTCATATTGGATTAATATTTCACAAACCATATTATAGACTAACTATATATTTTTTATAGTGATAACTTGACATCTTGTTAGATATCTCAAGAAGTTAAAAAAGAATATATCATTATAATAATTAAAAAAATAATTAAATATATCCCATAATACCACGAAGATCATTCTAAGGGATCATATTAAGATATTTTCATGAATCCTAGCATTTTTTCACTTACCTTGGATTAAAAATGTAAGGGGGAACAAGATAAGTAGTTGTAAACCAAGACCTAAATTATCGAAGAGAACATTTAAGAAAATAAAACATGTTTTTACAGTTTTTATTGAGTACCATTGTTCATATATTTGATAGAATGTGGTGGTATATTAAGGGATCTGCATCTATATTCAAACTATTGATAGTTGACTAAAACTGACTTGCTATAGATAGTGAAAATTCAATGCTATTTGGGAGGAAACGCAATTTACTTTCAACGTTTTATTTTATATTTTATTCCGTTTAATTTTTTATTTAATAATAGTTTCTATATTGTTTTTATTATAGGATATCTAAATAGGATATAAGATTATATAGTACATTGAAGATTATATAGTTATACCTGGGAGAAAAAAAAGATAAATTTACCTTCTATCTTTTATTTTTGTTTTCTATAGTTCCACTTTTATGTAATAGTAAATTGTTTCCTTGTAAAAAATATAAGGTTGGTGGTAGGTTATTAAATATGTTAAATTTTATTTGAATCACATAAAGTATAGATCTAATTATCTCAATCTGTTTCACCCAAAATAAGTGTGGTTGTACTTTTCCTTTATAAATACTTATTATTTGTCTATCATTTTCTATATTTTAATGAAAAAGAATCATTTACGATATAAATTTATGAAATCCATGAGATAAGAATTTGGTAGACTATATCTTGTTTTATATTATATTATGTTTTGTTTTTTATTTTACAATTTTTTTCTATTTTTTATTGCTTTTTGTGTATTTTATGTTTCATAAGCTTAAAATAATATCTAAATAATTTTTGATCACTTAGTATTTTGTGTGAGATTTAATCATTTTTCAACTCAATGTTTTAAATGATTATGAATATGAGTATTCATTCTTTTAATTTTATTTTCAACTATTTTTATGATTTTTTTTATTAATTATTGAACTTTATGTCCATTAGTGGATAAATAATATTATTTCGATGATCCATTGAGATATTTTGGACTATTTTGACATTTTTATATTAACCTTATTTTATTGAGAGATATTGAGTTATGTTTAGTAATATAAAATTTTATATAATTATTTTTCAAAGATTTAGAGTTAAATAATTTGTGGTTGTATGATATAGGAACATTTTTAAATACTTTTTTATCAATTATGAACAAACATACCATTTATCCCTATTTTATTCTCTCAGATGCCAAAAATGAACCTATGTTTTAAGCCATATTTTAATCCAATAATCTATCATTGACCTTAAGTTTCAGTTTTTCATGGTATAATTTTAAGAAAATTGTTGTGGGGCAGGTTTTTTATGGAGTTTATTTGGGATATGTGACATATGTATAGGTGAAGTATGATGGTGTGTTGTTTTTATTTATAAATCATTTGTTCTAGTTAATTTGAATTTATTAATTTATCCTCTCCAGGAAGATAAAAAATTATCAATAATAAAATGAACATAAAAAATAAATTCGAATGAAAATAAAGATAAATGATAATCTTTTAAGATAAATTTTATGTGTAATAAAAAGTAGAATGGGTATTATTTGGGTAATATATTTTTATTAATGGGGGGTTTTAATTTATTTTTAATGATGATAATTATTTATTATTTAAGTGTAAAAATATTATTAATCCATTATCATTCATATTTACCCACTAACCCTTACCATTAAAATAGCTCAAGAAAAATTCTTCTTTATTAGAATGATTTTTTACTTATTTATGTTGAGAATATTTTAGTAATCTTATTTAAAAACATTCATGAATTAAGAATGAGCCTAACTTTTCATATACATTCTTTATTAGAGAAGACTAACAAATATATTAGTTAAAAGTTATGTTAAAAAATACAAAAAATATTGAAATTAATGGTTATAATGCGTGTATATGAGATTTAAGGGAATGTATTTCATAATGTAAGCATGATAAAATTCAATTTTGAAATAATTTGTAATTTACCACCTTATAAATGGTATCTAATCATGATTATGATATTAGTTTTTTTATGAGTGAAAAATTAAACTGTGGGAGAATTGATAAACTGATATTTTCATATATTTTATATTAATCTTCATGATAAATAATCCCTCATAATTGATAATAAATAGTTAAATGTAATATTTTAACATTTTCTATATTTTTATAACAAATAAATAAATTATATTAATATATGATTTTTAATTGAACTTTAATATTTCGAGGAAATTCATTTAAGGATTATTTATCATTAATTGTGTTTTTAGATGACTGAACGATAAAAATGGATAAATTGGTAAGTTTTAAATGAATTGCTGAAATTTTACTATAGATACTTTTATTTATTATTGGGTGAATATAGATCATGTAAAGTAACCCATTAATCACTATACTGGCTAAGATGGTATCTATAATGAGGGGTTCTAGACTAGAAAAGTAGACCACTTAGTCTATTTATGGAATCCCAAAGTCTAGTATTCTTGATTCATAGAGGCTGGGTTTCACTGGATTATTCCTAGTATTCATCTAATAAGCCATCTCATGTTTATAATTCTCATGTAGCAAATGGATTTGATTATCACATAATTGATTAAACAATTGGTGGAAACATTATACAAGGAAGAGGAATTCATTGGAACACTCATGTGGTAGGATTCATTGATTCATTCTTATATGATAATAAGGAGGCACTTCAAGACCCATATTTTATACTTATTTAGTGTCAACCAAATTATTATGAAACTACAATAATATGTTCTTACACAACAGTGAAGATTTCCCTTGTTTTTTAATTCCAAAATACAATGAAGGAGTAAACTAATGAAAAATGATTTTTCCTAAATATTTGATTGATCATGTGATGTTCACTATAGGTCAATTTTGTTGAAGCTAAATGACATTTTCAATATGCATCATCCACATAGGGGATTCCGTCACAATATATCAGTTAAAAGAAGCCAAAAAGTAAAAGAAATATGAACTCAATCAATATTAGTAAGTATAATAGTAGTATTATTGGTGGTGTATACCTTTTTTTATGCTTCATGCACAATCTTTAATTATAAATAGCGTTTTAGAACAAAACTATATAGAATTCAAGATTTATATATTGTTATAAGAGATTCATTTATATTTTCCCATTTTTTAAAATTCTCTTCTCCAGTAACATTATTACTACTATTTTCATGGATTTTAACTATTACTAGGGAGAATCCAGTATGATTTTATTGAATTTTCAATATGAATTTCTATATTATTACTTTTTCACTTTAAGAAGATATGGTGACTAATTAAACTAATAGGTTAAGGTGATTATCCCTCTATATTTTCTCTAATTTTTTTTAATTTCCATAAGGAATATTAATCACTTCCTTTTATCACACCATTACATATATGATTGATTTGAATATGGAAATAATAACTTGTTTTGTGATCGCAAGCTATGTATAATGAGATTTAATTCACAGATTCAGTTTAATAAGAGGATGATTAAATATTTATCTCCTCACTTCAGAGATATTTTCCACTATAGTATTTAGGGAGAAAATATATCCTCACACTCATTATCGTGATGTATTGGTGATCCAAAATGAAAAATAAAAGATATGGTGTGAAGAATATTTTTAATCCATTATCTACTGATTGTTAATAGAATCGATAAAAAATTAATTAGTATAATGATAGGACGTGTCTGATGATTCTACTAAGTATTAACACTACTCATTTGAATTTGAATTCATATTATTATTTCATTTATCCCATTTTTATATTGCATTCAACATTTTCATCCACACTATTTTCAATTATTTTCATTCCTTTGAAAATAAAATATAAAGAAGTGATAATAATAAGAGCCACCACGTATAGAGTATCCTTTTGAAAGAAAACATAGGTTTACTAATATGTTGTATTATTATTAAATTATAAATTATTTTCATTATATATGTTAATGAAATATCACAAATGAAATTGTGGCATCATTTTTCAGAGCCAATACTCTAATTAGTGTTTCTTCCTTCAATCTTTTTATTTGATTTAATTTGTATTTTTTACCTTATTTAATCAGAAATTTAGATGAATATATTTCCAAATTAGAATAAATATTTTTTATTCACACATTGAATAAAAATTATTTAACAAGTTTATGATAAAGAAATTGTGCAATTGTAACAATATCCATAACAAACAGAGGAAAATGAAACATCAACTTTTGTTTTAGATGAGTTTTTAAGGAATAATATTCTTTCATTGATGAAATTAATAGAAAATTAAAAACAAATCTATATATTTTCACGATTATAAAGATAATATATTTGATTCTATATATGATCTAGTGGATGTACATTAATACTGTCCAATCAAAATTAAAAAAAAATAGTGAAGGGAGAGGAGGATTTTCACGAATAATCATTTCTCAACCTTTCAAAAAAAATATAGTGGAAGAATATAAGAATTATTTTGAGATTATGTATATGCGAAGGATCAAAAATCTTGGACTAAAACTGGTTATACCTTTCACATGATAAATTGTTTCTGAATTCTCCCATTTTTGATAAAAAAATATTCAATACATTCACTCCATCTTTTAAATAAAGATGTGACCACTAAAGATGTGGTTTGTTTTAAAGAAAGTATGAATTAAAATTATCTACTATATATAATAAAAATTTTCTTCCTAGAATAAATATAGGTATAATAAGAGATTAATGTTCAAAAATTATAGAGGGATAGTTTTAATTTTAATTAATCTTGGATTCATTTTACAAAAAAAACCAAAATTGTAGAATAACTCAATTTTTTTTCATTATGATAACTCAAAATATTTTTGTGTTTCATAGGAATATATATAATAAGATATAATTTCACCTATTGAGGAATATACTTAATATCCCTTAATGTAACCTGAGGATCATGTCAAAGGCACATATGAAGATATTTTTGGGACTTCTCACCTTTTTCACAAACTTGGGATTGAATATGTGAGGTAAAACAAGTGAAGGAGTTAGATATAAAGATTTATATTGTTAAAGGGAGTCGTATGGGAAAGGAAAAGAATTTTGTTAGAATTTTTGGGATAATCAGTTTTCAAGGATGCACACTAGAGCTGATAAAATGTGGTGGTTCTTATTAGGGAATCCACAACCACCTTCATCCTATAAATAGTTTATTGTAACTTTCTAGCTATAGAGAGTGAAAATAAAATTCTTATTGGGAGGAAACCCAAGTAAAATATTATTTTTTTCTTTTTTTATATAGTTTTCTTGAAGTAATAGTTATTTTTACATTATTTATCATTTAGTAAATCCTCGAAGGATAATATCTTATACAATCTATTAAATATTCTTTAAAGCACATAAAGAAGAGATCACTTTCTTCCAAGTTATTTCTCTAAGAATAAGACACGTCGTATTTTTATTTATGTTTACTTATGATTTTTATATATTTTTCTATTTTTAAATGAAAGAGATCATTTACAACATATATCGAGGACAATGCATGAGATAATCATGGGGTAGAGTACATTATATTGTTAGTTTAGGGTTTCATTTTGTTTTTCAATTTTGGGATTTGTTTTTCATATTTTAATGAGATTTTATATATTTATTGATCTTAAATGAACATATATATCATTTTTTATTACTTAGTATTTGGTCAGAAATTTTTATATTTTTAAAAATAAATGTTTTAAAATATTTGGATATGATTTTGTTTTTTTAATTTCATTTTCAAGTAGTTTTATGAACATTTGAAAAATATTTAAATTTTATTCCCATGAGTAACTTGCTGTTAATTTTTTCATTACATTTTTAGGCATTTTAGTCCATTTTTACATTTGAATTTATAATTCAAAAATTTTATTGATATACCTTGATATGTTTTAATTAATATAGTACTTTATAAAATTCCTTTTCATTTTTTTGAGATAATAAATTTGTGTTAATATGATTAATCCATATTATTCATGGAGACCGACCTTTTATTTTTTTTCTCTATTTTAAGACCTCATATATCATTAATAAACTTATAGGTTAAAACATATTTTAAGTTTATTTTCTATTATTGTACGTATTCATATTGTTTTCTATGGTTATATTCAAGATAAGTGTGGAAAATGATGTTTTAAAGGGTTTTTTTGTGTATAGGACACGAGTATAGCTGAATTGTGATGGTCTTTAAAAAGATTTTCATGAAAAATAAAATTTAATAGGTTATACATGATTAAATTATGTATAAGGAATAACCATGGTCATATCTCAAGGAGTTTTGATGAGTTTATTGTGTGGTGTTTCAATAAATTTTATAAAAAAACAAAAGTGGTGCGTGTTTTGAAAAGAGTTATAAGTCAAACAACTTAATTAAAGAGTTTAATAGTTGATAAAAAAAGTATATTTTGAAAAATATAATATAATTATGTGATCATTTATTTTTTATTAAACCATATTACAAGTTCCTTATAATCAATTGATTTTTAGGTTGGTTTAATCCTTTGGTTGAGGGTTGACAAAGATCTTGTTCACCCACAATGCCTCTAAAACAATGCACATAGGACTAAAACCTAAAATAAAAATTGTGTAGTCAGGTTATAGCCATTATTAATGCTTTATGTTTTTAATAATAACCTTGAAATATTAAATATTCCGGAAAGAAGATGATTGTATTATCTAATTGGAACAATACAAGTCACATACTCAAAATTACACACTAATTGATTATTAAATTAAAAGTATTTTAATTAAATGGATCAAACAAAGAAAAGAAAAATCTAAAATAGAAATTATTAAACCAACAAATAAACAAAACCAATATAAAATTATGGTTCAAAACATCCTCTTCAAGTGTGTAGATCCTCACAATGATCACCCACCATTTATCCCACTATCTAGAGGAGGAGGAAACACCTGTTGAACTACCACTTCATCCTCTCTCTCACCACGAGGATATAGAAATATTGAAACTAAAAATGTGTGAGAATGACCCTTAGAATCAAAATATTAGTAGAACCTTTCCCCCTAGTTGAAAACCAAATTTCTCATAGATTTTAGATCCCTGAATTTCAAAAACCAATTAGCTCACAGATTTGGGATAATAGGAAATATTATATCTCTTTTGATTTTTTCTACACTTATATAATATATTCACTAAAAACTTGGAATCAATTTTAGGTTTACAACTCAATCTATTTCCAAATTATAAAAGTGACCCTAATATTGTGATGAGTAAGTATTCTCTCCAATGATGGTGCATTTTGGACCACAAAATAGATGAATTTGGAGTTGTGGTATTCTATTATATTATAGACCAATTGTTTTCATCCAAACACCAATATTATTCCCAATTTAATGTAAAAATTAAGTAAATTGTTTATTTTATTCCACATGTGTGCTTGTTCCCCTAACTAGTTTGTCCTATTGAGTATGAATTTTGTCGCGGGCTCTCTAAATTACTACCATTTATCATGAAAACATTAAAACTAGTAAATTTTATCCTTTAAAAACTTTTATCACTGAAAAAATGAATCAAATTATAAGTTAAAGTTATTATTATATTTGGAATTTACATATAAATATATCTTAAAACCATGGTATGAGGGTGGAATGAAATAGTGACTTGCACTTTGATCACATCCCCACACATAAACATTTTCACTCCTAGGAAAAAATCATATTTTCAAAAATTATTCATGAATATATTACCTAGTTTATAAATATTTAACATTTATAGTAAGATAAATTAATGATAACAATGAGAGAAAAGAAATAACCACACCAAAGATTTAATCTCAATAATTATGAAACTGTATATCTCATAAATTGCTTCGAAAAAATATTCAAGGAGATACATGATACTAATATTATAAAGGAATTAATAAGTAAACAATACCAATTAATATCCATGTGTGTGTGTGTTTGAAAACCATTTCTTTCTCTTCTTTCCACTTCTTTTCTAGTAAATATATGTCATTTTAAAAAATTTATGTTTTCCTGATTCTTTCCACCAAACCTGACGTATAACCTTTGCAATCAAATTTCAAGACAAACTCACTTAATTTTTCCCTAAATTCAAACCGTAATATAATTATCAAGATATCATCATATATTTTATATAACATAACTTCCTTCATTATTTATTTTTGTTTTTTGGGATTTTGAGGTCATACAATAGTTAGATAAGTGGTGCACATGTGTAGGTCAATCCAATATAGTAATAAAATAGAACATATAAGGAAAATATGTAAAAATATTTTTTTAAAGTATATTAAAGTCAATATGACTTATTTTTACCTTTAATTAAGTAATAAATATTTACACTTTTTGGTTGAGTGTAATTATGTGTGGATATTTTAAATGAAACAATTAACCCATAAATTAATCACAAAGAAGGTCTCGATAACATATTGGTTTTATAGAGATGAAACTGATAATATCATTAATAAATAACCAATTATACCAAAATCCACCATTAATGTTAATTTTGTTTCTCAAACTCAAATGAAACAAGTGAAATAAATTTTCTTCAATTGTTAAAACGACCCGAAATATGAAAATTCAACATGAATTTTCAATAAAATCCTTTATTAGATTGAAATATAAAAAGATTATTCAAGTATTAAATTGGAAAAAAAGAATAATAGAGTGGGGGAAGTAAACAAATACCATACAATAAGTGAAAAAGAGAAAAAAGAAGAAAGATGAAAAAAATTCTAACTAACTCATGAATGTATCCTCCCCCACACCTAGTTTCTATAGTGTCCCAACTATAATTAAAGATAAGGTCACTTAAATCATTAATCATTGTATCCACCTTCTTCTAAAACACATAAATTTGAGCCTCAGGGACAACTTGAATGGGTAAACTGGATGTTGAACTGAATTGTGGTGTGTTTTGCAACATGTTTTAGATGTGGTTCCCTATAGTGTTTGGGGTCTTGTCAACTAGTTCACCACCCACACACAAAAAAATCATATTTTGATCAGTAGTAATTAATTTTTCATATAAGTATTGAAGTAATAGTTTATCACTTATTTGGTGGGGTAGAAAGATTAAACACAACCTTTAAATTATTTACAAAATTCGTGAATTGTTTACCCATGATATTTCCTTGTCCCACAAATTTTTTTCTTATAGTTTCATTATGATATGATGGAAAGTATTATTATATTAAAATATGCTTCATGTCAACCCAACCTATGATTGGGGATTTAACATAACACAACAAATGTTTATCTATATATTCTAAAGAAAATGAAAATTTCAATGTTCTAAAAGTTATCCAACCACATTTTTAGGTTTTAATATTGAATACACTATTTAAAATTGGTTTAAATTATTATGTGGGTGTTCTCTAGAAATTCCATGTAATTTTTTCAATAAATGAATTAGACTAGATTTTAGTTCAATTTTTTGTGTTTCTCCTTGTATTTTAATATAAGTGGATTAGATATTAATAAAAGATGAGCTGAGTTATTTTAATGTCTAATTATTTTTATCCATGTTATGTAGTGTTATTTTTGTTAGGAATTTTGTTTTAGAATAATAAGAAGAAGAAATGTTTATATGATCTTGAATGAGTTATGTGTCGCCCCTCATTGGATTTTGTGTGTGTCTTAATGATGATAATGAAAAGTAATCTTGGGTTTGGGTTCAAATGGTGTAATTTCACCCAAATAAAAATCATCATGCACAAATCTTATAAATAAAAATGTGTCATAACACCACTTATATACAAAATATCAAGAGATAAAAAAATTATTTAAAAAATACACAATATTCTTATAAAAAACTCATACTAAAAACATAAGTGGACCTAAAAAACAGTGTGAAAATTTGAATGTGTTATCCTATAACATCAAAATTAATAGGTCTTAGATGATTAAATGTAGTCTAGGTAAGACCCTAGGTCATTTATCAAGGAGAATCAACGAGTTTAGAGTGCTATTTTTTGAATACATTTTATAAAACAAAACAAAATATGGGGTGTTTTGAAAATATTTCTAAGTAAAGTTACTTAATCAAAGAGTTTAATAGTTGATAAAGAAAGTGGATTATAAAAAATATTTGATAATTATATTTCCATTTTTATGATAGAAAACATTTGAAATGTTTGTTATTCTTAATTGATTATTAGGATTTGGTGTAATCCTTTGGTTGATGGTTAACCAAGATATTGTTTAACAACAAAGAATCTAAAACAATTAACATAGGCCTAAAACATGACATAAAAATCATGTATTTAAGTTATAAATAATATTAATGGTTTATTTTTTACAAAGAACACTAAAATATCAATTTCTTTGGAAATAATTGTATTTTTATATTTTCCAATTAGAACAATCTAAGTTACAAACTAAAAATTACACACCGATCTGTTATAAAAAAAAGTGCTTCAATTAAATGAATTGAAACAAGTAATTATACATATAAAATAAAAATTTAAAACCATAACAAACACAAAAACATATAATTATGTGTTTAATCCACCTCTTCAAGTGTGTATCTCTTGTACAATGATCACCCACTGTTTAGCTCACCCTCGAGAGGAGGCAAAAGCTTGTTTAGAACTCCAAATTCATATAGACTCTAAATATGATGATAGGGCACTCCAGAACCTAAAAATGAGATATAATAACCCTTAAAATATCTAAATTAGTATAAACCATCCCCATGGTAAAAATTACAAAAGGGTTTCCCAAGGATTTGGGCTAGAAGATTATCTTATATCACTTTTGAAAAAACTAAAAAGTTGGTTCCCCAAATCTTGATATATCCACAAGAATTTTAATATCAATTATAATCCTATATATTGAGATATTACCAAATTACATAAGTTACCCTAATACCCTGAACAATGAATATTCTCACCAATTCTAGAAAATTATGGGCTATAAAATGGGTGCATTTGGATACATGGTCATCTAGTAAATTATATCCCACATGAGTATTCATAGAATCACCAATTTGTATCCCAATTGGATGTAAATATTATGCACATTGTCAATTTTAGCCCACAAATGTACTTGTGCCCTCATGTAGTTTGGTCGCTTGTACTTTATTTTTATCATGTACTCTCCAAATCACATCCACCTATCCTGAAAAGATTAAAACAAGTAAAATTTAACCTTTTAATAGTTTTTGAAATTTAATAGTATAATAAAACATCAATTATAATTTATTATTATATTTAGAATTTAAAATATTATTTCAGTTTAAAACCATCATATGAGGTTGGAATAAAATAGTGAATACCACTCTGAATGGTGTATCATTTATATGTTGAAACAATTCATTTTGGTTAATTTTAATTCTATAATTTCCCCAATCTAATAAAAAAAGTAATAATTAAAACAAAAAAATAAAAAAGTAAAAAAATAATTAAAATTGTGATGTAGAATAATATTTTTGAGACTGATTTGATATATAATGAGAAAGTAAATGGATTTTTTGGTTAACATGTGTGTATGAGTGAGGAATTATAATTGGGTTTTGAATAAGTACCATGCATTACTAATTAATCAAAAAAACCATCAAACATTTATTTCTCAAATTTACCAACAAACACTTACCATTCGAATAACCTATGAAATTTTCCTTGATTATAGTAACATCCCACCCCAAATAATTGGCTTGAGAAGAGGCGCTGGTGCTACCAACCTTAGGTGACATCCCTAAGATAACAATAGATGGAAATAAATTCCAAGGGTCTGGTAATATGTTGGGGGGATATTTGACCAAAATAATAAACAAACTTTTAAAAAAAATAATGGAAACAACCCAACTACATGATGCATGAGAAATATACAACAAAACTCAATAAAATACCCATATGAATCATATTTGAGTAACAGTGAAAAAATAAATAAAAGTTGTCAGAATAAGACTCCAATACATAAAAACTTAGGCACTCAGGTGTAACCAAAATATACCAATACCTATATACTCTATAACTCTATATCCACTAAAAATAATCACACCATCGAGGAATTCCACTAAATAAGTATAAAAATTTCCCCTTCTTTGTATCTCGATAGACAACAACTGGAAATGCACCATGGTTCCCAAGAAGGCGATACGAATAATAGTCTATAAATAATCCCCTAATACTTCACAATAAATTACACTACAAAATTAACAAGTTATCACATTTTATATTATATAAATGAAAAGAATATAAGTAGTTTATATCAAAACCATCAAAAAGTTCCATGGGAAAAATTAAACAAATCATTAAAATCCACTTCTTGTTACTTGGAATAATCATTCCAATATTCACACACACACACACACACACTCAATCTTGGTGTTTCACATTGATAGTGGTACTTCATGACCATACTTTATCCCACTGGGATGGTGCTACTTCATGGCCACACTCTGTTCCATTTTCACATAAAGTCATGCCAACACAATTAGGCCAAGTTCCCAATTAAAAAATTTGATTAAATATATATTACATCTTTCAAAACAACCCCTTTTCAAATCACATAAAAACATAGATATTACAAATAAATTCTTTCAATTTATTTCCAAGATTCCCATATGAATAATTTAGATAAAATTAATAAATTTACAATCCATTCATAAGAACAATTTATGAAAAACCAAGCCATCATGTTCCAAAATTGCAGAGTGAGTGAGATTCCACCTACATCAAGATTTGTTGGAGAAAATGATGTAATATAATTATATGAATTATATTTTTTCCATTCTTTTCTCTTTAAAAAACAAGAAGATATTGTCAAAACAAATATAAACCCTTATATCTGGGTATTGCACACCAATTTATGGTTTTATTCATTATATTATGAAGTGATGCAATAAAACAAGAAAGGGTGGAATCCTATAATTTTATTTACCAAATTTAAATCCAAAATATTCATTAGAAATGGATTATAGATGTGAAATACTTCTATAAATCACCTTGGGTATCCCTGGAATTCAAAATAGCTAAAAAAGAAACCGATTGAGGATTTACATCTATAGGTTTCACCAAACAAGATTGACCCATACTAATTCATGATTTGAATTTGGAATTCACATCATGAATTCATCGAGAAGTCACTTCCATTGAAAAAATTTCAACTCAATTTTATTTTTGGGGAAAACCCATTCACGTCATGAACCCATTTCATATCATTAAATTCCTCATACATTCACCAAATTAAAACATTCATGCTATGGAGGAATTTACATTATATGCCTAAGATGATTCACAATTTGGAACCACCATTCTAACATGAATATTCCCTAGTGTATTTTCTATATCCATATTCTAAGATATTCAGCATTTTATACTCCAAAAAACCACTTTATAATTATCCCATTGATTAAAAATATAATATAAATCACATAAAATGATGTTGTACCTCAAACCAGTGGTTATACATTCTCCCCACCATTGGGATTTTCATCCTAAGTAATATGGTTACAAAAACTGCCTTTTAAAAAGTAATTCCATTTCTCCCACATGAAATTTTACAATTCCCATGTTTCCTCTTAAAACATAACACGCCTCCATAAAACTCACACCAAGGAATTAAATCTCCCTCAAAGGGACTTTTCCTATCTATAAAAATCTGTACCAGTTCATTGATGAAATTAGAATATATATTAAGTGTAAGATGATCCCAACTAATTATATAATTTGGATTCCACATACTGTGTTGGTATCTTTACTTTTTTTACCAAGCATCGATGGGGAAGTCTTACTGAAACATTCAAGAAGATGTAGTCACTCACATTGAAAGAGCAGGGTTGACGATGATAGTCAGCATATGATATTTTTCAAATATGAGATGTATCCATATACTTGAAGATCATCTTGATTTTATCTGTTGTCTTGTGGAAAATACTCGGTCCAATCAATGATGTATCTTCTATTTCCACCCAACATAGTGAAGAATCATAAGGGTGACCATACAAATCCTTAAACACAGCCATTTGTATTGGTTCATGATATATGTTATTATAGGATAAATACAACAAAGGATTATGGCCTTCCCATGAGATTTCAAATTCCGTGTCATATGATTTTATCATATCCTATGAATTATGAATTTATCATTACAACTACCCATCCGTTTATGGATGATATTCCATGATCATGGTCAGTTGACTCCCTAGAGTCTGATATAATGACTACCATAATTGATAAGTGAAATAGAGATCTCTATCAGATATAATATAAATTGGAACACCATGCAACTTGAATGGCTCTCAAATGTAAAATTTCCCATCCCTAATACCATTCTAGATTCTATAATAGGGACAAAATTTTCTTATAAGTTGAATCGATCCCCAATAACCCAAATGACATCATGCTTTCATAACATTCTCTGTAAACCTATTTAAAATTATAATAAAATCTATTCCCACTTCTATACAGGTATATGCATAGACTTAAGTATACCAGCTGGTCATTAATGCTCAACATTTACCTTTAGAGAAGTTAAGAATCTGATTAAAAAAAGCTACAATTTTTTATTTCATACATGACCACTAGAAACATGCTTTTATCACCTTGTATATTTTATTTGAATACCCTAATGAATAGAAATTTTCAAATGGTGATACATTGAAAGAATTTGTTCCTAAAGAATCTGAGGAACTATAATATCATTTTTATAAACGTAACAATGAGTTCCCATCTGGTGTCCAACCATCCAAAGTCACCCCACCATTTAGTCTTGACCTAATAGTGACAAAATTAGGATTTTTTACCCAAGAATCATTCACCAAATTCATCAATTTGATAAAAATATTAACTAGGAATAAAATTTCATTCTTATACCATGTAGTGAAATCTAAATTCATGTCCGTACTCAATAGCTATCATTGTTCCTGAGCTTCTATAACCACTTCATTATATGACTTCTAAATCAACACATCTACCACAAATTTCGTTTTACCGGTTGCGTATACCATGCTGAAATAAAACATTTAGAGGCAATCCATCTTTTTTTTTGTCTCATGTTCAAATATCACTGATAAAAGATATATTTCAAACTCTTATGGATTATGAAAACTTAAAAATTTCTCCAAAGAGATAATACCACAATATTTTTAAGGCATTGACAACTTAAATGAATTCTTGGTCATATGTAGGATAGTTCTTCTTAGGTTTTCACAACTACCTCAAACCTTATGCCACAACATGATCTCCCTCCATGAGAACACACCTAATACAAGATCCAAACACATCATAATATACCACATAGTCCTCACCAAGTTTTGGAAATATTAGCATTTTTTCTTGATATAGGATAATATTTAATCTCTGGAAAGAATTTTTGATAGACATATTACCATGTGAATGGAACACAATTTCTTATAAGGGTATTAACAAGAGAAAAAACCAAGAAAAAAAAAAGAAATGATAATAGCCTACTAATCCCAGAAAACATCATATATCAAAAACATTCTATAGTTTCTATTAAGAGACAAATGTTTCTATATATCAACGGTCAACTGATATACCTTCTTAGAACCTGAAATGACAAAAGAAATAGAATTTTTGGATCCAAAATTCACACTTATAAACCTTATAATACAGATGATGGTCCTAAAATTTACTCAGTATAATTTTTAAATGCTCCTAATGGTCATTACTGCTTTGATAGTAGACCATAATATCCTCAAAAAATCAAACAACAAAATATTATAGATACCTATGGAAGATACAATTCATTTAGGACATCAATATTGTAAGTGCATTCATTAGATAAAATGGTATGATGACATATTCATAATTTATATAGTGACTTATTAATGTTGTATTAAAAATATTATCTTTTTTGACTCTAAGAATATGATATATTGAGCATAGATAAATCTTATATAACCACTTTTATCTACTTAATTGATAAAATAGTCTATCAATTCAAGGAGTATGAAAGTTATTTTTAATTGTAACTTGATTAAAATTACGATAGTCAATAAATAAGCTGAGGGAACCATATAACTTGTTTATGAATAAAATTGGTGCATCCCATGGTGAAGTAATAGGTTTGATAAAACCTTTACTTTACAAATATTCATGTTGCAAATCGACCTCTTAAAACTCATTAAAATCAATTCTATATGATGGTACAAAATAGGGTTTTTTCCAAGGAGTATATTGATAGAAAATCCTATTTCCCATTCATATGGTACCATAGAGAAATAGTTTAGAATGAAATCTATGTATTGATACACTATGTCAAGAATAATCCCATTACCAATATCATCCATATCTTCTAAGGTCATTTTCAGTATTTGGATAGAGATGGTTTTGTCCATTATAACTAAAATCCCAGTCTACATGCATTTATATCCCAATACCCCTTGAATTAATGAAGATACCTATCCAAGGATGTAAAAATAACCTTCCATGTATATCAGTCGATATGGGAATTAAATCCCACCATCCATTCCATAACATAGATTAATTAAAAAACATTCATCTCCAGGATTGTAAAGTCACGACGAAACTGAACTGTATCAGTGGTAATGAAACATGATGTGCATTTTAATCCTATGAACTTCAATTATCCAAGGGATGTCTTTATAATCATGAAATGAGTTTTTATTTCCATTTATAGTTATAATTGTTTAACCACAGAAAAGGTAAGGAAATATTGTGATTCTTTGGTATCAAACAAGATATGTAAAAGAGTCATGTTCAGAATAATGGAACCTTGTACTATATATGGATCTAGTTTATTGATCATGATAAAATGATCTAATACATAATGTTTTTGATCAAATAGAATTAGACAACTCTTGCTTCGTTGTTTATGTGTCTAATGGACAATTACATTATTCATAGAGGTGTCCTGTTTCACCTGTGTCTAAAGAGTAAAAATAGTTTGATGGGATTTTTTCTTCCAAGAATAAGAGACTTGAGGTTGAGTCATGGATATCCCACCTACTAATTTCCGAAGTCTAAGACAATATATATTAGTGTTACCTTTCTTTCTGTAGTGGTGAAAATTACATAGTGGTGTAGTAAAGTCATTTTTTTCTACATGTAAGAGAACTACATTGGAAATAACCTGGTTTGATTTTGGATATTGTATTAAACTTAACAGATTCAAAATTATGAGTCTCAGGTGAAATACCACCCTAAAAATAGGTGTCCCTAAGTCTTTTTACAACACTATAGTTTTGACATGTTCTCATTGAATCAAATATAATACCCCAAAAATATTTCAAACAAGATCTCTCTCCCCCACTATTTTCTTTATTAACTATATCTGTATAATCTGAATTACAGATGAAAACTATCCTGGATAGAATCTCTAGTCACAATCTTGACTCAAGGATGCATTCTTTAAAAACACACTTAAGCTACATCTATAGAGAAATGAACCAAATTCAAAATCCTAGTTTAATACTCTAAAAATATAGGTCTTTTTTCCTATAAGCTAAAGAGTATGTTATTCTTATTATCTTAAATGTGTGGGGGTAGGATTATTTTTTAAAAAATTTCTAAAAATTTCTTCACACTAGTACCAGGGTAGCTCTAGATTGGAAAAATGAATCCTAAAATTGGTATACAATCTCCTCAAACATAGTGGTTCTAGAATAACATTTAGCTCCACCAGTATACCCTGAAAATCTAAAATAACGCTCATTCAATTAAGCCAAAATTTCACTTTTTCAAGTTCGAAATCTCCCCTAAAAATATGTGGATTCTATTATTAATACATTACAAAATGATCCTTTTTTCCTTGGTTTATCATTTATATTTCCTCTATAAATTGTTTGAAATGATTTTAAAATGATAGGTACATGTTGGTGGTTCACCTGTGGGTTAGGCACAACCCCATTTCTACATATTCTCCCTGCTGGTTTCTATAGCATCTACCATGTACCATTTTACTATAACCTTAATGAAACATCATTTATCCATCATTATATAGGAACTAGAGGCTTGAAAATTAGAAATCACCACTATAAACAATGATTAAAATATTCCTTTTTCAAAAATCAACCATTTTCACCATTTTAATCATTTTTCGAAAATCATTAAACAACAGATGAAAAATGATGTCATAGTGTGAATTCTCAATACTAATGCATGCTATGCTATACTAATCAGCTAAACCCAAGATGATTATTTGAAAACTTTTCAATTAGTGTCTTAGAACACTTTTGTACCCAAACCACCTTAGAAATTGGAAGTTAAACATAAACAGGTTTGCTATGTATTTTTAATCTATACATTTCATGTTCTGAAATTCCTATGTCCTTAATACCAACCTAACTCACATACAGAACAAAACTAATGACATTTGTAACATTCTACCCCAACTCATTCTCTTGAGAAGATGTGGGGTTCTACAAACATTAGGTGAAAACCCAAAGACAGTAATGTTTGAAAATAAATTCTAAGGGCATAGTTAAATATCATGGGATAATTTTACCTAAAGAATAAAAAACCTTCTAAAAAATAATAAAAACAACCCAACCACATGATTCATGATAAAAAATCCATAGACCTAAGTAAAATACCCATACAAATAATATCATAGTGACACTATAAAAATAAATAAAATAAAAAATAATAAGATTCCAAGATATAACATCATAGAAACCCTAGTGGCCCCACAATAGACCATGACATAGACACTCCACAACTCTAGATACACTAAACATAATCACAACATCATATAATTTTACTAGATAATTATGAAACCTACCATTTCCCTACATCTTAGTAGATAACATCTAAAAAAGGATAAAATTTCCCAAGTAGGGAGTGAGTTTAAAACTCAATAGATTATCCCTAGATACTTCTCAACACATGTCATTATGATAAGAATAATTTAGAACATTTTATTTAAAGTATGGGAGAAAACGAGAAGATGTTTATATCCAAACAATATATAATTTCAATGGAAAAAATTAAAAAATGATTTTAAAAACATTTCTTTTTTTACTTTGAAGAATGATTACAATATTCACACACACACACACACACTCAATACTATTTTTACACATTGAAAGTGATACTTCATTACCATAATCTATCCCAATTTGAAGGTAGTAATTCCAAACCATATTCCTTCCTATTTTCACATGAACACACACCTTTAAAATTATACTGAACACCCAATTAAAACATTTATTTAATCACAAATTATTTCTTTTAAAACCACCCCTTTTGAAATCACATCAAAACATGGATTTTATATATATTTTTTCTCAAGGAATTTCCAATACATCCCTATGAATGTTTTTGGGAAACCTAAGGAATTTTCAAGACAAATATAATTTTTTTAAGAAAACACAAGCCATTAATTTTCAGAATAATAGAGTGAAGAGAAACCACAAAAAATAGAATTTATTGGTATAAATGATCTAAGAAGATTCAAAATATCATACCACTTCCTTTCATTCCTATATCAATGCCTGAGAATATGTAACACCCCAAGATTTCATAGTACATTATTTTTTCAAAGTAATTCAATAACTTCCACTACACGCAACATCGAGTTCAAGCGCACCATGACTTACCAAACTAGCCGTTCAAAAGCGGTTATGAATAGTATTAAATGAATTTTTAACTTTATATAATCCTTATAATTTTAAAATCCATATTATTATTTTCTTGGACATAATGTAAGAACAGATTCATTTTTTCAGATAAAAGAAGTATTTTTCAAAAAATGCACTTTTACCACCTTTTAATGGTGAACCATTTTTAAATCCAATATTTGAAACATTTATAAATTAAATTTGACAAAATAAACCTCTTATTTAGAATCTAGATTGAATAATTTAGTTTCAATAATGTTTTTGGGTTTTTCTGATAACTTTTATATTTGGGTGAATAGTGAAAATACTATATTGTAACTAAAAAAACATTATTAATCAAATTTATTTATAGTGTTAAATTATAAATTTTAATGTTATGGAAGTGTAAATTGATTTTATTTTTACCATTTAATCCAATTCTGGCCATTGTAAGTAATTCAACTTTGAAATTGGACATATACAAGTGTCAAGCTTTAGATAGTTATTATTTCTTAAAAATACACCTTTTGGTTTTGACAATAGGAATGAATATTAAATTAATAAATGAAACTTATATGTTTTGAATTTGGTAAAATATACTTCATATTTGAATTCTGAATAACATAATTATCATATGGTGAATTGTTGGTATTTTTCTGAAAACATTCAATTTTTGATGAATAGTGAAAACACTAAGTTATAGTTTAAAACCAAATTTTTATTTAAATAATTATTTATTTTATTTAAATTTATTTTAGGTCAAAATAGTTACATAATACCTATATATTTTCAATGTAATTCATTTGAGTCAGTTTATAATAATTTTAGATATATAAAAATGTTATTGAACTTTTTACCTTCTTTTACCCACCTCTTAGGAGCATTTGAAAATTTACATAAAACATAATTTTACCACTTCTTTGAGTTGAATTTCAAAAATCTGAGAGACACGGTTGATATTAGTATGTAAAATGTGGTTCAATAAGATGAAAATAATTTTTGGTGAATAGTAACTTTTTACTTTTATTTACCACGATTAAAAGTAAATAGGGTAATTGAGGGTAAAAATGATATTATTATTAACCTAACAGATGTCCTAATTCTACTGGATAATTATAATTCAACAAGAAACAACCTTATGAACAAAATATGAACCTATTTGGTCCACTTGGATCAAATTAGGACATTTATTATTATTTAATTCAAAGAAGATATAAAAGAGTTTAAATCAAAGATTAATAACTAAAACATTATTAATATAAGGTTACACATAAGATAAATTAAACTATAAATATTCATTAGAAATATAAAAGTATTTCATACATAATGGTATTTTATTTATATTTTTTATACATTAAAAAATTTAACTTATTTATGACACAATGATGATGCAATACTTACCTAATTAATGAAATATTTAAATAATTGATATTATAAATATCCAAATAAACATAATTTGAGAATATTTAGAAATTACACTAATTTTATAGATTAATATGATAAAATAGGGTTGGTTATATGAATTTGGTTTGAAGTTACAATACTGTTATGAATTTAGAAAAAACAAAATACCAAATAGTGTTAAAATGGATATAAAAGATTGTTTAAAACAAATATTGTATTATTAATAGATATTCTATTCTTAAAAATACTAGGTTAGGCCAGAAGAATTATATAATTATAGGTGTATCATTAATGAACAACTTGGGGTTCTCTTGGAAGTATATAGTATGTTTACTAACCATATAATATAAAAATACAAAGAGACATGGTAAATGTCAAACTATTTAACTAAGAGTTAAATATAAAAGATAAGGTTAATATTGTGACCCAAACTAGTGTAAAACCTATTGGTTGAGTGGTTTTATACCTGTCCCCACCTTATCATTTAAATAATCTGTTTTGGAGCCCTTAGAAACTGAAAATGGTTTTATTAAAAAATAATATTTCTAGCTTTTCCTAAGGTGCCCATCACCCCTCTTATAAAAGGGAACTCACCCTTCCCTCAAATTCACACCTTCAAAGCCATTTGGATCGGCCAAAACCTACCCAAATACCCTCTCAATTTTCCTCCATTAATCCTAGAGGACTTTCTTTAGTCCTAAAGCCAACCTAAGGAGCCCTTTGGACCAAATGAAATGGAAGAAACCGAAGAAGAGGTAAATATTTCATCACCTCTTTCAAGATCCATTCTTCTTCCACTAACTCTTTCTTTGTTGTTTCCATTCTAAAATAATAACTCCAGTATATTCAATATAATGTGATGTTATTATTAATATGGTACAACCATATTTATTATTCTATCCATCCTTTTCATTACATGTCACCATACGTGCGTACATAACGCTTACCGTCTCCACGTCGTGGTGTAATTGTTATTCAACACATTATTATTTGGATGGGTATAATAATGATGTTTAATTTATGTAAATAATAAATATAACATGATAATGATTCTTTAAATATGATATACTATCCAATTATATATTATTTTAATATCAAAATAATGATATTCTCGCTCATGGGTATGTACGGATTTCCGTCTCCACGAACGCGATGAGATTAATTCCCCATCATAACCTTTCAAGAATAATTGTTATTAGATGATTAAAAATAATGTTTAAAGACTTAATATAATTTCGAATATTAATATAATACATCCTATCCATAACAAACATTACTTACATAACAAATCATATAAAGGAAAACGAATCAGTTAACACCCGAAATGAGAATAATACTAAGATATTATTAACAAATAAATATTAAAAGATCATATATGATATCATATTAATGTGTATTATTCTTGTATAATTTCATAACAATTATTTCACCATTATACACAAGTTTAACCTACCCTTGACCAAGTTAAATTACAAGGTAAGGGTTAATTTCACGATCTCTTTATTATCCGAGATTCTTTTTACGTAGTTATCTACCACGACATCTTTATTATCCATGTCCATGTTTCATAAAAATGTTTTCAAAGGGAACATTTTTAAGGGAATTTTTACTAAAAAAACATTTTAAAATGTTTTAAATATTTATTCTTCTAAACCTTTCTCATTGATGTCCATGTTTTTAAAATGGTTTTAAGGAATTATTTGTATTAAAATATATGTTTTAAAATGTTAATTCATTTCAAAAGTTTCAAAGAGGTATGAGACACTTTAATTCAGAAATATCTTTTAAATGACTTAGTTTATATATTATGTGTCTTTTAAATGATTTCATGAAAAAGGGATATTTCTCTCAAATATTTTTACTGATCATTTTCAACTATGTCAACATCCTTTACGGAATATTATTCTTGATCGAGGTTGATTTATTATAATACAAATCTTACATATTTTATTGAATGTTTTGTTATATTTTTTAATATGGATATGTTATTTTTACACCTTTCATGGTTTATAGATAAAGTATTTACATTTCCTAATCTATTTTTAATATGAATGTTTATGTTATGTTTAAAACTTTTCATATGAGGAATTCATTGGACTTAATAAGTGATGAGTGGATCCTTCTATAGTTCCTCGACGCATCAGTAGGTCTCATGAGAAAAACTAGTGTCTTGGAACAAGGCCTTGAAAAAAAATTATTTGTAGTCTTGACACAAGTCCATGACTATGTGGTTATAAAGTCTGGCATTATGCATTACATCATTATGAAAGTGGCAATTGATATTGCGTGGGATTATTTGACTAGTAGAATTTCCATGTGAGTAAGTAAATGGAACTATCTAGATTTATATTTTCCATATTATGATGAAGTTTATGTTAAAAATGATTTTTTTAGTTTTATACACTACCTTAAATGTTTATGCTTATTTATGAAAGTTTCTACTATATTGTTATCCTTACTAAGCATCTGATCTCACGCCTTTCTATGTTTTATTTTTCCCAGGATGCGAAGAAGTATATTATGACTGACCAGCAAGGATGGTCTATGGGATCTCAATGTTGTCTATGGAAACAATGTTGTTGTAGTTTTCCATTTTATGATGTAATGTGAACATTATGAATGTATCTAGCACTTCTAAGGCTACTAAACTAATCGGTATTTTGAGACTTGATATTTTTTGATCATGACAATGTTATTTAATAATTCACCGACTCTTGGCTACTGGGGTCGGGGTGTTATAGTTGGTATTAGAGGAAGTTTAGTACAATCCTTGGAAACTAGATTAAGATAAACTCTGATTAGAGCACATAACCCTAGGATAGACTTTGAGGATTAGTATAGAAGAAATTCCTAGAATTTCTGATTGTAGAGATTTTTTGAGTTTTCCATGTAATACATCCCTCTCTATATATGAGCAGGTAGAGGCGAATTTGGCACAGATGTACCTAGGGGTAAAACCTGAAAACGCCACTTTGAGCTCGACTCAAATGTGAACTTGTGCACGACAATGGGCCTTGCTGCACTCTTGGTTACGACACTCTCGGGGGATATGCTTAGGTTAGTTCTCATTTTCTTTACAAACAATTGTGAAGGGTTCAGGAGTATATACCTCTTCATAGAAATTTTTTTTTTATGATTATGGATTATACCCATAACATGTTCAATTTATGTTAAGTGTTTTACATGTTTGGAATTATGTATTCCCATTCATAAACTAATCTAGTTTATGCCATTGTATAGAAATGGAGCACAGTAGAAGGAATGTGAACTCCAGCAATACGTATGATCCAAAGAGTAAGAAGGATCATATCTTTCAAAGTATTAAGCCAACATTTAGAAAGGAAATAGTCTCCCATGTATTCTCAACATATGATGAAATTTTATCATGTGTTAATAAGATATGTAAAGAATTCTCTAAGTCCTATGGCTTTGAAGGGAAGCGAGAGAAGAAAAGGATGGAAGAGAGAAAGATGGATAAAGGTAAGAAGAAAAAGAAATATTTTCCCGTATATGATAACAATGGAAAGAATCACCTTGGTAAATTCTTGAAGGGAATGGGAGTTTGTTATAAGTTTGGAGAAAAAGGACACCAAGTATGTGATTTCAAGGGTAAGAATAAAGTTTCAAATGTACAATGCTTCATCTGCAAGGAGTTGGGATACTATGCAAATCAATGTAAAAATCATCAGAGTATTCCCCAAATACTGCTATTGGATAATAATAAAGTTATGATACTACGGAAGATGAAGGGGAATGATTATATTTCTTACATTTTTATTAAAGTATTGTGTCATTTGAGTATTGTATTAATGATGTACATGTTATAAGAAATATAGAGTATATAAGTATTGCACTGCAGTACTATTTTATTGAGGATTTGAGATTATATGGTTATAAGAAAAGTGACCTAATTATAAGCTACACTTTTTGGAAAATACATGGTTGAAGGAAAGGTAATCTTTAATATGGTCTGATAATGAAGTTGTGATGGTAGAATAAGAGATGGTTGATTTGGATAAATTATATTGGATATTATTGACTTCCTTGAAACAGATTAATGATTTTTATATTCCATCATTATTGGAGTTTAAAATATTTTTGAATAGAAGGAGTATATCCAATATTTTATAAAGAATAAGGAAGCATGATTGTAATCAATAAGGTTTTCTGGTAATTCAGGATGTTGTAGTGTTTTAAAAGAATACATGATGAAGGTGTTCACATGTTATTACCTGGAAAAAAGGATCTTCATTGTGTTTTCCTTCCTTATAAATTTTAGACTATAAGTTTGGACAGAAGTATTTTGGATAATTATTGTTTGAGATTATTTTTGGATTTTCATAAAAAGGAAAATCCGGAGGTCGGTCGACAACTTGTCGCATCCAGCAAGGCCGCAAGACTTGAACCCGCAACTGAAGGGTGACAAGTTTGTATAACCTACCACTGGCCCACATGATGTCCTGGATTGAATAATTTAGTTTTTTAAATGTCTAGTAGATGAATTATAAATTCAATTTTTTGGAACCCTATACTAATAGGATAAATATAATATTTTTGTAAGTTATATTATCTTATAGAGTGAAGGATGAGTTTGTGGTAGAAATTAGTTAAATGATGGAACATTACTTGTCAAGTATATATTTTCTTCTTATTTTATTATATGAAGAAATTAATTCTTAAACATTAGGTAAGGAATCTTAAAACTAAAATTGTTTTATCCTAATACCTTATGTTTTGTTGAACCAATGTTATTTTAAATCCTCATAGATTGATGGCTTTGAGGCCCTCAATTCTACAATTGTATGTGACTGATGACATTAATCACTCCATATAAATATTTATGTTTTCCTTCAAATTATGTGTCTATGATTATCACCAATGTTCTCCTACTCAAGATCATTATTTGGTGGTGACTTTTTTATTCAACTTTTCCTATTATTAAGACTAAATTTTATTAACCCAATTTCCGATGTGGGCTTTCCCACAAAGGTAATTTCTATTTTCAACCTTTGACTTTAAAAGAAAATTTTCAAATTGAGAGAAAGTAATTTATTGAAGGAGGGAAGAATGTGAAACCCCAGTATTTCGTAGTATGTTATTTCTTCAAAGTAATTCAATAACTTGCACTACACGCAACATTGAGTTCAAGCACACCACGACATAAGAAACTAGCTGTTCAAAAGGAGTTATAAATAGTATTAACTGAATTTTGAACTTTATATAATCCTTATAATTTTATAATCCATATTATTAGTTTCTTAGACATAATGTAAGAACAAATTCGTTTTTTCAGATAAAAGACGTATTTTAAAAAAATACACTTTTACAGCCTTTTAATGGTGAACCCTTTTCAAATCCAATAATTTAAACTTTTATATATTAAATTTTACAAAATAAACTTTTTCTTTAGAATCGGGACATAAGAATTTAGTTTCAATAAATTTTTGGTGTTTTTCTAATAACTTTCATATTTGGATGAACATTGAAAATACTATATATTAACTGAAAACAACTTTTTTAATCAAAGAAATTTATAGTGTTAAATTATAAATTTTAATGGTTTATAAGTATAAATAGATTATATTTTTACCATTTAATCCAATGCTGGTAATTGTAAGTAATTTCACTTTGAAATTGGACATAAACAAGTGTCAAGCTTTTAATAGTTATTATTTCTAAAAAATACGCCTTTTGATTTTGACAACATGAATTAATTTTAAATTAATAATTGAAAATTCTTTGTTTTTAATTTGGTAATATAGAATTAATTTTTAAATTCATAATATTAAAATTATCATAGGGTTAATTTTTGGTATTTTTCTGAAAACTTTCAATTTTTGATGAATAGTGAAAAACACTGAGTTATAGTTTAAAACAGAATTTTTATTTAAATTCTAACACCCCAACCCCAGTTACCCAGAGTCGGTGAATTATTACATAACATTGGCATGAACACAAGAAATATCAAGTCTCGAAAGACCGATTAGTTTAGTATCCTTGGAAACACTAGATATATTCATAAAGTTTACATTAAATTAATAAGTGAAAAACTACAACAACATATTTCTTCATATCCCCTCATAATATCCCTACAGGTCATTCATAAAATACTTCTTCACATCCTGGGAAACAAAACATTGAAAGGGGTGAGCTCAGATGCTCAGTAAGGATAAAAATATAGCGGAAACTTTCATAAATAAACATAAAAATTTAAGGCAATGTATAACTAAAATAAAATCCTTTTAAACATGAACTTTAGCATAATATGGAAAGGATAAAATTAAATAATTCAATTTAATTATTCACATGGATATTCTACTAGTCGAGTAATCACATGAAAATATTAATAACCACTTTCATAATGACAGAATGCATAATGCCAGACTATCATAACCACGTAGCCAATGCCTCGTGCCAAGACTACAAATAAGATTTTGTCAAGGCCTCGTGCCAAGACACTAGTTTGCCTCATGAGAACTACCGATTCATCGAGGAGGTATAGAGGGATCCACCCATCACTTACTAAGTCCAATGAATTCCTCATATGAAATGTTTGAAACATAACATAAACATTCGTATTAAAACTAGCATACGAAATGTCAATACATTATCCACAAACCATGAATGGTATAAAAATAGCACATCCACAGTAAAAAATAACTCATTAGATAAAATATGAAAGACTATATTGTATCATATTAACCTAAATCGAGAATAATGAAGGATATTGACATAGATGAAAATTAATATCAAAACTATTAGAGAGAAATATCCCCCCTTTTCTTGAAATCATTTAAAAGCCACACTATTTGTCTAGAAGCCATTAAAAAATATGTTTTTGAATGAAAGTGTCCCATACCACATTGAAACTTTTAAAGGTAATTTTAATTTTAAAACTTTAATGTCCATATAAATAAATTCTTAAAACCATTTTTAAAACATGGACATTAATGAGAAATATTTAGAAGAATAAATCTTTAAAACACTTAAAAATGTATTTTAGTTTGAGATTCAAACCAAAAGAGAGACACATGAATACAAATAATTGAGGTAATCGAAACTTTATAATATCATGAGAATAAAGGGATTTATGATATACTATGTCAAAGTACATTATATACACCATATAAAATTTAATTGGCGTATATCAACAAAAAAGTCTCAATGGAATGTAAATTGAGATGAAATCTCTCATAAAGGCCGTATCCTTAGGTTAAGGATAAATCAATGACATAATTATGCGTGAAAAATATAAATACAATCAATATGATTTGATATTCAGTGTAAACAATAAAATGACAGTCACACATATTCTTGTAAAAACAACAACAATGAATTGGTTGTTTTAACTCAACAAATTGATACTGAATAAAAATTACTCTTATCAAGTTCATACCGATCACTTGAGAATTTATCAATGGATAGATTATGTGTATCAAAAGTATATCCACATAAAAGGGAGTGGAAATTATGACATAAGAAAATGAATAGTGATTCCACACATAATCTTGGAGTAAAATAATTAATGAAGTATGCGTAAAGCCGAATGAGTGGAAATTAAAATATCAAATTCCCTTATCAATTTGGTAACTTATGAACAATAAACCCATGAAAGAAGTATCATACAATGATTATGTAAATATCCATAAATTAAAGTATATTACACAATGAATACAATCATGGGCAGTACACAAACCACATGCAATAAATAAGTGGTGAATAATGGAAATCTCACGGAATTAAAAGTGAGATAAGAAACCCCTTACTTTGTGCTTTTTCCTTGGTAGACGGTAGGTTAAACTATTGTATAATGGTGAAATAATTGTTAATGAATTATACAATAATAATTTACATTAATATGATACCATATATGATCTTTTAACATTTATTTGTTAATAATATCTTAGTATTATCGTAATTTCAGGTGTTAACATACTCATTTTCCTTTATATTATTTGTTACGTAAGACATGTTTGTTATGAATAGGTTGTATCTTATTCATATCCAGAATTATATAAAGTCCTTAAACATTATTTTTAATCAAAAAATGAGAATTATACATGAATGGATACGATGGAGAATGAATCTCATCGCGTTCGTGGAGACAGTAGTCCGTACGTACGCACGAGCGACAATATCATTGTTTTGATGTTAAAATAATATATAATTGGATGGTATATCATATAGACAAAATAATTATCATGTTATAATTATTATTTACATTAATTAAACAACATTAGTATACCCATCCAAAGAAAAATTTATTGAAAGACAATTACACCACGACGTAAAGACGGTAAGCCGTACGTACACACGTATTGTGACATGCCATTCAAAGGATGGATAGAATACTGAATATGGTTGTACCATATTTATAATAAAATCACAGTATATATAAGATACTAGAGTTATTATTTTAGAATATAAATAACAAATAAAGAAGAAGTTGAAGAAGAAAGGAACATGAAAGAGGGTGGTGAAAACATTACCTCTTCTTCGGGTTCTTCCTTTTGATTTGATCAAAAGGGATCCTTAAGATGGCTTTCCTATCAAAATAAGGCCTCTAGGTTGTAGTGAGGGAAGTTGAGAGAGTATTTGGGCAGGTTTTGTCCGAGCGAAAAGGCTTTGAAGGTGTGAATTAGTGAGAAGGGGGAGTTCCCTTTTATAAGAGAGGTGAGGGGCACCTCTGGAAAAGAAAAAAATATTATTTTATAATAAATTCATATTCAGTTTCTAATGGCTCCAAAGTGGATTATTTAAAGGTTAAGGTGGGTATGGGTCGAAAACCACTCAACAAATAGAATTTAGATAGGTTTGGGTCATTATATTAACCTTATCTTTAAGTATTAACTCTTAGTTAATTAGTTTCACTTTTACAATGTCTCTTTGTATTTTTATATTATATGGTTAATAAACTTACTGTATACATCCAAGTGACCCCAAAGTGGTCCATTAATGCTAAAAATATCATGATATAAGTCTCTTGGAAGATCCTTAGATTTTAGGAATTTAATATAAAATAATAATATAATATTTGTTTTAAAAACTATTTTATGTCAATTTTGACACTATTGGGTATTTTGTTTTTGATAAATTCATAACAACATTATTACTTCTAACACAATTTATATAAACAATCCTAATTTATCATATTAACCTATAAAATTAGTGTAATTCATTAAAAGTCTCAAATTATAGTTATTTTGATATTTATAATATCAATTATTTTAATATTTCATTAATTAGGTAATTACTACATCACCATTGTGTCATAAATAAATTACATTATTTAATGACTAAATATTATAAATAAAATACCATTATGTAGGAAATCTTTTTATATTTCTAATTAATAATTACAATCGAATTTATCTTATGTATAACCATATATTAAAAATGTATTAGTAAATAAACTTTGATTTTAACTCTTTTAATTCTTCTTTGAATTAAATAATAATAAATGTCCTAATCTAATACAAGTGGACATAAATTATAATATTTTACTCCTAAGGTTTTTTTTGGTCGATATAAACTTGTCCAATAGAATTAGGACATGTGTTAGGGTAATATTAATATCATTTTTACCCTTAATTACCGTATTTACTTTTAACCGTGGTAAATAAAAGTAAAACGTTACTATTCACCAAAAAATATTTATCTCATTGAACCAAATTTTACTCCTTGATGTTAACCATGTATCTCGGATTTACAAAATTCCACTCACATAAGCGGTAAAATTAAGTTTTATGAAAAAATCAGTTTTTTAACTACCACTTAGTGGTTTCACTATTCATCAAAAAATGAAAGTTTCCAGAAAAATACCATAAATTAGGCCTAAGATATATTTGATATTATGAATTAAAAAATGATTTCTATTTTACCAAATTCAAAACATATTATTTTCATTAATTAATTTAAAAATTAATTCCCATCGTCAAAACAAATAACGTGTTTTTAAGATATAATAACTATCAAAAGATTGACACTTGTTTATGTCTAGTTTAAATGTGAAATTACATCCAATGACCAACATTGTATTAAATGGTAAAAATATATTCTAAATATACTTTAAAACCACTCAAATTAATAATTTATCACTATAAATTATTTTGATTAAAAAATTTGTTTTTAATTAAAATTTAGTAATTTTCACTATTCATCAAAATATGAAAGTTATCCGAAAAGTACCAAAATTTCACCAAAAGCTAATTTCAATATTACGAATCCAAAAATGAAGTCCATTTCGAAAGATAAAATTTATAAAATTTCAAAAAGTAGGTATTACTATTCATAACGTCTAGTTTGATTGGTTGTGGTGTGTTAGAATCTCGAAGTTGCGTACAATGCATGTCATTGCATTATTCAAAGGGAAACATACCATAGAAGCTTGGGGTGTTACATTCTCCCCTACTTCAATATATTGCGTCCTTGCAATTTTTTTAAAATTGGGATTGAGAATATAATGGAAAGTCCCACATCGGAAAAAGAGTCAATAAAACTATCACTTTAAAAGAAAGGAAGAGAGGTATAAAGGTCACCCAAGATAACCCATACTAGGATTCAATGTTGGAAAATATGGATATGGACGATAAAATAAGTGTTAAGTTTTGATGGAGAGGGATAGAAAACATGATCAGGAGAAAGTTAACAATAAGAAAATCACAAACTTGTGTTGGGACAAACACTCATTAGTCTCCCAGTAGGAAAAGTAATCAGACAACATTTTTTGTTTTAAGTTACATTACATAAGGATGAGGAATTCATTTATGATGTTGACTAAGAACATAAAGAGATATACTTACTTTTAATGTAGAGTTTCATTCTTTAATAAATTTTTACCACTAACTCATTTTTTTTGAACAATGAGTATTCAAGAAGATTTGGTCACAATGGAAGATCTAGAATAAACTTCTATTGAAATACATGATCCACATAGGATAAACAATATATTTACCTTTTATTTAGAGATTAATCAAAACCAAAATGGTTAGTATAATATCTGATGATCCCCCAAATGGATATTTCATTTGAGAAAAAAAAACTAATCTTAATTTCTAAAATTAAACCATCAATACCCCAATGTTAAATAAATACCATTCAATAATCAATTTTCCTTAAAATCCTTCAATATAATCCAAACTAATATTGAAACCCAAAACTTATAAAATGTTGCCTTCAACGTTAAATTATATCTCTAAATGACATTAATTACTCCTAAAGTCACATACTTAAAAGTAATTAGCCTAATAATTTCCATAAATAACCCAAATCACTATAAATCCACAATAAAAACATAGATAAAAATACACCATTACTCCTCAAATGAAATCCCATACTATTCTATTTTCCTTGGGCATATAGTGTTCACAACAAAGCGAACAACATCCAAAATAACATTTATCACTTAATCACAAAATCAAATTATTATTGATCAATAAAATCATTTAACTAAAAATAATAGTCACACTAACTAGGGACTTCACGTAGTCGAGTGGTAGGCGATAAATCCCAATCACACTTTGGTTGTGGGTTCGATTCCCACAGCTTTGTCCGATGCGACGGGTTGTCACACGGTCTGCGTGTTGTCCTTTTTCAAAAAATATATTTTATAATATTACCAAAATGAGATAAATTCCTCAAAATAACCATAACATAATTTAACCACAAATCTTATCTCATACCTAGAATTTTCATCCCAAATTATAATAACTTATAATTGTCTCAAACCCAACGATCATATAAAACTAAATGGTTATTTATAACTACATTCACAAGAGAAAAGATAATTCTTCCTCAAATATCATTCTCGCATGGAAAACTGCACGGTTAAAAATACAAGAGAAAATTATTCCAAAGTAAACCCATCAAAAAGGAGCACTAATACTTTTTAAACATTTCTCCAACCATTTATTTCCACATAGCTTCTTCTTTGACCAAGAAAATATCCTATAGAATAAGGAATTCACTCGGGTAATGTCCAGGTCCCCTACATTTACGGCAAAGGACTGTAAATGGATTATTGGGACCATTTTTATCTTCTTCTATAGTACTCTTCATTTTTCTTTGGCAATTTTTCACTTTATGTCCATCCTTCCCGCACGTAAAGCATTTCTTTGTCCCATTGAGACACTTTCTTGGGTGTCTCCTTCCACATTTCATACATGATGGAAATTGAGGATTCCTTTCTCCATGGTCTCCACTGCTGGAGCTCTTATCATTTATCACCTTTCTCTTCTTTGTTGAGTCTGGGAATTGGTTAATATATATTTTGTTGATCATATTTTTGGAAAATTGATTTTTCATAAAGACGATATATTTTACGCCTATCAACATTCAATTTTGTTGCTCATTGCCACCACCATTCCCACCTAGTAAATCATTCTCAAAGTCACTATTACTTCCTTGGAATCCAGCCATCGACTAAAACCAGAAAGCATTGTGTGAGTAACAGTAGTCATAAAATCATTTAGAGATTAACATGTCACCATATTTTCAATTTCAAACACATTAGGATTAACCAAGGTCATTTACTCTCATCTTATATATATAATACTTCAAATCGGTTTGTAAAGAAAATGTAAATTATCCTAAGCATATCCCTCGGGAGTGTTATAACCAAGAGTGCAGCAAGGCCCATTATCGTGCACCAGTTCCCGTTCGAGTCTAGCTTAAAGCGGTGTTTTCCGGTTTTACCCCTAGTTACATCTGTGCCAGAGCCGCCTCTACCTTCTTGTATTCAGTCAGGGATGTATTGCTCGGAAAACTCACAAAATATCTACAATACCAAAATTTTAGGAAGTTCTTCTATACTAATCCTAAAAGTTCATCTTAGGTCTACGTGCTTTAATCAGAGTTTATCTAAATCTAGCTTCCAAGGGTTGTACTAAACCTCCTCTGATACCAACTATAACGCCCCGACCCCAGTTACCCAGAGTCGGTGCATTATTACATAACATTGGCATGATCACAAGAAATATCAAGTTTCAAAAGACCGATTAGTTTAGTAGCCTTTGAAACACTAGATATATTTATAAAGTTTACATTACCTCAATAAGTGAAAAATTACAACAAAATATTGTCTTCATGTCCCCTCATACTATCCCTGCAGGTCATTCATAAAATACTTCTTCACATCCTGGAAAAAAACATTGAAAGGGGTGAGCTCAGATGCTCAGTAAGGATAACAATATAGGGGAAACTTTCATAAATAAACATAAAAATTTAAGGCAATTTATAACTAAATCATAAGCCTTTTAAACTAGAACTTCAGAATAATATGGCAAGGATAAAATGAATTAATTCTATTTACTTATTCACATGGATATTCTACTAGTCGAATAATCACATGAAAATATTAATAACCACTTTCATAATGACGGAATGCATAATGCCAGACTATCATAACCACATATCCAAGGCCTCATGCCAAGACTACAAATAAGATTTTGTGAAGGCCTCGTGCCAAGACACAAGTTTGTCTTATGAGACCTACCGATGCATTGAGGAGCTATAGCGGGCTCCACCCGTCACTTACCAAGTCCAATGCATTCCTTATATGAAATGTATGAAACATAACATAAAAATTCGTATTAAAACTAGCATACAAAATTTCAATAATTTATCCACAAACAATGAATGGTATAAAAATAGCACATCCACAGTCAAAAATAACTCATTCGATACAATATAAAAGATTGTATTGTATCATATTAACCTTAATCGAGAATAATGAAGGATATTGACATAGATGAAAATAATCATCAAAACTGTTAGAGAGAAATATCCCCATTTTTCTTGAAATCATTTAAAAGTCACACTATTTGTCAAGAAGCCATTTAAAAATATATTTTTGAGTCAAAGTGTCCCATACCACTTTGAAACTTTTAAAAGTAATTTTAATTTTAAAACTTTAATGTCCATATAAATAAATTATTAAATCCATTTTTAAAACATGGACCTTAATGAGAAATATTTAGAAGAATAAATCTTTAAAACACTTAAAAATGTATTTTAGTTAGAGTTTCTAACCAAAAGAGAGACACTTGAATAAAAATAATTGAGGTAATAAAACCTTTATAATATCATGAGAATAAAGGGATTCATGATATACTATGTCAAAGTACATTATATACACCATATAAAAGTGAATTGGCGTATAACAAAAAAAAGTCTCAATGGAATGTAAATTGAGATGAAATCTCTAATAAAGGTCGTATCCATAGGTTAAGGATAAATCAAAGACATAATTATGTGTGAAAAATATAAATACACTCAATATTATTTGATATTCAGTGTAAAACTATCAAAGGACATTCACATATATTCTTGTAAAAACAACACCAATGAATTGGATGTTTTAACTCAACAAATAGAGATTGAGTAAAAATCACTCTTATCAAGTTCAAACCGATCACTTGAGAATTTATCAATGGAGTGATTATGTGTATCAAAAGTATATCCACAAAAAGGGGAGTGTAAATTAGGACATAAGAAAATTAATAGTGATTCCACACATAATCTTGGAGTAAAATAATCAATGAAGTATGTGTAAAGCCGAATGAGTGGAAATTGAAATATCAAATTCCCTTACCGATTTGGTAACATACAAAATGTAAACCCATGAAATAAGGATCATACAATGATGATGTAAATATCCATAAATTAAATTATATTACACAATGAATATAATCATGGGCAGTACACAAACCACATGCAATAAATAAGTGGTGAATAATGGAAATCTCACGAAATTAAAAGTGAGATAAGAAACCCCTTTGTACTTTTTTCTTGTTCAATGGTAGGTTAACATCATTTATAATGGTGAAATAATTGTTATTTAATTATACAAGAATCATTCACATTAATATGATATCATATATGATATTTTAACATTGATTTGTTAATAATATCTTCGTATTATCGTCATTTCGGGTGTTAACTTACTCGTTTTACTTTATATTCGTTGTTACGTAAGCCGTGTTTTTTTATGGATAGGTTGTACCTTATTCATATCCATAATTATATCAAGTCCTTAAAAATTATTTTTAATCATCAAATGAGAATTATACTTGAATTGATGTGATGGAGAATGAATCTCATCGCGTTCGTGGAGACAGTAGTCCGTACGTATGCAGGAGCGACAATATCCTTATTTTGATGTTAAAATAATATATATTTGGATGGTATATCATATAGACAGAATAATTATCATGTTATATTTGTTATTTACATGAATTACACATCATTATTATACCCATCCAAATAATAATTTATTGAATGACAATTACACCACGATGTGGAGACGGTAAGCCGTACGTACGCACGTATGGTGACATGCCATTCAAAGGATGGATAGAATACTGAATATGGTTGTACCATATTTAAAATATCATCATAGTATATAGAAGATAATAGAGTTATTATTTTAGAATAGAAATAACAAATAAAGAAGAAGTTGAAGAAGAAAGGAACTTGAAAGAGCGTGGTGAAAACATTATCTCTTCTTCGGGTTCTTCCTTTTGATTTGATCAAAAGGGCTTCTTAGCGTGGATTTATGATCAAACTAAGGCCTCTAGGTTGCCGTGAGGTAAGTTGAGAGAGTATTAGGGTAGGGTTTGGCCGATCCAAAAGGCTTTGAATGTGTGAATTAGTGAGAAGGTGGAGTGCCCTTTTATAAGAGGGGTGAGGGGCACCTTTGGAAAAGCTAAAATTATTATTTTATAATAATTTCAAATTCGGTTTATAATGGATCCAAAGTGGATAATTTAAGGGTTAAGGTGGGGATGAATCGAAAACCACTCAAACAATAGAATTTAGACCGGTTTGGGTCATTATATTAACATTATCGTTATGTATTAACTCTTAGTTAATTAGATTCACTTTTACAATGTCTCTTTGTATTTTTATATTATATGGTTAATAAAATTACTATATAAATCCAAGATTCCCCCAAGTGGTCCATTAATGATAAAAATATCATTCTATAAGTCTCTTGACCGAACCTTATATTTTTAGTAATTAAATATAAATTAATAATATAATATTTGTTTTAATAACTCTTTTATGTCAATTATGAAAATATTGGGTATTTTGTTTTTTATAAATTCATAACAGAATTATTACTTCGAACACAATTTATATAATCAATCCTAATATGTCATATTAACCTAGAAAATTAGTGTAATTCATAAAAACTCTCAAATTACATTTATTTTGATATTTATAATATCAATGTTTTTAATATTTCATTAATTAGGTAATTACTGCATCACCATTGTGTCATAAATAAATTAAATTATTTAATGTATAAAAATTATAAATAAAATACCATTATATATTAAATCTTTTTATCTTTCTAATGAATATTTACAATCATATTTATTGTATGTATAACCCTATCTTAAAAATGTTTTAGTAAATAAACTTTGATTTTAACTCTTTTAACTCTTCTTTGAATTCAATAATAATAAATGTCCTAATTTAATACAAGTGGACCTAAATGATAATATTTTACTCCTAAGGTTGTTTTCGGTTGAGATACACTTATCCAATAGAATTAGAACATGTGTTAGGGTAATATTAATATCATTGTTACCCTTAATTACCCTATTTACTTTTAACCGTTGTAAATAAAAGTAAAAAGTTACTATTCACCAAAAATTATTTTCATCTCATTGAACCACATTTTACTCCTTGATATTAACTGTGTCTCTCGGATTTTCGAAATTTCAATCATAGAAGCGGTAAAATTAAGTTTTATGAAAAATTCAGTTTTTAACTACCACTTAGTGGTTTCACTATTCATCAAAAAAATGAAAGTTTCCAGAAAAATACCAAAAATTAGGCCTAAGCTATATTTGATATTATGAATTCAAAAATGATTTCTATTTTACCAAATTCAAAATATATCAGTTTCATTAATTAATTTAAAAATTAATTCCCATCGTCAAAACAAATAACGTGTTATTAAGAGATAATAACCATCAAAAGATTGACACTTGTTTATGTCTGGTTTAAATGTGAAATTACATCCAATGACCAACATTGTATTAAATTGTAAAAATATATTCTAAATATACTTTAAAACCACTAAAATTAATAATTTATCACTATTAATTATTTCGATTTAAAAAGTTGTTTTTAATTAACATTTATTAAATTTCACTATTCATCAAAATATGAAAGTTATCCAAAAAGTACCAAAATTTCACCCTAAGCTAATTTCGATATTAAGAATCCAAAAATGAATCCCATTTCGAAAGATAAAATTTATAAAATTTCAAAAAGTAGGTATTACTATTCATAATGGCTAGTTTGATTGGTTGTGCTGTGTTAGAATCTCGAAGATGTGTACAATGCACGCCATTGCATTATTCAAATGGAAATGTACCGTGGAAGATTGGGGTGTTACATTCTCCCCTCCTTCAATAAATTGCGTCCTCTCATTTTTTTTAAAATTGGGCTTGATAATATAATGGAATTTCCCACATCGCAAAAAGAGTCAATAAAACTATCACTTTAAAAGAAAGGAAGAGCGGTATAAAGGTCACCCAAGATAACCCATACTAGGATTCCATGTAAGAAAATATGGATATGGATGATAAACTAACAGTTAGGTTCTGATGGAGAGGGATAGAAAACATGATCAGGAGAAAGATAACAATAAGAAAATCACAAACTTATGTTGGAAAAAATGGTCATTAGTCTCCCAGTAGGAAAAGTAAATAGACAACATTTTTTGTTTTAAGTTACATTACATAAGGACGAAGAATTCATTTATGATATTGACTAAGAACATAAAGAGATATACTTACTTTTTAAGTATAGTTTCATTCTTTAATAAATTTTTACCACTAACTCCTCTTTTTTTGAACAATGAGTATTCAAGAAGACTTGGTCACAATGGAAGAGCTAGAATAAACTTCTATAGAAATACATGATCCACATAGGATAAAATATATATTTACCTTGTATTTAGATATTAATCAAAACTAGAATGGTTAGTATAATATCTGATGATCCCCCAAATGGATATTCCATTAGAGAAAAAAACTAATCTTAATTTCTAAAATTAATCCATCAATACCCTAAAGTTAAATAAATACCATTCAATAATCAATTGTCCTTAAAATCCTTCAATATAATCCAAACTAATATTGAAACCCAAAACTTATAAGAATGTAGTCTTCCACATTAAATTGTATCTCTAAATGACATTAATTACTCTTAAAGTCACATACTTAAAAGTAATTAACCTAATCATTTCCATAAATAACCCAAATCACTATAAATCCACAATAAAAACATAGATAAATAACAACCATTACTCCTCAAATGAAATCCGATACTATTCTATTTTCCTTGGGCATATAGTGTTCACAAAAAAGCGAACAACTTCGAAAATAACATTTATCACTTAATCACCAAATCAAATTATTATTGATCAATAAAATCATTTAACTAAAAATAATAGTCACACTAACTAGGGACTTCACGTAGTCCAGTGGTAGGTGATAAATCCCAGTCGTACTTTGGTTGTGGGTTCGATTCCCACAGATTTGTCCGACACGACAGGTTGTCACATGGTTTTAGGATCGAAATAATGATGTAGATGCTCAATATACAAGACGGGGGGTGAATTGTATACTTTAAAAATTCCTTTGGAACCTTTAAAATTCGTTACGAATAACTATGTTTTCCTTTAGCAAAGGAAAGTGCTATGTTTAACAAAGTTCAACTAAGTAAATTCACAACACCTCTAACACCAAATGAAAACTTGGAAAGAGATTCCGAAAGTAGGTTCCGAAAATTGAATCTTAACAAAAGATTACAATATGAGATTCTACCTTAAACCATATAGAATCTACATGAAACAGAGTACAAGTAAGGAAGTATAAGAAAGTTATACTTTCCTTAAAATACAAAATGTAGCGGAAATAAACAAGTAGAAAAACTACAAGTAACAAGATATAAGTCTTTTAACCCAAAGAGAAGGGTATCCAACAACCTTGGATAAAGGTCCCTTGATTTATACTTTCAAGAAAGTCTGTCTTACCCACACCAGGGTAAGCCCTCGATACAAAGATCGGAGTCTCTATCTTGCTATCCCCGCAATTCCTCAACTTCAAGGTAGTTGGTCACCTCTTTCATCCTCAGCAAGGAATCCCTCAACTTCAAGGTGTTGGAAACCTCTGTCTTCCTATACCCGGAAGTCCTCGAATGTAATCACCAACATTCGGAGTCGCATGAAGCATTGAGAGTTAATAAGAGCCTCTCTCTCTCTAGAAATCACTTCAACAACATGTATGCACAATGTAGAAGAAGTTATCAATCAGTTATGAGCTCTTTCAAATGAGCTCCTATTTAAAGGCATGGTCAGCCTCCTTTCCAACGGTCATATTTTCCTTAAAAGTCGGAGGGACCTGTACACGTGTAACTTAACCAACGGTTAGTTTATAATAGAATAAATGACATTGTTTTATAACAAAATAAGTGTAACAGAATGTAAGACATCATTTAAAGTCTATCTAAAATGTTCAGAGTAAAGATTCGGAGTGAAGGTTCAGAGTGAGAGAAAAATATTAAAGAGTAGACAGATTATAACAACGTAAGCAAAATGAATGTTTAGAGTCTAACCAAAAATAATTTTCTGAGTCTAAATAAATTCGGAGTGTATAAAACAAAGATGATCAGATTTTGTTTAATAGGTGAATTCGGAATGAAAATTCAGAATGAGAATTCATCATCAGAAATCGTTATGAGAATTCATCATCAGAATTCATAATGACAATTCATCATCAGAAATCATAATGAGAATTCGTCATCACAAATCGTAATGAGAATTTGTCATCAGAAATCGTAATTAGAATTCGTCAGCAGAATTCGTAATTAGAATTCGTCAGCAGAATTCGTAATGATAATTCGTCACCAGAAATCGTAATGAGAATTCGTCATCAGAATTCATAATGAGAATTCGTCATCAGAATTCATAATGGGAATTCGTCATTAGAATTCGTAATGGGAATTCGATGTCGAACTTCATAAGGATTTGTATCCTGAATTCAGAGTAGAACTTAAACAGAGTTCGTATCTGGAATTCGGAATGAAACTTTATTACAGTTCTCATCTGGAATTCGGAGTGAAACTTCATTACAATTCTCATCCAGAATTTGGATCCTAAAATATAATGCTTCATATCAATGTTTCAAACAATTCCGAGAATATAAAAATGAATTCGAATCTTATACTTAAGAAAAATAAGGATGAAAATATGATAAGGATAATTTTTCTTACAAAATAGATTCTCCTTATAAAATAAAATTTCCTTTTAAAAGTGATTTTCGTAAAGATAATGTGTTTGTGATTTTCAAAACAAGAAGGAATGGAAAAGTTATAAGGAAATCCTTATTTACTCAACAATCTCCCCCTTTTTGGAAATCACAAACATCCTTACGAAAAAGAAATTCTAAGAATAAAGAAAACATTAAGGCTTATCTCCATTTTCTTTAAGGATATTGATGAATACAACTAACTCCCCCTTAGGCTTTGAAACTCTAAGGATCGTATTCTAGTTTTCCGGAATGAAATTTCATTACGAATAAGAAAGTCTTCTTTAATGAAAAACTCCCCCTTAGATAAACTCTTATTAGAGTTTGTTTTCTTTCTCACCCTTTGTTAAGATTATTTTTCCCCCTTTATTAGGGTTCTTTTCCTTCTCCCCCTTTGCGATTTTCAAAAAGAATTCAAGGGAATGGAAAATATAACAAATTACCTGAAAAATTAGTAGCAACAACAAAAGAAACGAGCAAGCACAAATTTTCATTAATTTTGAAAGCTCGGCAACAAAGAAATTTAGATACAACAAAAGATTGGATCTATCTATTTTGGATATTTTTCCTTTGCCATAAGACCCTTAAGAATAGTCTTTATCTTCTTCAAGTCTTTATGGTCTTCCTCGGCTTGCTTCTCTAACACAACAATTCTTGCACTTTGAGCTTCAATCTTTTGTTCCTGGGATTTAAGCTTTTCTTCCTGAGAATTAAGCTTTTCTTCCAGAGCCTTAAATTTCTATTAAAACTCAATCCGATGATCCCTTTCATACTTATAGTTTTGAGAAACAGAATTCATCTTCCCATTCAGATCTCTGACTTCTTGAATCTGGAAATTCTTTTCATCTATCAACTTTTCTTCAAAGGATGAAGTAAGCTCGTTTATCTTCCTGTCTTCTGTCTCAAATGCATCCTTCACATTGTCTTGGAATTCATCAAAGAGCCGTATCTCTTCCACAGTCTTCCTCGACCAAATAGTCATCCTCTTGCAAGATCTTTTGTGGGCTTCATATCTGACAAAGAAAGTTTTTAACTGAGCCTCTATCTCAACACATTTGTGCATAACTATGGATACGAAGTTTGTTTTCTGATTCAAAGCATGTTGGAGCATCTGGCATCTTGAATCAATACTTGAGAATGACGGAATAGTACCTACCAACTTATTTAAGGACTGAACAACAAAGTCATGCCCCAATGAAGATGACTCCAAATCTGAAACTTTGCTTAGAGAATCTTCTTCTTCAACAGGCTCAACCTTCTTAGAAGAATCACCAACTTCCATTCTCTTTACTACCACTGATCTCGGGGTATCAACAACAAGTTTTTTTCCCTTGACCTTTTTTGGAATGGATTCTTGTTCCGAAGTTCTCTTTTCACTGTCAGACACTTGAACAATATTGTCTTCCTCATCAGCAACTTTCTGAGCACCAACCTCTTCATTCTCCATTTGAGAAATATCATATAGAAGTTGTTCTTCCTCTGCATTATAAGCTAATACTTCTTCTCCATTGTCCTCATCCATCGCTAGAGTGACTAACTAAGAAGAATCATCTTCTGAGGTTCAGAGTGACAAATGTTCCGAAGGAGTCCCCTTATAATCATCTACTTGCTTTAAAACATCTTCGGTTTCACCACTTCCTTTAGCAACAGCTTCTTCTTCTTCCACTTGATCAATCTGCTCTATTTCCTCAACAGGCTTAGCTAATGCCTCTTCCGGAGCAACAAAGTTCCTTCCTGGAGTCTCCGGTAGCGATTCCAAAGAAAAAGATCTCGGAACAGGAATATTTGCTGAAACCATCTCATTAAACATCAACAAAGCCTGAGCTACCTCAGCTTCAGACATATTCTTCTTAAGCTTCATTTCTTTCACTTGTTTTTCTATCTCATCCGCAGTTCTTTCATTCAAGGCCTTAGCCTCTGCAGGATCCAAGCCAAACTGAGGCTCCCCTTGCACTCTCTTCTCTTTGATTTCCTTCCACTTGGAAACTACTTCATCTGGGTAAGCTTTCTTCTTCTTCGGTTTTGGAGGTGCGGAATGAACTTCCTTAGATTTGGGATTTTCTGCCTCACCTTCAACTTCTTTCATCTTTCTCTTCCTCAATGGCTTAGAAGATTCTGGATCAGCAACTTTCAGAACCGCTTCTTCTTGAGCAAGTAAATCAATAAACTGACCAGTCTTCTTGTCGAAGGCTACATCCATCCTCTTGAGAGTACCATCACTTACTAACATAATCTTGCAAACTCTTGGCTTAGACTTGCAATCCTCCTTTAAAGACTCAAGGCACCGAACTATCAATTCGGAGAGGATTTCTGGATACATTATGATCTAAGATCTCAAATTCCCTTTCTTAACATTCTCAAGAGTAATAAGAATGTGTTTCATCAGATTAAACTTCCTTATATTTATCAAAAAATCTAGGATGTATATCTCACTCTTCTTCAAACTATCTTTGTCACCCTTTCTCGGTACGATAAGGACTTGTACCCATAACTCTAGAATCCAGAAATTTTTAGACAGAGAAGCAATCTTCAGAGCCTTATCATCTGACAGTCCGAGAGTCTCCAAAGCCTTTTCCTTGTTGAAGCTTCCCTTTGAATCCGGAAAAACATGAGAAAGAAACTCTACTTCTCCTACATTGTTCATCACTACCAAGCTGGCTGCCTTGGAATAAGAATGCTTATAATTCTTCCCATAAGACTTAAATGACAATTTTTCCCTACCATCTTCCTTAAGAAAGGAAACTGTCTCATAGAACTCTACAAGAAAATCTGAATAAACTTTATCTTGATTTCCTGGCATGGACACAGCAATATATTCCCATATGTTGAGCTTAATATTCTTGGATATAAGAGAATCATACTTGTTGAAGAAATCAGGATGAACCAACCATTCTCTATATACCAACCACTTCAAAATCGGCTTAGAGGAAGACATGTCTTGAGAAGCTATTTCCATAGACTTTCGGATCTGAAGACCTCTGAGAAGTACGGAATGGAGAAAGCTAAAGTTTGGAATGACTTTAAAACAGAGAGGCAGAGGTTCGGGATGCTGGAGATTGAAAACCGATGTGGGAAAACCATTTGGGGTCCCCTTTATATAGGCAACGAGAAGACGGTTCAACTTCCACAGTTGATCGGACGATTATGACAAGCTGAGATCAAATCTGACGGTTGAAATCCAATTCTCAAGAAAACTTGAATCCGATCTTTTGAGGTTTTTATTAGAACAACGATTTAAGAAAATTATAATCTGAAAACAAAATATAAGAAAATGCCAGCAATTAAAGTATGACTACGAAAACTTGAGTAAGGAAATCATACCTTTCGGATTGGCTTAGGAGAATTATTCTTAATGTGTAACAAAAAAAATGACTATGAAAAATCTTTATTACGAAAATACATAGTTCGCAAAACTCACTACGAAAAACAAAATTCAGTACGGAAAACTCAGTACGAAAATTTCAAAAAAAATTGAAAAACGAAGAGCTCATTATGAAAACCTCGGTACGAAAATCTCGTTATGGAAATACCAGTACGAAATTTTTTCATTCCGGAAGATTTCAATATGAAAATTTCCATTCCATAATTTTTCTATACGAAAATATCCATTCTGAAAATTTCAGTTCCAGAAATTTCCATTCCGGAATTTTAGTTCCGAAAAGTTTGAAAACAAATTTTTAAAAACATAGTTACTCTAACAATCAAATGTACTCCCCCTTTGAAAAGGAGTTTATTACTGTAAGGATATTTTTTCATCAGAAAGTTAATTAAGAAAGATTGCCTTACGGTTATCATTCCTAACTTCTGTTTAATGTATTCAAATCTATCAGAAGGCAAAGATTTTGTAAAAATATCAGCAAGTTGATCCTACGTTCCGATAAATTGAAGAATGATATCCCCTTTTAGTGTGTGATCCCTAAGAAAGTGATTACTAATATCTATGTATTTTACACGAGAGTGATGTGCATGGTTCTTACTAAGGGCAATGGCACTTGTGTTATCACACAAAATTTGAGTTTTATTTAAACTCAAGCCATAGTCTGTGAGTGTGTGTTGCATCCACAACACTTGAGCACAACAACGTCCAGCTGATACATATTCGTCTTCAGCAGTGGAGAGTGATATAGAATGTTGCTTCTTACAAGACCAAGAAACTAATGAATCTCCTAAGAAATGAAAAATTCCGGATGTACTTTTTCTATCCATTCTACATCCACCAAAGTCAGCATCAGAAAAGCTTTTTAGGATAAAATCATTTCCAGATGTATAAAATAATCCTAGATCCATGGTTCCCTTAAGGTAGCGAAAAATTCTTTTTACTGCCTTTAAGTGAGATTCCTTAGGATTGGATTGATATCTTGCACATAAGCATACTGAAAACATTAAGTCTGGTCGACTAGCTATTAAGTAAAGTAAACTTCCTATCATACCTCTAAAAGTTGTTTGATCTACTGGTTTCCCAGCTTCATCATGATCTAAAGAGTTTGAGGTATCAATGGGAGTACTTATACTCTTAGTATTGTCATAACCATACTTTTTTGAGAAGATATTTAATATACTTATGTTGAGATATATAGATGCCTTTTGGTGTTTGAGAAATTTGAAAACCAAGGAAAAAAGATAACTCACCCATCATTCTCATTTCAAACTCAGATTTCATTAGACTTGCAAAAGAGTCGGTTAAAGATTGCTAAGTTGAACCAAATATGATGTCATCAACATAAATTTGAACAATCAAAACAATTTTCTTATCTTTCTTTATAAAAAGAGTTAGATCTTCATTTCCCTTAACATAGTTATTTTGAAGCAAAAATCCAGTGAGTCTATCATACCATGCTCGTGGGGCTTGTTTAATGCCATACAGAGCTTTGGTAAGTCTAAAAACATAATCAGGATGTTTTGTATCTTCAAAACCATGAGGTTGTTCAACAAAAACTTCCTCTTGAACATAAATGTTAAGAAAATCACATTTCACATCCATTTGAAAAAGTTTAAAATTAAATAATGCTTCAAAGGCAAGTAGAATACGGATAGATTCAAGTCTAGATACTAGAGCATAGGTTTCTTCATAGTCTATTCCCTCTTGCTGATTATAGCCTTTAGCAACAAGTCTAGCTTTATTTCTTACTATGACTCCATTTTCATCACATTTATTTCTAAAAAAACATTTTACTCCAATAACAAAAGTTTCCTTAGGTCTTTCAACCAAAGTCCAGACTTTATTCCTTTCAAATTCATTTAGTTCATCTTGTATGGCTTCGATCCAATCATCATCACCTAAAGCTTCATCAGTGATTTTAGGTTCTAATTGGGAACGGAATTCTAGATGTTCTACTTCATTTCTTAAGGAACTTCTAGTCCTTACAGGTTGATTTACATAACCAATGATACTATCACTGGGATGATTCTTAAGAAACACCTGATTTGGGTTTTGAAAAGCCTGTTCATCAAAATAGGGTAGAAAGTCTTCCGGGGTAAATGTTTCAGAATTATCTTCTTGAACATTATCCTTATCAGAAGGTCCTTCTGTCGAAGGTTGACAATCAGTTTTTGAAAACACATCCGAGGATGTGTGCTGGGATGGTTTAAAAACAAAAGGATCAGACTCATCATATTTTACATGTACTATTTCTTCAACAGTACAAGTATTTTTATTAAAAACTATATAAGCCTTAGAAGTTGTGGAATAACCTAAGAAAATTCCTTCATCATATTTTGGTGCAAATTTATGTAGGTTATATTTAGTATTCAAAATGAATACCTTGAAACCAAAAACTTTGAAGTAGTATAGTCTTGGTTTTCTACCATTCCATAACTCATAAGGGGTTTTGTTAAGAAAAGGTCTAATGAAAAATCGATTTATAGTATAGCAAGCAGTACTTACAGCTTCAACCCAAAAATGTCTAGCTATAGAATATTCACTCATTATGGTTATAGTTATCTCTTGAAGAACTCTATTTCTTCTCTCAACTACACCATTTTGTTGAGGAGTTTTTGGTGCTGAAAAATTGTGAGTAATACCTTTTCTACTACAAAAAGATTCAAAATCAGAATTTTGAAATTCTCCTTCATGATCACTCTGAATAGTTTTCAATGGAAGGTTTTTCTCATTTTTAACTTAAGATCTAAAACTTTTTAAATAAGAAAAAGCTTTAGAATTCCTTGCTAGAAAATAAACCCAAGTAGATCTAGTGTAATCTTCCACTAGAAAAAACACATAGTATTGCCTCTAATACATCCAGTTTGTGTTGGACCAAAAAGATCCATGTGCACTAGCTATAATGAATCAGTTGTTGAGACTTCACTGATTGATTTAAAACTAGATTTATGTTGCTTGCCATATTGACAAGGATCACAAACTTTAGAGGAATCAAATCTAAGCTCCGGTAGATCCTTAACTAGTTTCTTCTTAGAGAGTTTACATAGGTTTCTAAGGTTACAGTGACCTAGTCTTCTATTCCATATCTAAGAATGGTCTTCCATTGCAGTTAGGCAAAGTAAATATTGGCTCTTGAGGTCTTGTAGGTTCAAAGTGTAAACATTCTCTTGCCTATTAGCTGAGAGAATAAATTCTTCCTTGGAATTGTGAACTAAGCACTTATCATTCCTAAAATTCACAAGGTAACCTTCATCACATAACTGAATTATGCTAATGAGGTTGTGCTTAAGAACCTTAACAAAAATAACATTTGAAATCAAAGTTTTTACTAAAGGAACAATATTACCAATACCAACAATCTCTCCCTTAGAATTGTCTCTGAAAGTTACCTTTCCTCCTTTCGTTTTGATAATCTTTTCAAAATAGATTTTGTTACCAGTCATGTGCCGGGAACATCAACTATCCATGTACCATGTATTGTTGCTGGTACTATATTTATTTTCCTAAAATCAAGAAGAGAATTAGAATTTCAGAATCCAAACATGTTTGGATTCGAGATTTTTAGATAACAAAATTTTAGGAACCCACATCTTCTTGGAAAAGTAAGCTTTGTGAAATCCTAAGGATTGAGTTTTGTTTAAAGAACAATTCTTTGCCCAGTGACCACCACATTGACACTTGGTACAAAATTGGGCACTTTGAGGAACAAAATAATTGTTACTAAAAAATGGTTTTTCATGGATATAACCAAATCCAGATTTATTTCTTAAAGTTCGTATTTGAGAATACATTTTATCAAAATTTTCCTTACCATGGGTAAAGTTTGATAAACACTTCTTTAAGGAAAAAATTTTGGACATGAGTTTTATAAACAAGTTTTTATCCTCAAAATCATTAGTTTTAGAACTAAATCTAGGCTCGAAAACATTTTTCTTAGAAATTACTTTTTCTAACTCTTTAGAATGTTTGTTCTTCTCAGAACATACTTCCTCAAGATTTTTTGAAATACTTTCAAAATCAGCATTTTTCCTATCAAGATCTATAGAAAGATATGATATCTCTTTTGTAAGAATAGAATTCCTAGAGTTTTCCTTATAAAGTTTTTTATTGAGTTTGGAATTCTCAATTTAAAGAAGTTCAGCAAACCTAGAGACTTCTTCATAAGTAGGTAAAATATTTTCTTCATTAGAAGAGGATTATTAATCAGAAGAGTTATAATACTTACTATCATTAGAATTTAAAGAAACATTGGTCAATGATTCAACATTTCATACCTTAGCCATAAAATAATGATTATCAATAGATAATCTGGCTATAAGACCAAGATTCTTTTGTCCTAAAGATTCGTAATCAGAAGATTCTTCTGAAGAATCACCACCACTGGCACTCCAGGTGTCACTAGCTTTCAGAACTTTCTTAGCTTTGGCTTTATAATAATTCTTTCTGTTCCTGTCTGAATGCCTTTCTTTCCTTTCTTTATTTTTAAGCAAAGGGAAATCGGGTCTAATATGTCCAACTATCTTGCATTCATAACAAGTAACTTCTCCATATTTCTTATCTTTCCTGTCCTTTTTCTTATACTTGGATTGGAAATTTCTCTGACCAGCTATCTTGTTCATCCTTCGAGCAAGATTTGCTAACTCATTTTCAGAGATTTCACTTTCACTAGAATCTGATTGAACAACCATCTTCTTAGACTTGGATCTGGTTACTCTTTCAAGAGTCTTAGCTTTCATATGATTTGATGTTGTTTTAAAAGAAACAGTACCATTTACATTTTTCTTTTTGATGTTGTTAGCATCTCTCTTCATTCTGGTTTCATGTTGGAGAAGAGTTCCAAATAACTCATCAAGAGAAATTTGAGTGACCTTCCTATTCTCATATATAGTAGTTCTTTTGGATTCCCACTCATTGGGCATAATATCAATTATCTTATCCACAAGTGCTTCATCATCTAACCCTTTTTCTCCCATAGACTGTAAGCTGTTGACGATAGTCATAAACCTCTGTCGAACTTTTCAAATTGGTTCTCCATAAAGAAAATTGAGGCCATGATATTCAACTCTAAGCATAGCTCTCCTAGTCTCAATCACTTTAGAAGTTTCAAAGTGTGTAACCTCTAACTTCTTCCAGATAAAATTAGCTTCTTCACAAGAAGAAATTTGGATATATATATTTCTAGTCATTGAACAAAGCAAAGTATTGCGTACCTTATAATTGAGCAGATACTCTTTCTTTTCCTGGTTAGTAACAGTTCTAACTTCCTTATCCGGAATTTTATAATCTCCAGTAAGCATAACAAAGTTGTCCACTCCAGTATTGATAACAAAAGTCTTCATTCGATCTCTCCAGTACTCATAATCATTACCATCAAAGATTGGTGGTCTTGTAGGATTTAGATTATCAATAGAACAAACATTAACTCTTACCATACATAGAATAACCTTTGGCACACAAACTTGTTAGTGAAAAAAAAATCGTAATAACAAAGTCTGGAATGAGAAAGTTCAGAATGGAAAAGTTCGGAATGAAAAAAAATGAGTAAGAAAAACTTATACGTGAGTAAAAGTATTCCAGAGACCTCCTCTGATACCAATTGTACGATCGAAATAATGATTTAGATGCTCAATATACAAGAGGGGGGGGGGGTGAATTGTATACTTTAAAAATTACTTTAGAACCTTTAAAGTTAGTTACGAATAACTATGTTTTCCTTAAGCAAAGGAAAGGGCTAAGTTTAACAAAGTTAAACAAAGTAAATTCACAACACCTCTAACACCAAATGAAAACTTGGAAAAATATTCCGAAAGTAGTTTCCGAAAATATGGTTCCGAAAATTGAAACTTAAAAAAATATTACAATATGAGATTCTACCTTAAAGAGTATAGAATCTAAATAAAATAGAGTACAAGTAAGGAAGTATAAGAAAGTTAAACATTCCTTAAAATACAAAATGCAGCAGAAATGAACAAGTAGAAAAACTAAAAGTAACAAGATATAAGTCTTTTAACCCAAAGAGAAGGGTATCCAACAACCTTGAATAAAGGTCCCTTGATTTATACTTTCAAGCAAGTCTATCTTACCCACACCAGGGTAAGCCCTCGATACGAAGATCGGAGTCTCTATCTTGATATCCCCGCAAGCCCTCAACTTCAAGGGAGTTGGTCACCTCTGTCTTCCTCAGCAAGGAAGCCCTCAACTTCAAGGTGTTGGAAACCTCTGTCTTCCTATCCCCAGAAGTCCTCGAATGTAATCACCAACATTCGGAGTCGCACGAAGCTTTGAGAGATAATAAGAGCCTCTCTCTCTAGAAATAACTTCAACACCATGTATGCACAATGTCGAAGAAGTTATCCATCAGTTGTGAGCTCTTTCAAATGAGCTCCTATTTATAGGCAAGGTCGGCCTCCTTTCCAATGGTCATATTTTCCTTAAAAGTCGGAGGGACGTATACACGTGTAACTTAACCAATGGTTAGTTTATAACAGAATAGACGACATCGTTTTATAACAAAACATGTGTAACAGAATGTACGACATCGTTTTAAGTCTAACTAAAAGGTTCAGAGTAATGATTCGGAGTGAAGGTTTGGAGTGAGAGAAAAATATTAAAGAGTAGACAGATTATAATAACGTAAGCAAAATGAATGTTCGGAGTCTAACCAAAAATAATTTTCGGAGTCTAAATAAATTTGGAGTGTATAAAAGAAAGATGACCAGATTCTGTTTAATAGGTGAATTCAGAATGAGAATTTGGAATAAGAATTCATCTTCAGAAATCGTAATGAGAATTTGTCATCAGAATTCGTAATGATAATTTCTCATCAGAAATCGTAATGAGAATTCGTCATCAGAAATCGTAATGAGAATTCGTTATTAGAAATCGTAATGACAATTCGTCATCAGAATTTGTAATGAGAATTCATCATCAGAAATCATAATGAGAATTCGTCATCAGAATTCATAATGAGAATTTGTCATCAGAATTCGTAATGAGAATTCGTTATCAGAATTCGTAATGAGAATTCGATGTCGAACTTCATAAGGATTCATATCCTGAATTCGGAGTAGAACTTAAACAGAGTTCGTATCTGGAATTTGGAATGAAACATTATTACAGTTCTCATCTGGAATTCAGAGTGAAACTTCATTACAGTTCTCATCCAGAATTCGGATCCTAAAACAGAATGCTTCATATCAAATTTTCAAACAATTTCAAGAATATTGAAATGAATCTGTATCTTATACTTAAGAAAAATACGGATGAAAATATGATAAGGATAATTTTTCTTACAAAAGCAATTTTCCTTATAAAAGCAATTTTCCTTATAAAAGAGATTTTATTAATGATAAGGTGTTTGTGATTTTCAAAACAAGAAGGAATGGAAAAGTCATAAGGAAAACCTTATTGACTCAACAATGGTCTGCGTGTTGTCCTTTTTCAAAAACTATTTTTTAACATTACCAAAATGTGATAAATTCCTCAAAATAACCATAACATAATTTAATGAAAAATCTTATCTCATACCTTTCATTTTCATCCAAAATTATAATAACTTATAATTTATGCAAACCCAACGATCATATAAAACCAAATGATTATTTATAACTATATCCACAAGAGAAAAGATAATTCTTCCTCAAATATCATTCTCACATGGAAAACTGCAGGGTTAAAAATACAATAGAAAATTATTCCAAAGTAAACCCATCAACAAGGAGCACTAATACTTTTTAAACAATTCTCCAACCATTTATTTCCACATAGCTTCTTATTTGACCAAGAAAATATCCTATAGAACGGGGCATTCACTCAGTTAATGGCCAGGTCCCCTACATTTATGAAAAATGACTGTAAATGGATTCTTGGGATCATTTTTATTTTCTTCCATAGTACTCTTCATTTTTCTTCGGCAATGCTTCACTTTATGTCCTTCCTTCCCGCACGTAAAGCATTTCTTTGTCCCATTGAGACACTTTCTTGGGTGTCTCCTACCACATTTCTTGCATGATGGAAATTGAGGATTCATTTCACCATGGTCCCCACTGTTGGAGCTCTTATCATTCATCAACATTCTCTTCTTTGTTGAGTCTAGTAATTGGTTAATATATATATTGTTGATCATATTTTTGGAAAATTTATTTGGAATAAAGACGATATATTTTACACCTATCAAAATTCCATTTTGTTGCTCATTTCCACCACCGTTCCCACCTTTTACATCATTATCTAAGTAACTATGACTTCCTTGGAATCCAACCATTGACTAAAACCAGAAATCATTGTGTGAGTAACAGTAGTAATAAATTCATTTAGAGATTAACATGTCACCATACTCTCAATTTGAAACATATTAGGATTAACCAAGGACATTTAATCTTATCTTATATATATAATACTTCAAATCGGTTTGTAAAGAAAATGTAAATTATCCTAAGCATATCCCCCGGGAGTGTCGTAACCAAGAGTGCAGTAAGGTCTGTTGTCATGCACCAGTTCTCATTCGAGTCTAGTTCAAAGAGGTGTTTTCGGGTTTTACCCCTAGGTACATCTGTGATAGAGATTCCTCTACCTACTCGTATCCAGACAGGGATGTATTGCTCAGAAAACTCACAAAATCTCAACAATACCAAAATTCTAGGAAGTTCTTCTATACTAATCCTAAAAGTTCAACTTACGTCTACATGCTCTAATCAGATTATATCTAAATCTAGCTTCCAAGGTTTGTACTAAACTTCCTCTGATACCAACTGTAATGCCCCGACCCTAGTTACACAGAGTCGGTGCATTATTACATAACATTGGCATGATCACAAGAAAGATCAAGTCTCGAAAGACCAGTTAGTTTAGTAGCCATGGAAACACTAGATATATTCATAATGTTTACATTACATCAATAAGTGAAAAACTAAAGCAAAATATTATCTTCATATCCCCTCATACTATCCCTGCAGGTCATTCGTAAAATACTTCTTCCCATCCTGAAAAAAAAACATTGAAATGGGTGAGCTCAGATGCTCAGTAAGGATAACAATATAGCAGAAACATTCATAAATAAACATAAAAATTTAAGGCAATGTATAACTAAAACAAAACCCTTTTAAACACAATCTTCAGCATAATATGGCATGGATAAAATGAAATAATGGCATTTACTTATTCAAATGGATATTCTGCTAGTCGAATAATCACATGAAAATATTAATAACCAATTTCATAATGATGGAATGCATAATGTAAGACTATCATAACCACGTAGCCAAGGCCTCATGCCAAGACTACAAATAAGATTTTGTCAAGGCCTCATGCCAAGACACTAGTTTGTCTCATGAGACCTATTGATGCATTGATGAGCTATATCAAGCTCCACTCGTCACTTACTAAGTCCAATGCATTCATCATATGGAATTTTTGAAACATAACATAAACATTCGTATTAAAACTAGCATACAAAATGTCAATACTTTATCCACAAACCATGAATGGTATAAATATAGCACATCCACAGTCAAAAATAACTCATTAGATACAATATGAAAGATTTTATTGTATCATATTAACCTCAATAAAGAATAATGAAGGGTATTGACATAGATGAAAATAATCATCAAAACTATTAGAGAGAAATATCCCCCTTTTCTGGAAATAATTTAAAAGTCACACTATTTGTCAAGAAGCCATTTAAAAATAGATTTTTGAATCAAAGTGTCCCATACCACTTTGAAACTTTTAAAATTAATTTTATTTTTAAAACATTAATTTCCATATAAATAAATTCTTAAAACCATTTTGAAAACATGGACATTAATGAGAAATATTTAGAAGAATAAATCTTTAAAACACTTAAAAATGTATTTTAGTTAGAGTTTCTAACCAAAAGAGAGACACTTGAATACAAATAATTGAGGTAATAAAAACTTTATAATATCATGAGAATAAATGGATTCATGGTATACTATGTCAAAGTACTTTATATACACCATATAAAAGTGAATTGGCGTATAACAACAAAAAAGTCTCAATGGAATGTAAATTGAGATGAAATCTTTCATAAAGGCCGTATCCTTAGGTTAAGGATAAATCAACAACAGAATTATGTGTGAAAAATATAAATACACTAAATATGATTTGATATTCAGTGTAAAACAATCAAAGGACATTCAAACAAATTCTGGTAAAAACAACACCAATTAATTGGATGTTTTAACTCAACAAATCGAGATTGAGTAAAAATTACTCTTATCAAGTTCATACTGATCACTTGAGATTTTATAAATGGAGTTATTATGCATATCAAAAGTATATACACCGAAAGGGGAGTGGAAATTATGACATAAGAAAATGAATAGTGATTCCACACATATTCTTGGAGTAAAATAATCAATGAAGTATGCGTAAAGCCGAATGAGTGGAAATTGAAATATCAAATTCCCTTATCAATTTGGTAACTTATGAAACATATAAACATGAAAGAAGGATCATAAAATGATGATGTAAATTTACATAAATTAAAGTATATTACACAATGAATACAATCCTGGGCAGTACAAAAACCACATACAATAAATTAGTGGTGAATAATGGAAATCTCACAAAATTAAAAGTGAGATAAGAAACCCCTTACTTTGTACTTTTTACTTGGTCGATGGTAGGTTAACATCCTGTATAATGGTGAAATAATTGTTATTGAATTATACAATAATCATTCACATTAATATGATATCTTATATGATCTTTTTACATTGATTTGTTAATAATATCTTAGTATTATCGTCATTTTAGATGTTAACTTACTCATTTTCCTTTATATTATTTGTTACATAAGTCGTTTTTGTCATAGATAGGTTGTATCTTATTCATATCCAGAATTATATCATGTCCTTCACCATTATTTTTAATCATCAAATGAGAATTATACTTGAATGGATATTATAGAGAATGATTCTCATCGTGTTCATGGAGACGGTAGTCCGTACGTACGCACGAGTGACAATATCATTTTTTTGATGTTAAAATAATATATAATTGGATGATATATCATATAGAAAGAATAATTATCATGTTATATTTATTATTTACATGAATTAATCATCATTATTATACCCATCCAAATAATAATTTATTTAATGACAATTACACCACGACGTGGAGACGGTAAGCCGTACGTACACACGTATGGTGACATGCCATTCCAAGGACGGATAGAATACTGAATATGGTTGTACCATATTTATAATAACATCACAGTATATATAAGATACTAGAGTTATTATTTTAAAATATAAATAACAATTAAAGAAGAAGTTGAAGAAGAAAGGAATTTGAAAGAGGGTGGTGAAACTATTACCTCTTCTTCGGGTTCTTCCTTTTGATTTGATCAAAAGGGCTCCTTAGGTTGGCCTTGTGGTCAAACTAAGGCCTCTAGGTTGTAGTGAGGGAAGTTTAGAGAGTATTTGTGCAGGGTTTGGCTGAAACAAAAGGATTTGAATGTGTGAATTAGTGAGAAGGGGGAGTGACCTTTTATAAGAGGGGTGAGGGGCACCTTTGGAAAAGCTAAAAATATTATTTTATAATAAATTCATATTCGGGTTTAAAATTGCTCCAAAGTGGATTATTTAAAGTTTAAGGTGGGGATGGGTCGAAAACCACTCAACCAATATAATTTATACAGGTTTGGGTAATTATATTAACCTTATCGTTAAGTATTAACTCTTAGTTAATTAGTTTCATTTTCACAATGTCTCTTTGTATTTTTATATTATATGGTTAATAAACATACTATATACATCCATGAGACCCCCAAGTGGTCCATTAATGATACAAATATCATGATATAAGTCTCTTGGGCGAACCTTAGATTTTTAGGAATTGAATATAAATTAATAACATAATATTTGTTTTAAAAACTTTTTTATGTCAATTTACACACTAGAACACAATTTATATAATCAATCCTAATATGTCATATTAACTTATAAAATTAGTGGAATTCATAAAAATTCTCAAATTACATTTATTTTGATATTTATAATATCAATTATTTTAATATTTCATTAATTAGGTAATTACTACATTACCATTGTCTCATAAATAAATTAAATTATTTAATGTCTAAAAATTATAAATAAAATACCATTATGTAGGAAATCGTTTCATCCTTCTAATGAATATTTAAAATTTAATTTGTCTTATGTATAACCCTATATTAAAAATGTTTTAGTAAATAAATATTGATTTTAACTTTTTTAACTCTTTGAATTAAATAATAATAAATGTCCTAATCTAATACAAGTGGACCTAAATGATAATATTTTACTCATAAGGTTGTTTTTGGTTGAGATACACTTGTCCAATAGAATTAGGACATGTGTTAGGGTAATATTAATATCATTTTTATCCTTAATTACCATATTTACTTTTAACCGTTGTAAATAAAAGTAAAAAGTTACTATTCGCCAAAAATTATTTTCATCTCATTTAACCCCATTTTACTCCTTGATATTAACCGTGTGTCTCGGATTTTCTAAATTCCACTCACAGAAGTGGAAAAATTAAGTTTTATGAAAAATTCAGTTTTTTAACTACCACTTAGTGGTTTCACTATTCATCAAAAAATGAAAGTTTCCAGAAAAATACAAAACATTAGGCCTAAGACATATTTGATATTATGAATTCAAAAATGATGTCTATTTTACCACATTCAAAACAAATAATTTGCATTAATTAATTTAAAAATTAATTCCCATCATCAAAACAAATAGCGCGTTTTTAAGAGATAATAACTATCAAAAGATTGACACTTGTTTATGTCTAGTTTAAATGTCAAATTACATCCAATGAACAACATTGTATTAAATGGTAAAAATATATTATAAATTTACTTTAAAACCACTCAAATTAATAATTTATCACTACTAATTATTTCGATTAAAAAAGTTGTTTTTAATTAAAATTTAGTAATTTTCACTATCAATCAAAATATGAAAGTTATCCGAAAAGTACCAAAATTTCACCCTAAGCTAATTTCAATATTACGAATCCAAAAATTAAGTCCATTTCGAAATATAAAAATTATAAAATTTTAAAAAGTAGGTATTACTATTCATAACGGCTAGTTTGATTGGTTGTGGTGTGTTAGAATCTCAAAGTTGCGTACAATGCACGTCATTGCATTATTCAAAGGGAAACGTACCATGGAAGCTTGAGGTGTTACATAAATAATTATTTTTTTATTTAAATTTATTTTAGTTATAAATAGATACATAATATCTATAGAAGTTTAATTTAATTCATTGGAGTCCGTTTATAATAATTTTAGTTATATAAAAAGTTTACTGAACTTTTTACCGTCTTTTACCCACTTCTTAGGAGCATTTACAAATTTACATAAAACATAATTTTACCGCTTCTGTGAGTTGAATTTCAAAATTCCAAGAGACACGGTTGATATCAGTAATTAAAATGTGGTTCAATAAGATGAAAATAATTTTTGGTGAATGGTAACTTTTTACTTTTATTTACCACAGTTAAAAGTAAATAGCGCAATTTAGGGTAAAAATGATATTATTATTACCCTAACACGTGTCCTAATTCTATTGGATAAGTATAATTCGACCAAAAAACATTATGAATACAATATGAACCTCTTTGGTCTACTAGGATTAGATTAGGACATTTATTATTATTTAATTCAAAAAAGAGATAAAATAGTTAAAATTAAAGTTTAATAACTAAAACATTTTTAATATAGGGTTACACATAAGATAAATTCGACTATAAATATTCATTATAAAGATAAAAGGATTCCATACATATTTATATTTTTTATACATTAAATAATTTATTTTATTTATGACACAATAATGATGCAGTAATTAATTAATTAATGGAATATTTAAATAATTGATATTATAAATATCCAAATAATTGTAATTTGATACTTTTTATGAATTCCACTAATTTTATAGGTTAATATGACATATTAGGGTTGTTTAGATGAATTGTTTTCGAAGTAATAATGCTGTTATAAATTTAGCAATAACAAAATACGAAATAGTGTCAAAATTTACATACAAGAGTTTTTAAAACAAATATTATATTATTAATTGATAATATATTCCTAAAAATATAAATATTGTCCAAAAGACTTATATAATGATAGGTGTATCATTAATGAACAACTTGGGGTTCTATTGGAAGTATATAGTATGTTTATTAACCATATAATATAAAAATAAAAAGAGACATGGTAAATGTCTAACTATTTAACTAAGAGTTAAATCTAAAAGATAAGGTTAATATAGTGACACAAACCTATCTAAAACCAATTGGTTAAGTGGTTTTCGACCCATACACAATTTATCCTTTACATAATTCATTTTTCAGCAATTAGAAACTGAAAATGATTTTATTATAAAATAAATTTTATAGCTTTTCCTAAGGTGCCTCTCACCCCTCTTATAAAATGACACTACCCCTTCCCTCAAATTAACACCTACAAAGCCATTTGACTTGGACAAACCCTACCCAAATACCCTCTCAACTATCCTCTATTAATAATAGAGGAATTTATTTAGTCATAAAGCCAACCTAAGGATCCATTTTGATCAAATCAAAAGGAAGAACTCGAAGAATAGGTAAATATTTCATCACCTCTTTCAAATTCCTTTCTTCTTCCACTTCCTCTTTATTTGTTGTTTCAATTATAAAATAATAACTCCAGTATATTATATATACTATTATGTTATTATAAATTTTGTACAACCATATTCATTATTCTATCTATCCATCCTTTGAATGACATGTCCCTATACGTGCGTACGTACGGCTTACCGTCTCCACGTCGTGGTGTAATTGTTATTCAATACATTATTATTTGTATGGGTATAATAATGATGTATAATTGATGTAAAAAATAAATATAACATGATAATGATTTTGTATATATGATATACTATCCAATTACATATTATTTTAATATCAAAAGAATGATATTGTCGCTCGTGTGTACGTACGGATTACCATCTCCACGAACGCGATGAGATTCATTCCCCATCGTATCCATTCAAGACTAATTTTCATTAGATGAATAAAAATAATGTCTAAAGACTTAATATAATTCTGAATATGAATAAGATACATCTTATCCATAACAAACATTACATACTTAACAAAGTATATAATGGTAAACAAATCACTTAACACCTGAAATGACAATAATACTAAGAAATTATTAAGAAAGAAATATTAAAAGATCATATACGATATAATATTAATGTATATGATTCTTTGATAATATAATAACAGTTATTTCATCATTATACACGAGTTTAACCTACCCTAGACCAAGGAAAATTACAAGGTAAGGGTTAATTTCACAATCTCTTTATTATCCGAGATTGTGTTTACATAAGTATCTACTGGGACATCATTATTATCCATGTCCATGTTTCATAAAAGTGTTTTCAAAGGGAATATTTTTAAGGGAATTTTTACTAAACCATCATTTTAAAATGTTTTAAATATTCATTCTTCTAAACTTTCTCATTAATGTCTATGTTTTCAGAATGGTTTGGAGGATTTATTTGTATGGACATGAATGTTTTAAAATGTTTATTCATTTCAAAAGTTTCAAAGTGTAATGGGACACTTTGATTCAAAAATATATTTTAAATGACTTCCTTTATACATTATGTAACTTTTAAATGATTTCATTAAAAAGGGACATTTCTCTCAAATATGTTTACTGATAATTTTCAATTATGTCAACATCCTTTATGGGATATTATTCTTGATCGAGGTTGATTTATTATGATACAAATCTTCCATATTTTATTGAAGGTTTTGTGATATATTTGACTATTGATGTGTTATTTTTACACCATTCATGGATTATGGATAAAGTATTGATATTTGGTATGCTATTTTTAATATGAATGTTTATGTTATGTTTAAACCTTTTCAAATGAGGAATGCATTGGACATAGTAAGTGATGGGTGGAGCCCTCTATAGCTCCTCGATGCATCGGTAGGTCTCATGAGACAAACTAGTGTCTTATCACAAGGCCTGGACAAAAATCTTATTTGTAGTCTTGGTACAAGTCCTTGACTATGTGGTTATGAAGTCTGGAATTATGCATTCAATCATTATGAAAGTGGCTATTGATATTGCATGCGATTATTCGACTAGTATAATATCAATGTGATTAAGTAAATGGATTTATTATTATTTATATTTTTCATATTATGATGAAGTTTATGGTTAAAAGGATTTTGTTTTAGTTTTATACATTTCCTTAAATGTTTATGCTTATTTATGAAAGTTTCCGCTATATTTTTATCCTTTATGACCATGTGAGCTCACCCCTTTCAATGTTTTATTTTTCCCAGGATGCGAAGAAGTATATTATGACTCACCTGTAGGGATAGTCTCGGGAATCTCAGGGTTGTCTATGGAAAAATTGTTTTTGTAGTTTTACATTTTATGATGTAATGTAAACCATATGAATGTATCTAGAACTTCCAAGGCTACTAAACTAATCAGTTTTTTCGAGACTTGATCTTTTGTGAACATCCAATGTTATGTAATAATGCACCTACTCTGGGATTCTGGGGTTGGGGTGTTATATTAGATCTCAATAACATAAATCCAAACCCCTAAATGTGGTTATTTCACACTAATATTTGATTCCATTCAAGAAAACAGGAAGATATATAATACTAGAAGGATGAGTGAGATCCAAACCTTTGATTTATACAATTTAACACCCAATGATTCATTGGAAATAGAGTAAAAATGTCTAAGATCACCAAAAATCTCCTAGGGTATCATTGTAAGTAGAGAGGGATAAAAAACAGTCAATTGAGAATTTACAACTATATGTTGCACTAAATATTCCAGACCTAGAATATTTTATGATGTGAATGGGTAATTAATGTTGTGAATTCATCTATAGGAGACTTACAATGAAAAATCCATCACCTCAATTTTATTTTTTTAAAACCCCATAAACTCCATGAACCCATTTTATGTCATGAACTATATCATCCATTCACTCAGTGAAAACCTTCATGTTTTGAAGGAATTCACATCATGTTCCGAGACCAATTCACATCTTGAAACCACCATTCACATTGTAAATATTTCATGTATCTAGATTCTATGATATTCTCCAATTTACACTTTTGAAAACTTCTATTTAATTATCATAAGAGTTCCAAACATAAAATTGAGTATATAAAATAATGGTGTACCTCAAATCAAGGGTGCTATAATTATCACAATGTTTTTCCTTTTTAGGTGGAGAATTTCAGTTTTATAAAGCCTATGAAAAGAATTTAATGTATTAGGAATGTGCATAACAATGTATATGGATTATGTTTTTGATATGAGTGATAAATGAAATCTTAGGAAGATATAGTAATATATGATACATTTTTTGAAATGAAGGTTTAAATTGAGTGTTGATAGCATAATATTGAGTAAAGGGAACATATTTCCTGAAGTAAACATAAAATAAATTATTTTTTCAAATTAATTTTAATTTCTAACCTTAGGATTGGTAGTTAATTATGATTATGATATAATATTGTTTCATGAAAGAAACAAATAAAAGTGTGGGGGAATTGATCAAGTGATATTTTTGTATATTTTACATTTGACTTTCATGGAAAATAATCTTGAATAATTGATACTAAATGGGTAAAGTAACATTTTAATATTTTCTCATGTGTTTGTAATATATAAATAAATCATTATAATATATAATATTTCATCAAATTTTATGATTTATTGTAAATTAATTTAATGATTGTTTATTTTCATTTGTGTATTTTTGTGATTATTGGATAAAAATGGATAAGGGTATACATTTAAAATTAAGTGATAAAATATTTTTATAGAGACTTATATTTTTTATGGTATGAATAGAGTATGAATGATAAAAACCACTAATTATTATCCAATATGAGTATGAGTCTAGATTGAACTGAATTGACCTAGAGAAGATGAACTACCAGTCTAAGAAAGGAAGTCCGACCTTTTATATGCCTTATCCATGGAGCTTATGTTTAGACGATCTAGTCTAAGAAAAAATCTATCAGTATATCTTAGGTTTAGATCACTCACTCAGTAAAGGGATTTCATTTCCACATATTGAAGTGAAAAAATTGGAGTGATCTTTATACAAGGAAGAAAATCTTGGTGTAGTAATCAGATAGTGGGATCCACTGATTCATTTTTCAATGATGCTAATGAGGCACCAAAAAGACATAATTTTCAACATTTGTAGTAGTAATCCAATTTTTAAATATGTATACTAATTCAAACTTTTGAAACCATGAAGAGTAACCTTGTGTGTCAAACCGCTAGTAACAAAAAATAAAAAATTTATGAAAATTTATTTTTTCTGATGCCACCTTTAAAAAATTATAAGATATTAAAATATTGATCATGGGATATAAATCATGAGAAAATTCCATTACAACTAATAAATATTTAAAATATACATCATCTCTTTGGTAGGACATCATACCAATTGGTTCAAATTGGATAAACACGTGAAAGAAGTTCTAAACACTTGAGATTGGTATGGATTCTATTAAAATTCATTATAATTAATGTATTTTCTGCTGTTCATGGATGATATATAATTAAAAAATGGATTTGGTCCTAAATTATATAATACTCTATATTTCTAGTTTTTCAGAATACTTTCACTTCCATTTTGTCATTTTCTACTATTTTCTTCTCCAATTACACTCTTGGATGTATTTTCATAGTGTGCTAACTATCAGTGTTAATATGAGGTGGGATAATCTAGTATTATGTTTCATTATTTAAATATTATTTTTTATTTTTCTATTATTATCACTTTGAGAAGATATGGTGAGTATTTAAGCTGGTAGGTTGAATAAATTCTCTATTTTCAACTATATATTTTCCTTATGATCATTATATTATGAACATTCATTACTTCCCCTTATTTTCTAATTCATCATAAGTAGTGTTTTCTTGATCATGTTCCATGTCCATGAAATATTTACTTCAATTATATGTTCAAATGGTAGGATGAGTCAATGATTCATCTACTCAATCAACAAATATTTTATAAAACTTGATATAGGAAAAAAATATCCTCACACTCACGATTCTGATGTGTTGGTGATTAAAAATTAGAAATAGAATATGTGTTATAAATAATAATATGTAGTCTTTATCCATTTCTTGAGAATATAATTGAAAAATACAATTCATTTGAACAATGATTGGATATTCCTAGTGAATCTTATTAGAAATGAAAATATTCTTATAAATTTTATTCAAATTTGAAATTCATTAATTTCATGTTTTCATTGCACTAAAAATTTTCTCCTCTAATATATTCATTTATTTAATTATTTTTATAACAAAATATAAACAAATTATAATACAAAGATTCACTAAATATATATCCTCCTTGTGATAAATGAACTATGACTATTGATAGATTTCATTCTTGGTGAATTAGAAATACTATTGATGTGATACCCAATCAAAAAATCATGAATCATATAAAATCACATAAGGAATATGTGTTTTAAATGAAAAAGTAAATGGAAGCACAATTTATATATGGAAATTCTAAGAAGACCTGGTAATTTAGTATAGTTTCATATAAAGATGTCAAAGAAAGGCCTAAAAGCTACTTAAGAAATTTTAAAAATTGTACGAAAAATCAATGGACCATTTTTATGGTTAAGATTTGACCTAGATATAAAGGTGAATCACCTAAGGATCATATAGTGAATGTGAATAAAAATATTAGAAAAAGTTCTTGAACTTAATCATAACCTGTTTTATAAAACCCAAAAATCTAATTGAATTTTATGGAGATGTTGACTAAGAGTGAATGACCATTTATATCAATAAAGTTTCAATTATAATGATACTTGGGTCATACCATTTTCTATGTAATGTGGTAAGATGTTATTTATGAGGTGAATAACCCAAGATCAAGCAATATAGAGTGTGAACATATATTACACAACAATGAAAAAATTAATTTTATGTCTATTTTTTATTATTCTAAATTAAGTTATATAAATTATTTCATTTTAGGAAATGATGAAAATAAAAATATCAATGCAATTATCAATACGGGTGTAAAATGAATACATGAAAAACATCCCACTAAAGAAAAAATTTTCTAATATTTAAGATGAAAAATATTACACTACTACTCATGAAGCGAGCAATGAAAATAGAATCAATCATATCTCAACTTAAAAGTGAATTTATTTAATAGTAAAGAAATATTTTAGATCGAAATATTTCTAGAAATATAACTCAATTATAATAATAATACGATTAATAGATACTTGATTGTTGATTTTCATCCCAAATTATAGGAAATGTATGTTTATTAAAGTGCATAAATATTGATATATAAGAAATTATTTGTTTTGGAAATAATGTAGAATTTAATATTAATGTTTATAAAAATACAAGTAAAATTGGAATATATTTGAAACATATGGGTGTATACTTTTTGGATGGACTTTGACATAATTTATCAAGTATTATCTAACTTTATGACTCATTTCTTAAAATTATATTTAATCTTATGGGATGTTAAATCGAAGGAATGGATGGTGATTCATTGATGAAGGGAAAGATAAAAATAGAGAAATATACCAAATATATAATATAGAAAACTCATGATTCCTTATAGTATAACAGAAAATAGTTTATTACATCGGAAACTTAATTATATAAATCTAGAGTCTAGAGAAAATAATTCAAAATTTAAGGAAAAATTTATATTGCATATCTAAAAGAGATATATATTTTTCTTGTTGCATGAATAAAAAGAAACGTAGTTTGAAATCCATATAAAAAAATAATAAAAGTTATTAAAATTTTCCTAAATTGATTTTCATAAATGTATATGGTCTCATGAAATTTTCATGTACAAGAAGAGAATGTTTTTTACCTTGTTCATAGGTAACTACATTAGAATGATGTGAATTTTATTTGTAAAATTAATGAATGAGGTGATAAAATATATTACAATATATTGGAGGGAATATAAAAATTAAACTATAAGGATGATCAAAACTATATGATAAAACATATTTATAGAATACACCTCTATTAATGTTTAGAATCATCAAGTGAAGTAAAAAGTCGAACATGAGGTGTCACTGGTAAGAATTCCATTAAAAAATATAGAAGTTGAAAGGATGAGGAACATGGTGAACAATATAGTTAAAAAATATACTCATTGAGAGTGTCATCTTAAGGAATTATTGGAAAAATGATGTAAAAGTTAAAATATATACTCAAATGTATTAGAGGTGTTTCACAATGAATTAAGAGGTTTGTGAATTGAGTTCTTGAATTTTGACCCAAAATAAAAATACATCTCTTTAATACTATTTAAATATTTATTTAACTCAAATATTAGATATATATGAGAAATAAACAAATATTAAAGAGAAATACATAGATAAATTATAGTGGTTTAGGGTAAGAGTAACTTCCCTTAATCAAATCCTCCAACACTCAATATGATTTTGTTTATTTTTAATCAATTTTCCATTTTCATAGGGGTTTCTTAGATGAGTGAAAGTAGTTATCACTTGGTATATAGGTACATGATCTTTAAACTTATATATCCCTTGAAAATAACTATACATGAACTTTACTACACTCAGTACAAGCAGTGTATGCATTAATAGAGAAATAGATATAGAAAATATATTTGGTCCAATAAACAATTTCAAGTAACATCTAAAAGTTGATGAAGATCATCCTGAGAGATGATTATATATCCAAAGTGAAGATTTTATATATTCATTGTCTATATTAGATTTGAAAGAAATAAAATAGAAGTAATAGTACTCTATTTCTATTCATTTTATTCATTAATAATGAATAAAAAATATTGAGCACAATAAGAATTAAAATAGGTGTTTACAAGAAAATCATAGAATGTGTTATTATACTATAGAAAAAATTATTTAAATCTTCAAATGATATAGAATAAAATAATAATATATAGAGTATTTAATTATTTATTTTATGCATGTGATCATATCTATAAATTACTATTGAGTCTAGCTACATTATTCCTTTGAAATATCATCATCTTTGTATTTAACATATCGTACTCACTCGATATTTTATTATATAGACAACTCCACTTTTGATAAAAAAAGAAAATGTTGAATTTGTTCATTAAGTTGAAATTGTAATAAATTTATTTAAAAAGTATAATAAATTGAACATAGAAGTTACTAGTCTTACTCTAAAGTAGTTTCCACCTTAATGAAATCAAAATGTTCTATGATATTGATAAAGAACTTATTTTCTCTTATAAGTAGAAACCATATTATTAGTAAGTTGAAATAAACTATGTCTGGATCATAGAAAATTTATAAAAAAGTAATTATTTTAATATGAATTCATTCATTTTATATGAATTCATAATTTCCATATGAATTCATATAGTTTGTATGAATTCAGTATTTTATATGGCTTCACTGATTTTACATGATTTTAATCCTTTTGAATATATATTCATATTCATAAGTCTTTTTATCCTCTACATGATATTTTCAACTTCATAAAAAATCTATGAATTTCAAAATACTTATGAGTAATATACTTTTCTCTGTAGGATATTCCGTGGCATATGATATTTGAACACCACATATATAATGAAATTTGAGGTGGTCTGGAACCACTTTTCTTGCAAAATAATTTCTCTTATATAGGATCTTTCATGAAAGTGTTGGATACATTGAGTATTCATAAGATATTTATAGACTCCATAAGATATTTTAATTTTTAAAATATCTATTATGTATGAATTTATGATATAATAGGAAATTTTCCTTTGTTAATTTTCCCTAACATATGACTTTCTGATATCATAAGACATTTCTCATCTAAACATTCCTTACGTACGATAGTTTATCATCCTAAGATATTTTTATTAAAATGTATGAAATTTATCTTTTGGCACAATACATTTCATTTTTTAATAAGATGATTTACTTTTCTAAAAATTATAATTTCTATCATATGGAATTTGATCTAAGCTTTGTAGGATACTTCTCTAGGTGAATTGGATAATTTTATTTATAAAATGTTTTCAAAATATAATATTACTGTATTGAACTAAAATATTCAAAATTAAATAATTCTTAATAAAATATTAATTATAAACCTTAAAACACTTAAGATAAACTCATTAGTAAAAATATGGATGTTTTTTAACATTAAAACATATGAAACATTACGACATGTTAGAAGAAAATTAATATTTCCAACAATTTCGCCTTTTTTATGATAAAAAACCCATAAAAATCTAATTTATTTACAGATTTATCATGTGTATCTATAAGAAATTTGAGTATAAATGATTTTTAGTTAAAAATAAAATTTCATTTTCCATAATTTTGAATTTTTATTTTTATATCCATTTATTTTATTCCCTTTTGTCTATAAAAATTTCTAAAAAAATATAAGGATTTTATTTGTAATCTAGGATTTTTTTTGTTTTCTTATATCTTCTCCCCAATTTTGTGATATAAAAAAATATAGGGTAGTGAGATAGAACACAATGACTATAGCACACTGATATAAATTGGGAAAATATATATTACTAAAATTAGTAATTATTTTGAATTGAATTTAGGGAATTAATGAATATAAATTCATAAACCATTAAGATATTGAAGTAAAAAAGAAATCAATCACAATAAAATATTCAATGTAAGAGAATATAACAACCCTAAAATTATAAGAAATAAGTTTTTTATAATTCAGTTTATATTTACACATATTATGTACAATAAATATAAATGAAATAAAATATAAAAATATTTCTATATTTTTGAATTAGAGTGGGTTTGGATGAAGTTTTAGTATATAAAGGTTTAAGATCAAATGTTTCAATTGTCATCTCTTAAGTTGTATGATATTTATTAGTATGTAAAATACATATATATATCTTCTTCCTCTAAGATAAAAGAGTGCATCAACATACATGTTAATCATTTTTATTAAAGTTTCCCTATAAAAATCAAAGATGAAAGTGCACCACTACTATTTTTTGTCGATAAAACTAAAATTAATCATGAATATTAGATGTATGAGAACATATAGAAATTAAACACTTTAGTGTTTCTATTTAAACTAATGAAATTCTAATATAACCAAAAGGTGATGTATAAAAAATAGGAAGAGTATGAGATTCTCTGTTAACAATATATTCCTTTCCTTTAGAGGTATACATTAGAACTTTTCTAATTTCTAAGTATTTTTCTCAGTAGATGCCACAAAATCAGAATGAACATCTTCTTAATGAATGTCTTGCAACTTTAAGGATTTATCATCCAAATTTTTTAAATAACAAGAAATAAAGGTTTCCCAGGATTTTATAAATTTCAAAATACATTGAGATTCATCAAAATTATATTATGATATTTCCTTCAAATATTCAATATGCTATTAAAATTGTATTAAAGTCATTTAGAGTTTTTCTAATACAATGAAGAATAGTTTGGTTGATATCTTTGACCTCTCTAATTAGTGAAATTGGATTCCTCCTAATTTCATGAAGGGTTTATATATAGATAGTGTCACACTAAATAGATGAAACTCTGACAATGAATGTGTCAAAATCAGATGAAACATCTAGTAATCTGGCCATTATAGATTCTAGAACTAAAGAAGGTCTAGGTTTAAAATCTGACTTGGTTTCACAAGAATAAAAAATTCAAATTATTATTTTAGAAAATACATTAACTCTTAAAATTTTTCCTTCAATACATGAGTAGGCTGAACAAGTAAAACACTTTTTTATGAAACATAAATGATCTTTATAAGAAAACTTGGTATATAAAAAACACTTTGATGGGGGTGGAGCAATGTTGGTGAAATTGTATACCAATTATAATATTTTTTCCCTTTACCATTATGACTTGTTAAATCAAGATTATCTTATTATATTATCTCTATTTTATCTGGTACCACACACAAAAAGTAGATATGATATTTATAAGTTCAAATTTCACTAAGAAAGGCTAGTTCTTGGTGTAATTGTTAGGCAGTCTACATTCACATAATCCACTAGAATGAGTTAGTGGTTGCATTGGGTGGTCAAGAAAACAATCCAAAACATGTAGAGTGGAACCCTACACTCAAGAGGGGGTGGGGAAAAGAATAATATTGGGTCCCTATAATGGTGATAACCTAGTACAACATGAATTTACCCACTAGATCTATATACCTCCAGTGTATAATGTATTAAACTTCTTAAAGTCTTCTGTAGCATCAATAGTGTCTTTCACCATATATGAATTCTCTTTAATTTCACAATGCTACTTAATTCTTATCCACCTTCTCATTTTATTATTTATTTCACATTATCATGCAATCAACTTCTTCCTTATTTAATTATTCTCTTACAGTAGCTACATGTATGTTATTGATCTGTATAAACTGTACTACACAGAATCGTATTCTTCTTGTTAAATTCATGGAAAACTTGGCCAATTCATCATATCCTTCTTACTATAATTTTTTTTTCACAAACCTATTATCTTATAATTTATCATTTTTATTATTCTTAATATTGTAAAAAACGATATTCACAATGTCTTATTATATTCACTTCTCTATTATACTCTTCTCTTATCTTCTTCTTATTCAGTGAATATGATATGCACTCATTCTCTCCTTCATGGATTCGACTCACAACATATGTATGAGTATGATTATCACAACATAAAGCTTCCTTCTTCTTGAAACAAAAATATTCTATCTCGAATCATAGTTTCAAAATTCTCTCTCTTATTCTTTAAACTTTTTTATTTACATATAATGTGTATATATATAATATAAAAAACATAGTGTTAGTTACCTTTCCCTTATTCTATTTATTCGATATTCACAGCACAACATAAACACATGGTTTATATTACTATGTTTTATAGAAATTCAAATGCTCATGGATCTTTAATGTACACTTTTCACTAGATCCATATTAATCATCATTTATGTAATTTCTAGTCTTTGATATTATTCAAATATTTCCTATAGACATGTTAAAAGACTTGATTATTGACTATTATTTTCTTTCCATTAAATATAGAAATATCACACACTCATTACACCACAAAATCGTTACATTAAAACTATATTTTCATCAATATATTAAATTTGTATTAGTAGTGTCCTTATCTCCCTTGCTTCAACGAACACAACTCATGTTTCTCCATTCTATTCTTCAATAAATAACATAATCCATCTCTCCTTCACTTTCAAATAGATTTCCCCAAAATATCTCTTCTAGAACTTTTATAAAATAGTATATATAATGAAGAGTATTATCAGGATTTATATATATATAGTCATCTAATTTATGTATACATACCATCTACTAAATTATCAAGGAATAAAAATCCTGATCTTTCCTCCTTGATTTCTAGTACAAAAATTCCCTACAGTTCTTAAACCATGATTTTTTTGTTGATGATAATGATCCTTACCTTGATCATCATCATCCTTCCAGTATAAATTTCCAATTTCCTTATTCTTCTACTCTATTTTTCAATGATCATAGTAATTCCTATCAAGATATATATATATCCATGAAGAACACCCCACTTTACATCAACTGAATCTCAACTAATTTTCATGAATTCAAGTAATGTTGTCGTCATGTACAACAAACTCAAGGACTATCCATACTCACATAATCTCCATAATCATATAAGGTCCATTATCATATTCATGGAAGGTCTATACAGGTTTATTATTGAAGATACTTGCTCATTATGGAAGAATCAGGTGGAAGTATCATGTTTGTTCATGCGAAAGATTTATATAACAAATGATTATTTTGTGGAATCTCAGAAGTCTTTATGCTATTTATCATCATTACTCTCAAAATATAATTTCATAGATTCTCATTCCATGGAATCTCACTTGATCATTATGTGTCAGTTTTCTATTTCTTCATTTAGTATGTTTGGATTTCTTCATGTGATCAATTCCTCTTCAAGATTCCACTTGCTTACGAATTCAACCATGTGTGTTGCTCGTAGTCGGTCATCATCTACATACGATCAGTATATTGACTATGAAATAACACTTCTTGTGGTTGGTAAATCAACAATAACTTCACTCTTCATGAATTTGATGCACCAACCACCACATCTCTCTTTATGTGGTCAATTTATTGTTATTCATGCGATCACTTGAATGATTGTGCGACCTCCATTCACAAACTAACCTTCATAAACTTCATCCATATATATTTTCAATTCACATAAATAACATGGATGAAACACCTTTATAGACTCCTTTATCATAGTGATATAAAAACATATTCATTATAAATGTCCTTCTCTATGGAACTAAAACTCTTGAAATAACCTTTGACCTTAAATATATTTCCAAATAAACCATGATAAGAACACGTAAGAAATTTCATAAAATATAATATTACAAGATATCAAAATCACAATTAAAACAAATAAAAATCATAAAAAGTGGTCTCAAAAATCTCACCCATTTTATTTCTTAGAAATATGTTCTTAATGATGTCTCAATACGTGCTATCATCATTCATATTCTCCCATTTCTCATCAAACATTCATTTCCCTTTCTCTCCCCATTATTGATATGAAATATAAATAAATTAGTATGGTTTCATAAAGTCACACTAAATACATGTTCCATTAACCATTATACTCTAATTCTACAAGATTCAGGATATATTTAGAAAAATCTAGGGTTTGATATTGACAAAATGGTTTTCTGTTATCAACTAAACTTGATACCAAATGAAATGATAACTTTTTACCTTTATTAAAAGTTTTACAACTGTTTTAAAGGATGATACAAATTGTGATTCAAATTTTTTTATTGAATAAAACAACCTAAAACTACTTCACTGACTTCAAATAACATGTTTAAAACATTCAAGAATAAAATATGATTGAAGTTATAGGAAATATAAGTAAATATTATTTAAAATAATTTTCACTACGATTGATTTTGAATTAAGTTATATGTATTTATGGTAAGATTTTTTATTTTAGTTAACAAGAATGATAGATAAGTAAATAATACCATGTTAATGGAACCTATTTACGAAAAGTATAGAACAATCATATTTTCATGAAATGATAATTTTGGAAGCTTCTACATCCTTATCAACCTCTCTCCCCCTCAAGGAGAGACTCCTCAAAATATTTATATTGAAAAACATGTTAAATTGATATGCTTTAGGATTTCCATGTTAAGAATACAAAAAATTGAATTCTTCATATGGATGCAGAAATTTGATAACCTCCATATCATCATCAAGTATGATGTTCTTCAATTAATGTTGAACATAGTACCAATTGAAAGATCAAACCCGGATGATATTTTATTCACATTACAATCAATTGGGGAAAATAAAAACTTTAATCATATTCATCCAAATAACCCTTTAATTATATTTTTAGAGTACCAATTGAGAAATTTATCTTGGAGGGATAATTATTTATAGTTTTTCAGTATTGACATCATATACACTCTTCCTTAGGTTCTTCCTCTAATATCATGCTTCACCTTTAATTTTCTATATTGATAGAAATATGACACAGATAATAGAAAATAAGGTGGATTTTCGTTATCCTTGATGATAACAATTTAAATGTGAGGATTTTTTCAACCATGTTTCTCAAATATTAATGACTGCAAATATTATTTTTCCAAAAAGGATAGAATTTTTGTAGCCTATATCTCCCCACTTTTTCAAATTTTGTGTGTGTGAAATTTACATTTTGAAGAGACATTATGTAACTTGTATTTCCTAGCATAAATTTCATCTTATTTAATAACTCTTCTTATATTTAAGAATTTTAAATAAATTTCTAGGAGTGTCTACAACCATGTTTCACCAAAAAAAAATTCTTCTTTATAATAATATTTTTCTTTTATTGAAAAACTCTCATGAAATTGGAGACCTTTATGTGTAATATTCTCTTTCCCTTTAGAACCATCCTTTGATTGTTCTTCTTGAATCTTCATTTTTTTTTCTTTCTAAATCTATTTTACATATTAAAAATAAATATATTGATATATTGAAAATTTTTTTGTGTTTCCACAAAGTTATTTATGGGTACTTATTCATATTATATATTATATAATATACACTCTTTATAATCTTTTTGAACATTAATTATACTTATATTTATATATGTATACTATCCATGAATGACTCACCCTTTTTATTCTGGATATTATCTAGAGAATTTTTATTTATAGAATTATTTAGTTTGTATACATAACATATATATTTAATTATATCAAATCTATTTGATATAAATAAAATTTTCTTAATATGTGGATGTTAATTCTTATACTTTGGATTCCCCACCCTCAAAATGTGATTTATATAAACATAACCATTCTAAAGATTGAACCAAAAACCCTATGAATTATGCCTTATACTAATATAAAACCAAAAAATACCTACAAATCTTCATTAGTTTTTACTTCAATTGTTTTCTATCCAAATTTTTGATCAAGCTATTTTTAGAGTTCATTTATCACTAGTAGGAATTAAATTGGGGAACAAGCTAACATTCTACCTCTTCTATCCAACATAAACATAGTGGTATAATTCTCATAAATTTAATTCATGCACAATTGTTTATATTTTATTTTAGAAACTTAGTTATACACAAGGAAAAGTTAAAGAAATTTTTTAGAGATAAGCATTACTAGTACCTTTTTCACCACCGTTTCTTATGATAGATCATCAAATTATTTCATAGTATATTTGTCATATGTGGTAGGTATTTAATCGTTATATTCCTCCATAGATCATTGTGTGATAATTGTTTCTCATTTCTTATTTGGTTTTGAAAACTTCGTATGTGTCTTCTCTATATGGGCCAGTTTAATTTCCAATTATAGACATTTCATACCGAGTATATTCTTCTGATCTGCAAAAAATATCATCCCCTCTTTAAAACCCTTATTCATATTTTCAATTTATTCTTAAATTATTTTGATATTTAATCATACCATGGTGTCAAAATTCTTGATTTTATTTTATTTTACCTTTTCTTGAGCATCCTTGACATCAATAATTTTTTAATTCAAGTGAATAGATCTTCTATTTAAGTGTAATCTTTATCTCTTCCTTATTTTAACTTCTTTGATCCATTTATTTTAAAATTTTAAGGAAATTATTTCAAGCTCTATGTTCCCTATTCTAGTGGATCCAACCTTCTTGGAGATCATTATGCATTTTAAAGATTTTTTTAAAAATATTTCTCTATATTATCTATTTTACCTTAATGTTGGGTGATTTCTTCCTACATGATTTCAAAAACACCACAAACACAACAAACTATTTATCTACGAATTCAATGAAGAATATATTTTAATATTCTAACAAATTTTTTTAAAAAAATTATAGATAGATTAACAACACAACTTATGATTGGTTATTTGTTGACAGTTTATTCATGAAATTTCATATACCTCATTATTATTTGAATCTTTTATGGTGGAAGAGTTTTACATCTCCTTGGTGGAATTATGAACAACATATTCTTCATCTTCCAAGGAAAAATTATATTCTTTTCTATACTATTCTATTGAAATTAATGCCTATTTTATTTTATATTTGAGGGACCTATTCTTAAATCTTATTATCTACTTTATTTTCCTATTCAGTATGGTGTTAATAGAAGTAGGATTATGATCATAAATAGGTAGTTCTTATCCAAATATTCAATTCATTGTAATTTAGGAAAGACAACCCAAATATAAAAAAGATAAAAAAATAAAAAATAAAAAATTAAATGAGTGGTGACTTAGGCTATGTTACCAATTTTTAGGACAACATGGGCTATACTCAATACTAAGAAGGGGGTGAATCAGCTCTGGTGAAATTTTATTCCAATTAAAATATTTTATCCCATAACCCATTTGATCGATTAATGTATTTATTTTATCATTATCCTACCTATAATTTATATATAGGAACATAAAAAAATAAGATATGATATTTATAAGGTAATACTTTCAATAATAAAGGATACTAATTTGTGAAATTTGTAAATAATCCACAATCATAAAGGCCATTGTAATATGCTAGTAATTATAGTGGGTTTTCCATAAAACAATCCTTAAACTGAAGTGTGGTACCATACACTTAATAAGGGAATAAAGAAAAATCATGATTACCTAAATTGGTGATATTATAGTCAAAAAAATAGGTTTCTACAAGATATTCATAATTCCTCTATTGATAGTCTTCAACTTCATCAAGACATTTGCAAAATCAAGAGAGTTATTCCCCAAATGTGACTTTGGTTTAATTTCATAGTACGGATTCATTCCTATCCTCCTTAATATTTTATTATTACTTTCATAGTATCATGCATGTACCATCTTCATTCTCTTATTATTCTCATACATTGACTATTATTCCCTTATTTATCTATTCAAACTAGACTATACATAACATTATGAATATGAAAAAATACACACACACTGCCATATTATATTATTCTTTCTATTTCCCTCTTCTCTTTGATTCTTCGTTGTATTTATCTCTTCTATCCTCTTTATTTATTCTTCAATGGATATGATTTTCACTTTTTCTATTCTTCTTGTCTTCGACTCGCATCATGTGTATAAGGATGATTATCATAGTGTTATGTATACTTCTTCATGGAACTAAAAATATTCTCTCTTGAATCACGGTGCAGAACTTCTATCAAATGTTCTATAAATATTTTTCATTGAAATTTAATGTACATATATAATAATAAAATATATATAATTTATTTCATTTTTCTTCTTCTTTTTCATCTATATTCATAATACTGCTTTAACATATGATTTTAATTATAATGTTTTATAGTAATTAAAATCCACTTAGATATTCTCTAACCACATTTGGCTAGATCCAAAATAATTGTCCTTTATGTATTATGTGTGACATTGATATTATTTAAGAATTCTTTAAAGGCATCAAAAATACCCGATTCCTTCTTCTTCTTTCTTTTCCATGATATATAGAAATATCACACACTTATCACTCCACAAAATCCACATATTCAAAATATATTCATTTTTTCATATTAAATATGAAATATTTGTGGTCTTGGATCCATTTATTCATTGAATACATCACAGGGTTCTTTATTCCTTTTCCTTTAATAAATATCCTAAATCATATCTCCTTTATTTGCAGTGAAATTTTCCCACAAACATCTCTTCCAACACTTTCATCAAGAAAAATGTATCAAAATGTGTATTATCATGATATATATATATATATATATATTTAATTCCAATATTCTTAAAATAGTCCAAATTATTCATGTGATTAATATTGTGATCTCCTCTCCTTGATTTATGGTGTAAAAATTCTCCACAGCTCTTAAAAAATGATTCTTTTGTTGATGTTAATGTCCGTACAATGATAATCATAATCCTTGACGATTTGAATAAAAAATAAATTATTATCCTTAAATATTTTTTAATCATCATGATAAATTTTAATACGATAAATCCATGATTGAATAATTCATCACTTTGAATCGACTAAATCTCAACCAATTTTCATGAATGTGAGTAATAAAACAGTAATGTATGGTGAAATCATGTATGGTCAACACTTAATAATTGTCTGTACTCAAGGAATGCTTGTTTATATAATTTTTTCTCATATTAATGGAATGAATTTGGAGGATTATTTTAATATTCTTATATTTTAAATAAATACTATATTCAATAGCATACAAGATATAAAACATCAAGCTTAAATGAACCATGAAGTATTATTATTTAAATATTACTATTATAACCTAGTTGTTAAATTGGAAGGGATGAAAAGGGTAAAATAAATTATGAAATATAAAAACTGGTCATATTCAATACAAGTTTATTGATAAATTCATAGTAAATAATCACCCATTTTTAGTGAATTCATTTTATACTATAAAAAACTCTTTTCATCAAGAATGATTTTCAATGAATTTTATGAGAAAATATTATAATTAACTTATAAAACATTTATAAGTTGATATTTATAAGGATTATATAAATTTTTTAATTCCAAATGAAAAAATTTATCTTATTATTATTTTTAAAAATGTTTTGAAAAGTTTTATTTTTCAATGAATAGTGGAATATAATGAGTTTTATCGAAAATTTTATTTTCTATTCATTTATTTACAAAGTGAAATTATATTTTGTATTAGTTTTAAAATTTAACCAGTTTATTTTTATTAAAAATTAACAAATTATATTTTTTGGGATGAATTTTATATTTGAATTTAGTTTAAAAACATTTTTATACTTAAAAAGGCATTTTTCTGAAAAACAGTTTTTTGTTGTGTTTTACAAGTTTAATTTAAATTAAATTATACCACATATTTGAAATTATTCATGAATAATGTATTAAATAGTTTGAATATTGAGGTTCTAATATTGTAAATATGACCCCTTTTATTTTTTGTCATTATGAATTGTAACCTTAGTAATATTATTTCACCACGGTAAGTTAAATTTGGTAATTAAGGTTAATAAAATTTTGAAGACTAAAAAATGAGCCTAAAAATTTACATTATACTATTTAATGAGACTATTTCATCCATATCCATATATGTTTCTAAAACATAGAAACTTGATTCTATATTTCCTCGATTTTTACCTTTATAATATTAGGTAAAAGATAAGGTCAAAAATCCACTTTCTTGATTTTAAAAAATATAATATTTTTGGATAATGATGAAAACAATTATTTTTCTTTATGAATGTTTTTTAAAATATAAATTAATTTTTTATCTTGATAATTTATTTCTAATTTTTAGTGACAAAATAATTACCTTAAATGATTACACAACACCGATACATTATTTATTCATTTAATAGAAAAATAAAATAAATGATTATAAAAATATTTGTAATATAATTTGAATGAGTTATTGGGTAAATAAAATTATATATATAAAAATATAATTTTAGGGAGTGTGTTAAAGGATTATATTCAAATTATTTTGTTGTATTGTTGTTTTCAAAATGAATTAATTGAATAGTTCCCAAAAAGTCATTAATGATATTTTATAATAATAAATATTTTTTTAGGATTTAAAATACATAAAAATACTATATTAATAAAATTTATTGATATATAGTTTTAAATTTCATCAATGGTACATTTAGATTCCAATTAAAGTGTAGAAAACATTGTTATCATGGTAAAAATCAAAAAGGGTTAATAAGAGTTAAAATAAAAAAATAAGGTCAAAAAAATTATAAACCTTCCAAAAAATTATTGAATGAGATTAATTATAAAAATAAACATCTTATATTATAATTAACATATTTTTTTCCATTTCACCATGAAAATGAATTTATATTAATTTATCTCTTAATGTAATTCCAAAAGTGCACATTCCCTCACTTATAAAAGGGAACCTCATCTCCTCTTTTCTTCACACTTCAAAAACTATCAAGTTTAGAATGTAACTACCCAAATAAATTTATTAAATCTCTCCCCACATCCTACATGAATTGGTTTGAACATAAACCCATCCTAGGATGGCTTTAGGTATAAACCTAATGAGGTTGTCTAAAGAAAAGGTATGGTTTTTAACCAAGAGTTTTCATTTTATTTCTTATTATAAATACATTAAATATTCTCAAAAAATGATGAGAAAAAAATATGTTATATTCCATTTTTTTTTTATTTTTTTATGTAAATTTAAAAACCTATATCCATATCCTCTTCAATCAAATGGGAAATAAAACAATCGTTCATGTGTATGAAGGACTACAACATGACAAACCAATATAATTAATTTTCCATCACTACCTCTCGCAACTGGTTATAATTATGGATTTAATGTATATATATGATATTAGTTCTATAATTATTATTTTATATAATTAATATATCATATAATATCTTACCTTTCTAGTCACTGAAATATTATAACTTCGTTCGTGCATACATGTGGATTACCACCTTAGTGATGTGATGTGATTCATTTTTCATTACTGAATCATGTGGAATGTATATGTAAGTGTATTTAGAGAAATAATTTTTAATTAATAATTTTACGATAATTAAGGAAATAAAAAATAATACTTATCTTTTTTCCATAATGATAGTTGAAAAATGGAAATATTACTAATGCGTATGTATGACTTTCCGTCTCCATGATTGTAATGCAATTCATTATTTCAAAACCATCTTTCAGGGCTGGTTTTAAAAGTATATTTTTTTATAAAAATGATAAATATTTCAATATTATTATTCTATATATGATGAAATAATTAACTCTATGACCACAATCAACCTATCAAATTAATTTTAGATATATGAATTGGAGATCGTCAAAAAATCTAACCTGAACATAATTTATTAGGTAATTGAATACAATAAGGTATTAAATAATATAAAATGAGTAATGAACATTTAAAATATTTTTTGAAATATAAATAATTAAAATATTTCCATTATTAAGTAATATAAAGTGTGTACGTGACGATTCAAACTTGTTGTAGGAGACACTTTACTTTTAAAACTTCATTTCAATTGTTTTATATATTTATTTTCTAATATTTTACCATGTATATATTCATAAAATTGTATTATAGATGTATATATATGGATATAAAATAAATATAAAGTAAATTTTATTTTAGTTTTTTACATTATTTAAAATTTTTAAAAAAAATAATATTTTTAAGTATTCTATATAGAACGTTTTGACATTATTTAAAAATTGGAAGGATGAATGTTCAATTTTAATGTATACAACATAAAATTTCATTCTCACTTCCATAACCATTATTTTAAATTTATATTTCAACACAATATTTAATGTTTTCTTTTAAATAATCCATCTTTCCTTTTTTCTAGGTATTTTTATCTTGAAAATTAGTTTTTAAAAGAAATGTGTATTTTGATATCTGAAACTGTTTTACACACAAGTTTAAAATATTTATTCATGGGTTTTATGATGAAAAGGTGAAAGAATAAAATTTTTTATCGATGATATGGTACTTGAGAATTATATATGAGAAATGGGTGAGCCCAAATACATCGTATATTATGGATGATCCCCATTATAGATCTCTAATTAATTTGGTAATGGTTCTTATCTTCAAAGTAAAGAAAGAGGGAAAACCCGTTGTGGTTTCTCTGTTGGATTTTACTAGGCTCCAATTATTTTTTTTTAAAAATAATACATGTTATGAATATGAATCAATAATTTTCTTAAAATGGGTTTCTAATTACATTCGATGTGTTTTAATTTTTTTATTTGAGTAAATAAAAAGTTTGTGCTTTTTATATATAAATGATTTATTTCATTATCTCAAAGAATAATTTGATGAAGGTTTTCATATTATGGGTTTTAATACTTTTTTAATGATCAAGTTGATTTATTATTTTATTTCGCTTATTGAGATTTTGTTACCATCCAACATTTTAAAATGATTTTCAGAGGTTTTTAAGGATGATTATAGAAGGTATGTGGTCCTTACAAAATTGAGAAAATTTTCCATGAAAATAAAACTTTTTATATAATAAAGTTATTGTATTTTTGGAAAATTAATATTAAGTGGAAGCATCTAATTTTTTTATGAAATATTTATTTATATAATTGTGATTGGATAATTCTCTAATATTATAAACCTTAAAAACTCTTAAATATAAGTCAATTAATTATTTTATTAAGACTCAAGATTTTGTAATGTTTAAGGATGAGTCCTTATAGTTCATATCATAGGTCTAATTTGATAAATTTGGATATTAGGATTTTGTTTTACATAAAGTTAACTAAAGATTTAATGGAAGCTATCATGGGTTTTTAATTTTAAGGTTTATCATATGTCTGAAGGCTTAGATACCCCATTTGAGGTTTTATGTGATGGGAATACATTGGGAGCCATTTATTGAGTTTTATTAGATTTTTGTGGTATAAGTAAAACTTATTTCTAACATAATAAAAAATTATTTTAAGAGAAAGGCCTTTACATTTTATTGAAATCAGTTTAAAGGTATTGATAACCATTAGGGTTTATATGATATTTTATGTTGAGTTAATTATGGGTTATTATTATTTGAGAAAATATTGTTTATCATAGAGATAATTATGGAATTGAAAAGTGATTTGGTGATCTTGCTTTTCTTCGGGCCATTTTTGGGTGTGCGCCTTGGTTTTCTGCTCTGGCATGGTTGTTTAACATCATCATCAGTTTGCGGTGATGGCTTGGATTAGGCTACGAGATCTTCCCCCTCATGATTTTTTTGTTTTTTTTGTGGTGATTTCTGTGTGTCTTCATGTTTTGTGGTGTTATTCAGAGATTTGGGTGTTCAGAGGGATCCTCTCTAGATGGGAATGACGATATTCCGACGGTGAGTCCTATAAACGTATAGGTAAATATGAAAGTTGATTTTTTTGCTGGAAGGTGGATGTTCAATGTTGGGGTTTTTGTGGTGTTGAATGCTTTCTGTTGTGTTTGGTGATGTTGTCTGTGGAATCGATGTCTTGTTTCGATGTCTTCGGTGATGTTTCTATCCTTGGATAATGATTATTGGTGGCAGATGGTTGTTGTCGGCGTTGTTTGATGCTGGGGCGATGAGGTTAATCTGGTGATGACGATATGATGGTCTTGTTGGTGACCTGGAATGATGGTGACACGTGATGATGGGATCACAGCTCGAGGTGTGGTGCGTGGAATATGGTGGTCCGTGGATTGGATTTGAATTTTGAATTTTAAAATTTGGATGAATCCTGTTTGAATTTTCGTTAATGGTCTGTAGGGTTACTGGTAACCCTTAAACCGGTTTGGGTATCAGGAACCCATAAACCAGCTTTTGAAAATGAAAAAAAAATGATTTGCAGGAGTATTTAAGTTAAACTTCTGGTGTTATTGATGAGGTTTTGATGTTTAATGTTATATTTCTTTGTATAATTGTTTATTCATTTTGGAAATTATCTTACCATGTGTTAATCATTTTGGTTTTTGTTAGTTTCTAGAGACATTAAGAATATATTTTTATCCTTTTGTGGATCATGTGATCCATTATAAGTCAATTTTAATTCTCCAAGGATGAAAACATAATCTTTAATACTCATCATTTGGTGCCAAAGATGAGATTATGGTGAAAATTGATTAAAGGATAAAATTAAACTTTTAAAGTAAGTATATTTAATTATATTCTTAGTTTATATGTTAATGTAATTCCTAAAATCTTGAAAAATATATTGAAACAAATTTTTTTCCCATTATCTTCAATTATGATAAATTGATGGTCTATTTTTCATACCTAATTGGTTTATGGTTTTATGATCGTCGAATTTCTCATGATCATTTTATTTCTTATGATAAATGATATATGTCACTCTCCATCACTTTTTGAAATTAATTTTCTTCCATGTCCATATTTTCACTCCCCACTCATGTTCTCATATTTGAAAACATAGATATGTGTTATTCTAGATGACCTTTATATTTATATTACCTTCCTTTCAAGAGGGATTTTTCTGAACCTTTTTTATGATGTGAGATTTAATAAATGGTATTTCCAAATTCCAAACACTTGATTACAATGAATAAATTAAAATTGTGAGGATTAAATTTATTAATGGGTGGATAATTTAATATCCAGTGATTATAAAATAAGGACAATTATCAATTGTGTACAAATAAGCAACATCGAGCTCAAACGGAACACAAATATATTATTGTTATTTAAATATGACCATCATAACATAGTTGTTAAAATGATGGGTATTAAAAGGATTAATTTCTTTATAAAATACATATAAAATACCTAAGAAATAAAAATATATTGATAATTCATAGTAGATAGTCACTATATTTTTTGTAAAGTCATTTTTTACTTCAAAAATAGAATTTCATAAAAAATGTTTTTTATTTATTTTTATGATAAAATATTTTAATTAATTTATTGAAATTTTATTCATTTAATTTGACAGTATTTTTTTAGCATTTCAAGATTATGTTGTGATGAATATTTCAATTTTTTTTGAAAATATTGATATTTATTGAAAAATGAATTTTATTTTCATTTTTTTACAATGTGAAATTCTATTTTGGTTTATTTTTAAAATTTAATTAGTTTATTTTGAAAAAAAATCCAATTTTAGTGTTTGGAATCAATTTTTACTTGAATATTGTATAAAAAATATTTTTATACTTAAAAGGGATTTTTTCTGAGAAACTGGTTTTTATCACGTTATGAGATTTTCATTTTAAATAAAATTATTCCACTTTGGTAAATTGAATCTTGAAAAATGAATTTTATATTTATAAAATGGGTGTTAAATTCAGGTAAATAGAAACCTTTTACTTCTGTTAATTATGAATAATAACCATGGTAATGGTAAATCGAGTAATTAAGGTTGAAAAAAATTGATAATGAAGAAAATGGCACTAACACCCACATATAACCTCTTTTATATTTTTAGTTGGTCCATTTAAATCCAATTTTCTAAAATATGGAAACTTGGTGGCATATGTATTCTATTTTAACCATTATAGTATTTATGTGAAAGATAATGTAAAAAATGTCACTTTGTTGATTTTAATATATATAATATTTTTTAATAGTGATAAAAAAATTATGTTTAGTTATAGATAGTTTTTTAATATATAAATTATTTATTTTTATCATGTTAATTTATTTATAATTTTTATTGAAGAAATAATTACTTTAAATGTATACACAATGCTGAAACAATAATTATTCAATTAATAGAAAAATTAAATAAATGATTCTAAAAATATTAAAAGTAATATAATTTGAAAGAATTAATGCGTCACAATTTGTTTAGATAAATATATCATAATAGGGACAGTTAAAATTTATTATATTATAATTATTTTTCTATTATTTTTTTTAAAATTCAATTAAATGAAAATTTCAAAAAAATAAAATTAAATATATTATATAATAAAAAATAGTTAATTAAATGATTTAAAATTCTTAAAAATCCTTTATTCCGAAAATTGTTTAGGATATGGTTTAAAATATCAACCATGATCAATTTATGGGATAGAAATCATCTTGACCCCTAAAAAATAAAAAACTTTATTATCTTGGTGATCATCAAAAAGGGTAACTCTGGTTAAAACAAAAATATGAGGGTAATAAAATAATCTAAATATATCCAGACTTTATTGTACAAACTAAATTCCAAATATAATAATAATATATTCAAATTATATTATTTTGGATCCAATTATCATTGAAAATTTATTTTTATTAATTTAATACTTTATGTAATTCCAAAAGTGCACCTTCCATCACTTATAAAAGAACACCTCCTATCCTCTTTTCATCACACTTAAAAAAAAATTTCTACCCAGAAATAAAAAAAATAAATTAATTATATACCTCCCCATATATGATACAAATTTTTTTTAACATAAATCCAACCTTGTAAGGATTTAGTTATAAACCTAAAGAGGTTGTCTAAAGAAGTGGTATATTTTTCTAACTAAGTGTTTTCATTTTATTTATTCTTCTAACTAATTCTAATCCTATCCATCCATGATGAGATAATAAAATATGTATATTAAATACACACGGATTTTATTATGTAAATTAAATAACATATATCAATATCCTCTTCCATCAAATAGGGATAGAAATGGTCGTTCATGTGTACGACAGACTACCACCTCACGAAGAAATGTAATTCATTTACCATCACCATATCTCATAAATGGGTATAATGATAGATTTAATTTATATATTTGATATTAATGACATAATTTTCATTTTATAAAATTTATATATCATATATATTTTTACCTTTATAGTCATTTTAAATGATAATGTCGTTCATGCGTACGTGTGGATTACCACCTCTATGAAGTGATGTGATTTGTTTTTCATTATAACATCTTATGGCTGGTATATATAAGTGAATTTAATGAAATAATATGATATTTATAAAATAATTTTCATTATTTAAATATTAAATAATTATTAAATTTCATTTACTAATGATGTTTCAAAAATATAAATATCACTAAAGCATATATATGACATACTATTAACAAGATTATAACATAGTTCATTTTTTCATACCCAACATTCGTAGTTAGATTTAAAATTATAATTGATTTATAAAAAATGGCATATATTTCATGATTATTATTCTACTAGGGATGAAATAATTACCACTTTGACCATATTTAACCTACCAAAGACATTTTGGACATATGAAATGAATATCATTAAAATGTATCACGTGAACATAATTCATTTAGTTATTGAATATAACATGGTATTAATTAAAATAAAAGGAATAATGAAATTGATGTTTTTTACAATAAAGTCTATAATTAATAGAACTATATTATTTTTCAAGAAAAAGGATTAATGTGATGATTCGGACTTGAGGTAAGTGACACTTTACTTTAAAACCTCATTTTAAATGATTTAAAGATTTATTTTCTAAATATTTTTATTCTGTATCCATATTTTTAAAATTATTTTATGAATTTATTTATATGTAAATAAAATAATTATAAAATAAATTTAATTTATAATTTTTAATTTCATTCAATGGTTTTTAAAAGGAATATTTTTAAGTGTATTATACAGAACGTTTTGGCATTATTTGTAAAAGGAAAATAGAATGTTATATTTTAATGTATACAACATCAATGGTTTATCCCATCACCGTATAAGTTATTTTATTTTTAGAATAATATACAATCATTTATTCTTTCTTCAAATAAAAAACCTCTTTCCCATTGTTCTGGGTATTTTGGTTTTGGAAATGGGTTTTTAAAAGGAAATGTAGTTTTATATTTGAAAGTGTTTTGTATATGAGTTTAAAAGTATTTTTGGGGGAATTATGATGAAATAGTGAAAGAATATAATGTTTTATTTATGATATATTAAGTTTCCATTATATATGATAAACATATGATCCTGATATATCTTATACGATGGGTGACCCACATTATATATCTCAAATTCATGGGGTAATGTTACTTATATTAAAAGGAATGAAGGAGAGAGTTAACCATTGTGGTTTATCATATATATTTATTTGCGATCTGGTTATTTCTAACATGGGTTAAACACATGTTATATACATGATTCTCTATATTACCTAAATCTGGTTTTCCATAGGTTTCTATGGTTTTTAAAGTATTTATTTGAGAAAAGAGAAAAGTGTCTGTTTTATATTTGGAAATGATATATTTCATATTCTCAAATAATAATTCTATAAAGATATGAATTTTATGGGATTTTATATTTTTCACTAGACTAAATAATTTTTTATTTTATTTCCCTTACTTATATTTTGTTCTTATCCCATAATTTAAAATGTTTTTCATAGGGTTTTATGGATGAGTAGGGGTAAGGATGAGGTCAAGATTAAACTTTAAAAGATATATCATGAAAAGATTAATTTTATATCTTAAATGTTTTTTATTGTTGAAAAAATGGATACTGAGTATATGTTTCCACCAGGTGATGTAAGTTTTATTTATATAAGGGTGATGACCTCATTTTTTAAAATGCTAAACCTTAAACATCCAAAAATGTATGATAATGGGTTCTTGACTTGAAACTCAATATTATGTAATGTTTACGTCTAGGTGATTACATTTATCATCGAAGATCTATGCTCATTATAGAAGCTTTAGGAGGAAGCTTCACATTTTTTCATGTATAAGATTCATGTCACAAATTATTATTTCATAGAATCTCAAAATTGTTCATATATTCTATCATCATTGCTTATGAAAGCTTATTTCATTGATTCTTATTTCGTGTAAGATCACATGATCTTGATGTGGTATTTTTTCATTAATTCATAGGGTAAGTTTGTGTTTCTTCATGCGGTCACTTCCTCTTAATCTTTTAACTTTTGATTTATGTGTCACTCACTCATAGTAGCTACACCCACCAGGTGAATCTCATTTCAAGTCATTTCCTTATTGTGGTTGGTATATTGGACATGACATAATACACCATTTTGTTTATACATCATTCATGAATTTTATCTTTTTTTGTTCAGTACCTCGATCATGACGTCTCTCCACATTTAGTTAGTACATGGTTCTTCATGTGGTAACTTGATTGATCATGATAGCACCATTCACAAAGTAACCCTCACAAAATTCATCCATATATATTTTCAATTCTTATAAACAACATGGATTAAAATCTTTTATAAAATCATTCATCATAGAGATATATAAAAATATCCATTGTAAATTTCATTCTCCATGGATATCAAAAAATTTAAACAACTTTTTTTTAATTTAATATATTTAAAAAAAACATTCTAAGAACTCATAATAAACTTCTTAAAACATAATCTTCCAATATATTTAAATCTATTTTCGAACAAATATAACTTCTAAAAAGTTGGCTCAATTAATATGTAATAATTTTACTCACTAGATCACAATCTACTTTATACATAAACTTTGTAGACATATACTCCTAATAGAACTTATAAATTGATCCCTCTTTAAATATTTTACTTATTCTTGGAAAACATTATGTTCAAACATTAAAAAAACACTGAATTCATTCAAAAAGATAAACTAAATAAATATCCTTTAAAAAGTCTGAATTAAACTATTTGAGTTAGATCTATCATCATATAATTTCTAAATAAGCATCTCCTCTTCCTTCTTCATCAATAAAAGGGTAATTTTTGACTACCCTAAATTTATATTTCATGGCCAAAGAAGTTTCCTCATCAACTTCCACATACAAGACTATAATTTCATTTTTAATAGATTTTATATATTCAAGTGCAACTTTCTCATAGATACAACCGAGTAAAAATTATTCACTTTTCCATGATATCATATTAAAAGTTACACTTACTCAAGGTTTGAGAAACTTAGTACATGCATTAGTTAGAAATTTTTTTTTCTCATCACTATTAATAGTAATGAAAATTCTCACAGATTTATCTAAATCTAATTTTGATGAAGATATCAGATCATTAATAATAGGAACCACTTCTCCATGACTCGCAGGCCCATAATCCTCATCTTTGTCACCAAGTTCATGATATCTATGACCATCCAATACCTTGTCCATAGTTTTAGCTTCCACTATATGGGAACGAATTTCCTCAAATAGTATTTTTATAATTAATTTTGATAGACGAGCCTTAGATTCCTCCGGAGAGTCTTCAATCTCACAAATTTCTTAATGAAAAGGCTCCTCTTGAACGCTAAAAGCTACAGTAGGTTGATCCTCTTGAGAATATTTTCATGCACTATATTCTCTATACTTCTCAATGAGAAAATATGGTCTGTCTACCTCTCATTCAGTCTAAGAAGGATAATTATTATATTTCATGGAATTATCCGTCTAAAGAGTATCAGGATTCTCCTCAATATATTCTTCAACCCAAAAAGGTTTAATTTTTCTTAAAGAATATATCCAAGAATAACCAATATTCTTTATAAATATATCTCCAAAACTATTTAATACATGGAACCTAGATTCTGTAACCACACTCAACTCCACATTTTTTATTTCAAAAAATATATTTAGAGTCATTCTAAAAGTATAAAAGCTCAAATAAATTTTCTATATGTGGTGCATATACCATTACATGTACTAGGAAAGTGTAATTTCTTATAAATGAGAAATAGATAGAACAAATATATGTGTTAAACAAATATCATCTTAATTTATTAATTGCACAAGATAACCATGTTTTAATGAATTTTAATAAAAACTTTCATTCAACTTCATGATCCATAATTGGTTTCTTCTCAATAGTAAAAGCTCTATAAATAGAATACATGATATCAATGGTAATTTCTCCTTTAACACTGACAAGGAAAGGATTTAAATGATAACTCCCCTTATATGAAAAATGAATCAATTTATCTAACTAAACTGGATAAATCATAAACTCTTTTTATTTACCATTGAAACAATTATATCCTCATTATCACCAAACTTATACTTAGCATGCTTGTGGAAGTCTCTAAATTCATTTCCATAGAAAAACTCTATCCTCCGTTCATAAAAAATGATTCCTTAGTATTTTAAGTTTATATCATTCTAGAAATGCATGTTTGTATTATCCAACTGGTTTAAATTAAGAGTATTTCCACACAAGATATGGCATAGAACCTTTGATCTCCTTAAACTACTTACAAATAGCTATTCCAATCTATTATACATTCCCATTTTTGGTACAAAATGAGTCTTGAGGTTCAAGGGTTTCGTTTTTATGGTGATAATGGTTCATATTCAAGGGAGAAGACTCTTATGTTTTCATTTAAGTTAGTTTTTTGAGATAAAATATTGATATTGTTTTATAAAAAATATGATGTGTCACATAAAGTGACAATATAATGGTATAAATAAATCCTTAAAACTATTATGTTATGAATCAATCAATGGAATGATTAAATATTTAAATTAATAAAATATAATTTAAATACTAAAAACGTGTCATTAAATTATAATGATGATAACTCTTGATTAAATCTAAAATGAATCAAAAATGAAATTCATTTATTTCTAAAAAACCCAATTAATTTTTATTAAAATAAAATCTATCATCTAGTATTGGATTTATAAAAATATCTACTAGTTGATCTTTAGTATTAATAAATTCAATTGAAATATCACCTTTTTATGTGATCTCTTAAAAAGTGTTGTCTTATATCTATATGATTTGTTTTAGAATGTATTATTAGATTCTTTGAAATATTGATAGCACTAGTGTGGTCACATTTGATTTTAACATGATCAAAATTAAATATGAAATTAATCAAATTGAGTTTCATTCAAAAAACATGTACACAATATATATCTATTGCAATGTTTTCATATTCATTATTTGATAATGAAAATTAGTGTTGTTTCTTAATTGACCAAGAATCCAATGATTTACATAAAAAGTATAAGGTTATTAATGTAACATTTATATATAAACTATATCCTCCAAAATCATCATTATAATATGAAATCCAATCAAATTGAGAAGTTTTTTAAATATTTAAAGAAAGAGAAATACTTTGTTTTAGATACCTTAAAAATATTTTAGTAGTATTGAAATGAGTTTATTTAGGTTTTACTTGAAATATTGCATATAAACAAACATAAATATAATGTATGGTCTACTGGAAGTTAAATTTTAAAATAATTCCACTCATTCCCCTATAAATCTTGTTGATTATTTGTTTACGAGCTTCATCCATGTTAGTTTTTATAAATAAACTCAAGGGAGTGGCATAAGTCTTATTCTTTTCATGTTTAAAAGTTATAACTAAATAAAGAATGTATTTATATTAATTCAAGATATTACCAAAATAATTTTTACAAATATGAATTTTAAGAAATAAATTTAAATCACCCATCATGTTTATTTTAAATTCCTTTTTAATGAGCTTTGAAATATCACTAAACTATTTTTGATTTTTTGATCCAAAAAAAATAATTGAAATAAATTTTTACAAGTGGAATATCTTTTTTTAATGTTTTATTAAATAGATAGGGGTCTACCAAACTTGTATAAAAACTATTTAATGAAAGAAAATAACTTATCCTTTCATACTAAGCTCTTGATACTTGTTTTAATCCACACATTTCTTTAGTAAGTTTTAAAACATAATTTGGAAATTGGGTATTTTTAAAACGAAAGGGTAATTCTACATAGAATTCCTCCATAAGAATACCATTTACAAAAATAGATTTAACATCCATATAGAAAATCATAAAATTCATAAATGACGTATACTCTTAAGAAATACTTATGGATTCCAGTATATATCTGAGGTAAAAGGATTTCTCACAGTTTATTACTTTATCTTAGTAATAACCATTGAATACTAATCTTTTCTTATTCTTAGTGATCACACCATGATCATCCTGATCATTTATAAATGCCCATTTATATCTAGTAATAATATAATGAGATGGTCTATCATCTAATTTCTATTCTTAGTTTCTCTTGGTCTTGTTTAACTATTCTTATATTACCTATAAAAACCCCTCAACAGTTAAGTATTATTCTATTATTTTGAGTTCAATATAGGATAAAATGAAATAAATTTCAACTAGGGTTATTTCCCTTCTTATAATCCTAACTAAATCATATAACCCTGCTATAATATTTTTTAAGGGATAGTTTTTAGGATCACTAAAATTTTTATGTAGTGCACTCTTAGGTTCACTAGTTTTTATTATTTCAAGACTCATTTTCTCAGGATAAAATTACATATCATCATATGTTTTATTTTAAAAAATATATTCAAGTATAAAGTTATCGAAAGAATCACATAAATCATCAATTTAAGTATTTTTGTGATAAAATGGATTAAAATCAACAAATTTTGAATTTGTGGATTCTTAAACTATCTTTAATTATAATTTTATTTTATTTGAAAGTGGGAGTGAATCAAAGGATTATCCCATCAAAAACTATAGAATTTAACTTACTAATATTATCCTTGGTGTTGAATATATAAATTTTACATAAAAACATTGAAGTATTCAACCTTTGTATTTCCAGTATTTTATAGATAATTGGGTGTTTTCATTTAAAATATTTTTCATCGGAACTTTGTTTTTATCATATCATAATATGTAAACAAGATTATTCCAAAATTGAGTATTCTTTCTATATTCGCATAACATTATTCTAGTAATTTCTTTCAAGATCCTATTCCTTCATTCAATTACACTATTTTATTGAGGTATACTATGTGTTGAAAACATTTGTTTAATTTAGGTTTTGAGAAAAAAGAATCTCATTTATAACAATCAAACTCTCCCACATGGTTATTTTTTAGTGAAATAAATTTGGTATTGTTTTCATTTTGAGCTAGTTAGTAGAAATTAATAAAAAGGGAATATTATTTAATTTTATGTATCAAAAATTAAAACCATGTGAATCGATAAAAATCATTAACCAAAGTATAAAAAAATTATTTTACACTAAGTCTTATAGTTCTAGATAGTCTAAAAAAATACATGTGGGTATGTTATAATATTATAGAGGTAGAATCCTTTTTGACTGTTTTAATAGATAACTTATGTTGGTTACCCCTTTGGCATGAACCACATAAAATCATTATATCCATGTTATGTTGAGGAAAATATAAAATTAGATTTATATAGACAATTTAAAAAAATAATAAACATTTAAATGTCCAAATATTTTATTCCAAATCCAAGATTCGATAATTTTAGTATATAGCTGGTATATATATTTTTACAAAAATATTTTAGATTTGGAGTGTAAACATATTTAGTTATAGGCACTCTAAACTTAAGCATTTTATATTTGAAAATATAACAAAAAATGTAAGAAAAATAAGCTGAAAATCCATCATCAAAATATTGAGAAATACTTATCAGGTTATTCTTCAATACTTCAATATAAATAAATTTATGGATAAGAACTAGGTTTTTATTTACCACTAATCAAAATCCAATAATTTTTCCACTATAATTATCAAAAAGTGACATAAACTCTATGTAACATTGATAACGAGTAGAACTTTTAAAATGACCCACTTATATTCCTTGAATAACTAAAATCTATATTCCATTTAGCCTTAACATTATAATGACTCATTATTTTCAGAGATAAATAATACATTTTAATATATGAATGTCCATTACACAACATAACAATCAATACCAGAACTCTTTAGGTCTAGTGACGTTAGAAAGTTGGATAAATAAACAAATAGCTCATAAGTGAAGTATATAATATCCCATAACTAGAATCCTTATTATACGTATCATACAAAATACCTTTATTTATAACCAGGGGAAGAAAAACAAAGGGATATATCAGATGTTCAGTAAGGTTAAATAATATAGATATAATCATTGCATGATCATAAGGGTTTGATAACATTAGAATAACATTTGAAAACCATATCCTTTATATCATAGATCATAAACATAATTCATTTCATTAATCATTATAGTTTATAAGACATGAATGATAATAGAGTCAAAGAACATGATCTATGAGATCACAACATAGGAATAAGATAGAGATTTTTGGAATACACAAAATCATATTAAATCTTATATCAAGGGTACCCACCATGACATTCATAACATGTTTAGACTGGGATATATACCTGTGTACCTTCTTTGGGATTAGGATAACATCCCGTGTAACCTCTTTCGGGCAAGGGATAACCTTTAGTGTACCCTCTTTTGGGCTTGGGATAACCTCTATGCACCCTCTTTTGGGCTTTAGATAACCTCTCATGTACCCTCTTTTGGGATTGGTATAACTTCCCATGTACCCTTTGAGATCATATAAAATTAATCACTACCCAATGCATTGAAGGGAGATATAGGTCCCACATATCGCATAATCCATACACTTGTGTGATACGATATCATAAAACATTCATCATATCATAACCCATGAATAGAAAATGAGTTTCATTTAATCATAGCATAACCCATTGTAAAGAAACAGATTTTTAAAAAATTCATCATCATTATCATAAATCATCTTTAGAAAGAATAAGAAATTTATCATTGGATAATATCATTAGTAAATATTATGTAACATCAAATAATGTTATCCTAGTTGGAAAATTATTTTGAAAGATCATTGGGAAAAATTGAGGAAAATACCCTTTCCATTATGAAATAAATTATTTAAAATATAAAAATATCTCAAAAATGAAAAAACTTATTTTAAAATAAAATTGAAAACTTGTAAAAAAAATATTTAAATCACTTATTGGCCATGATTGTGGAAAATACCATTCATGTTGTACATATTAAATCACATATTCCTTTCACAATTTCTATAAAAGTAAAACGTATCTAATTCACAAAGTGAGAAGAATATTGCTTTTTAAAAAATTAAATATAATTTTTGAAAATTTAATATAATAAATAAAAATAGAATATTAAAAACATTACAGAAAATAATTTTTAGAAAATATGGATATGGAAGAAAAATGATTTTTGACAGAAGAGAGAAGTAAGGATTGTTTTTCCTTAAAAACATAATTTGTAATATTTAGTACATAATGAGATAAAAATGAATGTAAAAAAATATTATTTATAAAAACAATTAGATAAGAATAAAATTCATGAGTTTCTTTAGAGAGAGATCTTAATATTTCATCATTAGAAGAATAATCATAAACAATCCTGATAAATAATGGGATTGTATCGAAAAAACATTACCACTTTGGTAATATTTTAATCATAATCCCCATGAAATAAAAAAACCTATATTGATATTTATATCCCCTAATTTTCATCATAAGAATAATAAAATATATTTATGGGTATTATATACACCCCACAAAAGAAACAATCATTGAATATGGAATTTTTCCCACAAAAATAGAAGTGAGATGAAAATATGTTACAAAAAGTATCGAACTTATTCATACACATTAAAAACTCTTTTATAATAATTATAGTTTTATTATAAATCTATTAAAAACAAATAACATTATATATTATATCATATATGATTTACGAATGAACTTTTAATACTCATTTATCAATAGTTCCTTATTTTAATCATGTTTCCCATAATAAATGCTTCATTTTTCATATATGTTTTGGTTTGATATTATTAGTCATTTTACAGTGATCATAGATCCATAATATATATAATTTTATCCAAGATATAAATATCATATATATTAATTATATATTTATTTATAGTAATATATAAAAGTTATTGAAAAAAATGAATTTTATCATTCATGGAGACGGTATGTCATATGTACGCATGAACATTGTTTCCATTTCCTAGAAGACTCGAATGAATGGAAGGAATATATTAATTAAACTTTATAAAATAATTTTTATATAATATATATAATATATGTGTTCAATTTATATATCCTTATTACCATCCATGTCAAAATAAAATGAAAAATGCATCGCAATGCTTCATGGATGTCGTAGTTCACACATGCGCACGAGCGACATTATCATTTTCCAAAGTATCGGAAGATAAGAAGGTAGTAGTGATATTATAAATAAATAAATAAAATTATTTCATAAATTTCATATAAATATATTAAATTCATCATTATATCCAGCCATGAGAGGTGGTAATGAAAAACAAAATACATCGATTTGTGAGTTGGTAGTTCACGGTACAAAAAATCGATGGATTCCTTTACCATTTGATGGAAGAGACGATAGATATAGGGTATTACATTAACATAAATAGGATAAGTATAAAGGAGGTAATTATGTTATTATATCATCATAGTTTAAAAATATTTTATTTATGTGGAAGAATAAATAACACAAAAACACTCGGTTAAGAATGCTACCTCTTCTTAGGACATCCTCCTTAGGTTATCACAAGAAGGATTATTGAGAGGGTTTAATAAAACAAGTAAGGACACTAGGATATGGTGAGGTAATTAAAGATGTTTTTTTAATGTTATTGGTGGAACAAATAGGCTATTGATATTTTTAACAGGATAAAAGATGGGTTTCCTTTTATAAGTTGGGGTGATGACACACTTGGAATTTAGGAAATGAAAAATATTATACCCACATTTTAAACATTAAAAAACCTAACAATTTATTATTAATGAACCATAGTTGATATGAGGTATAAATATGGCCATAAAATTGGATTTGGATATGTTTTAGGGTCATTTTAACCCTTATCATTTTTATTTAACCCCAGGAAAACACGTATTAACCTTAATAGTAGTAATTAATTTTTATTGTGATTACTATTTATTATGATTAAAAATATTTTAATATTACTATATAATATTAATTATGATTATTAAAAAAAATTTATCTATTTTTCAAAATTCAATTCAAAATGTTTTATCATTTAATTTAAAATTAAACCTATTGATGCAATGAAAAAGAAATTTTTCAAAGAAAACAATTTTATAAATATTGAAAAGTTTAATATCCAAATTCTATATGAAATTTTTTTAAATTACCTAAATTTTATTAATTATGGTATAATTGAAATAATATTTCTTTTAATACCATATTAAAAAAATAACCTATTAATTCTTTAAATGAAAATGCGATTTTTAATAAAAGTCAATATTTTCACTAAAACCAAACTTTTCTTAAAAATCCAAAAAATTCAACCTAATATAATTTCGACATGTTAGTTGAAAAAATGAATCTCATTTTTTGACATATATTTTCTAAAATTATAAAAAATTATTTTTATTATTTTTTCCCAAAAAGCAATAAAAATCATTTTTTGAGAAAAATGCATTTTCGAAGCATATAAATTATTTATTAAAAATTTAGCCCAAATTTATTATTATTTTTATTTATATAAAACCTTTATTATGCATTTTAAAAATGTAGTTATTCCTATTCATAACAACAAATTTATTGGATAGGTTTTAGGGGTCATGTTTAATAATAATATTAATAGTATACTATCGGTCGTTAAAACTCAGAGTTGTATATAACACAAGATGTAAAATAAATTAAAATTATTTGAAAAAAATATTTCATAAAATAATAGGATGTTAAATTATACCCTAGTTAAAATAAATGCCACCTAATGTTTTCACTAAGATAAAAAAATGAGGATACTTCTATGTCATCATATCATAAGGTTCCTATATGGATTCTTTAAATTGGTGGTTTTTTCAAAAAAATATTGACCAAATGTGTGTTATTGTTTTATAGAAAATTCTCTCTATGATCTAGAATCTCTATTGATTATTACTTTTAAGGAATATCTTTCTCCAGTCGTATAACCTATGAGTTTATTACATGTGAAGGGTCAGGTATATACTTTTTCAGGAGAGATACATGGAACATATTGTGAACTTCAAAGAGTTTTGGTATTAGTTTTATGAGGTAAGCTACCATACCTACTCGATCAAGAATATATATAAGCACCATAAACATAGGGATAAAATTTTATTTCTTCTTGAATCAAATAACTTTTGTCCATGGAGAAATTCAAAAGAAAAACTTCTCACTAAATTCCAATTCCAAATCACATTGATGATGGGCCACCTAAATTTTTAGCCAATTATGAGTGACCCTGATATACTACTGAATTTCTTAAACATTATATTCCATTTCCTCATCTATCTCATTCTCCAATATATTTCATTCTCTAAATTCATCCTAACATGTTAGAGTTCTAAACTTCGTTTCATAGGGGGATTCATAAGGAGTCATTGGAATGTTTGAGTGGAAGCTATTATTGTAAGAAAAATCAAGTAGAGGAAGGTGTTGAATCCCAACAACATTTGAAATACATTGAATAATATATCAACATATCCTCTAGGGTTTGAATTTTTCTCTCATACCAAACATCAATTTAAGGATGATACATATTTATAAAGCATAGCTCTATATCTATGGCTTATAGAAGACTTCTCCATAACATAGATGTAAACCTCAAATATTGATCAGATACAATGGAAAGTGGTACTCCATGAACCCTCACAACATCTTTAACATATATCCTGTCATACTAATCTAGAGAAAAATATTCTCTGATATTGATGAAGTGTATTAAAATTTTAAGGTGATTGACTATAACCTTATAGAATTATACCCTTTAGATGTTTTGGGGAGTCTGATGATAAAATCCAAGATTATGTTTTCTCATTTACATTCTACTATGGGTAATGGTTGTAACATACAGTTATAACTTTGTCTCCCAGCCTTAACTTACTAAAATACCATGTAATGAGATACAAACTCTACAATATCATTCTTCATTCCATCCCACCAGAAATACTATTTTAGACCTCTATACATCTTTGTAATTCCATGATGAATAGAGAATGAATAAATTTGATCTTACTATAAAATATCATTCTTTAAATTATTTATAGATGAAAATCATAAAAGTCCACTAAACATTATAATTCCCTCATAGTCAAGGTTAAACTTAGGAACATTTATTACCTTCTTCTACAATTATAATTCTACCTTCTATGCCCCACTAATATTTGCATGGATAGATGATTGAACACTCATTTGAGAAAGATAAGAGTTACCCCCTTCATTCAATATTTAAATATCTATCTTTTGAAAATCCACGAATATTGGATCTTTTGTGATCCTCATCATATATAATCTAGGATGATCCTTTGGACTAAATGCAATGATCACCTTATTTAATTTTATAGGGTGGTAATGTATTGTGCATTCAAAATTTGTAATCAACTCCAACCATATTCTTTGGTTCATGTTCAACTCTTTCTATGTGAATATATACTTTAAAATCATACATGAGTATATATATCATACCTTTTAACATAAATAAAAATCTTCCATATATTTAAGGAAAACATTACTATAACTAACTATAAACCAGGAGTTGGGTAATTTGGATGACGAACCTTCAATTTTTGTGAGGCATAAGCTATCAAAATATCATTCTTTATGAGAAAACATCATAGTACCTTATTTTATGCATCATTTTTTATTACAAACCCTTATCTAGTAAAAGGAAATCTAATCGAAGTTGTGCTAACAATTATTCTTTTCATTTCCTTGAAATTTTATATACATTCATTTTTCTAAAAGAACGCATATCCCTTCAAATTTAAATTGGTGAGTGATCTAGAAAATTGTAATAAATTATCCCAAAAACTAATGATAATATCTATACAAACAAATAAAACTTCATATCTCTGTCACAGTGGTTGGTATGTTCCAATTTTTAATAACTTCTTTCCATGATATATCCCTCAATATTCCCCCGCTTTAGATTATATGACCCAATAAATGAGACTTTTTGTTGCCAAAATATATACTTAGTAAATGTTTCATTAAACTTATCCTTACTAAATGTATTAAAAAAATATTCAAATTATCTTCATGGTCTTACTTTCTATTTGAATATATATGAATATAATCTGTAAAGACTACCAAAATCTGATCAAGGTAATCTATAAAGTATATATTCTTTAAATCCATGAGGATAACATGAGAATTAGTAAGACCAAATGGAATAACTATATACTCATAGTGTCTAAACCTTATATGGAATTATATCCTGTGTATATCCTCCTTCTTGAATCCCAATCAGTGATATCCAAAATGAAGGTTAATATTAGAACATTTTTGAGCTATGTAAAATTGATCAAACAAGTGATAAATATAGGAAAGAGGATACATGTTCTATATTTTGATCTTGTTTAGTTCCTAGTAATCAATGAAGTTTCACATTAATTAATATTTTTTATTTCCTGAAAGAACTAGTTCACCACATGGTGTCACATTTGGTTTAATGAATCCATTGTCAAGATTCTGCTAGAGTTTTTTATTCAATTACTAAAACTCAATCAGGTTCATTCTATAGGGTGTCTTTGAATGGGACAACACCAAGAAGGCATTATATTGATAAATCAACTACTTGTTTCTTTGGATAACTAGCAAAGTCTTTCAAAAATACATTTAAATACTCTCTTACCAATGTAATATCATCGATGTTGAGTTTTCCCACAACCATATAAGATAAACTCTCATTTTAATAGGAATAAAGACCGAAACAATGTGTGGAATTTCTGTTAGAAGCTTCTATTTATTATCACACTGGTAGAAGAACATATTTTAATTCATAATATCTAATGTATATTGACTACTATAATTTTTAGCTTTCGAGGCGGGGGACCTATAGCGGCATCCATTTTGCGGCTACTAATACTATCAACATCGACTGCCAAATGGCGGCTGCTGCATTTTTATAGTAAAAAACCTAATTTTTACCTCCCTGACCCCGCAACCCCATTTTCCCCTCCCCGACTATGCGACCCACCCCTCCCCGACCCCGTGACCCCGAACCAAAGACCCCGACCCCTAGAAACCCTGACCCCCGACGACCCCTCCTCGACCCCCGACGACCCCTCCCCGACCCCCAGCGACCCTGACCCCCCAACCTCCGGCGACCATGACCCCCAACGACCACCGCCCCAGGCGATTCCCGGCGACCCCAAAAACCCTCGGCAACCCTGACCCCCGGTGAACACCACCCCCGACGTGTAACACCCCAAGCTTCCATGGTACGTTTCCCTTGGAATAATGCAATGGCCTGCATTTTACGCAACTTCGAGATTCTAACACACCACAACCAATCAAACTAGACGTTATGAATAGTAATACCTACTTTTTGAAATTTTATAAATTTTATCTTTCGAAATGGACTTAATTTTTGAATTCTTAATATCGAAATTAGATTAGGGTGAAATTTTGGTACTTTTCGGATAACTTTCATATTTTGATGAATAGTGAAAATTACTAAATTTTAATTAAAAACAACTTTTTTAATAGAAATAATTAATAGTGATAAATTATTAATTTGAGTGGTTTTAAAAGTATATTTAGAATATATTTTTACCATTTAATACAATGTTGTTCATTGGATGTAATTTCACATTTAAACCAGACATAAACAAGTGTCAATCTTTTGATAGTTATTATCTCTTAAAAACACGCTATTTGTTTTGACGATGGGAATTAATTTTAAATTAATTAAAGCAAATGATATGTTTTTAATTTGGTAAAATAGAAATCATTTTTGAATTCATAATATCAAATATATCTTAGGCCTAATTTTTGGTATTTTTCTGGAAACTTTCATTTTTTGATTAATAGTGAAACCACTAAGTGGTAGTTAAAAAACCGCATTTTTCATAAAACTTAATTTTACCGCTTCTGTGAGTGGAATTTCGAAACTCCAAGAGAAATGGTTAATATCAAGGAGTAAAATGTGGTTCAATGAGATGAAAATAATTTTTGGTGAATAGTAACTTTTTACTTTTATTTACCACGGTTAAAAGTAAATAGTGTAATTAAGGGTAAAAATGATATTAATATTACCCTAACACATGTCCTAATTCTGTTGGACAAGCGTATTTTGACCAAAAACAACCTTAGGAGTAATATATTATCATTTATGTCCACTTTTATTATATTAGGACATTTATTATTATTTAATTCAAAGAAGAGTTAAAAGAGTTAAAATCAAAGTTTATTTACTAAAACATTTTTAATATAGGGTTATACATAAGATAAATTATATTTTAAATATTAATTAGAAAGATAAAAGTATTTCCTTCATTATTGTATTTTATTTATAATTTTTAGACATTAAATAATTTAATTTATTTATGACACAATGGTGATGCAGTAATTACCTAATTAATGAAATATTAAAATAATTGATATTATAAATATAAAATAAATGTAATTTGATAATTTTTATGAATTAAAATAATATTATAGGTTAATATGACATATTAGGATTGATTATATAAATTTTTTTCGAAGTAATAATGCTGTTATGAATTTATCAAAAACAAAATACCCAATAGTGTCAAAATTGACATAAAAGAGGTTTTAAAACAATTATTATATTATTAATTTATATTCAATTCTTAAAAACCTAAGGATCGGCCAAGAGACTTATATAATGATATTTGTATCATTAATAGACCACTTGGGGGGTCTCTTGGATTTATATATTATGTTTATTAACTATATAATATAAAAATACAAAGAGACATTGTAAAAGGGAAACTAATTAACTAAGAGTTAATTCTTAAATATAAGGTTAATATAATCACCAAAACCTGTATAAACTCTATTGGTTGAGTGGTTTTTGAAACATCCCCACCTTAACCTTTAAATAATCTACTTTGGAGCCATTCGAAACCAAATATGAATTTATTATAAAATAATATTTTTAGCTTTTCCAAAGGTGCCCCACACCCCTCTTATAAAAGGGCACTCCCCCATATCACTAATTCACACATTCAAAGCCTTTTAGCTCGGACAAAACCTGCCCAAATACTCTCTCAACTTCCCTCACTACAACCTAGAGGCTTTATTTTGATCAGAAAGCCAACCTATGGAGCCCTTTTGATCAAATCAAAAGGAAGAACCTGAAGAAGAGTTAATGTTTTCACCACGCTCTTTCAAGTTCATTTCTTCTTCAAGATATTCTTTATTTGTTATTTATATTATAAAATAATAACTCCAGTATCTTCTATATACTGTGATGTTATTATAAATATGGTACAACCATATTCAGTATTCTATCCATCCTTTGAATGGCATGTCACCATACGTGCGTGCATACGAGTTACCGTCTCCACGTCGTGGTGTAATTGTCATTCAATAAATTATTATTTGGATGGGTATAACAATGATGTGCAATTCACGTAAATAATAAATATAACATGATAATTATTCTATATATATGATATAACATCCAATTATATATTATTTTAACATCAAAAGAATGATATTGTCGCTCGTGCATACGTACGGACTACCGTCTCCACGAATGCGATGAGATTCATTCTCCATCATATCCATTCAAGTATAATTCTCATTTGATGATTAAAAATAATGTTTGAGGACTTTATATAATTCTGGATATGAATAAGATACAACCTATCCATAAAAAACACGGCTTACGTAACAAATAATATAAAGGAAAACGAGTAAGTTAACACTCAAAATGACGATAATACTAAGATATTATTAACAAATCAATGTTAAAAGATCATATATGATATTATATTAATGTAAATGATTCTTGTATAATTAAATAACAATTATTTCACCATTATACAGGAGGTTAACATACCGTCGACCAAGGAAAAATTACAAAGTAATAGGTTTCTTATCTCACTTTTAATTCCCTGAGATTTCCATTATTCCCCACTTATTTATTGCATGTGGTTTGTGTACTGTACATGATTGTATTCATTGTGTAATATAATTTATTTTATGGATATTTACACCATCATTGTATGATCATTCTTTCATGGGTTTATGTTTCGTAAGTTACCAAATTGATAAGGGAATTTGATATTTCAATTTCCACTCATTTGGCTTTACCCATACTTCATTGATTATTTTACTCCAAGATTATGTGTGGAATCACTATTCATTTGCTTATGTAATAATTTCCACTCCCCTTTATGTGGATATACTTTTGATACACATAATAACTCCATTGATAAATTCCCAAGTGATCAGTATGAACTTGATAAGAGTAATTTTTACTCAATCTCGATTTGTTGAGTTAAAACATCCAATTCATTGGTTATGTTTTTAAAAGAATATGTGTGAATTTCCTTTGATTATTTTACACTGAATATCAAATCATATTGAGTGTATTTATATTTTTCACACATAATTATGTCTTTGATTTATCCTTAACCTAAGGATATGGCCTTTATGAGAGATTTCATCTCAATTTACATTCCATTGAGACTTTTTTGTTGTTATACGCCAATTCACTTTTATATAGTGTATATAATGTACTTTGACATAGTATATCATGAATCCCTTTATTATCATTATATTATAAAGTTTTGATTACCTCAATTATTTGTATTTAAGTGTCTCTCTTTTGGTTAGAAATTCTAACTAAAATACATTTTTTAGTGTTTTAAAGATTTATTCTTCTAAATATTTCTCATTAATGTCCATGTTTTAAAAATGGTTATAAGAATTTGTTTATATGGACATTAAAGTTTTAAAATTAAAATTACTTTTAAAAGTTTAAAAGTGGTATGGGACACTTTGATTCAAAAATCTATTTTTAAATGGCTTCTTGACAAATAATGTGACTTTTAAATGATTTCAAGAAAAAGGGGGATATTTATCTCTAATAGTTTTGATGATTATTTTCATATATGTCAATATCCTTAATTATTCTTGATTGAGGTTAATATGATACAATACAATCATTAATATTGTATCGAATGAGTTATTTTTGACTGTGGATGTGCTATTTTTATACCATTCGTGGTTTGTGGATAAAGTATTCACATTTCGTATGCTAGTTTTATTACGAATGTTTATGTTATGTTTCAAACATTTCATATGAGGAATGAATTGGACATAGTAAGTGAAGGGTGGAGCCCACTATAGCTCCTTGATGCATCGGTAGGTCTCATGAGACAAACTAGTGTCTTGTCATGAGTCCTTGACAAAATATTAATTGTAGTATTGGCACGAGGCCTTGGCTACGTGGTTATGATAGTCTGGCATTATGCATTCCATCATTATGAATGTGGTTATTAATATTTTCATGTGATTATTCGACTAGTAGAATATCCATGTGAATAATTAAATGGCATTATTTCATTTTATCCTTGCCATATTATGCTGAAGTTCAAGTTTAAAAGGCTTTTGTTTTAGTTATACATTGCCTTAAATTTTTTTGTTTATTAATGAAAGTTTCCGCTATACTATTATCCTTACTGAGCATCTGAGCTCACCCATTTCAATTTTTTTCCCAGGATGTGAAGAAGTATTTTAGGAATGACCTGCATGGATAGTATGAGGGGATATGAAGACAATATGTTATTGTATTTTTTCACTTATTGATGTAATGTAAACTTTATCACTACAAAAAAACTAGGTTTAGTGGCGGTTTTGTGGCGGTGGTTCACAAAACCACCGCTAAACATTTTTGGTGAAGGTTTCGCGGCAGTTTTTAATAAACCGCCATGAAACCCAAATTTCTTTAAAACACCACGACCCTTTCCCCCACCCCGACCGCGTTACCCAAACCCTCATCTTCCCTGACCCCCCCCCCCCCCCCCCCGGCCTCGGCGACCGCTGCGCCCCCCGCACCCTCCGGCGACCCCCGCACCCCCAGCACTCCCCGCGCCCTCTGGCGAAACCCGCACCCCCGGCGCCCCCCTCGACCACCGGCGACCCCCACGCCCCCCGTGGCCTCCGGCGACCCCCGCACCCCCCGGCGCCCCCCGCGACCACTTTCGACTTTGGTAATTTTTAGTTCTTCCTTGATTCTTTGATTTCTTCTCATAAACGACGGATAAGTCTTTCATAGTAATTGTGGATTATTTATTTTTGTGGTTTATATATTTCTCCTACATTTATTCATGTATTCATTACTAAAAGTCATGCATAGAAATTGATACCTCAACCTTGTTCAGTGTGTTATTTGATTATAGTTTTTCTAATTATTTTATGTCTTCTTGCTTGTTATCCAACATAGGTTTGATTGTTGAATTTTTATTTAAAGTTTTCTCTCTAAATAATTCATTGGGAAAAAGAGAGGATCCCATTAGAAGTTCCTAAATTATGTAGCTGATATTTTTGGATATGTATATCATTGGAAATTGGTCGTTATAGTGATGAAATATTTCATTGTATTTTTTAGTATAGACTAGTTATCACATTTTAAAACATATATTTATTATTATTAGAAAAGAGAGAAATTCTCTCCATCTTATGATAAATCATATGTAATAAGTGAATAATATTATAATTCTAATTGATCAAGATATGATTAATGGAAAATGGGGATTACTATATCTCTAGTGGTATGGATGGATCTCAGGTTAGCTAATGGTGTTTCAAGGGATGTTTTCCTCCTGCAATTAATATGTATCAGGATGTTTTTTTTGAGGACTTTATAAGGTTACCTCTAGAGATGGAGGGGGAGTTTATGATTGAATTAGTACAAGGTATCGAGACTATCACAATATCCCATTACTATATATCTCTATGGGATATTAGATAGATAAATATTTAGTTGGGAGATCTTTAATCCAATGGATTTATTAATATGAGTGTGTCTACATAGGGTTATCCATTTCTTTTTACCAATATTACAATAGTGAGATATTGATTTTATATTATCTATTATAAATTAAATCATGTTACTCTTAATAATTGGTATCCTTTCCTATGAATTTATGATTTATTCAATCCATTTAGAGGTTATTTATGGATTTTGAATATTTTTCATCGATTAGGTTATCAGCGGTTAAAGGTTTGAGCTAAAGGTGTGTCCAAGATAGAATTTCTAACACTACATAGTAATTTTGTGTTTTTGGTAATTCTATTTAGGGTAATGGAGAAACCACGTGTATTTATAACTTTGATAAACCATTTTTTATCCTTTTTTTCATTCGGGACTATATTTATCAATGATATATCGGTATGATCATGATCCTATGAGGAGCATGAAGAATAGTTGGTTATATTCTTAGACATATTGAGATATCATCATTTATATGCCAATATATTGAAATGTTATTTCTATAATCAATAGGTGACATTTTTTGGTCGTGAGTTCTCTAAATCTAGGATATTAGGGGATATTAAGAAAGTAGAATCTATAATTTCTTAATAGATTCATACTAATATTGTTGAGATTCATATTTTCATTGGTAATGTGGTTTCTTATTCTTTCATTATCTTGGAGTTTTCTCACATATTAATTAAAAATATAGTGTTGACTTGGAATGGAGTGAATTTTTAGTTGGATGATAAATAAAAAGATTCATTTTATGAGATAAAAAATATATTGACATCTACACCTATTCTTATTTGACCAAAGCCAAGGATGCATTATAAGGTCAATAATTAGGCCTCCAATTTGATGTTAAGATTTATGTAGATATGGAGGAATGAGTTTTAGTAAATGGGTCTTGAAACTTATAATAAATGATAACAATTATCCAACTCATGTTATTGAGTTAGTCATGGTTATGCATGCCCTCCAATGTTTATGGAATTAGTTATTCAATGATAATTTTGTGGCATTTACAAATAAAAAAACATGTTGTAAATATTTTATCATAGGGATAAAAATTTATGATAGAGGATATGGGATGAATATATTTAGTCATTTTATTTGGATTTTAATTATACTCCAAGAAAGTGAAATTTCATTATTGATGCTCTAAGTATAAATTATCAAGTGCATGTAGCTTGTACGTCGAAAGATGAATGTAAATTTATATTACTTTTCTCAGAGATTCATCATGATGTAGTTAATTATAAAGGTCATGTCATTATAGAAACCTTGACCATCACTTTATCTTTATTTTTTTATTTAAAGAAGGTATGATTTCATATTATGTGTATTGGGTTTTCCATGAATGGTTTTATATATGGATTTAATACCTAGGTATATTCTTAGTGAGAATCCTCTATTGTATTTTCATGGGTGTAAGTTTTTTATTGACCCCGACACCCTCCATGCCCCTCGTGGCCTCCGGTGACCCCCGCACCCCCCTACGCCCCCCGCGACCCCTTTCGACTTTTGTAATTTTTAGTTCTTCCTTGATTCTTTGATTGCTTCTCATAAATGATGGATACGTCATGAATAGTAATTGTGGATTATTTATTTTTGTGGTTTATATATTTCTCCTACATTTATTCATGTATTCATTACTAAAAGTGAGAATACCCATCCACAATTTGAGTAATTTCTTGGAATTTATATTGAGAAGTTGGTTCCTTTGAAATATCACTTAATATTATTTACACCTCAACTCTTTCCAAGAATATAGATATGATCAATAGATTAAATCCCATCCTATAGACCAATTTCAATTCCAATGGTTTATTTTACAAAAATCCATGTGACTTCTCTCCCTTGTAAATTTGGTCCATAACGACATGTCTTATCATGGATAATGAATTAATTAGGTGATTCATGTTCTGTAAACATATCCCATTGGAAACCATAAAAAATAGTTGGCTAGATAGTGTTATGATAAGTGTGTTACCCGATATTCTTATTTCTCCTCAATGAGGTGTTGACGCTGTCTCTTATGGACCGGACTTGTTCGGTTGGTCTGAAGTGGTAAATGTGATCAATGAACCATCTTTATTATATTATACATACTTTACGATCAATGGTTCATCTTTATTATATTATGTTTCTGTAATATTACACTATCGTATATTTTGTGTAGGCACATTGTGATATACATGGATAAAAGCTGGATCACATTACCGAGGAACACACCTCAATATAAAGGGTTTGAATGAGTTTTTAGATTTTGAAATTTCTAATCGATCTGTTGAAGGGAGAATAAGATGTCCATGTCCTAAATGTAAATTTAGAACATGGTTGAAGAGAGATGAAGTTTATGAACATTTAATACTGAAGCAATTCCCTGATTAATATTTGTGTTCGATTTGGCATGGAGAATCAAACAATACAGAAAGATTGAGGACTAATGTTAATCCACAAAATGAGGTCCCAAGTTTGTAGCCAATGGAAAATGAAATGAAAAACCTTATAAATGATGCATTCAGCCCTACAAGACACCACTATGATCATCAAAACATATCAGAACAACCAGAAGAGGGTGCTACAAATTGCAACGTGACAAGTGATGTTTTTAAGACTGTAACACAAGAAGATCAAGATTGTAACATATCATTGGATCCTCCTATTGATTCTGTGGAGACAAATGTAAGGGAAAACATCAGTGAGGAAAATGCGTTTCATGATTTATTTGACGATGGAAATCAAGAATTGTATAGTGGGTGTTTGAAATTTTCAAAGCTTTCATTTCTGCTGAAGTTGTACCATATCAAATTTCTATGGGGAATTACAAATAAGGAAATGTCGATGTTATTGGAATTGATTCGTGATGCATTTCCTGAAGCAAAAATCCCAGAATCATTTTATGAGATGAAAGAAGTTGTAAACAAGCTTGGTCTGAATTATAAAAAAAATACATGTGTGTCCCAATGATTGTATGCTTTTCTGGGGAGAGGATTCAAGTAGACAGAATTGTAAGAAATGTTCTTCTTCTAGATGGCAGTCAAAAGGTGATGTTGGAAGTATGACTGAACATAATTTCATGGAGAAGAAGAAAAGGAACACAGCTGCAAAAGTTTTTCATTACTTTCCTTTGAATCCTCGATTGCAAAGATTATTCAGGTCATCAAAAACCGCCGAACACATGAAGTGACATTCTGTAGATAATAAAAATGATGGGTTAATGAGACATCCATGAGATTCCCAATCGTGGAAGACATTTGATTCGTTACATCCATATTTCTCAGCTGATCCTAGGAATGTTTGATTGGGATTGGCTGCCGATGGATTCAACCCATTTGGGACTTTGAGTACAAGTTATAGCATTTGGCCAGTTGTTTTGATCCCTTATAATCTGCCTCCGTGGATGTGTATGAAAAAAACATCTTTTATCATTTCGATGATTATTCCTGGAAAAAAAATTCCTGGAAATGATATTGATGTATACCTGCAGCCTTTGATTGAAGAATTGCAGGAGTTATGGAGAAACGGTGTTGAGACATTTGATGTTTCTTCTAAAATAATGTTCAAAATGCATGCTGCTTTAATGTGGACCATTATTGACTTCCCTGGGCTTGGGAATTTATCTGGTTGGAACACTTATACGGGTTTGGCTTGTCCCGTTTGTAACTTTGATTTTGAGCCCAAACGGAAACCTCACAGTAGAAAATGGTGCTTCTTGTGCCATCGAATATTTCTTGATGCATCTCATAGATTTCGGCTGAACAAATCAAAATTTAATGGTTCCATTGATCGTAGACCACCTCCAAAGTTGTTAACCGGTTCTGAAATATTGACACAGCTTGAAAATGTTAAAACGGAATTTGGTAAGGTTCATCATTTGACTGATAGCGGAAAATTAGTTCGAAGTGCATCATCAAGTGAAATCAGAATGCAACAATGGAAGAAAAAAAGTATATTCTTCAAACTTCCGTATTGGGAATTTAATTCTTTGCGCCACAATCTTGATGTGATGCATATTGAGAAGAATGTATGTGATAATTTGATTTTCACATTACTTAAAGAGCATGGAAAGTTGAAGGATCATCTCAATGCTCGCAAAGACTTACAAGTAATGAACATAAAACGTGATCTCTGGCCAGATGAGAATGAAAAGTATGCTCCGGCCATTTTTTCAATGAAAGTAGGGATAAAGATGCATTCCTTCAAATTTTAAAGAATGTGATGGTATCTAATGGGTATTCGAGTAACATCTCGAGGTGTGTTGATTTGAAGAATCGTAAGTTATATGGATTGAAAAGTCAGGATTCACATGTTTTGTTACAACAGTTACTACCATTGGCATTGCGTACATTATTACCTGAAATAGTTACTGCTGTTGTACTACAATTCTGCACATTTTTTAGGAAATTATGTGAGAAAACTCTACATCTTTTATAGCTTGACAACCTACAGGAGAGGTTTTTTTTGACCCTTTGTGCAATGGAGATGGTCTTTCCTCCATCGTTTTTTACTGTCATGATGCATTTAACTGTGCATTTGGTTGACAAATCTAAATTAGGAGGCCCCGTTCATTATCTATGGATGTATCCAATTGAGAGGTATTTTATTTATATGTTTCCAGTTAAGTAAAAAATATTTGGAATTTAAATAAATGCATAATATTATTATTATTTTTCACAGATATCTTGGGCATTTGAAAGTATACGTGAGAAATAAAGCTCAACCAGAAGGCTCTATTGCTGAAGGCTATTTGGCCGAGGAGTGTCTCACCTTTTGTTCCAGATATTTGGATGATATTGAGACAAGATTTAATTGAGTTTTACATGTTGACGACACATCAACTCAATCTCAAATGCATCAGAAATCAAAAATATTTCCTGCTATTGGCCAATCAGTTGGGAGGACCTCATACGCGACACTGACAGAATTGGAGTTATTACAGGAACATAGATATGTGATACTGAATAGTGAAATTGCAGATCCATTTATTGAAGAGTTGAGGATACAAACAAAGAGACGAATGAGAGGCCGAACACGAAATGAAAAATATATAACGAAAGCTGTGAATAAAGAGCTGGTAGAATGGTTTGCACGACGTGTAAGTTTATAAATATTGCAATAAATACGAATATTAGTTTGACCCATACAATTTGAAAGTCTATTAAATTATATTTTTATTCTTCAGATCATGAATACTGATACTCGAGTAGACATGTTAGGAGATTTGAAGTTTCTTGCTAGAGGTCCTATAAAACAAGTTAGAAAGTTCGACGCTTATAATGTGAATAGTTTTAGATTTCGTACAGTCGATCGAGAAATGGGTTTGAAAACACAGAATAGTGGTATATTTACGTTTGCTGAAGTGGAATACTATGGAAAGTTGCATGATATTATTGAATTAAACTACCACGGGCATTTTTCTGTTGTTTTATTCAAATACAAATGGGTCGATATTATCAGAGGTGTTAAAAGAGATTCCTTGCAATTTACTTCTGTAAACTTCTCTCGCTTGATGGATGTTGGTGATCGTGAACTGCATGATCCATATATCTTAGAATTGTAGGCAAAAATGGTATATTATGTGAATGATGTTGTGGATGAAGGGTCGAGTGTAGTTACTCATGTAATACAAAGATATTTGTATGATATGGGTGATGAAGTGGAAGATTTGACCTCTGCAATTGAATTTCATCAACAACAGGAAGCAGAATTACTTTTCCATCATGATATTGAAAATTTTAGTCTAGCAAGGATGAATGAAGTGGATGAAGCAATGGAGCAGGAAACCGACATGATTGAAGGGGAAAATGATTGTATGTACAATTATTTATTCATTCAGCAACCACTTGTTTCATTTCTATAGTCATTCATTATTATTGTTATATATATTTTGTTTGTTAGTACTGGGCATATATTATCATTTTTAATTTTTTTCTGCATATATTTTTTGAAATATATATTCTAAACTTAATTTTATTTGATTAAATGACAGGAATGCCAAGGAAGAAGCGGTACACCATTTCATCTACTTCTGCAACAGATAACGATCCGTCTGTCCCCACGGCATCTGAGGCAGCAGCTGCCTACATCCCTACATCATCTCCCTCTGCACCATCTCTGACACCGTCAGTGGATGTCTCATTAAAGGATGCATCATTGCCTCCCCCTATAGGAGCCTCAACAGTGGGGCAGCGACACGCCCCTTCCAGTTCATCAAAGACATTCTGGAGGGTCACAGTCATAGGTACAAATTTTAATTAAATTAATTTATTGCAATTTGTTTATAGTAATTGTTTGCTAATTGCAGATGAAAAAAATTCAACCGTGGAAAAACACTTAAAAAGTTCTGATGTTTGGAACATGAATGGCGAGAAGATAGTGGTGCCATTTGATTCTTATGGGGTCCCGACGGATGACGTCGCAGGTTTACTTGGTCAGATTATAGGTCAGCTGGCAGCAGAGCCCAGTTCCCTTCCTATTTCATGTGATGATTGGAGGCATATGCCTCCAAACTGGAAAAATGATGTTTTTGATTCTTAGATAAAGGTAATTTTATAACTTTATGGTTTAATTGAATGTCATGTTACTAATATATTCAAAATGAATTTCTGTATACAGATGTTCTTCCACTTTACCGTTGCTGATATGATAGCACAGAAGTGGACATTGAAAAATCTTGGAAAAAAATGGAAAGATTTCAAAAAGATTTTGTGGTGTGATGTCAATGATACTTCGTTGACCGTGCAGTAGATGTATGAGAAGCTACCCAGTGGGGTACCGAAATAACAGTGGAAAGTTTTTGTCGATAGCCATCCTGATGAGAAGCGGACGGTATTGAAATATATATTATTATATTATCCTCATTTTACATTTATACATGTACATGAAGAGGAGATATACATTGAATACATTACTGTTAAATTCAATTTTATTTATTTCAGGATCTCTCAAGACAGAATGCATCAAACCGGGCAAAACAAGTCATCCCGCACACTGCGGGCTCAAAAAGATTTGCTAGAAGCTGAATGTAATTGGTAATATTTTAATTAGTTTAAATATTTATAAGACAATATTATCTATTTAACATATTTAATTTTTGATTTATCTTTGTTTAATGCAGTCACAATGTTTAGGGCATGAAGCATCACGAACAGAACTGTGGCTGGATGTTCATAAAAAAACAGATGGAAGTTTTGTTAATGAACCTGCCAGAGAAGCTGGGGTATGAAGTCAATTATTTATTATAATAACTTATTATCAGTTTTTACTGTGTTAATATATATTGATATTTGATTTATAGGTAAAAATTAAAGAAATATGGGATTTCAATCCTAAGCAATCCTACTCAGTCTCCCAGGATGACCCGGTTGGTAAAGTCCTTGGGAAGGAGCATCCTGGTAGAGTGCGCGGGATGGGTTTTGGACCCGTACCATCTGAGGTCTTTGGCAGGACATCAGAGATTTTGGCTACATCTACTCCTAGTTATAGTCATTTCATACCTGAAGATACTCAGAGGGATATGTCTTCTCTACGAAACACAGATCACCAGTAGGGGGATCAGATATCTACTTTGCAGAAAGAGTTGCTTGAAATAAGTCAGCATATGAGCAGATATTCCCCCGGTGGTAGTGCATCGGCTAGTGGTGAGCAGGTAAATCACAAAAAAATCAAAATCATTTAGTTTGCACACTTTTATTGGTTTTATGTTTAATTATAAATATGCAACAATATTTAATTTTCAATATAATGTTCTTATATGCGGCAGCAGGTAGTGGAGATGAAGGTGGAGAGGGTTACGATGCAACATCAGATGATGAGTAGTAGTGTTGTTGATTTGTTGAACAAGTATGAGAATGGTTGGTTTGCATATGTAACATGTATATGGAACATAGTTGCCACCAAACATTTCCATGTCCAAACATTTTTTTGATTTCTCATGTTTCCTTCTATGCATTTTATTTATTTATGATGTTTCATTTTATGTCTTGATTTCTCGAGTGTGGTATACGTCATTCCATTTAGGCCTGTGTTTGAATTGGTACCACATCCAATGAGAATACCATATATGTAACCCATATTCATACCATTTCAACTATATAGCAGCATTCGGGTAGCCCCATTGTGTAAGATCGATTCATACCATAACTGATTCATAGAAGTACCTAGGCAGTCCAACTGTGTAAGTCCCATTCATATCATTGTTGATCCATAGCATCACCTGGGTATCCTAGCTGTGTAAGCCCAATTCATACCATCACTATCAAGGCCCAATGAGCCACAACACATTACACAGGTATGAAAAAATTCCCACCTGATAGGCTAATCTTAGACTATAAAACCAACATACCAATTATGCTGATAAAGAACTGACGCTCTTACTGACATGGAAAGAGTGTATCTTGGAAGCCTCCCACAATACCTAAATTTAACTGTTATCAGTATAACATGAATCTAAGCATGTATACACTCTATTAAAACACCTAATATGCATCATTACAATAACATCCAAATAATCATAGTTTAACTTAAATTATCCCCCAAATAACCATGTCAATTATTCATGTTAGACTTAACTAAACACAAGAACTACACATGCTTTTACATTCACAATACCAAATACAATGATATTACTAACTGAATACCAAACCACAATCCACCTATATACCATCACTATAGAACAAAGTCTCTAAACTTACTTTCATTTTTTTAATGAACTCATAGACCTAGGATAAGTCCTCTCTTGGATTACATACATAAAAGAAAACCCTCATCAGGTGGAAATGAGAATTGCTATTTCACTTGATTAGAACACTCCAATCACCAATATCCCATGATACATCTCAATATTACTAGTCTCTCTCAACCCTAGTTCACATGTCACATCCTATATAGGATACAACTCATGGAGAAGCATCTATGAACCCATCTCAAATATCACGAGGAAACTCATAGGCCAATATACCCACTCGAGGGTTCTCATGCATATCACAAATCCCATACCCAATCCAACTATGAAATCTAGGTTACTAATCCTAACTTGAAATCAACACACCATACTTCCCCTGAAGGATAAAGATCACATACATGCACATATATATTAATGACATTATCTTATGATAATAACTATTGTGAAAAATCAATATCATTTGGTTTGGTTAAGTATAATTCCACCAATAAGTTATTTCGGAAAACATTAGATAAGTTGTTGAAATTTTAAAAAACTCAAACCTATTTTCTTTAACCAAGTCAATAACAACTATATCATGATGCATCCCATCCAACCTGCAACATGATGACCATCTTGGGATGTATACATGAAACTCTTATCTAATATCCAATGAAATAACTCAAATCCTCAATAGGAATCATGTATAACATACAAGATCATAAACCATACTCTCTCAAGCACCATGCACGGTTAGCGTGTTGTCCAACCTAAAAAACACCCCAATTCACAAGTTACCCATTTTCTATAGTAGGCATTAACAACCAACCCAAAACACACAACAAACCATACCATAACATACATTCTATCACTACTCAAACATCCATCTTTGGAACAAATTCTATACCCATATAAACATAATTTGTTCTATCCCATAACACAAATCCATTATTAAAAAAACCCAACCCATATCACAATCCACCCATGGATGTTATATCGGCCAACTTAGAGCATAACCAATTACATATCATTACACATCACCATGGTTAGCATGATCACATAAATTGTATCAAAATTCATAACCATTTATTATATAGAGTATTAGTATCCATATAATATAAATCAACCCTTCTTAAAACACATAAAAAATTAAAGAAGCTAAAAACACATATACATCTTGGGGGTCACATGGATTGGTTACTCACCAAATTGTGATACATACCTTTCCTTAGGTTGGACTCCATAACATACAACATTTGCTCATATCCTATTTTTCAATGAATACTACCATGTTATTTGTTTGTATGGTGTCTCCTGTTCAATATTCTGGTTTGATTTGTTTTTCAGGGCAGTGGTGTGGTAGGAGCAGAATTATTTTTTTTCCAGGTCAAAATTTCGTGGTGGTTATAACCGCCGCTAATGCCTTATTGGTCAGTATTTAGCGGCGGTTATAACCGTCGCTAAATGTATTATTTTTAAATTTGGCGGCGGTTTTCACCGCCGCGACATAGGCGCATCAAACTCCATAATATAGCGGCGGTTAAAACCGTCGCGAAAAAAAAAGTATCATCTACGCATAAAACCACCGCGAAATGGACAAAAACCGTCACGAAAAGAGGCATCTACGACGCTTTTCTTAAACCACCGCGAAATAGTAAAAACCACCGCTAATAGATTACCGACGCCCAATTTCGCGGCGGTTTTTGTAAACCGCCGCCAAACCCTATAGCGGCGGTTTAAACCGCCGCCAAATGAAAAAGAAACCGCCGCTAGGGGCCGGTTTTGTTGTAGTGTATGATTATATCTAGTGTTTCCAAGGCTACTAAACTAATCGGTCTTTCGAGACTTGATCTTTCTTGTGATCATGCCAATGTTATGTAATAATGCACCGAATCTGGGTAACTGGGGTCGGGGCATTACAGTTGGTATCAGAGGAAGTTTAGTACAAACCTTGGAAGCTAGATTTAGATAAACTATGATTAGAGAACGTAGACCTAAAATGAACATTGATGATTAGTATAGAAGAACTTCCTATAATTTTGGTATTGTAGAGATTTTGTGAGTTTTCCGAGAAATACATCCCTGTCTGGATACGAGCAGGTAGAGGCGAATCTGGCACAGATGTACCTAGGGGTAAAACCTGCAAACACCGCTTTAAGCTAGACTCAAATGGGAACTGGTGCATGACAACAGGCCTTGCTGCACTCTTGGTTACGACACTCCCAGGGGATATTCTTAGGACAATTTACATTTTCTTTACAAACCGATTTGAAGTATTATATATATAAGATGAGAGTAAATGACCTTGGTTAATCCTAATGTGTTTAAAATTGAGAATATGGTGACATGTTAATCTCTAAATGATTTTATGACTACTGTTACTCACCCAATGCTTTCTGGTTTTAGTCAATGGGTGGATTCCAAAGAATTTATAGTGACTTTGAGAATGATATACAAGGTGGGAACAATGGTGTCAATGATCAACAAACTGCAATGTTGATAGACGTAAAAGGTATCGTCTTTATGCCAAATCAATTTTCCAAAAATATGATCAAAAATATATATATTAACCAATTCCCGAACTCAACAAAGAAGAGAAAGGTGATGAATGATAAGAGATCCAGCAGTGGAGACCATGGAGAATGGAATCCTCAATTTCCATCATGCATCAAATGTGGAAGGAGACACCCAGGAAAGTGTCTCAATGGGACAAATAAATGCTTTACGTGCGGGAAGGAATGACATAAAGTGAATAATTGCAGAAGAAAAATGAAGAGTACTATATAAGAAGATAAAAATGGTCCCAAGAATCCATTTACAGTCATTTGCCGTAAATGTAGAGGACCTGACCATTACCCAAGTGAATGCCCTATTCTATAGGATATTTTCTTGGTCAAAGAATAAGCTATATGGAAATAAATAGTTGGAGAAATGTTTAAAAAGTATTAGTGCTCCTTGTTGATGGGTTTACTTTGGAATAATTTTTTCTTGTATTTTTAACACTGTAGTTTTCCATGTGAGAATGATATTTGAGGAAGAATTATCTTTTCTCTTTTGGATATAGTTATAAATAACCATTTGGTTTTATATGATTGTTGGGTTTGAGGAAATTATAAGTTATTATAATTTGGGATGAAAATGAAAGGCATGAGATAAGATTTGTGGTTAAATTATATTATGGTTATTTTGAGTAATTTATCTCATTTTGGTAATGTTATAAAATATAGTTTTTGAAAAAGGACAACATGCAGATCGTGTGACAACCCGTTGTGTCGGACAAAGATGTGGGAATCGAACCCACAACCAAAGTGCGATTGGGATTTATTGGCTACCACTGGACTATGTGAAGTCCCTGGTTAGTGTGACAATTATTTTTAGTTAAATTATTTTATTGATCAATAATAATTTGATTTGGGATCTTATTTTTTATCAAATAACTACCCTTAGTATAGGAAAATGATTTGGTGATTAAGTGATAAATGTTATTTTGGAAGTTGTTCTCTTTGTTGTGAACACTATATGCCCAAGGAATATTGAATAGTATGGTATTTCATTAGAGGAGTGATGGAGGATTTTTATCTATGTATTTATTGTGGATTTATAGTGATTTGGGTTATTTATGGAAATGATTAGGTTAATTAATTTTAAGTATGTGACTTTAAGAGTAATTAATGTCATTTGGAGATATAATTTAACGTGGAAGACTACATTCTTATAAGTTTTGGGTTTCAATATTAGTTTGGATTACATTGAAGGATTTTAAGGACCATTGATTATTGAAAGGTACTTATTTAACTTTGGGGTATTGATGGTTTAATTTTAGAAATTAAGATTAGTTTTTTTTTCTCTAATGGAATATCCATTTGGGGGATCATCAGATATTATACTAACCATTTTGGTTTTTATTAATATCTAAAGAAAAGGTAAATATATAGTTTATCCTACGTGGATCATGTATTTCTATAGAAGTTTATTCTAGCTCTTCCATTGTGACCAAGTCTTCTTGAATACTCATTATTAAAAAAAATGAGTTAGTGGTAAAAAATTATTAAAGAATGAAACTCTACTTAGAAAGTAAGTATATCTCTTTATGTTATTAGTCAATATCATAAATGAATTCCTCTTCCTTATGTAATGTAACTTAAAACAAAAAATGTTGTCCGTTTACTTTTCTTATCGGGAGACTAATGACTGTTTGTCCCAACACAAGTTTTTGGTTTTTTTATTGTTAACTTTCTTCTGATCATGTTTTCTATCCCTCTCCATCAGAACTTACAACTTAGTTTATCATCCATATCCATATTTTCCTACATGAAATCCTAGAACTACAAAAAAAAACTAGGTTTAGCGGCGGTTTTGCGGCGGCGGTTCACAAAATTGCCGCTAAACATTTTCGGTGAAGGTTTTGTGGTGGTTTTTAATAAAACGCCGCGAAACCCACATTTTTTTAAAACACCACGACCCTTTCCCCCACCCTGACCGCGTTCCCCAAACCCTCGTCTTCCACGATCCCCCCGGCCTCGGCGACCGCTGTGCCCCCCGCACCCTCCGGCGACCCCCGCACCCCCCGCACTCCTCGCGCCCTCCGGCGAAACCCGCACCCCCCGGTGCCCCCCTCGACCACTGGCGACCCCCGCGCGCCCCGCGCCCCCTATTCCACCTGGCGAACCTGACACCCCCCATGCCCCTCGTGGCCTCCGGCGACCCCTGCACCCCCCGGCGCCCCCCGCGACCCCTTTCAACTTTGGTAATTTTTAGTTCTTCCTTGATTCTTTGATTGCTTCTCATAAACGATGGATACGTCATGCATAGTAATTGTGGATTATTTATTTTTGTGGTATATATATTTCTCCTACATTTATTCATGTATTCATTACTAAAAGTCATGCATAGTAATTGATACCTCAACCTTGTTCAGTGTGTTATTTGATTATAGTTATTCAAAATATTTTATGTCTTCTTGATTGGTATCCAACATGGGTTTGATTGTTGAATTTTTATTTAAATTTATCTCTCTAAATAATTCATTGGTAAAAAGAGAGGTGCCCATTAGAAGTTCCTAAATTATGTAGATGATATTTTTGGATATGTATATCTTTGGAAATTGTTCATTATAGTGATGAAATATTTCATTGTAATTTTTAGTATAGACTAGTTATCACATTTTAAAGCACATATTTATTGTTATTAGAAAAGAGGGAAATTATCTCCATCTTATGATAAATAATATGTTATTCTAGGTGAATAAGATTATAATTCCAATTGATCAAGATATTATTATTGGAAAATGGGGATTACTATATCTCTAGTGGTATGGATGGATCTCAAGTTAGCTAATGGTGTTTCAAGTGTTGTTTTCCTCCTGCAATTAATAAGTATCAAAATGTTTTTTTGAGGACTTTATAAGGTTACCTCTAGAGATGGAGGTGGAGTTTATGATTGAATTACTACAAGGTATCGATACTATCACAATATCCCATTACTATATATCTCTATGGGATATTAGATAGATAAATATTTAGTTGGGATATCTTTAATCCAATGGATTTATTAATCTGAGTGTGTCTACATATGATTATCCATTTCTTTTTACCAATATTGCAAGAGTGATTTATTGATTTTATATTATCTATTATAAATTAAATCATGTTACTCTTAATAATTGGTATCGTTTTCTATGAATTTGTGATTTATTCAATCAGTTTAGTGGTTCTTCATGGATTTTGTAGATTGTTCATCGATTAGGTTATCAGCGGTTAAAGGTTTGAGCTAAAGGTGTGTCCAAGATAGAATTTCAAACACTATATAGTAATTTTTTGTTTTTGGTAATTCTATTTAGGTTAATGGAGAAACCATATGTATTTATAACTTTGATAAACCATTTTTTATCCTTTTTTTCATTCGGGACTATATTTATCAATGATATATCGGTATGATCATGATCCTATGAGGAGCATGAAGAATAGTTGGTTATGTTCTTAGACACATTGAGATATCATCATTTATATGCCAATATATTGAAATGTTATTTCTATAATCAATAGGTGACATTTTTTGGTCGTGAGTTCTCTAAATCTAGGATATTAGGGGATATTGAGAAAGTAGAATCTATAATTTCTTAATAGATTCATACTAATATTGTTGAGATTCATATTTTCATTGGTCATGTGGTTTCTTATTCTTTCATTATCTTGGAGTTTTCTCACATATTAATTAAAATTATAGTATTGACTTGGAATGGAGGGAATTTTTAGTTGGATGATAAATAAAAAGATTCATTTTATGAGCTAAAAAATATATTGACATCTACACCAATTCTTATTTGACCAAAGCCAAGGATGCATTATAAGGTCAATAATGAGGCCTCCAATTTGATGTTATGATTTATGTTGATATGGGGGAATGAGTTTTAGTAAATGGGTCTTGAAACCTATAATAAATGATAACAATTATCCAACTCATGATATTGAGTTAGTCATGGTTATGCATGCCCTCCAATGTTTATGAAATTAGTTATTCAATGAGAATTTTGTGGCATTTAAAAATAAAAAAACATGTAGTAAATATTTTATCATAGGGATAAAAATTTATGATAGAGGATATGGGATGAATATATTTAGTCATTTTATTTCGATTTTAATTATAATCCAAGAAAGTGAAATTTCATTATTGATGCTCTAAGTATAAATTATCAAGTGCATGTAGCTTGTACGTAGAAAGATGAATGTAAATTTATATTACTTTTCTCAGAGATTCATCATGATGTAGTTAATTATAAAGGTCATGTCATTATAGAAACCATGACCATCACTTTATCTTTATTTTTTTATTTAAAGAAGGTATGATTTCATATTATGTGTATTGGGTTTTCCATGAATGGTTTTATAGTATGGATTTCATACCTAGGTATATGCTTAGTGAGAATTCACTATTGTATTTTCATGGGTGTAAATTTTTTATTGACCCCGACACCCCCCATGCCCCTTGTGGCCTCCGGCGACCCCCGCACCCCCCGGTGCCCCCCACGACCCCTTTAGACTTTGGTAATTTTTAGTTCTTCCTTGATTCTTTGATTGCTTCTCATAAACGATGGATAAGTCATACATCGTAATTGTGGATTATTTATTTTTGTGGTTTATATATTTCTCCTACATTTATTCATGTATTCATTACTAAAAGTGAGAATATCCATCCACAATTTGAGTAATTTCTTTGAATTTATATTGAGCAGTTGGTTCCTTTGGGATATCACTTAATATTATTTACACCTCAACTATTTCCAAGAATATAGATATGTTCAATAGATTAAATCCCTTCCTATAGACAAATTTCAATTCCAACGGTTTATTTTACAAAAATCCATGTGACTTCTCTCCCTTATAAATTTGGTCCATAACGACATGTCTTATCATTGATAATTAATTAATTAGGTGCTTCATGTTCTGTAAACATATCCCATTGGAAACCATAAAAATAGTTGGGTAGATAGTGTTATGATAAGTGTGTAACCCGATATTCTTATTTCTCCTCAACGAGGTGTTGACGTTGTCTCTTATGGACCAGACTTGTTCGGTTGGTCTGAAGTGGTAAATGTGATCAATGAACCATCTTTATTATATTATGCATAATTTATGATAAATGGTTCATCTTTATTATATTAGGTTTAGGTAATCTTACACTATCGTATATTTTGTGTAGGCACATTGTGATATACATGGATAAAAGCTGGATCACATTACCAAGGAACACACCTCAATATGTTAAGGGTTTGAATGAGTTTTTAGATTTTTCAATTTCTAATCGATCTGTTGAAGGGAGAATAAGATGTCCATGTCCTAAATGTAAATTTAGAACATGGTTGAAGAGAGATGAAGTTTATGAACATTTAATACTGAAGTAATTCCCTGATCAATATTTGTGTTTGATTTGGCATGGAGAATCAAACAATACAGAAAGATTGAGGACTGATGTTAATCCACAGAATGAGGTCCCAAGTTTGTCGCCAATGGAAAATGAAATGAAAAACCTCATAAATGATGCATTCGGCACTGCAAGACACCACTATGAGCATCAAAACATATCAGAACAACCAGAAGAGGGTGCTACAAATTGCAACGTGACAAGTGATGTTTTTGAGACTGTAACACAGGCAGATCAATATTGTAACATATCATTGGATCCTCCTCTTGATTCTGTAGAGCCAAATGTAAGGGAAAACATTAGTGAGGAAAATGTGTTTCATGATTTATTTGACGATGGAAATCAAGAGTTGTATAGTGGGTGTTTGAAATATTCAAAGCTTTCATTTCTACTGAAGTTGTACCATATCAAATGTCTATGTGGAATTACAAATAAGGAAATGTCCATGTTATTTTAATTGATTCGTGATGCATTTCTTGAAGCAAAAATCCCAAAATCGTTTTATGAGATGCAAAAAGTTGTAAACAAGCTTGGTGTGAATTATACAAAAATACATGCATGTCCCAATGATTGTATGCTTTACTGGGGAGAGGATTCAAGTAGACAGAATTGTAAGAAATGTTCTTCTTCTAGATGGCAGTCAAAAGGTGATGTTGGAAGTATGACTAAACATAATTTCATGGAGAATAAGAAAAGGAACACACCTGCAAAAGTTTTGTGTTACTTTCCTTTGAAGCCTCGATTGCAATGATTATTCAGGTCATCAAAAACCGCCGAACACATGAAGTGGCATTCTGTAGATAATAACAATGATTGGTTAATGAGACATCCACGAGATTCCCAATCGTGGAAGACATTTGATTCATTACATCCAGATTTCTCAGCAGATCCTAGGAATGTTCGATTGGGATTGGCTGCCGATGGATTCAACCCATTTGGGACTTTGAGTACGAGTTATAGTATTTGGCCAGTTGTTTTGATCCCTTATAATCTGCCTCCGTGGATGTGTATGCAACAAACATCTTTTATCATTTCTATGATTATTCCTGGAAAAAAATGCCTAGAAATGATATTGATGTATACCTGCAGCCTTTGATTGAAGAATCGAAGGAGTTATGGAGCAACGGTGTTGAGACATTTGATGTTTCTTCTAAAACAATGTTCAAAATGCATGCTGCTTTAATGTGGACCATTAGTGACTTCCCTGGGCTTGGTAATTTATCTGGTTGGAACTCTTATACGGGTTTAGCTTCTCCCATTTGTAACTTTGATTTCGAGCCCAAACGGCTACCTCACAGTAGAAAATGGTGCTTCTTGTGCCATCGAAGATTTCTTGATGAATCTCATAGATTTCGGCTGAACAAATCAAAATTTAATGGTTCCATTGATCGTAGACCACCTCCAAAGTTGTTAACCGGTTTTGAAATATTGACACCGCTTGAAAATGTTAAAACATAATTTGGGAAGGTTCATCATTTGACTGATAGTGGAAAACGAGTGCGAAGTGCATCGTCAAGTGAAATCAGAATGCAACAATGGATGAAAAAAATTATATTCTTCAAACTTCCATATTGGGAATTTAATTCTTTGTGCCACAATCTTGATATGACGGATATTGAGAAGAATGTATGTGATAATTTGATTTTCACATTACCTAATGAGCATGGAAAGGCGAAGGATCATCTCAATGCTCGCAAAGACTTACAAGTAATGAACATAAAACATGATCTCTGGCCAGATGAGAATGAAAAGTATGCTCCGGCCATTTTTTCAATGAAAAATAGGGATAAAGATGCGTTCTTTAGAATTTTAAAGAATGTCAAGGTATCTGATGGGTATTCGAGTAACATCTCGAGGTGTGTTGATTTGAAGAATCGTAAGTTATATGGATTGAAAAGTCAGGATTCACATGTTTTGTTACAACAGTTACTACCATTGGCATTGCGTACATTATTACCTGAAAACGTTAATGCTGTTGTACTGCAATTCTGCACATTTTTCAGGCAATTATGTGAGAAAACTCTACATGCTTTATAGCTTGACAACCCACAGGAGAGGTTTGTATTGACCCTTTGTGCAATGGATATGATCTTTCCTCCATCGTTTTTTACTGTCATGGTGCATTTAACTGTGCATTTGGTTGACGAAGCTAAATTAGGAGGCCCCGTTCATTATCGATGAATGTATACAATTGAGAGGTATTTTATTTATATGTTTCCAGTTAAGTAAACAATATTTGGAATTTAAATAAATGCATAATATTATTATTATTTTTCACAGATATCTTGGGCATTTAAAAGAATACGTGACAAATAAAGCTCAACCAGAAGGCTCTATTGCTGAAGGCTATTTGGCCGAGGAGTGTATCACATTTTGTTCCAGATATTTGGATGATATTGAGACATGATTTAATCGGGTTGGACGTGTTGACAACACATCAACTCAATCTCAAATGCATCAGAAATCAAAAATATTTCCTCCTATTGGCCGATCAGTTGGGAGGACCTCATACGCGACACTGACAGAATTGGAGTTATTACAGGCACATAGATATGTGATACTGAATAGTGAAATTGCAGATCCATTTATTGAAGAGTTGAGGATACAAACAAAGAGACGAATGAGAGGCCGAACACGAAATGAAAAAGATATAACGAAAGCTGTGAATAAAGGGCTGGTAGAATGGTTTGCACGACGCGTAAGTCTATAAATATTGCAATAAATATGAATATTAGTTTGACCCATACAATTTGAAAGTCTATTAAATTATATTTTTATTCTTCAGATCATGAATACTAATACTCGAGCAGACTTGTCAGAAGATTTGAAGTTTCTTGCTAGAGGTCCTATAAAACCAGTTAGAAAGTTCGACGCTTATAATGTGAATGGTTTTAGATTTCGTACAGTCGATCGAGAAATGTGTTTGAAAACACAGAATAGTGGTATATTTACATTTGCTGAAGTGGAATACTATGGAAAGTTGCATGATATTATTGAATTAAACTACCACGGGCATTTTTTTGTTGTTTTATTCAAATGCAAATGGGTCGATATTATCAGAGGTGTTAAAAGAGATTCCTTGCAATTTACTTCTGTAAACTTCTCTCGCTTGATGTATGTTGGTGATCGTGAACTGCATGATCCATATATCTTAGAATCGCAGGCATAAATGGTATATTATGTGAATGATGTTGTGGATGAAGGGTGGAGTGTAGTTACTCATGTAATACAAAGATATTTGTATGATATGGGTGATGAAGTGGAAGATTTGACCTCTGCAATTGAATTTCATCAACAACAGGAAGCAGAATTATTTTTCCATCATGATATTGAAAATATTAGTCTAGCAAGGATGAATGAAGTGGATGAAGCAATGGAGCCGGAAACCGACATGATTAAAGGGGAAAATGATTGTATGTACAATTATTTATTCATTCAGCAACCAATTGTTTCATTTCTCTAGTCATTCATTATTATTGTTATATATATTTTGTTTGTTAGTACTGGGCATATATTATCATTTTTAATTTTTTTCTGCATAATTTTTTTGAAATATATATTCTAAACTTAATTTTATTTGATTAAATGACAGGAATGCCAAGGAAGAAGCGGTACACCATTTCATCTACTTCTGCAACAGATGGTGATCCGTCTGTCCCCACGGCATCTGAGGCAGCAGCTGCCTACATCCCTCCATCATCTCCCTCTGCACCATCTCTGACACCGTCAGTGGATGTCTCATTAAAGGATGAGTCATTGCCTCCCCCTATAAGAGCCTCAACAGTGGGGCAGCGACACGCCCCTTCCAGTTCATCACAGACATTCTGGAGGGTCACAGTCATAGGTACAAATTTTAATTAAATTAATTTATTGAATTTTGTTTATAGTAATTGTTTGCTAATTGCAGATGAAAAAAATTCAACCGTGGAAAAACACTTAAAAAGTTCTGATGTTTGGAACATGAATGGCGAGAAGATAGTGGTGCCATTTGATTCTTATGGGGTCCCGACGGATGACGTCGCAGGTTTACTTGGTCAGATTATAGGTCAGCTGGCAGCAGAGCCCAGTTCCCTGCCTATTTCATGTGATGATTGAAGGCATATGCCTCCAAACTGGAAAAATGATGTTTTTGATTCTTAGATAAAGGTAATTTTATAACTTTATGGTTTAATTGAATGTCATGTTACTAATATATTCAAAATGAATTTCTGTATACAGATGTTCTTCCACTTTACCGTTGCTGATATGATAGCACGGAAGTGGACATTGAAAAATCTTGGAAAAAATGGAAAGATTTCAAATAGAGGTTGTGGTGTGATGTCAATGATACTTCGTTGACCGTGCAGTAGATGTATGAGAAGCTACCCAGTGGGGTACCGAAATAACAGTGGAAAGTTTTTGTCGATAGCCATCGTGATGAGAAGCGGACGGTATTGAAATATATATTATTATATTATCCTCATTTTACATTTATACATGTACATGAAGAGGAGATATACATTGAATACATTACTGTTAAATTGAATTTTATTTATTTTAGGATCTCTCAAGACAGAATGCATCAAACCGGGCAAAACAAGTCATCCCGCACACTGCGGGCTCAAAAAGATTTGCTAGAAGCTGAATGTAATTGGTAATATTTTAATTCATTTAAATATTAATAAGAAAATATTATCTATTTAACATATTTAATTTTTGATTTATCTTTGTTTAATGAAGTCACAATGTTTAGGGCATGAAGCATCCCGAACAGAACTATGGCTGGATGTTCATAAAAAAACAGATGGAAGTTTTGTTAATGAACCTGTCAGAGAAGATGGGGTATGAAGTCAATTATTTATTATAATAACTTATTATCAGTTTTTACTATGTTAATATATATTGATATTTGATTTATAGGTAAAAATTAAAGAAATATGGGATGTCAATCCTAAGCAATCCTACTCAGTCTCCCAGGATGACCCGGTTGGTAAAGTCCTTGGGAAGGAGCATCCTGGTAGAGTGCGCGGGATGGGTTTTGGACCCGTACCATCTGAGGTCTTTGGCAGGCCATCAGGGATTTTGGCTACATATACTCCTAGTTATAGTCATTTCATACCTGAAGATACTCATAGGGATATGTCTTCTCTACGAAACACAGTTCACCAGCAGGGGGATCAGATATCTGCTTTGCAGAAAGAGTTGCTTGAAATACGTCAGCATATGAGCAGATATTCCCCCGGTGGTAGTGCATCGGCTAGTGGTGAGTACGTAAATCACAAAGAAATCAAAATCATTTAGTTTGCACACTTTTATTGGTTTTATGTTTAATTATAAATATGCAACAATATTTAATTTTCAATATAATGTTCTTATATGCGGCAGCAGGTAGTGGAGATGAAGGTGGAGAGGGTGACGATGCAGCATCAGATGATGAGTAGTAGTGTTGTTGATTTGTTGAACAAGTATGAGAATGGTTGGTTTGTATATGTAACATGTATATGGAACATAGTTGCCACCAAACATTTCCATGTCCAAACATTTTTTTGATTTCTCATGTTTCCTTCTATGCATTTTATTTATTTATGATGTTTCATTTTATGTCTTGATTTCTCGAGTGTGGTATACGTCATTCCATTTAGGCATGTGTTTGAATTGGTACCACATCCAATGAGAATACCATATATGTAACCCATATTCATACCATTTCAACTATATAGCAGCATTCGGGTAGCCCCATTGTGTAAGCTCGATTCATACCATAACTGATTCATAGAAGTACCTAGGCAGTCCAACTGTGTAAGTCCCATTCATATCATTGTTGATCCATAGCAGCACCTGGGTATCCTAGCTGTGTAAGCCCAATTCATACCATCACTATCAAGGCCCAATGAGCCACAACACATTACACAGGTATGAAGAAATTCCCACCTGACAGGCTAATCTTAGACTATACAACCAACATACCAATTATGCTGATAAAGAACTCACGCTCTTACTGACATGGAAAGAGTGTATCTTTGAAGCCTCCCACAATACCTAAATTTAACCGTTATCAGTATAACATGAATCTAAGCATGTATACACTCTATTAAAACACCTAATATGCATAATTACAATAACATCCAAATAATCATAGTTTAACTTAACTTATCCCCCAAATAACCATGTCAATTATTCATGTTAGACTTAACTAAACACAAGAACTACCCATGCTTTTACATTCACAATACCAAATACAATGATATTGCTAACTGAATACCAAACCACAATCCACCTATATACCATCACTATAGAACAAAGTCTCTAAACTTACTTTCATTTTTTTAATGAACTCATAGACCTAGGATAAGTCCTCTCTTGGATTACATACATAAAAGAAAACCCTCATCAGGTGGAAATGAGAATTGCTATTTCACTTGATTAGAACACTCCAATCACCAATATCCCATGATACATCTCAATATTACTAGTCTCTCTCAACCCTAGTTCACATGTCACATCCTATATAGGATACAACTCATGGAGAAGCATCTATGAACCCATCTCAAATATCACGAGGAAACTCATAGGCCAATATACCCACTCGAGGGTTCTCATGCATATCACAAATCCCATACCCAATCCAACTATGAAATCTAGGTTACTAATCCTAACTTGAAATCGACACACCATGCTTCCCCTGAAGGATAAAGATCACATACATGCACATATATATTAATGACATTATCTTATGATAATAACTATTGTGAAAAATCAATATCATTTGGTTTGGTTAAGTATAATTCCACCAATATGGTATTTATGAAAAACATTAGATAAGTTGTTGAAATCTTAAAAAACTCAAACCTATTTTCTTTAACGAAGTCAATAACAACTATATCATGATGCATCCCATCCAACCTGCAACATGATGACCATCTTAGGATGTATACATGAAACTCTTATCTCATATCCAATGACATAACTCAAATCCTCAATACGAATCATGTATAACCTACAAGATCATAAACCATACTCTCTCAAGCACCATGCACTGTTAGCGTGTTGTCCAACCTAAAACACACACCAATTCACAAGTTACCCATTTTCTATAGTAGGGATTAACAACCAACCCAAAACACACAACAAACCATACCATAACATACATTCTATAACTACTCAAACATCCATCTTTGGAACAAATTATATACCCATATAAACATAATTTGTTCTATCCCATAACACAAATCCATTGTTAAAAAAACCCAACCCATATCACAATCCACCCATGGATGTTATATCGGCAAACTTAGAGCATAACAAATTACATATCATTACACATCACCATGGTTATCATGATCACATAAATTGTATCAAAATTCATAACCATTTATTATATAGAGTATTAGTATCCATATAATATAAATCAACCCTTCTTAAAACACATAAGAAATTAAAGAAGCTAAAAACACATATACATCTTGGGGGTCACATGGATTGGTTACTCACCAAATTGTGATACATACCTTTCCTTAGGTTGGAATCCATAACATACAACATTTGATCATATCCTATTTTTCAATGAATAATACCATGTTATTTGTTTTTATGGTGTCTCCTGTTCAATATTCTGGTTTGATTTGTTTTTCAGGGCAGTGGTGTGGTAGGAGCAGAATTATTTTTTTTCCAGGTCAACATTTCACGGCGGGTTTAACCGCCGCTAATGCCTTACTGGTCCGCATTTAGTGGTGGTTATAACCGCCGCTAATGCCTTATTGGTCAGTATTTAGCGGTGGTTATAACCGCCGATAAATGTATTATGTTTAAATTTAGCGGCAATTTTCACCGCCGCGACATAGGCGCATCAAACGCCAGAATATAGCGGCGGTTAAAACCGCCGCGAAAAAAAAGTATCATCTAGACATAAAACCGCCGCGAAATGGACTAAAACCATTGCGAAAAGAGGCATCTACGATGCTTTCCTTAAACTGCTACGAAATAGTAAAAACTGCCGCTAAAAGATTGCCGACGCCCAATTTCGCGGCGGTTTTTGTAAACTGCCGCCAAACCCTATAGCGGCGGTTTAAACCGCCGCTAAATGAAAAAAAAAACCGCCGCTAGGGGCCGGTTTTGTTGTGGTGTATGATTATATCTAGTGTTTCCAAGGCTACTAAACTAATCGGTCTTTCGAGACTTGATCTTTCTTGTGATCATGCCAATGTTATGTAATAATGCACCGAATCTGGGTAACTGGGGTCAGGGCGTTACAGTTGGTATCATAGGAAGTTTAGTACAAACCTTGGAAGCTATATTTAGATAATCTCTGATTAGAGCACGTAGACTTAAAATGAACTTTGAGGATTAGTATAGAAGAACTTCCTAGAATTTTTGTATTGTAGAGATTTTGTGAATTTTCCGAGAAATACATCCCTGTCTGGATACGAGCAGGTAGAGGCGGCTCTGGCACAGATGTACCTAGGGGTAAAACCTGCAAACACCACTTTGATCTAGACCCAAACGGGAACTGGTGCACAACAACAGGCCTTTCTACACTCTTGGTTACGACACTCCCGAGGGATATGCTTAGGACAATTTACATTTTCTTTACAAATGGATTTGAAGTATTATATATATAAGATGAGAGTAAATGACCTTGGTTAATCCTAATGTGTTTCAAATTCAGAATATGGTGACATGTTAATCTCTAAATGATTTTATGACTACTGTTACTCACCCAATGCTTTCTGGTTTTAGTCAATGGCTGGTTTCTAAAGAATTTATAGTGACTTTGAGAATGATATACAAGGTGGGAACAATGGTGTCAATGATCAACAAAATGGAATGTTGATAGACGTAAAAGTTATCGTCTTTATGCCAAATCAATTTTCCAAAAATATGATCAAAAATATATATATTAACCAATTCCCAAACTCAACAAAGAAGAGAAAGGTGATGAATGATAAGAGCTCCAGCAGTGGAGACCATGGAGAAAGGAATCCTCAATTTCCATCATGCATCAAATATAGAAGGAGACACCCAGGAAAGTGTCTCAATGGGACAAATAAATGTTTTACGTGCGGGAAGGAAGGACATAAAGTGAAGAATTGCCAAAGAAAAATGAAGAGTACTATAGAAGAAGATAGAAAATGGTCCCAAGAATCCATTTACAGTCATTTTCCGTAAATGTAGGGGACCTGGCCATTACCCGAGTGAATGCCCTATTCTATAGGATATTTTCTTTGCCAAAGCAGAAACTATATAGAAATAAATAGTTGGAGAAATTTTTAAAAAGTATTAGTGCTCCTTGTTGATGGGTTTACTTTGGAATAATTTTTTCTTGTATTTTTAACACTGTATTTTTCCATGTGAGAATGATATTCGAGGAAGAATTATCTTTTCTCTTGTGGATATAGTTATAAATAACCATTTGGTTTTATATGATCGTTGGGTTTGAGGCAATTATACGTTATTATAATTTGGGATGAAAATGAAAGGTATTAGATAAGATTTGTGGTTAAATTATGTTATGGTTATTTTGAGTAATTTATCTCATTTTGGTAATGTTATAAAATATAGTTTTGTAAAAAGGACAACATGCAGACCGTGTGACAACCCGTTGCGTCAGACAAAGATGTGGGAATCAAACCCACAACCAAAGTGCAATTGGGATTTATCGGCTACCACTGGACTATGTGAAGTCCCTGGTTAGTGTGACTATTATTTTTAGTTAAATGATTTTATTGATCAATAATAATTTGATTTGGGATCTTATTTCTTATCAAATAAGTACCCTTAGTATAGGAAAATGATTTGGTGATTAAGTGATAAATGTTATTTTGGAAGTTTTTCTCTTTGTTGTGAACACTATATGCCCAAGGAATATTGAATAGTATGGGATTTCATTAGAGGAGTGATGGGGGATTTTTATCTATGTTTTTATTGTGGATTTATAGTGATTTGGGTTATTTATGGAAATGATTAGGTTAATTAATTTTAAGTATGTGACTTTAAGAGTAATTAATGTCATTTGGAGAAATAATTTAACGTGGAAGACTACATTCTTATAAGTTTTGGGTTTAAATATTAGTTTGGATTACATTGAAGGATTTTAAGGACAATTTATTATTGAAAGGTATTTATTTAACTTTGGGGTATTGATGGTTTAATTTTAGAAATTAAGATTAGTTTTTTTTCTCTAATGGAATATCCATTTGGGGGATCATCAGATATTATACTAACCATTTTGGTTTTGATTAATATATAAAGAAAAGGTAAATATATAGTTTATCCTACGTGGATCATGTATTTATATAGAAGTTTATTCTAGCTCTTCCACTATGACTAAGTCTTCTTGAATACTCATTATTCAAAAAAATGAGTTAGTGGTAAAAAATTATTAATGAATGAAACTCTACTTAAAATGTAAGTATATCTCTTTATGTTCTTAGTCAATATCATAAATTAATTCCTCGTCCTTATGTAATGTAACTTAAAACAAAAAATGTTGTCCGTTTACTTTTCCTACTGGGAGACTAATGACTGTTTGTCCCAACACAAGTTTGTGATTTTTTTATTGTTAACTTTATTCTGATCATGTTTTATATCCCTCTCCATCAGAACTTAACACTTAGTTTATCGTCCATATCCATATTTTTCTACATGCAATCCTAGCACTGCAAAAAAAACTGGGTTTAGCAGCGGTTTTGTGGCAGCGGTTCACAAAACCGCCGCTAAACATTTTCGGTGAAGGTTTCGTGGCGGTTTTTAATAAACCACCACGAAACCCAAATTTTTTTTAAAACACCACGACCCTTTCCCCCACCCCGACCGCATTCCCCAAACCCTCGTCTTCCCCGATCCCCCCTGGCCTCGGCGACCTCTGCGCCCCCCGCACCCTCCGGCGACCCCCACACCCCCTGCACTCCTCACGCCCTCCGGCGAAACCCACACCCCCCGGCGCCCCCCTCGACCACCGGCGACCCCCGCGCCCCCCGCACCCCCTGTGCCATCCGGCGACCCGACACGCCCCACGCCCCCCATGGCCTCCGGCGACCCCCGCACCCCCCGACGCCCCCCGCGACCCCTTTCGACTTTGGTAATTTTTAGTTCTTCCTTGATTCTTTGATTGCTTCTCATAAATTATGGATAAGTAATGCATAGTAATTGTGGATTATTTATTTTTGTGGTTTATATATTTCTCCTATATTTATTCAAGTATTCATTACTAAAATTCATGCATAGTAATTGATACCTCAACCTTGTTCAGTGTGTTATTTGATTATAGTTATTCTAATTATTTTATGTCTTCTTGCTTGGTATCCAACATAGGTTTGATTGTTGAATTTTTATTTAAATTTTTCTCTCTAAATAATTCATTGGAAAAAAGAGAGGAGCCCATTAGAAGTTTCTAAATTATGTAGCTGATATTTTTGGATATATATATCTTTGGAAATTGGTCATTATAGTGATGAAATATTTCATTGTAATTTTTAGTATATACTAGTTATCACATTTTAAAGCATATATTTGTTGTTATTAGAAAAGAGAGAAATTCTCTCCATCTTATGATAAATCATATGTTATTCTAGGTGAATAAGATTATAATTCCAATTGATCAAGATATTATTATTGGAAAATGGGGATTACAATATCTCTAGTGGTATGGATGGATCTCAGGTTAGCTAATGGTGTTTCAAGTGTTGTTTTCCTCCTGCAATTAATAAGTATCAGGATTTTTTTTTGAGGACTTTATAAGGTTACCTCTAGAGATGGAGGTGGAGTTTATTATTGAATTAGTACAAGGTATCGAGACTATAACAATATCCCATTACTATATATCTCTATGGGATATTAGATAGATAAATATTTATTTGGGAGATCTTTAATCCAATGGATTTATTAATCTGAGTGTGTCTACATAGGGTTATCCATTTATTTTTACCAATATTTCAAGAGTGAGTTATTGATTTTATATTATCTATTATAAATTAAATCACATTACTCTTAATAATTGGTATCATTTTCTATGAATTTATGGTTTATTCAATCAGTTTAGAGGTTCTTTATGGATTTTGAAGATTGTTCATCGATTAGGTTATCAGCGGTTAAAGGTTTGAGCTAAAGGTGTGTCCAAGATAGAATTTCAAACACTATATAGTAATTTTGTGTTTTTGGTAATTCTATTTAGGGTATTGGAGAAACCATATGTATTTATAACTTTGATAAACCATTTTTTATCCTTTTTTTCATTTAGGACTATATTTATAAATGATATATCGGTATGATCATGATCCTATGAGGAGCATGAAGAATAGTTGGTTATGTTCTTAGACACATTGAGATATCATCATTTATATGCCAATATATTGAAATGTTATTTCTATAATCAATAGGTGACATTTTTTGGTCGTGAGTTCTCTAAATCTAGGATATTAGGGGATATTGATAAAGTAGAACCTATAATTTCCTAGTAGATTCATACTAATATTGTTGAGATTCATATTTTCATTGGTCATGTGGTTTCTTATTCTTGCATTATCTTGGAGTTTTCTCACATATTAATTAAAAATATAGTATTGACTTGTAATGGAGTGAATTTTTAGTTGGATGATAAATAAAACGATTCATTTTATGAGCTAAAAAATATATTGACATCTACACCTATTATTATTTGACCAAAGCCAAGGATGCATTATAAGGTCAATAATGAGGCCTCCAATGTGATGTTAAGATTTATGTTGATATAGAGGAATGAGTTTTAGTAAATGGGTCTTGAAACTTATAATAAATGATAACAATTATCCAACTCATGATATTGAGTTAGTCATGGTTATGCATGCCCTCCAATATTTATGAAATTAGTTATTCAATGAGAATTTTGTGGCATTTACAAATAAAAAAACATGTATTAAATATTTTATCATAGGGATAAAAATTTATGATAGAGGATATGGGATGAATATATTTAGTCATTTTATTTGGATTTTAATTATACTCCAAGAAAGTGAAATTTCATTATTGATGCTGTAAGTATAAATTATCAAGTGCATGTATCTTGTACGTCGAAAGATGAATGTAAATTTATATTACTTTTCTCAGAGATTCATCATGATGTAGTTAATTATAAAGGTCATGTCATTATAGAAACCTTGACCATCACTTTATCTTTATTTTTTTATTTAAAGAAGGTATGATTTCATATTATGTGTATTGGGTTTTCCATGAATGGGTTTATAGTATGGATTTCATACCTAGGTATATTCTTAGTGAGAATTCTCTATTGTATTTTCATGGGTGTAATTTTTTTATTGACCCCGACACCCCCACGCCCCCCGTGGCCTCCGGCGACCCCCGCACCCCTCGGCGCCCCGCGCAACCCCTTTTGAATTTGGTAATTTATAGTTATTCCTTGATTCTTTGATTGCTTCTCATAAACGACGGATAAGTCATGAATAGTAATTTTGGATTATTTATTTTTGTGGTTTATATATTTCTCCTACATTTATTCATGTATTCATTACTAAAAGTGAGAATATCCATCCACAATTTGAGTAATTTCTTGGAATTTATATTGAGCATTTGGTTCCTTTGGGAAATCACTTAATATTATTTACACCTCAACTCTTTCCAAGAATATAGATATGTTCAATAGATTAAATCCCATCCTATAGACCAATTTCAATTCCAATGATTTATTTTACAAAAATCCATGTGACTTCTCTCCCTTGTAAATTTGGTCCATAACGACATGTCTTATCATGGATAATTAATTAATTAGGTGCTTCATGTTCTGTAAACATATCCCATTGGAAACCATAAAAAATAGTTGGGTAGATAGTGTTATGATATGTGTGTAACCCGGTATTCTTATTTCTCCTCAATGAGGTGTTAACGCTGTCTCTTATGGACCAGACTTGTTCGATTGGTCTGAAGTGGTAAATGTGATCAATGAACCATCTTTATTATATTATGCATACTTTATGATCAACAGTTCATCTTTATTATATTATGTTTTTGTAATCTTACACTATCGTATATTTTGTGTAGGCACATTGTGATATACATGGATAAAAACTGGATCACATTACCGAGGAACACACCTCAATATGTTAATGGTTTGAATGAGTTTTTAGATTTTTCAATTTATAATCGATCCGTTGAAGGGAGAATAAGATGTCCATATCCTAAATGTAAATTTAGAACATGGTTGAAGAGAGATGATTTTTATGAACATTTAATACTAAAGCAATTCCCTGATCAATATTTGTGTTCGATTTGGCATGAAGAATCAAACAATACGGAAAGATTGAGGACTGAGGTTAATCCACAGAATGAGGTCCCAAGTTTGTCGCCAATGGAAAATGAAATGCAAAACCTCATAAATGATGCATTCGACACCTCAAGACACCACTATGAGCATCAAAACATACCAGAACAACCAGAAGAGGGTGATACAAATTGCAATGTGACAAGTGATGTTTTTGAGACTGTTACACAAGAAGATCAAGATTGTAACATATCATTGGATCCTCCTCTTGATTCTGTGGATCCAAATGTAAGGGAAAACATCAGTGAGGAAAATGTGTTTCATGATTTATTTGACGATGGAAACCAAGAGTTGTATAATGGGTGTTTGAAATATTAAAATCTTTCATTTCTGCTGAAGTTGTACCATATCAAATGTCTATGTGGAATTACAAATAAGGCAATGTCCATGTTATTGGAATTGATTCGTGATGCATTTCCTGAAGCAATAATCCCAGAATCGTTTTATGAGATGAAAAAAGTTGTAAAAAAGCTTGGTCTGAATTATACAAAAATACATGCATGTCCCAATGATTGTATACTTTACTGGGGAGAGGATTCAAGTAGACAGAATTGTAAGAAATGTTCTTCTTCTAGATGCCAGTCAAAAGGTCATGTTGGAAGTATTACTAAACATAATTTCATGGAGAAGAAGAAAAGGAACACATCTGGAAAAGTTTTGTGTTACTTTCCTTTGAAGCCTCGATTGCAAATATTATTCAGGTCATCAAAAACCGCCGAACACATAAAGTGGCATTCTGTAGATAATAACAATGATGGGTTAATGAGAAATACATGAGATTCCCAATCATGGAAGACATTTGATTCATTACATCCAGATTTCTCAGCTGATCCTAGGAATGTTCGATTGGGATTAGATGCCGATGGATTCAACCCATTTGGGACTTTGAGTACGACTTATAACATTTGGCCAGTTGTTTTGATCCCTTATTATATGCCTCCGTGGATGTGTATGAAACAAACATCTTTTATCATTTCGATGATTATTCGTGGAAAACAAATGTCTGGAAATGATATTGATGTATACCTGCAGCCTTTGATTGAAGAATTGCAAGAGATATAGAGCAACGGTGTTGAGACATTTGAGGTTTCTTCTAAAACAATGTTCAAAATGCATGCTGCTTTAATGTGGACCATTACTGACTTTCCTGGGCTTGGGAATTTATCTGGTTGGAACAATTATACGGGTTTGGCTTGTCCCGTTTGTAACTTTGATTTCGAGCCCAAACGGCTACCTCACAGTAGAAAATGGTGCTTCTTGTGCCATCGAAGATTTCTTGATGCATCTCATAGATTTCGGCTGAACAAATCAAAATTTAATGGTTCCATTGATCATAGACCACCTCCAATGTTGTTAACCGGTTCTGAAATATTGACACAGCTTGAAAATGTTAAAACAGAATTTGGGAAGGTTCATCATTTGACTGATAGCGGAAAATGAGTGTGAAGTGCATCGTCAAGTGAAATCCGAACGAAACAATGGAAGAAAAAAAGTATATTCTTCAAACTTCCATATTGGGAATTTAATTCTTTTCACCTCAATCTTGATGTGATGCATTTTGAGAAGAATGAATGTGATTATTTGATTTTCACATTACTTAATGAGCATGGAAAGTCGAAGGATCATCTCAATTCTCGCAAAGACTTACAAGTAATGAACATAAAACGTGATCTCTAGACAGATTAGAATGAAAAGTATGCTCCGACCATTTTTTCAATGAAAAATAGGGATAAATATGCGTTCCTTCTAATTTTAATTAATTTGAAGGTATCTGATGGGTATTCGAGTAACATGTTGAGGTGTGTTGATTTGAAGAATCGTAATTTATATGGATTGAAAAGTCATGATTCACATGTTTTGTTACAACAGTCACTACCATTGACATTGCGTATATTATTACCTGAAAAAGTTACTGCTGTTGTACTGCAATTCTGCACATTTTTCAAGAAATTATGTGAGAAAACTCTACATCCTTTACAGCTTGACAACCTACAGGAGAGGTTTGTATTGACCCTTTGTGCAATGGAGATGATCTTTCCTCCATCGTTTTTTACAGTCATGATGCATTTAACTGTGCATTTGGTTGACGAAGCTAAATTAAGAGGCCCCGTTCATTATCGATGGATGTATCCAATTGAGAGGTATTTTATTTATATGTTTCTAGTTAAGTAAACAATATTTTTAATTTAAATAAATGCATAATATTATTATTATTTTTCTCAGATATCTTGGGAATTTGAAAGCATACGTGAGAAATAAAGCTCAACCAGAAGGCTCTATTGCTGAAGGCTATTTGGCCGAGGAGTGTCTCACCTTTTGTTCTAGATATTTGGATGATATTGAGACAAGATTTAATCGAGTTGGACGTGTTGAAGATACATCAACTCAATCTAAAATGCATCAGAAATCAAAAATATTTCCTGTTATTGGCCGATCAGTTGGGAGGACCTCATACGCGACACTGACAGAATTGGAGTTATTACAGGCACATAGATATGTGATACTGAATAGTGAAATTTCAGATCCATTTATTGAAGAGTTGAGGATACAAACAAAGTGACGAATGAGAGGCCGAACACGAAATGAAAAAGATATAACAAAATATGTGAATAAAGAGCTGGTAAAATGGTTTGCATGACGTGTAAGTTTATAAATATTGCAATAAATACGAATATTAGTTTGACACATACAATTTGAAAATCTATTAAATTATATTTTTATTCTTCAGATCATGAATACTAAAACTCGAGCAAACTTGTCAGAAGATTTGAAGTTTCTTGCTAGAGGTCCTATAAAACAAGTTATAATGTTCGACGCTTATAATGTGAATGGTTTTATATTTCGTACAGTCGATCAAGAAATGGGTTTGAAAACACAGAATAGTGGTATATTTACATTTGCTGAAGAGGAATACTATGGAAAGTTGCATGATATTATTGAATTAAACTACCACGAGCATTTTTTTTGTTATTTTATTCAAATGCAAATGGGTCGATATTATCAGAGGTGTTAAAAGAGATTCCTTGCAATTTACTTCTGTAAACTTCTATCGCTTGATGGATGATGTTGATCGTGAACTGCATGATCCATATATCTTAGCATCGTAGGAAAAAAATGGTATATTATGTGAATGCTGTTGTGGATGAAGGGTGGAGTGTAGTTACTCACGTAATACAAAGAGATTTGTATGATATGGGTGATGAAGTGGAAGATTTGACCTCTGCAATTGAATTTCATCAACAACAGGAAGAGGAATTATTTGTCCATCATGATATTGAAAATATTAGTCTAGTAAGGATGAATGAAGTGGATGAAGCAATGGAGCAGGAAACCGACATGATTGAAGGGGAAAATGATTGTATGTACAATTATTTATTCATTCAGCAACCACTTGTTTCATTTCTATAGTCATTCATTATCATTGTTATATATATATTTTTTGTTAGTACTGGGCATCTATTATCATTTTTAATTTTTTTCTGCATAATTTTTTTGAAATATATATTCTAAACTTAATTTTATTTGATTAAATGACAGTAATGCCAAGGAAGAAGTGGTACACCATTTCATCTACTTCTGTGACAGATGACGATCCGTCTGTCCCCACGGCATCTGAGGCAGCAGCTGCCTACATCCCTACATCATCTCCCCCTGAACCATCTCTGACTCCGTCAGTGGATGTCTTATTAGAGGATGAGTCATTTCCTCCCCCTACAGGAGCCTCAGCAGTGGGGAAGCGACACACCCCTTCCAGTTCATCATGGACATTCTGGAGGGTCACAGTCATAGGTACAAATTTTAATTAAATTAATTTATTGCATTTTGTTTATAGTAATTGTTTGCTAATTGCAGATGAAAAAAATGCAATTGTGGAAAAAAACTTAAAATGTTCTGATGTTTGTAACATGAATGGCGAGAATATAGTAGTGCCATTTGATTCTTATGGGGTCCCGACGGATGACGCCGCAGGTTTACTTGGTCAGATTATAGGTCAGCTGGCAGTGGAGCCCATTTCCCTGCTTATTTCATATGATGATTGGAGGAATATGCCTCCAAACTGGAAAATTGAAGTTTTTGATTCTCAGATAAAGGTAATTTTATTACTTTATGGTTTAATTGAATGTCATGTTACTAATATATTCAAAATGAATTTCTGTATATAGATGTTCTTCCACTTTACCGTTGCTGATATGATAGCACAGAAGTGGACATTGGAAAATCTTGGAAAAAAATGGAAAGATTTCAAATGGAGGTTGTGGTGTGATGTCAATGATACTTCGTTGACCATGCAGCAGATGTATGAGAAGCTTCCCAGTGGGGTACTGAAAGAACAGTGGAAAGTTTTTGTCGATAGCCATCATGATGAGAAGCGGATGGTATTGAAATATATATTATTATATTATCCTTATTTTACATTTATAAATGTACATAAAGAGGATATAGACATTGAATACATTAATGTTAAATTGAATTTTATTTATTTTAGGATCTCTCAAGATAGAATGCATCAAACCGGGCAAAACAAGTCATCCCGCACACTGCGGGCTCAAAAAGCTTTGCTAGAAGCCGAATGTCATTGGTAATATTTTAATTAGTTTAAATATTTATAAGACAATATTATCTATTTAACATATTTAATTGTTGATTTATCTTTGTTTAATGCAGTCACAATGTTTAGGGAATGAGGCATCCCGAACAGAACTGTGGCTGGATGTTCATAAAAAAACAGATGGAAGTTTTGTTAATGAACCTACCAGAGAAGTTGGGGTATGAAGTCAATTATTTATTATAATAACTTATTATCAGTTGTTACTATGTTAATATATATTGATATTTGATTTATAGGTAAAAATTAAAGAAATATGGGAAGTCAATCCTGAGCAATCCTACTCAGTCTCCCAGGATGACCCAGTTGGTAAAGTCCTTGGGAAGGAACATCCTGGTAGAGTGTGCGGGATGGGTTTTGGACCCGTACCATCTGAGGCCTTTTGCAGGCCATCAGGGATTTCAGCTACATCTACTCCTGGTTATAGTCATTTCATACCTGAAGATACTCAGAGGGAGATGTATTCTCTACGAAACATAGTTCACCAGCAGGGGGATCAGATATCTGCTTTGCAGAAAGAGTTGCCTGAAATACGTCATCATATGAGCAGACATGCCCCTGGTGGTAGTGCATTGGCTAGTGGTGAGCAGGTAAATCACATAAAAATCAAAATCATTTAGTTTGCACACTTTTATTGGTTTTATGTTTAATTATAAATATGCAACAATATTTAATTTTCAATATAATGTTCTTATAGGTGGCATCAGGTAGTGGAGATGAAGGTGGAGAGGGTGACGATGCAGCATTAGATGATGAGTAGTAGTGTTGTTGATGTGATGAACAAGTATGAGAACGGTTGGTTTGTATATGTAACATGTATATGGCACATAGTTTCCACAAAAAATTTCCATTTCCTAACATTTTTTTGATTTCTCATGTTTCCTTCTATGCATTTTATTTATTTATGATGTTTCATTTTATGTCTTGATATCTCGAGTGTGGTATACATCATTCCATTTAGGCCTGTGTTTGAATTTGTACCACATCCAATGATAATACCATATATGTAACCCATATTCATACCATTTATACTATATAGAAACATTCGGGTAGCCCCATTGTGTAAGCTCGATTCATACAATAACTGATTCATAGAAGTACCTAGGCAGTCCAACTGTGTAAGTCTCATTCATATCATTGTTTCTCCATAGCAGCACCTGGGTATCCTAGCTGTGTAAGCCCAATTCATACCATCACTATCAAGGCCCAATGAGCCACAACACATTACACAGGCATGAAGAAATTCCCACCTGACAGGCTAATCTTAGACTATACAACCAACATACAAATTATGCTGATAAAGAACTCACTTTCTTACTGACATGGAAAGAGTGTATCATGGAAGCCTCCCACAATAACTAAATTTAACCGTTATCAGTATAACATGAATATATGCATGTATACACTCTATTAAAACACCTAATATGCATCATTACAATAACATCCAAATAATCATAGTTTAACTTAACTTATCCCCCAAATAACCATGTCAATTATTCATGTTAGACTTAACAAAACACAAGCACTACCCATGCTTTTACATTCACAATACCAAATACAATGATATTACTAACTGAATACCAAACCACAATCCACCTATATACCATCACTATAGAACAAAGTGTCTAAACTTACATTCATTTTTCTAATGAACTCATAGACCTAGGATAAGTCCTCTCTTGGATTACATACATACAAGGAAACCCTAATCAGGTGGAAATGAGAATCTCTATTTCACTTGATTAGAACACTCCAATCACCAATATCCCATGATACATCTCAATATTACTAGTCTCTCTCAACCCTAGTTCACATGTCACATCCTACATAGGATACAACTCATGTAGAAGCATCTATGAACCCATCTCAAATATCACTAGGAAAATCATAGGCCAATATACCCACTCGAGGGTTCTCATGCATATCACAAATCCCATACCCAATCCAACTATGAAATCTAGGTTACTAATCCTAACTAGAAATCGACACACCATACTTCCCCTGAAGGATAAAGATCACATACATGCACATATATATTAATAACATTATCTTATGATAATAACTATTGTGAAAAATCAATATCATTTGGTTTGGTTAATTATAATTCCACCAATAAGGTATTTAGGAAAACATTAGATAAGTTGTTGAAATTTTAAAAAACTCAAACCTATTTTCTTTAATGAAGTAAATAACAACTATATCATGATGCATCCCATTAAACCTGCAACATGATGACCATCTTGGGATGTATACATGAAACTCTTATCTCATATCCAATGACATAACTCAAATCCTCAATAGGAATCATGTATAACCTACAAGATCATAAACCATACTCTCTCAAGCACCATGCACGGTTAGCGTGTTGTCCAACCTAAAACACACGCCAATTCACAAGTTATCCATTTTCTATAGTAGGCATTAACAACCAACCCAAAACACACAACAAACCATACCATAACATACATTCTATAACTACTCAAACATCCATCTTTGGAACAAATTATATACCCATATAAACATAATTTGTTCTATCCCATAACACAAATCCATTGTTAAAAAAACCCAACCCATATCACAATCCACCCATGGATGTTATATCGGCAAACTTAGAGCATAACCAATTAAATATCATTACACATCACCATGGTTAGCATGATCACATAAATTGTATCAAAATTCATAACCATTTATTATATAGAGTATTAGAATCCATATAATATAAATCAACCCTTCTTAAAACACATAAGAAATTAAAGAAGCTAAAAACACATATACATCTTGGGGGTCACATGGATTGGTTACTCACCAAATTGTGATACATACCTTTCCTTAGGTTGGACTCCATAACATACAACATTTGCTCATATCCTATTTTTCCATGAATACTACCATGTTATTTGTTTGTATGGTGTCTCCTGTTCAATATTCTGGTTTGATTTGTTTTTCAGGGCAGTGGTGTGTGTAACACCCCGAGATTTTATGAAAAATATTATTTTAATTTCATTAATGTCTTATATTTTATTCTACACCAAGATTACCTTGCGCTATACGCAACACCGTATTAGCTTGTAGTATACGCAACACTATTCTTGGACCGTGTTACACACAATTTTGATAATAGTTATTCTACGCAACATTGAGAATATATATATATATATATATATTAAATGTATAAATGAAATATGGTTGGATTCTTTTATATGAAATAACTAATGATTCTTTCAGAACACGCAGCCCTGACTTGGCTTGCATTACACGCAATCGCGACCTTCCTCGATAGCGTGTGTTGTACACAATACTGGGTTTTAATAAACAATGTTATATTATTATAATATTGTCATGAACTGGCCGTTATGAATAGTATTAACTAAATTTTGAATTTTATAACATTATTATTCATCTTACACATTTCTAGAACATGGTATAAGAACAAAATAAATTTTTCGGGTAAAATAAGTATTTTTCAAAAAATGCAGTTTTGCCGCCTTTTGATGGCCCAGCCACTTTAAATCTAGTTTTTGACATGTTTATAAGTTCAATTTGACAAAATAAAATTCTTATTTGAAATAAAGAAATAAAAATTTACTTTGCATAAATTTTTCATATTATTCTGGTAACTTTCACATTTTAATGAATAGTAAAAACACGCTATATTTTAATTAAAAACAACTTTTTTCATCGTAATATCTTATGTGGTTAAATTATAATATTTAATGGTTTTAAAGTATAAATAGAATATATTTTTACCATTTAATATAATTTATGTCATTATCAATGATTTTACCTTGAATTCATAGGTTAAATCAATTCAATCTTTTGCAATGATTTAAACAAAAACCCGTTTTTATTCGACAACGAGATTAATTTTAATTTAATTTCTGAAACTTCTGTGTATGGAATTTTAAAAAATGGATTCCATATTTGGAATCAGTGGGTCCAAATTATGTTAATAGGCTACTTTTTATTTTTGGAAATTATGAATAGTAACTACGGTAAATTTTATTTACCATAGTGAAAGGTAAATCAGGTAATTAAGGGTAAATATAATATTTTAAAATTACCCTAACAAATGTCAAAATCCTATTGGATGACTAAAAGTCTACCCATATCACCTAAGGGTCGGATTATATTCATTTAATTAAATTGTTTCAAGGAAAATAATTTAATTATTATTAAAACCAAAGAATGTGACAACATGTCACTTTCTTAAATCTTATAAGTATAATAATTTTAATCTAGTGATAAACATAATGAAACTTCGAACATGAATACTCTCCAGAAATATAATACAATTATCTACATCATAGGAATTTATTTAGAATTTTTAGGGATTAAATAATTATCATTTATTATGACACAAAGATGATGCAGTAATTGTCTTATTAATGAAATATTGACAGAATTGATGTTATAAATACCCAAATAAATGTAATTTGAGCCTTTTTATGACTTACACTAATTTTCTAGGTTACTATGATATATTAGTGTTGATTTAGTCAACTTTTTTCGAACATATAATTCTGTTATGACTTTCACAAAAATCATATATCAAATAGTGTCAAAATTGACACAAAATAGTTTTTAAATCAAATATTATATTATTAATTGTTATTTTATTCCTAAAAATCTAAGGTTTGACCAAATGACTTTGATAAGAATATATGTATTAATAATATACAATTTGGGGTTCGTTTGGCATGTTATAGTAAGTGTATTAACCATATAGTGAAAGAAAACAAAAAGAAACGGTAAAAGTTAAATTATTTAACTTAGAGTTAAATCTAATTGATAAGGTTAAAATAATACCCTAAACTTGTCTAAATCCTATTGGTTGATAGGATGTCGACCCATACCCACTTTACCTTCGAAATAAGACCCTTTGGAACCATTATAAACCGATTTTGACTTTAATATAAAATAATATTTTGAGATATTCCTAAGGTGCCCCTCTCCTCCCTTATAAAAGGGCACCTCCTCCCTCTCTTCATCACACAACTTTGAGCCTTCAAGCTCGGCCAAACCCTACCAAAATCTCTTATCAACTTCCCTAGTATCATCCTAGAGGTCCTGGTCTTCTTAAAAGACCATCCTTAGTTCTTTAAGTGGAGGTTAAGAAAAGGCGCGTCAAAAAGAGGTAGTATCCATTACCGATCTTTTTCAATTTCATTCTTATTCAAATTATTCTTCTTTATTTGTTTCATGATAAAGTAATAACATCAGTATTACTTACATACTGATATGTTATTATAAATATGAAACAACCCTAATTCACCTTCTATCCATCCTACGGAAAAATGAAATCACCGCGCGTGCGTACGTACGGAATACCGTCTCCACGCCGTGGTGTAATCTATTTTCCACCACCACCTTACAAGGATGAGTATAATTGTGTAATTAGTAACTATATATGATTATTATAAAGTTATTTTGATACTGAAATAGTATACATACACTTTAACACAATTCCATGACCATGGGAACGATATCATCGCTCGTGCGTACGTACGGACTACCGTCTCCACGACGCGATGAGATTCATTCTCAATGATTAACCATTCATGAATGATTATAAAGTATATATAATTTGTACTAATGAAATATATGACATAATAATTATACTGTATTTATTTATATATTTATATGTATGTCATCTACTTAATTCCATTCAATTCAATAAGGAAACGAAAACAGCGTTCATGCGTACGTACGGACTACCATCTCCATGAACGGTGTATTTATTTCAATTTAATGATTTATTATATATATGTATATCCTGAATATATATATATATATAAATCATGTTTTATGTTCTGGAATTAAGTAATCATGATCTAAGTAATCATATGAATAATTACAAGTCAAAACACGGACGACAAATGAAACAATTTTACCCAAAACACTCTTTAACATGGAATTTACAAAAGAACGGGTAATATAAAGTCATAAGTGAACCATATATGATATCATAACAATGAATATGATTCTGTAATAAGTAAATGACACTATTTAAATCATTATACAGGAGGTTCGGACACTTACGAAGCAAATCGGACCTAAGGTAAGGGAAATATCACAATCTCATTTTTATCCGAGATTGTTTAGTCGTAAGTATTTACTGGGGTGTATTTTATCATCCACATCCATGTTCCCTCAATATGTAATATTGTTTACATCCACTTAAAATAGTTTAAATCCAATTTTACCCTTCGGTGAGTTTTTAGTAAAGAATATGAAAGGAATCTTTTGTCGTTTTTTTCGTACGAGGTGCTTTTTGAATTTTTCGACAAAAGTACGAAGAATGTTTTTTTGAACTTATACGGCATGAATGGATTTTTAAAAAATTATTTCCAAGAAGCTTCCTTTACAAGTTTTCAAGTTTATTTTTAATCATCTTCTTTTAGTTTAAAGTTTTATGACATGTTAAGGAAGGAAAAAATGTTTTTAAAGAAGAAAGGATATTTTCCTCAAGAATGGAGTTCAAGTGTTTTATCAAAATTATTTTCCATCTAAGATAATAAAGGGTTCTGTTTTTATCCCTATTGTTACATTGATTTGATTATGTTTTGATGGAATTATTTTTATAAATTCCTTTATCATATATGAATTGTTTTATGATTTCATGATGTTTAAGATTCCCATTTTTATTACATGGGTTATGCAATGATGTATGGTTTATGATTTTGTGGAACACATAAGAATGGTATCATTATGCGATGGGTGGGACCTATATATCCCTCCAATGCATTGGGTAAAGATTTTATATCTCATGAGATAGACAGGGCTGGAACGGTAGGTTATACCGGTTCAGTGAAACAGGACTGAAACGAGGGTTACTCGATTCAGAAAGGGACTTTGTCCACTAAGATAGTCTTGGCAATGAGTCTTGACTAACAAGAAATGATTATCTATGATTATGTGTGTATGCCACAAAGTTTCATGTTTTAAGTTATGATTATTGGGATTTCATTTCACTACTATGATTTATCCCATGTTATGAAATTATGCTCTCTTTTGCAGGTTAAGATTTCCAAAAGTTATGTTCTTATGAATATGATGTGATTGATTTTTCTTTTGTTTACCCTTACTGAGAATTTGAGCTCACCCTTTTATGTTTTCCTTTCCCCAGGATATAAAGAAAGGTTTTAGGTAAAAAAAGGAAGATCTTTATGGGAGATGTTGAAAATCTTTCACCACGATTAGAAGATTTTATTCCGAGTTTCCAAAGATACTAAACTATTATGATCCTTGTGTGTGTGTTTTTGTTATGTAATAAGTATTCCGCAAATGTAATGTAATGTCAATGTACGTCAAGATACGAGTCTCTACAGTTGGTATCAGAGGAAAGGTTTAGTCAACCTTTGGAATCTAGGATGCGAAAACATTAGTGAGATCCCTAGAGACATTTCTAAGGTATGTCTAAGGATGTCCCTAAGGATAAGTATACGTATAGGATATAGTCCTAGAACTATGGTAACGATATTAGATTAAACCAAAGATGTTAGATATTGAAGTTACTCCCCCTTTATTATGATTTTTGCCTCTCACACTATTCTTTTTGGGTTTTAGAAAATGGCTGGAAACAAGATGATTCACGATAATGGAGGATATGATGGACAATGGAATGATATTCTTTATGAGAAACCAAATGAAATGGGATTTGGAGGTCCAAACATCATTATTACGCCGAATCAGAAATCTCATAAGATGATCAATAAAGTTAAATTTGGTAAGATTCCTGACTCGGCTAATAAGAGAAAGATGGAGTTTCATGATGATCATAGAGGAAAGAAAGTTAAATTTCCCCTATGTAAATCATGTGGGAAGAGGCATCAAAGGAACTGGAAGATGCTTTGGGTGTGGAAAAGAAGGACACAAAGCCAGTAAGTGCAAAGGAAAAGGTTCAGTTAACACCAGGGATGAGGATAATGGTATTGCTACGACATCAACAATGGTTAAATGTTTTAAATGTGGAATGTACGGGCATTATGCAAACCAATGCCCTAAGGGAAAGTCTCATGAAGAAAATCAGTATGGTCGTATGGGTAGTATTTATGTGGATGATGATGATGAGACTACAAATGATATGTGAGATGAAAGAATTGTTGAAGCTCATTCAATGGTTTAAGAATGTAGTGGAATGATTACATGTTTATCTTGTGTAATGTTGTATAAGTAATCTCATGGTACTATGGAATAAAGAGACATCTAAGGATTGTTACACTGTTGTCTTTCCTTGAGTTTTGAAAGTGTATGATTAATGGTACCAGTATCCATGAATGGTTATTCAGATATTTTTGGAATGTAGATGATATGTGCATAATGAAGGGATAAGACGATAATGAGATGTTTGATTGTATTCATGAGCTCATGATTGATATAAGGACTAAGTGATATAATGGTTTGAGTATAAGTAATTTTGATGATTTTGGTCTATGGAAAGTGTTAACTTTTAACTGAATTCATGTTTTCACTAAGGTTCAATGGGTATTCAAGAGAATACATGATTAAGGCCTTTGAATGTTTGGAATGTGACCAACAAAACATATCTTATGACATATGGGGATCAACGATGGTATTAAATCTCTGGTAATCATTTTCACTGTATTATGAGAGTGGACTGCAGTATTATGAATAAGCCTAAAGATTGGAATGGATTATGTTGGACATAAGTTAGTATTGTTTAAGGATAGAACTTTTGATATTATTTATGTGATGTTATAGTAATGTAGTTTTAGAAAAAGGACAACCTACAGGACGGGCGACAACCCATCGCTTCGGACAAGGTCGTGGGAATCGAACCCACAACCGAAGTGCAACTGGCCTTTATCACCTACCATTGACCTACAGGAAGTCCCTATTTAGTAGAAACTAGTTTTATTATATTAAGCAGTATGATATGTGAAGTATAAGTTCATTTTAGGAACCATATATGATTAATCTCACTATAGATGGACTTATGTATTTTTTGATAACTTTTCTAACCTTTTGTTTGAGACAGATGGAATGACCCATCATTCTATCACATGATCTGCTAACACATCACGAATGACAAATTCAACTTCATTTCTTTAAGAGATGAAGTGGAAATTGTCCAAAGAACGACAAACGGTGAGACTATACCAAAATCACGAAAGTATTTCTTCAAATTCCAATTTCATCAACTTTAGGGAAATGATCTTGAAAACCAAAAATGTTGTCTTAGTGCTCTTATATCTGATGAATCAGATGGTACCTTAGATCATCACAAATTTATGTCTTTGTGATTGCTAGCTTTTCCATAGCCATGTTCTCTACCACTCTCCATTAGAACATGATGGTTAGATTTCTCTTCCATATCCATATTTTCACCTATGTGGAAACCCAGTGATTAGTTTATTTGGGTAACCGTTACATTTAATACTTTTGTTTTTAAAGATAAGTTTTGGTATTCCTTTTTACGATGTGGGTTTCTATCAAAGAAACTTTCAAATATTAAACCATTTATAACCCCGACGAATTTCGAGGGCGAAATTCATTTCAAGTGGGGTAGAATGTAACACCCCGAGATTTTATGAAAAATATTATTTTAATTTCATTAATTTCTTATGTTTTATTCTACACCAAGATTACCTTGCGCTATACGCAACACCGTATTAGCTTGTCGTATACGCAGCACTATTCTTGGACCGTGTTACACACAATTTTGATAATAGTTATTCTACGCAACATTGAGAATATATATATATATATATATTAAATGTATAAATGAAATATGGTTGGATTCTTTTATACGAAACAACGAATGATTCTTTCACAACACGCAACCCTGACTTGGCTTGCATTACACGCAATCGCGACCTTCCTCGATAGCGTGTGTTGTACACAATACCGAGTTTTAATAAACAATGTTATATTATTATAATATTTTCATGAACTAGCCGTTATGAATAGTATTAACTAAATTTTTAATTTTATAACATTATTATTCATCTTACACATTTCTAGAACATGGTATAAGAACAAAATAAATTTTTCGGGTAAAATAAGTATTTTTCAAAAAATGCAGTTTTGCCGCCTTTTGATGGTGCACCCACTTTAAATCTAGTTTTTGACATGTTTATAAGTTCAATTTTACAAAATAAAATTCTTCTTTTGAATCAAGAAATAAAAATTTACTTTGGATAAATTTTTCATATTATTCTGGTAACTTTCACATTTTAATGAATAGTAAAAAGACGCTATATTTTAATTAAAAACAACTTTTTTCATCATAATATCTTATGTGGTTAAATTATAATATTGAATGGTTTTAAAGTATAAATAGAATATATTTTTACCATTTAATATAATGTATGTCATTAGCATTGATTTTACCTTGAATTCGTAGGTCAAATCAATTCAATCTTTTGCAATGTTTTAAACAAAAACCCGTTTTTATTCGACAACGGGATTAATTTTAATTTAATTTCTGCAACTTCTGTGTATGGAATTTTAAAAAATTGATTCCATATTTGGAATCATTGGGTCCAAATTATGTTAATTGGCTACTTTTTATTTTTGGAAATTATGAATAGTAACTACGGTAAATTTTATTTACCACCGTGAAAGGTAAATCAGGTAATTAAGGGTAAATATAATATTTTAAAATTAACCTAAAAAATGTCAATATCCTATTGGATGAATAAAAGTCGACCCATATCACCTAAGGGTCGGATTATATTCATTTAATTAAATTTTTTCAATGAAAATAATTTAATTATTATTAAAACCAAAGAATGTGACAACATGTCACTTTCTTAAATCTTATAAGTATAATAATTTTAATCTAGTGATAAACTTCATGAAACTTCGAACATGAATAGTCTGCAGAAATCTAATACAATTATCTACATCATAGGAATTTATTTAGAATTTTTAAGGATTAAATAATTATCATTTATTATGACACAAAGATGATACAGTAATTGTCTTATTAATGAAATATTGACAGAATTGATGTTATAAATGCCCAAATAAATGTAATTTGAGACTTTTTATGACTTAAACTAGTTTCCTAAGTTACAATGATATATTAGTGTTGATTTAATCAACTTGGTTAGAACATATAATTCTGTTATGACTTTCACAAAAATCATATATCAAATAGTGTCAAAATTGACACAAAATAGTTTTTAAATCAAATATTATATTATTAATTGTTATTTTATTCCAAAAAATCTAAGGTTTAGACGAATGACATAGATAAGGATATATGTATTCATAATATACAATTTGGGGTTCGTTTGGGATGTTATAGTAAGTGTATTAACCATATAGTGAAAGAAAACAAAAAGACACGGTAAAAGTTAAATTATTTAACTTAGAGTTAAATCTAATTGATAAGGTTAAAATAATACCCTAAACTTGTCTAAATCCTATTGGTTGATAGGATTTCGACCCATACCCACTTTACCTTCGAAATAAGACCCTTTGGAACCATTATAAACCGATTTTGACTTTAATATAAAATAATATTTTGAGATATTCCTAAGGTGCCCCTCTCCTCCCTTATAAAAGGGCACCTCCTCCCTCTCTTCATCACACAACTTTGAGCCTTCAAGCTCGGCCAACCCCTGCCAAAATCTCTTCTCAACTTCCCTAGTATCATCCTAGAGGTCCCGGTCTTCTTCAAAGACCATCCTTAGTTCTTTAAGTGGAGGTTAAGAAAAGGCGCGTCAAAAAGAGGTAATATCCATTACCGATCTTTTTCAATTTCATTATTCTTCAACTTCTTCTTCTTTATTTGTTTCATGATAAAGTAATAACATCAGTATTACTTACATACTGATATGTTATTATAAATATGAAACAACCCTAATTCACCTTCTATCCATCCTACGGAAAAATGAAATCACCGCGCGTGCGTACGTACGGAATACCGTCTCCACGCCGTGGTGTAATCTATTTTCCACCATCACCTTACAAGGATGAGTATAATGGTGTAATGAGTAACTATATATGATTATTATAATGTGATTTTGATACTGAAATAGTATACATACACTTCAACACAATTCCACGACCATGGGAATGATATCATCGCTCGTGCGTACGTACGGACTACCGTCTCCACGACGCGATGAGATTCATTCTCAATGATTAACCATTCATGAATGATTATAAAGTATATATAATTCGTATTAATGAAATATATGACATAATAATGATACTTTATTTATTTATATATTTATATGTATGTCATCTACTTAATTCCATTTAATTCAATAAGGAAACGAAAACAGCGTTCATGCGTACGTACGGACTACCGTCTCCATGAACGGTGTATTTCTTTCAATTTAATGATTTATTATATATATGTATATCCTGAATATATATATATATAAATCATGTTTTATGTTCTGGAATTAAGTAATCATGATCTAAGTAATCATATGAATAATTACAAGTCAAAACACAGACGACAAATGAAACAATTTTACCCAAAACACTCTTTAACATGGAATTTACAGAAGAACGGGTAATATAAAATCATAAGTGAACCATATATGATATCATAACAATGAATATGATTCTGTAATAAGTAAATGACATTATTTAAATCATTATACAAGAGGTTCAGACACTTACGAAGCAAATCGGACCTAAGGTAAGGGAAATATCACAATCTCATTTTTATCCGAGATTGTTTAGTCGTAAGTATTTACTGGGGGGTATTTTATCATCCACATCCATGTTCCCTCAATATGTAATATTGTTTCCATCCACCTACAATAGTTTAAATCCAATTTTACCCTTCGGTGATTTTTTAGTAAAGAATATGAAAGGAATCTTTTGTCGTTTTTTTCGTACGAGGTACTTTTTGAATTTTCCGACAAAAGTACGAAGAATGTTTCTTTTAACTTATACGGAATGAATGTATTTTTAAAACATTATTTCCAAGAAACTCCCTTTACAAGTTTTCAAGTTTATTTTTAATCAACTTCTTTAGATTAAAGTTGTATGACATGTTAAGAAAGGAAAAAATGTTTTTAAAGAAGAAAGGATATTTTCCTCAAGAATGGAGTTCAAGTGTTTTATGAAAATTATTTTCCATCTAATATAATAAAGGGTTCTGTTTTTATCCCTATTGTTACATTGATTTGATTATGTTTTGATGGAATTATTTTTATGAATTCCTTTATCATATATGAATTGTTTTATGATGTCATGATGTTTAAGATTCCCATTTTTATTACATGGGTTATGCAATGATGTATGGTTTATGATTTTGTGGCACACATAAGAATGGTATCATTATGATATGGGTGGGACCTATATCTCCCTCCAATGCATTGGGTAAAGATTTTATATCTCATGAGATAGACAGGGCTGGAACGGTAGGTTATACCGGTTCAGTGAAATAGGACTGAAACGAGGGTTACTCGATTCAGAAAGGGACTTTGTCCACTAAGATAGTCTTGGCAATGAGTCTTGACTAAAAAGAAATGATTATATATGATTATGTGTGTATGCCACAAAGTTTCATGTTTTAAGTTATGATTATTGGGATTTCATTTCACCACTATGATTTATCCCATGTTATGAAATTATGCTCTCTTTTGCAGGTTAAGATTTCCAAAAGTTATGTTCTTATGAATATGATGTGATTGATTTTTATTTTGTTTACCCTTACTGAGCATTTGATCTCACCCTTTTATGTTTTCTTTTCCCCATGATATAAAGAAAGGTTTTAGGTAAAAAAAGGAAGATCTTTATGGGAGATGTTGAAGATCTTTCACCACGATTAGAATATTTTATTCCGAGTTTCCAAAGACACTAAACTATTACGATCCTTGTGTGTGTGTTTTTGTTATGTACTAAGTATTCCGCAAATGTAATGTAATTTCAATGTACTTCAAGATACGGGTCTCTACAGTGTGGTAGGAGCAGAATTATTTTTTTTCCAGGTCAACATTTTGCGGTGGTTTTAACCACCGCTAATGCCTTACTGGTCAGAATTTAGCGGCGGTTATAACTACCGCTAATGCCTTATTGGTCAGTATTTAGTGGCGGTTATAACCGTCGCTAAATGTATTAAGTTTAAATTTAGCGGCGGTTTTCACCGCCGCAACATAGGCGCATCAAACACCAGAATATAGCCGCGGTTAAAACCGCCGTGAAAAAAGTATCATCTACGCATAAAACCGCCGCGAAATGGACAAAAACCGTCGCGAAAAGAGTCAACTACGATGCTTTTCTTAAACCGCCGCGAAATAGTAAAAATCGCCGCTAATAGATTGCCGACGCCCAATTTCGCGGTGGTTTTTGTAAACCGCCGCCAAACCCTATGGCGGCGGTTTAAACCACGGCCAAATGAAAAACAAACGCCGCTAGCCGCCGGTTTTGTTGTAGTGTAGTATGGGTTATCTTGGGTGACCATTATACCTCTCTTCCATTCTTTTAAAGTGATAGTTTTATTGACTCTTTTTCTGATATGGGACTTTACATTCTATTTTCAAGCCCAATTTTAAAAAATATTGAGAGGAATAAATTTATTGAAGGAGGGGAGAATGAAACACCCCAAGCTTCCACGGTACATTTCCCTTTGAATAATGCAATGGCGTGCATTGTACGCAACTTCGAGATTCTAACACACCACAACCAATCAGACTAGCCGTTATGAATAGTAATACCTAATTTTTGAAATTTTATATATTTTATCTTTCAAAATGGACTTCATTTTTGGATTTGTAATATCGAAATTAGCTTAGGGTGAAATTTTGTTACTTTTCGGATAACTTTCATATTTTGATGGATAGTGAAAATTACTAAATTTTATTTAGAAACAACTTTTTTAGTAGAAATAATTAATAGTGATAAATTATTAATTTGAGTGGTTTTAAAGTATATTTAGAATATATTTTTATCATTTAATACAATGTTGGTCGTTGGATGTAATTTCACATTTAAACTAGACATAAACAATTGTCAATCTTTTGATAGTTATTATCTCTTAAAAACACGCTATTTGTTTTGACGATGGGAATTGATTTTTAAATTAAATAATGCGACTGATATGTTTTGAATTTGGTAAAATAGACATCATTTTTTAATTCATAATATCAAATATAGCTTAGGCCTAATTTTTGGTATTTTCTGGAAACTTTCATTTTTTGATGAATAGTGAAACAACTAAGTGGTAGTTAAAAAACTGAATTTTTCATAAAACTTAATTTTACAGCTTCTGTGAGTGGAATTTTGAAAATCCGAGAGACACGGTTAATATCAAGGAGTAAAATGTGCTTCAATGAGATGAAAATAATTTTTGGTGAATAGTAACTTTTTACTTTTATTTACCACGGTTAAAAGTAAATAGGGTAATTAAGGGTATAAATGATATTAATATTACCCTAACACATGTACTAATTCTATTGGACAAGTGTATCTCGACCAAAAACAACCTTAGGAGTAAAATATTATCATTTAGGTACACTTGTATTAGATTAGGACATTTATTATTATTTAATTCAAATAAGAGTTAAAAGAGTTAAAACCAAAGGTTATTTACTAAAACATTTTTAATATAGGGTTATACATAAGATAAATTTGATTGAAAATATTCATTAGAAATCTAAAACTATTTCAAACATAATGGTATTTTATTTATAATTTTTAGACATTAAATAATTTAGTTTATTTATGACACAATGTTGATGTAGTAATTATCTAATTAATTAAATATTAAAATAATTGATATTATAAATATCAAAATAAATGTAATTTGAGACTTTTATGAATTAAAATAATTTTCTAGGTTAATATGACATATTAGGATTGATTATATAAATTGTTTTCGACGTAATAATGCTATTATGAATTTATCAAAAACAAAATACCCAATAGTGTCAAAATTGACATAAAAGAGTTTTTAAAACAAATATTATATTATTAATTTATATTAAATTACTAAAAATCTAAGATCCGGCCACGAGACTTATATCATGATAGGTGTATCATTAATGGATCACTTGAGGGTCTCTTGGATATATATAGTATGTTTATTAACCATATAATAAAAAAAATACAAAGAGACATTGTAAAAGTGAAACTAATTAACTAAGAGTTAATACATAAAGATAAGGTTAATATAATGACCCAAACATGTCTAAATTCTATTGGTTGAGTGGTTTTCGATCCTTCCCCACCTTAACCTTTAAATAATACACTTTTGAGCCATTATAAATCGAATATGAATTTATTATAAAATAATATGTTTAGCTTTTCTAAAGGTGCCCTCACCCCTCTTATAAAAGAGCACTCCCCCTTCTCACTAATTCACACATTCAAAGCCTTTTGGCTCGGCCAAACCCTACCCAAATAATCTATCCACTTTTCTCTCTACAACCTAGAGGCCTTAGTTTGATCAGAAAGCCAACCTAAGGAGCCCTTTTCATCAAATCAAAAGGAAGAACCCGAAGAAGAGGTATTGTTTTCACCACCATCTTTCAAGTTCCTTTCTTCTTCAACTTCTTCTTTCTTTGTTATTTATATTCCAAAATAATAAATCTAGTATCTTCTATATACTGTGATGTTATTATAAATATTGTACAACCATATTCAGTATTCTATCCATCCTTTGAATGGCATGTCACCATACGTGCGTACGTACGACTTACCTTCTCCATGTCGTGGTGTAATTGTCATTCAATAAATTATTATTTTGATGGGTATAATAATGATGTGTAATTCATGTAAATAATAAATATAACATGATAATTATTCTGTCTATATTATATACCATCCAATTATATATTATTTTAACATCAAAAGAATGATATTGTCGCTCGTGCGTACGTACGGACTACCGTCTCCATGAACGCGATGAGATTCATTCTCCATCGTATCCATTCATGTATAATTCTCATTTGATGATTAAAACTAATTTTTAAGGACTTGATATAATTTTGGATATGAATAATATACAACCTATCCATAACAAAGACGGCTTACGTAACAAATAATATAAAGAAAATGAGTAAGTTAACACCCGAAATGACGATAATACTAAGATAGTATTAACAAATAAATGTTAAAAGATCATATATGATATCATATTAATGTAAATTATTATTTTATAATTAAATAACAATTATTTAACCATTATAAATGAGTTTAACCTACCGTCGACCATGGAAAAAGTACAAAGTAAGGGGTTTCTTATCTCACTTTTAATTCCGTGAGATTTCCATTATTCACCACTTATTTATTGCATGTGGTTTGGTTACACCCCATGATTGTATTCATTGTGAAATATACTTTAATTTAGGAATATTTACATCATTATTGTATGATCCTTCTTTCATGGGTTTATGTTTCGTAAGTTACCAAATTGATAAGGAAATTTGATATTTCAGTTTCCACTCATTCAGCTTTACGCATACTTCATTGATTATTTTACTCCAAGATTATGTGTGGAATCACTATTCATTTGCTTATGTCATAATTTATACTCCCCTTTCTGTGGATATACTTTTGATACACATAATCACTCCATTGATAAATTCTCAAGTGATCGGTATGAACTTGATAAGAATAATTTTTACTCAATCTCGATTTGTTGAGTTAAAACATCCAATTCATTGGTGTTGTTTTTACAAGAATATGTGTGAATGTACTTTGATTGTTTTAAGCTAAATATCAAATCATATTGAGTGTATTTATACTTTTCACACATCATTATGTCATTGATTTATCCTTAACCTAAGGATACGACCTTTATGAGAGATTTCATCTCAATTTACATTCCATTGAGAATTTTTTGTTGTTATATGCCAATTCACTTTTATATGGTGTATATAATGTACTTTGACATAGTATATCATGAATCCCTTTATTCTCATGGTATTATAAAGTTTTTATTACCTCAATTATTTGTATTCAAGTGTCTCTCTTTTGGTTAGAAACTCTAACTAAATTACATTTTTTAGTGTTTTAAATATTTATTCTTCTAAATATTTCTCATTAATGTCCATGTTTGAAAAATGGGTTTAAGAATTTATTTATATGGAAATTAAAGTTTTAAAATTAAAATTACTTTTAAAAGTTACAAATTAGTATGGGACACTTTGATTCAAAAATCTATTTTTAAATGTCTTATTGACAAATAGTGTGACTTTTAAATGATTTCCAGAAAAATGGGGATATTTCTCTCTAATAGTTTTGATGATTATATTCATCTATGTAAATATCCTTCATTATTATCGATTGAGGTTAATATGATACAATAAAATCATTTACATTGTATCAAATGAGTTATTTTTTACTCTGGATGTGCTATTTTTATACCATTCATGGTTTGTGGACAAAGTATTGACATTTTGCATACTAGTTTTAATACGAATGTTTATGTTATGTTTCAAACATTTCATATGAGGAATGCATTGGACTTAGTAAGTGACGAGTGGAGCCCACTATAGCTCCTCGATACATCGATAGGTCTAATGAGACAAACTAGTGTCTTGGCATGAGGCCTTGACAAAATCTTATTTGTAGTCTTGGCACGAGGCCTTGGCTACGTGGATATGATAGTCTGGCATTATTCATTCTGTCATTATAAAAGTGGTTATTAATATTTTCATGTGATTATTCTACTAAAAGAATATCCATGTCAATAAGTAAATGGAATTATTTCATTTTATCTTTTCCATATTATGCTGAAGTTCAAGTTTAAAATGATTTTGTTTTAGTTATACATTGCCTTAAATTTTTATGTTTATTTATGAACTTTTCCGCTATATTGTTATCATTACTGAGCATCTGAGCTCACCCCTTTCAAATTTTTTTCCCAGGATGTGAAGAATTATTTTATGAATGACCTGCAGGGATAGTATGAGGGGATATGAAGATAATAGGTTGTAATTTTTCACTTATTGATGTAATGTAAACTTTATGAATATATCTAGTGTTTCCAAGGCTACTAAACTAACCAGTCTTTTGAGATTTGATCTTTATTATGATCATGCCAATGTTATGTAATAATGCACCAACTCTGGGTAACTGGGGTCGGGGTGTTACATGGATACCCCCACCCCCTTGCCTCTATGCTGCGCCACCCGCAACCCCGGCGACCCCCACCGCCTTGCCTCAACGTTGCACCCCCCACAACCCCGACACCCCCTGCGACTGTGAAACCCCCACCCACTGCCTCTACGCTGCACCTTCGAACAGTCTCGCCATCATTGTCCCCTCCCGGCCCTGCAGCATCCCTCCGGTAAGTCCTTCTCCATCTGTTGGACACTCCCAATCCATTGTTCCCACCCGTGTAGAACCCTCCCACGCTTCGTCCAACAGTTCTGCCCCTTTCGAGTCCGATCGTCGAACCTATGTCATCATGTTGATGCACCGTCATGGATCCGCAATCGAGTCACACCCCATTACCCATGGTCGAGTCCTCTACAGGTAGTGTTCTTTATCCTTCAAATTTGGATTTTATATTTTAATGATATGAATTTTTTAGAATTTAAATAAGATATTTCACTTTTGATTTCTATTAAATACAGATATGTCACAGGGTGGTCGCAGTGGTTCACATGATGTTGTCGGTATGTATGTTTTCATTTTTCTAAATTAATTGATTATAATTTTCTGTGTATATTTCCCTAACTGTTTCTAATCATTAGTTTATATTGTAATTGAATAATGAATTTATGTTTATCAGGATCTAGTGCATCTTCTAGTAGATGCAGGGGTCCTGGTAGAGGGGTTTGATCCTGGAACTCTGGAGCCCGATTGGATGTGTTATTTGATGACACATTTCATCCAGTTAGAGAAGGTGCTACTGTATTGAGTTTTCAGTTTGGGCACATGATACGATACTCGCACATATTCCCTCTGAAGACTCGTGAATGGAGTTCATTCCCCCAGGATACGATGGACAGATTATGGAGGTAGGTTCAGGTAAAATTTCAATGTTTATTTTTCATGATATTGTTATTATTATTGTCCCATATACTGAATTTGTTTTTAACAAGATAATTTGACATCTTGTCCAGATGAGTTTCAGGATGTATGTATGTCCAAATACCAAAAATTATGGAAGGATTACAAGTCAAGGGTGAAGAGAGATCACTGGACAACAATTGCGGGTGTGCCAGACATTCTACAGCAAGTCCTTCTAGGCATTCTTCCTACACAGTGGCATGATTTGGTTTTATTTTGGTCGAGTGAGGTGGAGATGGTAAGATTTGTTACTTTTAATCTAGAAATGAATAATTTTTCAAATGTCTATTAAGTAAATACGTTGAATGTAGAACGAGTATGCTCGTCATTCACAAAATCGGGCGATGCAGGGCCCGCCTTCCAAACATGGAACTCGAAATGTGTCACAAATCAGAAATGGTGTAAGTTTAGAATTAACTATTCATTCATATTTTAAAAATATTGCAGTATACCATTGTGAAACCCTTTATTATAGTTACACCAACGTGGTGAGTCGATCGATTGGATGTTCATATGGGTGAGGACTCGTAGGGAGGGTGATCCTGATGTTTCCGATGTTATAGTAAGCAAATTATTTACTAATAAATGTTTTTTTTATTTTATATAAATTATTCCTATTTTTTCATTTATTCATTATATGATATAGGCTCAATTTGATGCTTAGTTAGTAGAGTTTCCAGAGGAGCAACATCATAGTACTGTGCGTAGAGATGAAATATTTCACCATGTCATGGGGCGTGACGGTCATGGTTATTCTTTGACTTATGGAAGTGGTGTCCCACGACGTTCAGTTGTTAGAGCATATGTGATGGGTGCATGTAGAGATTCAAGGATGCGCACACAGAGTGAGATTGATGCTTCCATGCAAGATATGTAGTGCAATTTTGATGCACAGTTTCAGCAGTTATGGGCAGAGTATGAGGGGGGTTGTCACAGATGTCATCACGTATCGATGAAATGACGACGCAACATGTGGCACCACAGGTAAACAATAAAACAAACCATACTCAGATTGAATTTTATTGATATGTTTAAGATACATAATATTGATATATATTTTAGGCTCTGAATACTGCTGGTGGACATCACAGTGATACTTGTGATCCAAATGAGAATGAACCCCATGCATGAGGTAATTTCAATTGTGTTGATGAATTCTCTAGAAGTTTTTATATCCTTGATGAATAGAATCTTTCATTTTTACATAGATTAGTTTTTTTAGTATTTGTGGATGACATCTTCGTGCACTCCAAGGCTGATGATGATCATACCCAATATCTTGACATCATCCAGATTACACTTATAAAGCATCAACTTTATGCCAAGCTATATATATGTCATTTTTGTATTGATGCCTTTGACCATTTTGTTTTCAAACCATGGGGTCTTTAAAACCAGGAGGTGGTAGGTCTTCTCGATCGTCGCCAGCAGATGATTTGATTCTCATCAGAGGAAGATTTGGTAGTCGCCTGGTCCAACGCTCCTCAAGTCTTCAATGGATACGGTTTCTTCCTCATGCATTGGTCTTTCGATATCAACATGAATCGGGACCCGCCATCAGCTGTAGTGTGGGTAAGCTTTCCTGATCTTCCTCTACCCTTCCAAAATCCTTCCATTATTTGCATGCTTGGGAACTTGGTTGGAAGATTTCTGTGTTCGGATTAGCTTACCTCTGTGATTTGTCATCCAATTCTGCCTCGTTCTTGTGTTGAGGTAGACATCTCAAAACCACCACCAAAGTGGCTGTGGATTTCGGTCGGAGAGGAGTTCAGATGGAAGTAAAGGGTGGTGTTTGAATCATGGCATTCTTTCTGCTCGGGATGCATCAAATTCGGCCATTTCACCTCTAAGTGTCGTCGCTCGAACCGGGACTGGCTTTTAGCGGTGCAAGCAGATACAGCTTTTGACCATCAGCTGTGGGATAGCGGGGGATCGGGCGTGCATAAAGAAGTACGCAGGGAAGTTCTAATACAGACTAATCCAGCTGAAAATCAGGATTCTCCAGCAGCGGCAGACAACACCGGGGAGGCTTAGAATTAGAAAAACCCCTTGATTTCCAGAGGGGATGTGATGAAAGGGAGGGCAGAGGAGGATGGACCACGGGTTGAGGAAATATTTTCCCGGTTGAAGCAGGACATGGGAATTTGTAGAGTTGAGAAGGAGCTTCCCTTAGCAGTGGCCTCGGTTAGAGGATGGGAGGAAAATAATTACCTACAGTAGTATATGGGCCATGGGTATGTGCAATCCAATGAATCAGAATCAGTGCAGAAGAAGCCCTTTTTGTTGGCTGAATCATCTCATGAGGATCAAAGGAAGTCTGTTGATGCGAATATTTTGAGTGAATTGGACCCCAACACTCTCATCCATCCGAAGGCAGGGTCTGGGGAGCGGAGAACTGGCTGGGAGAATAATGCAGGCAAATGGAAATCTCAAATGAAGCAGAGGCCCCTTATAGCTGACATGCAGTTAAAGCTCGGGAACCGCTTTGATGGATTATAAGACCACGAACCTCCATAGAATGAGGAGGATGAATCATCATGGGATGAAGGTTACAGTCTACCTTCAGTGTATAACATGGACCAATGTCAAGGGAAAGGTCCGCATAGCCCTCGTAGGAAGAAGGGGAAGAAAAGTATTAAAGACTTAGGAAAATGTATATTGGTTCCAAGGAAAAAGGAAAAGGGATGAAAGGATTACTCCCACCTACCAAAACCTATGGAAACTCGATCTTCCAAGAAAGGAAGGAACAATGGAAAGATGTTAGAAGATGGGGAGTGTTTACAACTAATTTTGCACTCCAAGTAAGACATGCTTGAGCAAGACTTACGACCCAATGTTTCAGAAGAGGAACTCAAGAGGATTTATGAATTAAGGTTGCAAGTTGATGCTACAAAAGAGCAGGAAGTCTGGATAGATAAGCAAGATAGAGTTCCGGCCCAAGGCTTTAACCAGAGGAAAATAAACTAAGAGGAATTTATACAGACAATGGAAAGGATGATCTCCCATCTTGAAGAGCTCATCAGAGAAGATCCAGGTGCCCATGCTAGTTTGCTGCACTGGTATCCTTCCAAAATAGATGGGCCAAGTAACATTAGTCTTGTGTTTAACTAGTTTGTGATCTCTTTCAGCATGTAGTGGTAACTCTTTGTGAACTCTGATTTCCCATTTTTCCAAAAAATGGTTTTAATAAAAAATAATCTTGGATGGGAGAAGCCCAAGAACTGTTTCGATATCTGTATCTTTCTAGGGTGAGTGAATTGTGAAGTGGTCGCACAGAAGACACGTCAATCTGATGTGCGGTTTGCGCGGTACAGCTCAATATGCGTTTTTATGTGTTGGGCGTGCTTCATAAATGCGTGTGTGTGTGTGGGGGGGGGGGGGGCTCCAAATGGGCCGAACGATGTTGGAATGGATTCAAATCAGACGAAAACAACTAGTGAGTGAATTTTGAAGTGGTCGCGCAAACGATACGTCAATCGGATGAGCCGTGTGCCCGCGGTAACCGAGAACGCAGTTCTGGTGTCATAAACGGCCAAACGGGTGTTTAATGGTCAAATTCATAAGGGACGACATCAGATTGACCTGAAATCACTTGGAAACAATATAATTATTATTTGTGACATTTAAGAGGAGACGAAACATCAATCAGACGTGTGGTTTGCGCGGTACAGCTCAATATGCGTTTTTAAGTGATTGGCGCGTATCATAAACGCCCGTGGGGGGGGGGGGGGGTCAAAACGGGACGAACGATGTCGTAATGGCCTGAAATCAGATTACAACAATAGCTGAGTGAATTTTAAACTGGTTTCATAGACTTCATGTCAATTGAAAGTTATGTGTGCCCGCGGTGACCGAGAATGCATTTCTAGTGTCCTAAACGGCCAAAACGGGCATTTAACAGTAAAATTCATATAGGACGACATCGTATTGACCTTAAATGACAGGGAAAAAATATAATTATTATTATTGATGTTTATGTGGAGACATAACATCAATCAGACATACGGTTTGCACGGTACGACTCAATGTGCATTTTTTAAGTGTTGGGCGTGCTTCACAAACGCGCGTGGGGGGTCCAAATAGGCCGAACGATGCTGGAATGACCTGAAATAAGACGAAAACAACAAGTGAGTAAATTTCGAATTGGTCGCACAAACGACATGTCAATCAGATGTGCCCTATGCCCACGGTGACAGAGAACACAGTTCTAGTGTCATAACGGCCAAAACGGGCATTTAATGGTCAAATTCATAGCGGATGACATCATATTGACTTGAAATCATAAGGAAACAGTCTAATTATTATTCTGGATGTGTACGAGGAGACGAAACATCAATCTGACGTTCTGTTTTCATGGTACGACTCAGTATGTGTTTTTTAAGTGTTGGGAGTGCTTCATAAACGCGTGGGGGGGGGGGGGGGGTCCAAACGGGCCGAACGATGTCGGAATGGCCTGAAATCAAACGACAACAATGGGTGACTAAATTTTGAATTAGTCGCGCATACCGCACATCAATCAGAGGTGCTGTGTTCCTGCGGTGACTGAGAATGCAGTTCTGGTGTCTTAAACGGCCAAAATGGGCATTTAATGGTCAACTTCCTAGAGGATTACATAGGATTGACCTTAAATCACAGGGAAAAAATATAATTATTATTTTTGATGTGTACGAGGAGACAGAATGTCAATCAGACGTGCAGTTTGCGCGGTACGTCTCAAAATGCTTTTGTTTAAGTGTTGGGTGTGCTTCATAAACGCGCGTGTGTGTGTGTGTGTGTGGGGGGGGGGGGGGTCCAAATGGGCCAAAAAATGTTAGAATGGACTGAAATCAGAATACAACAACGGGTGAGTGAATTTTGAATTGGTCACGCAGACAGCACGTCAATCGGATATGTCATGTGCCCACAGTGACCGAGAACGCAGTTCTGGTGTAATAAACGGCCAAAACGGACATTTAACAGTCAAATTCATAGCGGACGACATCAGATTGACCTGAAATCAAAGGGAAACAATCTAATTATTATTTTTGACGTGTATAAAGAGACAACACATCAATAGGATGTTCAGTTTTCACGGTATGGCTCAATATACATTTTTAAGTGTTGGGCACACTTCATAAACACGCGTGGGGGGGGGGGGTCCAAACGAGATGAACGATGTCAGAATGTCCTGAAATTAGATGATAGCAATGAGTGAGTTAATCATGAATTGGTCATGTAGACGACATGTCAACCAGACGTGCCATGTGCCCACGGTGACCGAGAACGCACTTCTAGTGTCACAAATGGTCAAAATGTGCTTTTAACGGTCAAATTCAAAGCGGACGACATTGGATTGACCTAAAATCACAGGGAAAAAATCTAATTATTATTCATGACATGTACGAGGAAACGACGCGTCAATCAGATGTGCAGTTTGTGCGGTACAGCTCAATATGCGTTTTTTTAGTGTTGGGTGAGCTTCATAAACGCGTACGGGGGGTCCAAACGGGCCAAACGATGTCGGAAGGGCCTGAAATCAGACTACAACAATGGGTGAGTGAATTTTGAATTGATCTCATAGACTACACATCAATCGGAGGTGTCGTGTGCCCGTGGTGACCGAGAACGCAGTTCTGGTGTCATAAACGGTCAAAACGGGCGTTTAACGGTCAAATTCATAGAGAACAACATCAGATTGACCTGAAATCACAGGGTAGAGATATAATTATTATTTTTGATATGTACGATGAGACGGAATGTCAATCGGACATGCGGTTTGTGCAGTACGGCTCAATATGCATTTTTAAGTGTTGGGTGCGCTTCATAAACGCGCGTGGGGAGGTCAAAATGGGCCAAACAATGTCGGAATGGCCTGAAATCAGACTAAAACAATGAGAGTGTGAATTTCGAATTGGTTGCACAGAAGGAATGTCAATAGGATGTTCCATGTGCCCGCGGTGACGGAGAATGCAGTTCTGGTGTCATAAACGGCCAAAATGGGCGTTTAATAGTCAAATTCATAGAGGATGACATCAGATTGACATGAAATGAAAGGGAAACAAACTAATTATTATTCGTGACATGTATGAGGAGACGGATCATCAATCAGAAGTTTGGTTTGGGTGGTACGGCTCAATATGCGTTTTTAAGTGTTGGGTGTGCTTCATAAACGCGAGTGGGGGGGGGGGGGGGGTCAAAATGGGCCGAAAAATGTCGGAATGGCCTGAAATTAGATGACAACAATGGGTGAGTGAACTGTGAATTGGTCGCGCAGACGGCATATCAATCGGACGTGCCATGTGTCCGCGTTGACCGAGAACACTGTTCTGGTGTCATAAAAGGCCAAAACGGGCTTTTAACTGTCAAATTCATAGAGGACGACATTGGATTGACCTGAAATCACAGGGAAAAAATATAATTGTTATTCGTGATGTCTACGAGGAGACGACACGTCAATCAGACGTGTGGTTTGCATGGTACGACTAAATATGCATTTTTTAAGAGTTGGGAACACTTCAAAAACGCGCGTGGGAGGGGGGGTCAAAATGGGCTGAATGATTTCGAAATGTCCTGAAATCATACAAAGACAACGGGTGTGTGAATTGAAAATTGGTCGCGCAGAGGGCATGTCAATCGGACGTGTCGTGTGCTCGTGGTGACCGAGAATGTAGTTCTGGTGTCATAAACGGCCAAAACGGGAGTTTAACGGTCAAATTCATTGAATATGACATCATATTGACCTGAAATCAAAGGAAAAAAATATAATTAATATTTCTTACATGTAAAAGGAGACAACACATCAATCGGACGTGCGGTTTGTGCGGTATGACTCAATATGTGTTTTAAGTGTTTTGCGCGGTTCATAAACGCGCGTGGGGATCCAAATGGGCCGAACAATGTCAGAATGGCCTAAAATCAGACGAATACAATGGGTGGGTGAATTTTGAAGTGGTTGTGTAGATGGAACATCAATCGGACATGGCATGTGCCTGTAGTGACCGAGTATGCAGTTCGGGTGTCATAAACGACCAAAATGGGTGTTTAACGGTCAAATTCATAGAGGATGACATCAGATTGACCTGAAATCAAATGTAAATAATAGAATTGTTTTTCATTACATTTATGTGGAGACGGAATATCAATCATATTTGCAGTTTTTGCGTTACGGCTCAATATGCGTTTTTTAAGTGTTGGACGCACTTCACAAACGCGCGTGGGGGGGGGGGGGGTCAAAACGGGCCCAACGATGTTGGAATGGACTAAAATTAGAAGACAAAAACAGGTGAGTGAATTTTGAATTGTTTTCGTAGACGTCACGTCAATCGGAGGTGTCGTGTACCCGCGGTGACTGAGAACGCAGTTCTGGTTTCATAAACAGCCAAAACGGACGTTTAACTGTAAAATTCATAGCGAATGACATCAGATTGACCTAAAATCATAGCTAAACAATATAATTGTAATTTGTGATGTGTACGAGGAGAAGGAACGTCAATTAGAGTTGCATTTTGTGTGATACGGATCAATATGCATTTTTTAAGGGTTGGGTGCACTTCATAAACTCACGTGGGGGGTCGAAATGGGCCGAACAATGTCGGAATGACCTGAAATTAGACGACGACAACATGTGAGTGATGTTTGAATTGGTCGCGTAGATGAAACATCTATCGTACATGTATTTTGGGTGGTACGGCTCAATATGCGTTTGTTTATGTGTTGGGTGAGCTTCAAAAACGCGCGTGGGGGGTCCAAACGGGCCGAACGATATTGGAATAGCCTAAAATCAGACGACAATAAAGGGTGAGTAAATTGTAAAGTGGTTGCGTAGACGTCACGTCACTCAGAGGTTCCGTGTGACCGTGGTGACTGAGAATGCAATTCTGGTGTCATAAACGGCCAAAACGGGCGTTTAACGGTCAAATTCATTGCGGACGATATCAGATTGACCGGGATTCACAGGGCAACAATCTAATTAGAACCATAGAATTAATGATTTTAAAATTTTAAAACAGTAATAAAAATTATGAATATATTATGAAAATAAAATAATTTCGATCTGTTACAGTAAGTCTGAATTGAAATATGTTAATTTGTTTCAATTATTTTTTATAGGTTTTATTCGGTACTAATTTTGTTATAAAATTTTGTTATGCTGTTATATTTGATGATGGATGTGGAGCTTGGAAGATGACTGTTGAGATTTATGCGGGTAGATTTTATTGTATTATAGATGTTTTTTAAAAAAAATTAAAAACCTATAGGGGCCGCCATTTGGCGGCCGCTTTAGGTCCAACATACAGCGGCCGCCATTAGGCGCCCACTGTAGGTGATTCCATCGTCTCCTTTAGCGACCGCCATTTGGAAGCCACTGTAGGTCTGGGTTACAGTGGCCACCATTTGGCGGCCGCTGTAGCCCTTTCCAGTTTTCCTACAGCATCCGCTAAATGGTAGTCGCTGATAGCAACAACGATGAGCCAAAAGAGGCCACCGTTTGTTGGAACCTTGGCGGCCTATGGAGTTTTAGCGACGGCTTTTGGCGGCCGCTAAAGGTCATGTTTGTACTAGTGATTCCCATCCATGGAAATAGGTGTGGAACTTATGTAGATTAATCCAATCCATGTCCAAGATAACATGAAATTCAACTAAAAGGAGAATAACAATATTTTATGGAATCACATTCCCACAAACTTTGACTGGGGATTAATCATATAATTGAGATGAATTCATCGTACCATTAGCGGTTTTCCAGATAATTAAATATCTAATCATTTGGGTGTAATATTTATTCCCTTATAAAATTCTTCAAATATAATTTAGTGGTTTATATAGAATCAAATAAGTCCATAAAAGTTATAGAGTTGATGATAAGTGTACCTTTAATCATGTCATTATCACACAACACATAAAAATAGTGAACACATGAGATTTCACTTTGTCTCTCAGCTTAAATGGTTTTTGGAATTGATCATCATCATTGACCATTGAATTTGAGCAATGGTTAACACAATTCCCTCACTCCTTATATTTGAAACACTAAAGTGTGAGTGGTTTATTATGTGGATATTTCTATCTATTTACATAATTATCTAATTTCTTCCCCAAATTTTATAATTCAGAAACTCAATGCCCTCAATTTATATACTTAAAACATTTATAAGTCCCCTTTAAGGAAATTTCCTCCATGTTTCCTTCCATACTTCGATCTTAATAGAAATATTATCTTATTTTAACCATGGATTTTATGGTTTAACCTGAATTCCATTTTTATTTTCTTATAGAAACTATATGATTGATGGGTAACTACAATATCAATTTCCACCTTAATATCACAATGAATGATTTATTTATATCTACCAAAGTCTCTTATTGATAACTCCATTTAAAGACCTGGTTTTAATCCAGTGAGAATCGATAAACCTAACTTTCAAGTTGTAACATAATACCAGAAGAATACCCCATAATTCTTGTATAATTTTACTTATATGTACCAATATATTAATTATACATCTATTTTAGGTCAAATAATTCCTTCTCAATTTTTATAAAAAGAATATGATGAAAGAAATTATTAAAAAATAATATCTTAAACTCATCCCACTCTATAGAGTTATTTTTTTCACGTTGCCTCATATTATTGGTAAAAGTACACAGTTGATATGCTTCACCTTTGAAATTATATACTACCAAAAAAACTTTTCATGCTCCAAACACTAGATAATTGAAAATATATTTTCAATGGTACTCATCTATTGCTCAACAAATAATGGATCCGAAAAACCACTAAAAAAGGATGAAGTTTCCTCATGAAGGACGTAATAGAATATTGTTATCTCTTTTTCTTGTTTAGAATTTAATAATGATTTATTGTTTAAAAAAATTGTGTTAGCATAAGAGTAAGATTTTTTATTCCATATCTCATTAAATTTGGGTTTTCAGGAGAAAAAACATTCATTTTCCATCACACTATACATTAAATATATTCCTTTATGGTCTAAAACTTGAATAGAACCAAAAAACATAGTGTAAGAAATAATAATTAGGAACCAGATAATCATGAAAAATCAAATATTGGTTGTCAAAAATCTAATAAATTATTCTCAATATATGTATCCTTAAAATTAACCTAGGTTATTAATGGTAATTATTCAAATCCATTATAATGGTTCATAAATAGTTCTTGAATTTTCAAAGAATATCCCCCATGAGTGTCGAACCTAGTGTGAAAAAGGAACCATTTTCATACACTAGTTGATAATTGAGTCTAGATCAATGCACCTTTTAGGTGTTTTTACCCCTAGTTATAACCATGTTAGGTCCATATCCACTTATAGTATATATACAAGGATGTAATTTCTTAGAAACCACTCACTCTACATTCACTAAAATTATAGGATATTTTCCTATAATTGGAATTATCCTTATAAATATCCTCGAGGATCTCAGTAATGTTTTCCCATCCTCGTTACCAAACATTAACTAAACCATTCTATAATACCAAATAATAAACCATATTTTATATATATAAAAATCACATCTTAATAGATGAATATCTATTATATAACATAATAATCGACACTAGAATAATTTAGGTCTAGTGTGTTTGGAAATATGGATTCATAAATATATAGTTCATAAGTTAACAATATAATCTCCCATATCCCCCTGCGATTGGCTGGTGGTACAGGTGGGTTTGGGTTTTGGGTATTTTCGTGGGGTCAAATCCTTGGGCATCAGATTTACTTTCAATTTTTTTGTAGCATACATGAGCTTCTGTTGGTATTTGTACCTAAATAAAATATATCAAATCCCAAAAAATAGAACCCTTCTTATATATATCATTCATATCACCTATCTTCATAACATGGGGAAGGGAAAAAAGAAAGGGTGAGATCGGATGCTCATTAAGGTTAAACAAGGGAGATATCAATATATCCTGATCATAAGGGTATGAGAACCTGAGAAATAAAATTTAAAAACCATACCCTATATATCATAGATCATAAAAGTGATTCATGGAATAAATCTTGGAAATTTAAAAGACATGAATCATAATGGAATAAAATAACATGATCCATTATATCATAACAATAGAATAAGACATATATTTGTTGTGTACACATAAGCATAGGAAATACTTTATCAATGATACCCACCCAGACAGTCATAACATGCTAATCTTAGGCTAACCACCCATGTACCTAATTTGGGATTGGGATAACCTCTCGTGTTATATATTTCAGTATTGGGATAATCTATTGTGTACCCTCTTTAAATCTTGGGATAACCTCCCGTATACCGTATTTCGAGCATGGGATAACCTCTTGGGTAAACATTTTTGGGCTTGGGATAACCTCCCAAGTACCCTGTGAGCACATAGAATATTAATAAATAACCAATGCATTATAGAGAGATATAGGTCACACTTTTAACGACCAAATGTTTTTCAATGGAAATTCCTTTCTTATAAATATGTCATTAAATCACAACATAATAAACTAATAAGTTCTAAGTAACTATTAAACATATGTTTTTCACTTATGTGTTTGGAATTTTGAAAATCTGACATACACAATTGCAATCAGTAAGTTATTTGGAGTCTAATAAGAAAAACTTAATTTTAGTGAATAGTAAGATACCCCTATGAATAGTAACATACCCTTATGAATAGTGATATACCCTAATGATTATTAACCTTACCTATGATAGTATATAAATAATATTCTAGTTGAAAGTATGAGATTCCCATATTTTATAATAAATAAATGAATGGTTTTTGATAATAAATTATAATTATAACTAAATATTAAATTATTTATATTTAGAAAAATGTTTTTTTAAAATATACTTCATTTTTTGATTCTACAAATCGAAAAATGCTTAGGGTGAATTTTTGATATTTTTTTGAAATACATGAATTTTTAGTGAATAGTAAAATACATTAATTTACTATATAAATACACTATAGTGAAAATCCACTGTTCCTAACATCAAAAGTGATGTAAGCAACCAAATCTAGAACTCACATTCATTTATTACTGTTCTTGGTCATGGAATACTTACAATTCTTTTTCTTGTGAATAAATAATAAACTAATGATTAAAAAATTATGAAAACCCTCCTCTCCTCCACTATAAACCCCCCTTCACTCCATCTTCTCTTCACTGCTCTCAAGCCCTGTTCCTTGCCAATATTGTTCCTCAATATCTCCCAATCATTCTACCTCATGTAAAAAAGCTCCTATCCTTTTCAAAATACCAAAACCTCACCCCTTAAGAGGTTCTCAACGGAGGAAGTCTTAAGAGGTAAATTCCTCTGTCAAGTTCCTTAATTTCTTTTAAGTTCTGTGGTTTTTGTTTCTTTCCTATCCTCCCTTCACCCAAATAGTATTATAACTCCAGTAACATAAATCTAATGAATTGTTTTCATAATAATGGGATATTTCATTATATTCTCTATTTTTCGCCCCATTTATTTGATAGAAATGAAAGCACCGTTTGAGATGTGCTAATTTAGCCCATTCAAGGACAATAGTTTATCAATTTCTATTATTATATTTAATTATTGTAATGAAACCATTTGTTTTATGGTTGAACAAGATTATTATATATTTAATATATCCTATTTTTGGTTCTTTAATCCTTTTTTACAAATGGTATAAAGCAAAACAGGTTCTTGGTAATCAAACCCACCGATTAACAAAAACAGTTGTTACTATGTTTTTATATAATAATTCGACTACACTCTAACCAACCAAATTAAATTTAAAACCATGTAATATCATGGATTTGAACTAATACAATATTACTTCAATTCCTTACAACTACTTTCATCTTACATGTTTATCCAAACATGAATATAATTGAACCGGTAATTAAAACCAAGTAAACAAACGAGCCCGAACAATGAAATTGAATATCATAACCAATAAAAATGGTTATAAATGAACATAAAATGATTATAATAAACCAATTAAATATGTAATAGGTTATTTAATTATTAATTAATAATCCTAATTTGTTTATTCATGTCTCTAATAACAAGTGGAGAACACCAACAGATTTAAGGTAAAGGATCCTCTCTATTTCACTCTTAATCTAGATTGTCTTCTATTCTATGCCTTTTTATGTATAAATCCAAATGATGGGGAATGTTTTCTCACATCCCCCATACTTCCCTCATGGTTTATAGTTTATCATAAACCTCTTTTCTCTCCCATCAATCCCTCTTAGGTACACCCAACACCATGCCGATAAACTGTAACAAATTCTACACGAACCTTCTTGTTCTTTCGGGTAGCCTTATCTTTATTTATATCAAAAATGAGTTATCTTATATGTTTATGTACATCATATAAATTATTTTTATTTATAAAAAATTCATTTATGAATACCCTTTTATCACACTCTTTTGGGGATATACATGTTTTTAAAAGATTCCCTCAGAACTTTCCGATAAATAAAACTCTTTTAAGGGAAATTCCCAAATTTTTACCCAATTTCAAGTGCACTATATCCTATGTTTTATGACACCATTATCTTTATAAAATAATTATTTTTATTATGTAAACCTTCTCAGTTTAATTATTGTTTTATATAAAATATTTTCCTCTATTCTATTTTAAAAGCTCTATAGCATTTTCCTTAAAACCGCACAAAAATATTTTAATGATAATGTTACTCAAATAAATTTCATATATGTTGTCCCTTTTGTTTGACACCAATTACCATGTTATATTCCTATTTTACCCTATGAAATTCCATTTATGTTCTAATCATTTTCTTTCATGGACTCTTTCAGGATACTCCCATTGGTTATGATTTATGTCATGTTTGTGGTACCCAATTCTTTCCATGAGTACCCTTATGTTTATGTATGGATGATTATGTTTTATTATTTATATGGAAAGAATATTTAGGTTGTAAGAATATTTATGTGGAAATAATATTCATTAAAATGTTGAGATGGGTGCACCCAGATAGCGCCCCAATGCATTTGGTAAAGTTAAGTCCCATGAGATGCGATGTGAAACAAGATTAGCAGTTAGCCTTAACCCGTAGTTAAATAAAAAAAAGATTGGTGGTTAGAAATCAACTGTATTAAAGAAATTTTTAATTATTCTGCCATGTCTATATTATCCCATTCTTATACGATATTATTTCATATATTCCATGGTTTTGATATCATTTTGTCATGCCTCCTAACTCTTGTGCTTAAGATGTATCCTTATGTTCATTCCTTTACTGGGATTTTAAACTCATCCCTTTGTTAATGTGTTCCCTAGGGTACCCTATACAGATTTAAGGGCTAAAAGGAAGTTAGAAGCTCTTTATGATGATTAAATAAAGAAGTGTTTTTTATCCCCATGTTTTATGTTTTATTTACCTAGTCTTCTAAGACACTAGAATTAACGATCCTTTGATTGTACTCGGATGTATAATTATACTTAAAATCATGAAATGTTATATGTAAAAGGGTTGGGTCTCTATAGTTGGTATCAGAGGATATTCTAGTTATTTTTGGAGATTAGGAATAGAGCACCTTAGTGAGAACATTAAGTATGAGACTAAGTATAAGAAAAAATCCTAAATTTTGGTTAGTATTGAGTAATTGATTTATCAATAAAATATATCCCTATCTAGATACGAGAAGATATAGGTAGTTGTGGAACAAATGTACCAAGGAGTTAAAACACTGACAAGGAGTTTCGGGCTTGATCTATGGTATCCTGGTACACGACAACAGGTCTTGCAGCACTCATGGGTATAACACTTTGGGGGGATATTCTTTGGTAGATTCAATAGTTTGGTACTAAACATTATTAAGTGAAAAATTACAAAAGCCCATAAGAATATAAGTTAAGAAATAGATTGAGGATAACCAATATTTAAACCATAGGAATCACAAGTTAGAATATACTTCTTCTTTATAAGTTTATGGTTATATGTTTAATGTTTCCTTTTTATGATCAATAGTTAAGTATTCAAGACCTTTAATTATATGTTCTTTTTCTTAGTTAACGGAGGGAAATAGAAGAACACTTTCCAACAACCAATGTGATAGGCAATGTGAATATTTTCCTAATGATATTTCTGATATGAACAGAGCGGGTTCTTAAAACTTCATGAGAGTACTTGCTCAGCTGGCTTGAGTTATGAATAATAACTTGAATCAGGTATAATTCCCTCCTCTAAGGAAAGATAAAGTTTCCGTAGAATACTTCATAAGGAAAATTCCTCCCATGTTTAGAGTATCTTTTGATCCCCTCCTTGTGGAACAATGGATTAAATTCATTGAAAAGTTATTCTCCTTCCCCCAGTGCTATGAATAAGAGAAGGTGGTAATAGAATTCTACCGTTTTGATGGGGAAGTTGATCCGTGGTGTACAATGATCAAGAATACAAATTCCCAAGAGGAAATTGATTCCATGGATTGGGAGGAATTCAAGAGGATGTTTTTCAACAAATATTTTCCTCGACCCCTATGTCTTAGGATAGAAAGAGTGTTCCTAGGACTCAAGTAGAAGAAAGATGAGTCCATCAGGGTATATGAACAAAACATTACAAGGCGTTCAAGGTATGCCTATGGAGTTTTCATGAACACTGAAAGCAAGGTGGATCGCTTCCTTAGTGGACTAAAGCTGAGACTATGAAAAGTGTTGACGATTCGAGACTTTTACAGTTATAAGGATATTGTTCATTGTGCCCTCAAGGTTGAAATGGAGATTGGAGACTCTCAGTTGTCTCGTGGGCCCAATGATAAGAAGTGGAAGGTGTAGAACAACATGGGTGGTTCATCAAACAAATCCCGTGATGGAGAGAAACCAAAATTTTCCCCTTGAAAAAATTGTGGGAAAAAGAATCCTTTTATCTTTCTAAAGGGAGCCAAGAATTGCTTCAAATATGGAAAGTTTGTTCATCTTTCCAAGAACTGCTGCTGGGGGATGAAGAATCCCACCAATGTGGAAGAAGAAAGGAAGGTTCAAGTCAACACTCAGCCTGTAGTGTAGTGCTCCAACTACAAGGAGCACGTGCATTATGCGAACAATTTCCCTAAGCCATGGGTTGTAGGAGACAATTAACAACAGCCTACAAGGCAACAAGGAAGGGATTATGCTATCACTACTGTTGAGTTGGAGCCAGAATCAGATGTGGTGACTTTTACACTAGTTATTCATTCATGAATAGAGAACATACTATTTGATTCTGTTTCTACGCATTCTTTCATATATTTCATGTTTAGTAGAACTATTCAAACACCACCTCAAAATTTAGAGGTAAAGTTATCTGTGAAAACAGAAAATGGGGAAATTATTGCGTCCATGGTTTATAACTCCTCCCCATTTAACATTTATGGACTGAACCTCCTAGAAAATGTTTTCATACTTCATTTAGTAGAGTTCAATGCTATCTTGGGCATGGATTTACTATCTTTATTCAAAACCAATATCAACTGTGGGGAAAGGGAGACCACTCTTCACATCCTGAAGCATCCTCTAATACTTTACAAGTGTAAGGAGGAAGATGGATATCTTTTCAAATCATCGTCTCAAATGTGGATATTATTCCATTATGAGCAAGTATATGTATCTCAAATGATTGAGAAAAAGGAGAGAATCATACATGAAGACATGCCCATCACGAGGGATTACACTGATGTATTCCTTGAAGAGTTGCATGGTCTTCCTCTAGACCGAGAGGTTGAGTTATGAATTTAACTTATCCCTAGATATATGTCTATCTCAATGAAACCTTACAGAACACCCACCATAGAGCTGGAAGAGTTGAAGAAGCAGTTATGGAAGACTATGGAGAAGGGTTTTATATGCCAGAGTGCTTCACCGTGGGGTTCTCCAGTCCTCTTTTTCAATAAGAAGGATAGATCAATGTGCGTATGCATTGATTATCGTGAGCTCAATAAAATCACTATAAAGAACAAGTATCCCCTTCCACAGATAGATGACTTGTTTGATCAACTTTGTGGGGCCATTTATTTCTGTAAGGTATACATTCGGTCAGGATATCACCAATTAAAGGTGGGGAAGTAAGATATTCCTAAGATTTCCTTTCAAACGAGGTATATACACTAAGAGTTCATAGTGATTCCCTTAGGACTCACTAATTCACCCGAAGATTTCATGGATTTAATGACTAGAGTCTTAAGAGATTACCTAGAAAAAATATTCATAGTCTTTATTAATGATATTATGATATTCTCCAAGAGAAAGGAGGAACATGAGGAGCATTTGAATACTGTGTTAAAGTCTTTACGAAGGGATACGTTGTATGAAAAATACAGTAAATGTGAGTTCGGGATGGAAGAAGTATCATTCTGGGGGCATGTTATCACCAACCAAGGGATATCCATGGACCCTTCCAAGACAAAAGAAATTTAAGAGTGGCCTAGGAAAACTTCTTTAATGGAGATCCACATATTTTTGGGTCTAGTTGTGTGTTATCGATGATTTGTGAAGAACTATTCCTGATTATAAAACCCAATGACCAAGCTGAAATAGAAGTGAGTAATGTTTTTCGGGACATATTAATGTGAAGACTGTTTCAAGGAGTTGAAAAGGCTTATCACTGCACCAGTAGTCACACTCCCTACAAGTGGAGAACTCATTTTTGTGTATAACGATGATTATAAGAAAGTCTTAGGCTATGTGCTAATGAAATAAGATAAAGTGACAGCCTATGCCTCAAGGCAGCTGAAAATCGATGAGAAAAACTATCCCAAGCATGATCCAAAGTTGGCGGTGGTGATATTTGCATTGAAAATCTCGAAGAATTATATCTATAGGGATAAATGTGAGATTTATATTGACCACAAGAGTCTCAAAAATATATTCACACAGATAGAGCTTAATATGCACCAGTTAAGATGGATAGAGCTCATCAAGGATTATGACTACCCAATCCACTACCATCCCGATATGGCAAACAAAGTGGTGGATGCTCTAGATAGAAAGGATCCTGTATCTTTATCAATGATGAGAATTGAAAAGGATATGATCTTCTTAGATTTTCAAAGGATGGACATGGGAATCATTAAGGGGGGAACTTTCTCAAATGATTTCTCAATCATCCCTCATGGAGAGAATAAAGGATGATCAAAGAAAGGATGTGGAACTGTTGAAAAGGTTAGAAGCTATTAAAAAAGGGAAATCCTCTAATTTCAAATTTGATGAGGAATGAGTTGAATGATTTGGGCCATGATTATGTGTACCATATGATCCAGATATAAAGAAGGATCTTCTAAGTGACACACATAGCACAACCTTCTCTATCCACCCAGGGAGTACAAAGATGTATCGAAATCTTCGAGAAAGCTTTTGGTGGGACAATATTAAAAGGGAGTTTTCTAAATATATATCAATGTACTTGATATGACAACAAGTGATGGCTGAGAGGGATAAGTCTACAGGGATGATGAAACCACTACCCATACTAGCATGGATGTGGGAGAACATTACCATGGACTTTCCCACTGGACTTCCAAGGACTTCTAGAGGAAATAATTCTATACGGGTCATTGTGGATCGTCTTATAAAGACAGATCACTTTATCTTGGTTCGAGAGGACATCTCATTGGGTCAAATTGCATGGATTTTCATCAATGAAGTGGTAAGGGAGCATGGAGTACCTCTAACTATTGTATCCGATCGTGATCCGAGATTCACATCGAAGTTCTAGAAAAGTCTTCAGCATGATCTAAGCACTGAACTAAACTTCAGTACAACCTATCATCCTCAAACTTATGGCCCATATGAGCGAACTATTCGTACATTGGAAGAAATGTTCAGAGCTTGTTCTATGGAATTAAAAGGAGGATGGGACCATCATCTTCCACCAGTTTAATTGTCTCACAACAATAGTTTCCAATTGAGCATCCAAATGAAATAATATGAATACCTTTATGGGAAAAGGTATAGAATACTGACGTGTTGGGGTGAAGTTATTGATCGTAAGCTGATAGGACCTAAAATAGCCGAAGAAATGGTGGAGAAGTTGAAAACCATTCAGTATCATATCAAGGAAGCCCAAAGTCGACAAAAGTGTTATGAAGATAACTGTCGACAAGACCATGAGTTCAAAGTTAGAGACATGGTATTTCTACACATATGTCCATAGAAGAAGGTTAAGTGGTTCAGATAGAAAGGGAAGTTAAGTCCCAAGTACATCGGCCCCTGTGAGATCAATGATCAATTCAGAGCTGTCGCCTATCGATTGGAACTTCCACCTACCATGTCAAAAGTATATGAGGTCTTTCATGTATCCCTCTTAAAGAAGTAAAAACCAAACCCTTCACAAGTACTCTCTTTATAGGTGGTACAATTGAAAGATTATATTTACTATGTGGAGCTTCCAGTGAAGATATTGGATCCTATAAATAATGTTCTATGCAATAAGACTACTCATCTTGTCAAGGTAATATAGAAAAACTATAAGTACGAAGAGGCAACATGGGAACTGGAGGAAGTAATGAAGGGAAATTACCCCCACCGGATTTTGGCCTAGAATGTAAAATGAAATTTCGAGGGAGAAATTCGTTAACGGGGAAGAATGTAATGACCCAATGTTCTTCAAATGAAATTATTTTCTTATAAATATGTCATTAAATCACAACATAATTAACTACTAAGTGATAAGTAACCTTTAAACATAAGTTTCTCACTTTTGTGTTTGGAATTTTGAAAATCTGACATACATCGTTGCAATTAGTATGTTATTTGGAGTCCGATAAGAAAAAAATAATTTTGGTGAATAGTAACATACCCTAATGAATAGTAACATACCCGTATGAATAGTGATATACCCTAATGAATAATAACCTTATCTATGATAATAAATTAATAATATTCAATTTGAAAGTACAGTATACCTATATTTTAGAATAAGTAAATGAATGGTTTTTGATAATAAATTATAATTATAATTATATATTATAATAATCATATTTAGAATATCATTTTTGAAAAATTGACTTCATTTTTGGATTCTACACATCGAAAAATGGTTAGAGTTAATTTTTGATATTTTTCTAAAATACTTTAATTTTTAGTGAATAGAAAAATACATTAATTTACCATATAAATACACTATAGTGAGAATCCATTAATCTGGAAACCACATGTGATTTATTAACCCAAATATATAACTTACATGAATTTATTACTATTATTGGTCTTGGAATACTTAATATTACTTTTCTAGTGATGAAATAATAATCTAATGATTAAAAGTTATGAAAACCCTCCTCTCCTCCACTATAAACCCCCCTTACTCCCTCTTATCTTCACTCCTCTCAAGCCTTGTGCCTTTCCAATATTCTACCCAAATCTCTTTGAAAGATCCTACCACTTGTCCAAAATATCCTAGCCTCTTCAAAATACCAAAACATCTTCCATTAAGAGGTTCTCAAAGGAGGAATTCTCAATAGGTAAATTCCTCTTTCCAATTCCTTCATTTCTTTTAAGTTATTTTCTTTTTGTTTACTTCCTTACCTCCCTTCACCCAAATAGTATGATAACTCTAGTAACATACATGTATTGGAATGTCTTCATGATAATGGGATGTTTCATTATCTTCTCTCCTTTCTCCAAATTTTATTTGAATGAAATGAAAGCACCGTTTGAGATGTGCTAATTTTGCCCATTCATGGACAACAATTTATCAATTTCTATTATTATCATTAATTATGGTCATGAAACTATTAGTGTTATGGTTGAAAAAGATTATTGTATATGTAACTAGTACTTACCCATGAATTTTCATGACAATGCGTTCAATACTTACTTTCAAGAATACAAAACTATATTGCAATATTTATAAAGAATGAAATTAAATAAATAGAATGTTGTAATGAAAATAAATGAATAAGAATGTTGAAATTACAACTTAGGTCATATGTTTGAAATAATACAAAGTAACAGTAAATAATTAGATGCAAAATTATTTTTTCATCGGTATATAATATATAATCTGATATCAGTTCAGAAACAGATTAGTTGGATTAAGTAGAAAATCAGAAGATGAAAACAGTAGAAGTAACCATAGTTTTCAACACCTATAACCGTGCCCTTCAAAGTCCACTTGTCATCAGCAATATTTCCAACTCCTCCAGCATTCTCCTCGTATCATGTGTGGTTCATGAACATTATATAGGATCCAACCACTATTCAAGGAACCTAAATCAAAACCACTATAATCAATACACGAGAAAACATAAACAGAGATGAATACAGAAATCCAATGTAATATTTGTAGAAAATTATTGTAGATACTGTATTGCAATTAACAGAAATAGACATAAACATAGGCTGTTAAATTATGTATAAAACATGGAAAAGGCTGTTACATTATGTAGAAAAACATAGTTGTATAAAAATGAAGAGTACATTCTGAAATTACAAAATCAGAATATTTTTATTACCTTCGAGAGCTTCTTAACATCTGGAATTGTTTTTTTGTTCCAACAAATCAAAGGGCTAGTGTAAGTATTTGACTATGTTGAAGGAGGACTATGAAGTTGTGAGGGAGTAATCAACCAAGACCTATCTAATGCAGAATACAGAGCACTATAAGCAATCCCTTTAGGTGAAATCATGGATGATGTTGGTTTTCATAAACATAACAGATACAAATGTCAAATTCAAAAATATTATACCTGTTTCTGAGGTTATAAACAACTGGAATACTACACATATGAGGCTATCCCTTTAGAACATTATAATTTTTTTAAATAATATAATTTGTTTAAACTATCTATTTAAATAGGATAATGTCTTAGTTTGTCTGTTCATCATTTGTACTGTGTGATCAAATAGTATAATGTGTGTCTTTTGAAACCTAAGAGAATACAACCGATATTATACTGTCTGTTTAAACAGTATAATATGTTTAGAACATAAAATTTTATGAAATAGTATAAACTACATACTATTTATTAAAAAAATTATGCATCTTTTTAGAACATTTTCAGAATGAAAACAAACTGTAAAATTTTATGAAACAGTATAAAATTCATATAATTATAGATATATTGACGACTAAATGGTCATATTTCAGTTGGAATATATGACGTACCTATGGTTGAACACGAATAGTAGTTTTCTGTTCTCGTAAAATGTGAACTGTTGGTTTGCATAATCAAAAAAATAAAATTATCATGAAAAATGTATATTATTGAAATTCTGGAAATGGTGATAATCAGAACAAAAAACACATTGGCAGGGAAATAGATAGAATGCATTCTTAGATTACAAACATTCATGGAAGAATCTCCAATTATTGATGAAATCATAATAAAATCGCAGGATGTGATTTTTTTAATACACATCTTGACCTAGAAACATGGTAAATTCCAGTTCTGATGTACTTTAGTTGAAAAATTATGATTATTAATGTCAAAATAGGACTTAAACCAATACACAAAATCTATCACTACTTCTAAACGTATCCATATCTGCTGGGAATTTGAAAAAGGAAATGAAATCCTGAGGATTTCACATTAACCCAAAATTAAAAATTAAAAGCAATATATAATATTCCAAACATTTCCAAGAAGAATTATTTTAAAGAACAATTACACATTTCACAATCTAAAACAGATCTATGAATGAATGTAGAATAAAAATGTGATGGAAAAAAATATCTCATGTAAATGTCAAACAACCAACAACCTGTAAATAGTTAGATCCGAACTCTTAAAAACAAAATATCAAATGATAACAGAAATCATGAAGAGGTTAAATTAGAAACCAGAAAGGTGGAAACATTAGAAAGAAAAATAGAATAATCGAGGGAGTTGTTTATAACCTTTTATCTTCAGTTGGAACGATGTGAAATCTGTAGAGGAGAGAATCAAGAGGGATAAGAACAATATTTTTGAAACCCTAGGGTTTAAGGAAACATGTTTCATGTCAGAAAGGGAGATGATAGATATAGTTATGTATGATAAATTAGTATGCATAACGAAAGAAAATTTTAATGTGTTGAACATTGTAAAATAAAGTTACCATCAATACGGTGGACAATACCATGTATCACATCTGTTGATATAGTTATATAAGATAAATTTGTTTGCATAATGTCTCATGTGTTCTTGGGAGAGAGATTCCCAGCATACAACCATATGTTAGTAAATCCATCCAGTAGTGGTCTAAAATTCAAAGAGTCCTAAAATTCCACCTTAAATTCAATTGTATTTACAAAAACATTATTCGGTACCATGAAATACATAGTGAAGAGAAATTACATAAATAATACTATTTTTAATAATAAATATGATAAATGATGAATAATTTTAATACAAAATGAGGGAAACACATTTAGTAGTTGCAACAGAATTTGTGATGATTATATACGTTAACTTTTTTCAGCAAGTAGTAGTTGTATAGTCGGCCAATCATAAAATGTTACTGCAATAAGTAATGAGTTTAAAAATATTCAAATATCTTCATTATGAAGCTACAATAACATTTTCAAATATGAATAAATAGTAATGATATAAATTAAAAAGTTGAAGTTGTACAGTCATCCCATCAAAAAGTATTCTTGAAATAATTTGTGAGGTTGAATGATATCAATTTCAAATAAAATTCCATGATTAGAATATTTAATCACATTAATTTATGTTTTTTTCAACCATTCCAAACTGAATTCAAAAAATAAAGTAATATTTATATGAATAACCAAGTTAACAGATTCATAAAATTCAACATTCCTAAACAATAAAAATCATTTGGATTTTGTCAGTTTTTCAAAGATATAGTATTAAATAAGAGCTGCAAACATCTCAATTCCACAACAAGACATTTATTTTAATTTTGATGATATTAGACCTGAAACTCAGTATTTAACTAAGAAATATGATAATTTGGTCAATATGTTTTAAGTGGGAATATTGTTCAACATCATCATTTAACCAATTACAATGATTGGAGCTAACGATACAAGCAATAGTACAATCATTAGACCCAATAAAGAAAAACTTTGGAATAATTGTGGATTTTTATCATACATAATCACAAAAGTAATTTTTGATGATTTTATATGAAAATTAATTAAAGGGAAAATAAAAAATTATGTATCATACATTTCAAATAAGAAATAGTAGAAATAAACATTGAAACAGGATAACTGAATTTTTGACACAAACATAATAGATATATTTTTGAAATAAAAGAAACATTACACAAATTATATATATAAATAGTTTTTAGATAAGGTAACTATGAAAACTTTTACAATAATAGAAGTTATTAACTATATCTGGTGTGCAGGTCAAACTATTATATGCATGTTCCTCCCTCTTACTTCAAGCCTTCTAGAATAGTGCATCTATGGTGAATTAGACGACCACTTCTAGATGGTGGTTGATGCGACAGTTTAATATAGCTAATAAAACAGAAACATGGAAAAATGTACAATATACTACCTATAAATATGAGAAAGGATAACCATGTCTATAGGATAACCGTGTTGTTAAATGTGTTATAACAATATTCATGTATCCTATAATAAAAGTAGAGTTAAAATTTGATATAAAAATATATAAGCTAATTTGAAAAAAAACTTATTCAATAATGTTCTTATGATCCCTTTCATATACACCACATAATGTCAATCATCTTTGGAATTCATCTATTTTACGTTTTCCTTTAAACTGAGATGTAATTCATTGGCATGGCTTGTGGATGCTGCAGCTTCATGAGTCATTGTAACTGACTTTTTCCCTATATCGTCAGTAAAAAACTCAATCAACAGATTTATGTATAGTAAGAGATGAATTAAAACAATAATTTACAAAAATACTTACTAGTGTAATTATTTAATCAGTAATTTGATGTTTGCAAATTGTCAAATGAGACACAAATCTGAATTGTGTTTAAATGATATAATGAAAATGATACTTCATAAAAACAGTATTGTTATCCAAAGATATAATAAAAATATAAGGAAGTAAAAAAATAGCTACCTAGGTTACTGTTTTTACAACTTACATGAACACAAACCAATCCGGGGTAATCAAAGGGGTAGACAGATATCATTTCTCTGAATAGAGACATTCAGCCATGCTATGTAGCGTCAACAGAGAGCCCTCAACAACATCAAAAGACCTGCCAACATGAAAGTTAAAAAAATAGATAAAGATAGATCAAATGTTGATGTATCTTAACTCAATGTCAAGAGTGATGTACTGATGGTTTTAAATCTCATCTGAATAGTGACAAGTAATGGATAAACGGACGGGATTCCAGATTTTTTTACACTGATTAGAGACATTCACCCATGCCAAGAAGATTTTAAAGGGAGATCTGAACCACTTTAGAAGACTTGAAAACATGATATTGAATTAAAAAATATGTATGAGGACATATTGAATCTTAGTATATCATGATAATAAATGTCACCATTATATTCAACTTCGAAGCTCTATAAATGATAAGTGCATGTAGAATATTCAAACACAAATAAGTGAATACATATTAAAAAATTCAAAAAATTTCATTTCTATATGAATATAATCATCACAACTTGTGTTTGATGGGATACCTCCATTTTTTGAGTCCATAAAAGGGTATAACCCAATGAGAAGTCTAGTCATGTATGGTTCTACAATGGGAGGAAACATTGACTTGATTATTAAATGATTAACGTTGAATGGAAAAAAGAATCTTCCAATGACCATTTTTCTGTCATTATTACAAAATGAATGTACAAATTGAATATGAATCATTTTGAACGTTTCCAATAGAAAATAAAATATCATATGTTTAGATGCTAGAAAAAATGTTTATCATAAAAATTATTCCAATGATTCTAATTTCATACCATGTTGTGGTACCAAAGAAGTATTTCTTCATCCTTGTGCCCCTACCCAATTGAAATTAGAAACATGGACCAATAAAAATAAGTTAATATTGGAAAAATCATACTAAACATATAATAAATGTTTGACCAAGCATATTCAATGGGCACAGATTGACATTATAAAAAATAATTAAATCAATACACTATAGTCTGTAAATTTAAATACAATTTATAAATTTAATCAGAAATGATATATACAATGTATCCCAAACATTCACAAATCTGATACCACATACTAAAATTAAAAAAATTCAGTATAACATGAATCAAGATTCCACTGAACTGGTATTATCTTTCATATTTGGAGTTTTCATAAAATTTCAAAACCCCATAAAGATAGAGCATTATGGAATTAGAGGAAAAATTCCACAGACCTCAGACAACATATGCAACATCTATAGTGATAAGTAATTAATTGTTCAAACCAAGTGGGTAGATAATAGAAAGTAGAAAATCCAACATGAAAAATGAATGCATTAGAATAGAAATTATTTCCACCTTTAAAAAAATTAATGAATAATATATAATTGAGTTATATGCATCGAAAATGAGATTGAAAGAACCATTATGAGTATCATTAATAGTATAAGTGTTTTCAATATCTAATATTTTCAGCACTAAAAAACTCATATTAAACATAGTTAATGTAACCAAAATGCAACAGTAGGAAATGAAGATAATTGACCTTAGTATTACTATCACCTGTATGATGAAAGAAGGTCTATTTGGGGATATACAAATATTATAAAATAATAAAGTATGGTATTTTTTAGTACTATAAGATAGGTGATGAGAATGGTATGATGATACAACAAAATAGAATAAAGAGTTGTCCAGAATAATAATATTTACTGATTGGTAGTCAAAAAATTCAAAAACTAACAATACATCAATAGTTGAGAGTAGATGTCGAGGAGGCCAACACCTTAAAAATGGAAATCAAAGTGAAATAAATGACCAATCAAATGTCTTATAGAATAATGATTATCTAAAATCAGGAAAAATTATTGAAGCAGTGAAAAAATAGTATACTGACCTTAGCTTAGTTTGTTGGACAAAAAATTGGATCGGGAGGACAAGGATCTATGATACATTTCAAAAAAATCCAAACCATGTGGGAGAAATTAATGCAGGTTGTCCGAGTTGAGCCGAATCTGAGCTTCGAAGCAGATCCATAATTCGATTTATCCGGATTCTCACTTCAGACGCCGTTGAAACGCTGAGTCATTGATGAAATCCCGCGTCCCTTCCATATCTGCATAACCAGGCATGAAATTGTGATTTTTCTATGAACTGATTTTTTGAATGAAGCTGAGACCAAGATCTAGGATTTTAATGGGTAAGGGATCCGAGCAATGAAGAATGTATGAATTAAAATGAGGAGTCGAGTTGGGCTTTAAAAAACAAACTTGGGAATAGACAACATTATGGAAAGAATTAGAGGTGTTGCACTTAACATACCTTCAAGGAGATGAAATCCACCAGGAAGCATTGGAGTAGCCGATGAAAGTCGTCGGATAATGATGAATCGAAAACGGTGCAGGGTTTCGAATCAGTGATTTGGAAAAGTGATGTTGGTATAGGCGAGGCGTGGTTGGAGAGACGAGTTGGGGAGGAAGAAAGGGATTTTTGGGAACCCTAATCGGAATAGATGAAACTCGGTAGTGGGAGGAGAAAGACGAAGCTCGATGCGGGAACCCTAAAATGGAGGAATGTAACAGAGGGGGGTTTCGGAAGAAACCGTAGCATGAACATGCATAGGTGGAGGGGGAGCGATCTATAGAGTCCGAAAGAGGTCGAGGATGAAAAGGCGGAGGCAGAGATATGTGTAGAGGCTATGGGAGGTTGATGATGAAGAGGCGTAGGCAGAGTAGAATTGGTATAAACCCTAATCGTATCGGATGTTAATCCTGATAGAGGATTCCCGGGGGAAATGGATACGCGGATGAGGGATGAAAGTTTTGGAGGGAGTAATTTTTTTAGGTGACATGGCTTCTTATTCTGGTGACACATAAGCTATAGATATATTGTTTTAGTATATATATAGATATATCCTATTTTTGGTTCTGTAATCCTTTTGTTCAAACGGTATAAATAAAAACATGTTCTTTGTAATCAAACCCACCGATTAATAAAAACAGTTGTCATTATGTTTTTATATAATAATTCAACTTCACTCTAAGTAACCAAATTAAATTTAAAACCATGTAATCTCCTGGATGTGAAGTAATAGAATATAACTTCAATTTTATACAACTACTTTCATCTTACTTGTTTATCTAAACATGAATATAAGTGAACCAGTTATTAAAACTGAGTAAACAAATGAGTCCAAACAATGAAATTGAATCTCATAACCAATCCAAACAGTTATAAATGTACATAAAATTATTATACTAAAACAATTAAGTATATATTAGGTTCTAAAATTATTAATTAATAACCCATTTTTTTTATTCAGGTCTTTAATAACAAGTGGAGAACACAAACATATTTAAGGAAAGGGATCCTCTCTATTTCACTCTTAATCAAGATTTTCCTCTATGATATGCCTTTTTATGTGTAAAACCAAACGATGGGGTATGTTTTCACAACTACCACATACTTCCTTCATGAGTTATAGTTTATGAGAAACCCCTTTTCTCTCTCATCAAGCCCTCTTAGGTACACCTGACACCATGCCAATAAACCGTAATGAATTCTACCCGAACCTTCTTTGTTCTTTCAGGTAGCCTTATCTTTCTTTATATAAAAAACAATTTATCTTATATGTTTATGAAAATATTATAAATTCTGTTTATTTTTACATAAATCATTTATGAAGACCCTTTTATAACTCTCTTTTGGGTATATACATGTTTTTAAAAGATTCCCTCCTTAGAACTTTCTAATAAGCAAACCTCTTTTAAGGGAACTTCCCAAATTTTTACACAATTTCTAGTGCAATCTATCCTCTATTTTAAGACACCAATATCTTTATAAAATCAGCCTTTTTATTATGTAATCTTTTTTTGTTCAATTCTGGTTTTATATAAAATATTTTCCTTTATTCTATTTTAAAATCTCTATAGAATTTTACTTAAAATTGCACAAAAATGTTTTAATGGTAATTTTACTCAAATACATTTCATATATTTTGTCCCTTCTTTTTGACACCACTTATCATGTTATATTTATATTTTACCATATGAACATCCATGTATGTTCTAATCCTTTTCATTCATGGACACTTTCATGGTATGCCCATTGGTTATGATTTATGTCATATTTGTTGTAGCCAATTCTTTCCATGGGTACCCTTTTGCTTATGTATGGTTGATTGTGTATGATGATTTATGTAGATATAATATTTATGTAGAAATAATATTTATGTGGACAGAATATTTATGTGGCAATAATATTCATGAAAATTTTGAGATGGGTGCGCCCAAATAGTGCTCCAATGCATTGGGTAAAGATAAGTCTCATGAGATGCGATATGAAACGGGATTGGCAGTTATCCTTGATCTGTACTAAAAGGGGAAACAGGATTGGCAGTTAGCCTTGACCTATACCAAAGAAATGTTTTATGATTCTGCCACATTTATTTGATTCGATGTCTATATTATCCCATGCTTATACTATATGATTTTATATGTTCCATGCTTTGGATATCATTATGTCATGTCTTCTAACTCTTGTGCTTAAGATGTATCCTTATGTTCATTCCATTACTGGGATTTTTTGCTCATCCATTTGTCTAGGTGTTCCGCAGGGCACCCTATAAAGATGTAAGGGCTAAAAGGAATTTAGGAGATCTTTATGGAGATTAAATGAAGAATTATTTTTTAGCCCCATGTTTTATGTTTTATGTACCGAGTCTTCTAATACACTAGACTTAATGATCCTTGGCTTGTACTCTGATGTATAATTATGCTTAAAATCATGAAATTTTATATGTAAAAGGCTTGGGTCACTATAACACTCATCAAAAAATACATAAATTAATATGATTCAACATCATAAAACATTCATCATTTAATAACCCGTGATAATGAAATGGGGTTAATTTCATCATAGCATAACCCATGAGAAATAAAAAAGTATTATAAACATTGGTCATCATAATCATAAATAATCCATAGAAAGAATACAGATAGTATCATACGATCATATACCTATAAAATATTATGTAACATCACATGATTTTATCATATATGGAAATTGATTTTGAATAATCACTTAGAGAATACTTATCTTCGAACGAAGAGAGAAATAAAGTCAATTTTTTCTTAAAAACCTTATTTTGGAATCATGGTTACTTAAAGAAAGAAAAATAAAATGAAAAAATGCGATTAAAAATAAGAATAATAATAAACATTATAAGTTTCATGAGAGATAAATAATAGTATTTCATCATTATAATCATAACCATAAACAATCCCAATAAACAATGAAATTATATCATAAAACCCTTACCATTTTAGTAATTTTTAAGTAATAAGCCCCATGAAAAAAAATATATGTATATTTATATCCCATAATTTTCATAATAATAATGAAAAAATATATTCATGGGTAGTATTTACAACAACAAAATAAAAAAGTGGTGAATATGGCGTGTGTCCCATAGAAATGAAAGTGACATAAAAATCCATTACCTCAATTCTTGACTATATTTGTACATGTTTGAACCTCATTTACAATTAATATAAATTTATTATAAATCGATTATAGAACTATTACAATATATAACATAACATATATGATTTAATTATATACTTTTATTACCTATTTTTTAATAATTCCTGGTTAAAATCATGTTTTAGGTAATAAATGCTTCATTTTTCATATATGTTTTGGTTTTGTTTTTTTAGTCCTTTTGCACTGATCAGGGTTCCATAATATCTATAATTTTAATGATTATATAAATATCATATATATTAATTACATCTGTATTTATATTAATCCAAAAATGTTAGAGATAGAAAATGAATGACGCCATTCACAGAGATGATAAGCCATATGTACACATGAACATTGTTTCCAATTTCTCGATGGATGAAATGAAATAAAGGTAAATATTAATTAAAATTTATATAATAATTTTTATAAAATAGATATAATATATATTCATTTAATATATAGTTATTACTAACCATGTAAAATTAAAATTAAAAATGTATCACATTGCCTCGTGGAGGCGATAATCCACACAAACACACGAGCTAAGTTATAATTTTACAAAAGATTGGAAGGTAAGAGGGTCGATTTGATATTATAATTAAATAAGTATAATTATGTGATAAATATCATAAAAATATGTAAAAGTATCATTATATCTAACCACCATAGGTGGTGATGTAAAAATAAATTGATCAGTTCATGAGGATATAGTCTACCTTACACACGATCAGAAGTTTCATTTCATATTTTATGAAAGATAATATGGATGTTGGTTATGAAATTAACATAAAAAAACTAATTATATGGGATATAATGATGTTATTATATATTCACAATTGAATAAAATTGTGAGTAGGTGGATGAAAATATAAAACAAAAAACACATTGTTAAGAATAAAAATATAGGACATGGGTAAGGAACTAATTAAGATATTTGTATAGGTTATTGGTGAAACAAGTGTATTTGAATATTTGATGAGTAGTGGAGATAAGGTTCCTTTTATAATTGGGGGAGGGACACACTTGGATGTTTTAAAAATAAAAAGTTATAACCAAGTTCTACACATGAACAAAGGCTCAAAGGTTGATAATTAATAAACCTTATATTTGGTAATATAAAAACATGTACATAAAATTGGATTTGGACAAGTTGTTAGATAATTTTAACACTTATAATTTTAGTTTATCCCCCAAAAAACTCGTTTACCTTAACTATAATAATTATTTTTTACTATGTTTACTATTCATTCTCATAAAAAATTATGTTGATATTTTTATATTATATTATTTATGATGATTTAAAATCATTAATATATATATCAAAATTCAATTCACATAATTTGTGTAATTTAATTTAAAATAAATCCAACAAGAGTGATAAAAAAGAGGTTTTCCAAAGAAAAAATTTTCATAAGTATAAAAAATTTTAATATAAAAGTCAAAAATCAAATTTATTCCATTAACCTAAATTGTATTAATTATATTAAAACTTAAATAATTTTACTTTTAAATCCATATTTAAACAAAATGGAACTTGTAAATTCTATAAACAAAAATGCAGTTTTTAATAAAAATTAATATTTTTACTATTCATTATAAAATTAAACATTTAGAAAAATCAAAAAAAAACTCTAATATAATTTTAACATAATGATTAAAAAAATGTATTTAATATTTTTCAAATATATTATCTAAAACTATCATAAATAGTTTTTTTATAAAAAACAATAAAAATCATTTTTAGATAAAAATTAATTTTTGAAGAAAATAAAGGCATTAGTAAAAATAAAGTGATTGTTTATATATATATATATTATTTATATAAAACCATAATAATTAATTTTAATTTTTATAATTTCAAATCATATTTAGAAATTTTAATATTTAGGGTATAACCGTCATGTTTAAAAAATAATATTAATAGTAAATTATGGTTTGTTGGTACTCAGTGTTGTATTTAAATAAAGATATTGAAGAAATTAAATTCATTTGAATATTTTTCATAAAATCTATTAGTGTTATAGACCTAATTTTTTATTTTCCCAATAAAAGGAATTAGACTAGAAGATTTTATGGAACTTAAATTATTTTGGGTCCAACAATGTTTGTTATTAATAATCTAGGAATCTATATCTGTTTAATAAATCTAGAATTCTAAGCCATTATATTTGATATATATTTAGAAAAATGAGTATTTTAAACACAAAAGTTACGTATTTTGTAGACTCTAATTATTGGAATATTTTTTGATTATTACAACATGAAAATTAACAATATTAGACAAATTTTAATTTTTTCGGCACAAAATAATTTTTATAAAATTTTTGTTTTTCATAATTATATCCAATTCATTGTTTGACTTTATTTTCATTATTTTTTCTAAATATTCTTTTGAGGTAACCCTCCACCTTAGTAAAAACACATACCATATCATTAAGGGATTTCATCTCTGTTAATAATTCTTTTATTTATCTATCAAGGACAACACTAATAGAATCATATTTATATTTTTTAGTTTTTAAATCTGTAATATGTTTTTATAGTTCATATTTTTTATTTATAAAAACATAGTAAATATTTTTATGTTATTTTTTCTAATTCTGAAGTGATTTATAATTTTCTTTCAATATATTGAAATATTCAATAAATTTCTAAAAGGAGTAGTTTGTAGATTTAGAATCATATTTATGACTGCAAGAATACAAAAATTATACCCCTTTAGTTTATTTCATAATTCAAATTTTGGCCTTCTTATTTGATATATAATCTTTCGAATCATAAAGGGAATAATTACTGGAGTCTTCAGAAGAACTATGGGTTGCTTTCATAGCTTTATTTTCCTTATTATTATAATCTAGTTTTTTTATAATTTATAATAGATTTTTCTCTCTTTAATTTAAATAAAATATGGTTTGATATTATCAAGATTCCATATTCTTATAACTTTTATTCATTCCAATTTTCATCAATATTTTCATTTTTTTAATTATTTCTTTAAACCTTTCCTATTCTTTTAAAACCGTTAATTTTTTTATGCGTGCAATGTATTTTATATCAACCAATTAAATTAACCCATATTATTGAATTATTTTAATGAAATTTATGTTTCATTATTTACTTTATCAAAATTTTTAAACATTGAAAAAAATATATTTCTTTAGTCATAGGAAACGAATAAATCCCGTTTTATGTCTAAAAATGATTTTTTTCTAAAAAAAATCATTTCTAGAATTTTTTTCACTTACAATTAAATTAATTTATACCATTTATAGGTATTTAATTATATAAAATTAATTAAATATTTAGAATGGAGAGGTCTAATTTTGGAAATTAGGGCCCTTTTTATTTTTGGTTAATATGAATAGTAACCATGGTAAAAATTATCACCTGATTAAAGGGTAAATCATGTAAATATATTTTTAAAATAAGTGATAAGCCCATAATTTTACATCCCAATTATTTTTGGAAAATGGTAATTATACACTTAACACCTTAGGTTTTAAATTGAGTTTTTTAATTCACACTTGTATATGAAAATGACATATATATTGTTTAAATCAAAGAATGTTAGAAAGTATCACTGTCTTTGTATTTAATATATCTTATGTGTCCAAATAGGAAAAAACATAAGTTATGAATGAATTTAAGTGTTTCGTTTTTGATTATTAAAACTATTTAATTATATATATTTTTAATTTATTATTAATTATAAAATGACAATAATTTATTATGCAACACTAGTGAAATATTTCACCATTTAATAAAATAAATAAAATAATTGATTTAAAAAATATTAAAAGTGATATAATTTGATTTAATTAATGTGACTCAAAAATTTTATAGATCTATATGACATATTAGGAAGCTGTGAAAGTATTATATTTTGAATTATCCATTTGTCTTTATGCATTCAATTTTAAATTAATCGAATTGTGTTGAAAATGTCAATGATGATATTTTATCAAATTAAATATTTATTCAATTGTTTAAAAATAATAAATAATTGAAATAAGACAAGGTATATATTATATGATTTAAAATTTCCAAAATTGTCTCTTTATTGTGAAATTTTCACCTTATGTGAAAAAAATGAAACCTCTATAAATTGATTTTTTTGGCCGTAGTTAAAATTAAAATCAGTTAACTAACGTTTAATCTAAATGATATGGATTAAAATTAATCTAAAACGTTTATAAATTATATTAGTTGAAATTATTATATCCTTATATTTTCTTATATTTAATCCATGTACATTAAGAGGCATATGGCTTGAGAATGAAATTATTATAATTTAATATTTTTATAAATTTAAAAAGTGACCCTCACCTAAATTATAAAAGGGAACCTTCTCTCTCACTAATTCACACCACATTGATCATTATATATAAAAAACCCTAAATATTTCTCTTCTAAAAATCATTATCGAAGTTATGTAGGTTTTTATATACTCAAAATACAAACCAAAGGCTCTTTAAAGAAGGATATAAAGGTGGTCTCTTGAAGATGAGGTAATCACCTTACCTGACCTTTTTCAATTTATTTATTTTATGTCTTATAAATCTATGGTATTTATCATTATAATTTAAATCAAGTATCCTAAATATACTGAAATATTATCGTTATTATGAAATTTCCATAGTCCATCATCTTTCCCATCAAATGGGAAGTGAATTCATCGATCGTACATACGTACAACTTACCATCTCTATGAAGCTATACAATTCATTTTTCATCACTATATTTTGTGGATGAGTATTATAATGGGATTAAAATATATATATATGATAAATATTATATAATTATATCTTTTTATTGATAATAAAATTCTTATATTATTACCTTTAAAATCATTGGGAAATGATAGTCGCTCGTGCATACTTGTGGACTACCACCTCCGCGAAGTGATGTGATCCACTTTTTATATTTTAATTAAATTGTAACGAGGATGAATTTTATTAATATATATGATATAATAATAATACTATAAGTTATAATTAATAGTTAACTTTCTTTAATTCCATCCATCAAAAAATGAAAAACAATTTCATGCATACGTACATCCTACCGTCTATATGAATGGTGTAACTCATTTTTCAATATATAATTTTTATGGATGACTATAAATATGTATATAATTAATATATATTATATTTATATCATTTTAATATTATATAGGTTATCAAATTGAGATAAATTTACAATTACTGAAACTACTAAACTATAATACTAAGGATAAATGAAATAGTTAACACGAGGGAAAGATGAGTTTTAATAAGGAATTATTGATAAAAGGGGGTGTTAAAATGTAATAAAAGAATAATATATGGAATTATAAGTATGAAAATGTATATTTGAGGTAATTATAAGAAATTTAAATTTATTATACAGAAGTATAAAGTGATTTGTAAGAAATGATAACTCGAGGTAAGGGTTTTCATTCACAATCTCATCAATATTTTGGATTATTTATGTTTAATTCTCCACTAGGATATATTTTCTTATATATCCATATTTTATAATATATATTTTTTTAAAATGTATTTAATATTATCGTATGATTTATAAAATTAATATTTACCCATGATTTACTTTATAGAGAATAGTTTTAAAGCAATCTTCTTTTAATTTTCTAAACAAGTTACTTTTTAACATTTTTACAATAGTGTGAAATGAATGCTTTTTAACTTATAAAGTGTGAATAGATTTAACCACCATCGTAAATAATATTTCATTTGGATATTCCTTTAAAAAATTTCAAGGTAATTTTAAAGGAAATTTTTTGCCTTTATAATTGCTCATTTTTTAAAAATATGTTATTTTAAAATGGAAAGGTTATTTTCCATAAGAAATGTTCTAAGTGATCTATCGAAATAATTATCCATATAAGATGAACTCATTATATGTTACTTAAAATTTACATGAGATATGACCTAATGATACCATATTTACTATCTCTCTGTATGGTTTTTTAAAATGATTATATGATATTAATGATGCCCATTTATTTTATTGGGTGATAAAATGATGATTATTTTATGATATTATGTCAGAAATATGTACGAGGTTTATTATGTGATGGGAGGGACCTATATCTCCCTCTAATGTATTGGGTAATGATTAATGATATATGATCTAAAACAGTATACTAGAGCTTATCTCAGTCCCCAAATAGTGTACACAAGAGGTTATCTCAAGCCAAAAGAAAGCACATAAGTGGTTGGCCCAAGCCCAACATGTTATGAATGTATAGGTGGGAATCCTTGACATAAGTTTTTCTATGATTATATTTATTCCACAATATATGTATTATTCCAATGTTATGATCACATGTATCATGTTCTGTAATTGATTTATGATTCATGTATTACAGAATGCCAGTATTTATGCCATGAATCAAGTTTATGATCCATGATATGCAAGGTATATTTTTCAAATTTTAACCTCATACCATTATAATTGTGTTATCTGTAAGTAATTATTAATACCTCTATTGTTACCCTTACTAATAAACTGATCCTACCCTTTATTAACTTTACTTCCCCATGTTATGAATAAATATTTTATGTATAATATATCTAAGAAGGGTGTTAGTTATAAATAACTTAGTGATAAAAGATGTAGTTCACCTATGAACCAGTTGTTTTTATGTATAAGTTTCATAAGGTATTAGGCCTAAATGATTATGTAATGGTTCATTATGTTATGTAATTAATACTCATAGATTAATATTTAATATCTATTTATGAAATTTTTGGGTTTTTAGAGTTGGTATCAGAGTACTATTTAGTTAACCTATGGAAACAAGGATGAGAAAATATTAGTAATAACCCTTGGGATATATCTATGTGTAGGATAAAATAATAATTTTTGTTAATGATCATAAATGAACTAGGGTAAATGTAAGGTTTCATAACTGTTTCCCTGATTAGATATTCTATAAATGATTTCTCATGATTCCTTACTATGATTATAGTTTCTCACAATATGATTTTTTGATTTAGTTAATGGATATTACCAATAGGAATCAAGTTAATACTGAATGTGATGGAAAATGTAATGATTTTACTCTTGATAAAAATAATTTTATGATTTTTTTAATGATAATTCATATTTTTATTCTCACAAAACATTCTTAATCTATGAATCATGTTGAAATTCCAAATGATAAAAGGAGGAAACAACGTTCAATTATGTCATTCATGAGGCAATGCAGACTTAATTTTAGTGGATACACTGATCCACTAATTAATGAGAAATGGATTTGTGCCATTGAAATGTTATTTTCTATACTTAATTGTTCACAACATGAGAAATTTATTTTTTCTATTTACTATTGGGAAAGCGAATCAGATCAATGGTGGACTTTTATTAAGAACCTAATAGAACATGAATAAATTTAATCTCTCGAGTGGGATGAATTTAAAAGTATATTTTTAAACAAGTACCTTCCTTTTATTCTTCATATAAAAATGGATAAGGAATTCCTTGAGGTGAAATAGAAGGATGAAGAATCTGTTGGTACTTAGGAGGAGATTTTACTTAATGTTCAAGGTACGCTTCAGGTATTATCATCTAAACAGAAAATAAGATAGATTGACCCTCTAGTGTATTGAAAGCAATTCTTTAAAGAGAGTTAATCGTAAGGGAATTAAATGGATCTGAATAAATCGTGTGATGTTATATTAAGGATGAAATGGATATTTGAGTAATCCATAAATCTCATGGTTTTAATTAAAAAAGAAATATGGAATTTATGTGAAATAATAAAAAACATGGAGAGAAGAAGATGAGACCCCCACCCCCTTATGCTCATTACATGGAAGGAAACATAGGGGAATTTTTTTAAGGGGACTAAAAAATATTTTAGGTTTGGAAAGGAAGGACATAGAGTGATTGGATGTTTAAGTGATGTGAAGATTTTAAAGAATGATGTGAATAAATTGAAATATCCACCACATTCACCACCTACAATCTAGTATTTCATATGTCACGAGTATGGTCATTTTGGTAACCAGTTATCCAATCTGAAGGTCAAGGATGATGATGAGCATCAAAATCCTCTTAATCCTAGATAAAAATAGAATTATCATAATATTGCTATTTTTGGATGAGGTGTGTGATGATTATGTGGTGAATGGTACACTTATTATCCTCTCTAGAACCACTAATTTCATGTTTTATTCTGGATCTACCCACGCTTTTATGTCAAAGGAATTTTCTCTGTTCATAACAACTTCAATTTAATGAATAGATATTGAATTATCAATAAAAATCCCAAATGGTATGACAATCTAATCCCAAGTCTATAATTATTGTCTAGTTGAAGTTTATGGGAATGTGTTTTAAAAAAATCTTGTTATTCTTCCACTAGTTGAATTTGATGTTATTTTGGTCATAAATCAAACATCAACTTCCAAGGAATGGAAGATATGTTTAATATTCTAAACTAAACTATGATTTAATATTAGTGTGACGATGAAAATGAACTTTTTATATATATTACATCCATTCTATGGGTTATGATTCATATTCAAAAGTTGATTTTATATTAGATGGTTGGGGAGAAACATAACATCAAATATATTCCAATTGTATGAGAGTTTATTAATGTCTTTCTAAAATATTTTAATGTTATTCCATCAAATCGTGAAGTTGGGGTTTTAATAGAACTCGTACCAGATTCTATACATATTTCCGAGAATCTATATAGAATGGCCCTGATTGAGTTCAAGAATTAATGGAGAAACTCTAGGAGAACCTTGAAAAGTGATTCATTCATCCAAGTGAACCACATTTGGGTGCACATGTTTTTTTAAGAATAATTATGCATCAATGTGAATCTTCATTGATTAACAAGAAAGTAATAAGATCACTATCAGGAAAAAGTATCTTCAACCTCATAATTATGAATTTTTTATAATCTATATAGTGCTCACAATTTTTATAATATTTATCTTCATTCTGGATACCACCAATTGCGGGTTAAGAAGGGGATATAACAAATAAATCATCTAATACAAGTTATGGACACTATGAATTTATAGTTATTCCTTTTTTTATTTTTAATTCCCCTACTATATTCCTGGATTTAGTGAATATATTCTTTATAGATTACCTTGTTCAGTTTTTGGTGGTCTTTGTAGATGATATTATTATATATGTGAAGAGTAATTAAGAGCACGAATATCATTTGAGACTTGTACTGAGGACCATATGCAAGGAGAATATTTTGGAAAATTTTACCATGTGTGAATTTTGATTTTATAAATTTTCATTCTTGGGTCAGATAATCTCAAGTGAGGGTATATTAGTAGGCCAATAAATTATTGAACATTGGCCTAGAACAACCATTGTGACCGAGATATACATTTTTCTTGGTTTTGTGGGATATTATTTAACTTTTTGGGGAATTTTTATGGCTATTGAATCCAATAACCAAGTTAACTCAGAAGGGAGACAAGTACCTTTGGATGTATGAATATGATAAATGTTTTAAGGAACCAAAGAGAAGGTTATTCAGCACACTTGTGTTACTCTACCCTAAAGTGTAAATGGGTTTTTAATATGTAGTGATGCATCAAATAATGGACTGGGATGTTTCCTCATGTAGAATGATATGGTTATAGCTTATACCTAATGACAATTGATGTTACATGATAAAAATTACCCCACTCATGATTTAGAGTTAGTTGTCATAAATATTTCATTAAATATATAGAGGCATTATCACTATGGAAAAAGGTGTGACATATATAATGATCATAAATGTTTAAAGTATATTTTCAATCAAAAATAGTTGAACATGCACCAAATAAGATGGTTAGATCTGATTAAATATTATAAAGGCTAAATACATTACCACCCTGGGAAAGAAAACAAGGTAGTATATGCTCTATTTTGAAAGGATCATGATAGACTATCTATGTATAAGATCATAAAAGATCCAATATTTATGTATTTTGAAAGGATAGAGCTAGAAATTTTTAAGGAAGGGGATAAATCATATTTGGATTAAATGAGTGTTCAAAAATATATTCATGTGATTATTAAAGAGACACAAAAGAATGATGTAGAGAAAAAGGTGAGAGACTTTATTGAGTACAACCTTGAATATTATGAAATAATAATTTTCAGTGTCAATTTATGAATCCTTTAGGTGCTAGATTTGAAGAAGGAGATGATGGATGAAGCTCATAGTTCTTCACATTATATTCATACTAGAAGTAAAAAAGATGTTTATTATTTTGAAAGGGTATTTTTTCAGGATGACATGAAGAGATATATTGTTGAGTATGTTTCTTAGTTCTTAGTATTTAATAAAATTATGTCTAATAGTGAAAATTATAAGGGGATGTTTCAATCATTTTTCTTAATAAAATGGAAATGGGAGAACATAACTGTGGTTTTTTTCATTAAATTCACCAAAATGTCTCAAGGTAGTAATATTATATGGGTTGTTTTCGATCTACTTATAAATTCAGTACACTTAATTGCTATCATAGAATATTTATCTATGTATAAACTTTCAAGGATATACATTAAGTAAGTGATAAGGTTGTATGGAGTACCATATTCTATTGTATCAGATCTGGATTTGAGACTTACCTTGATGTTCTTGTGAAGCCTTTAGTAATATTTGGATACAAAGTTAAGAATTAACACAAATTATAATCCCCAAATATATAGTATGTTTGATAAAACCATTTAAACTCTATATGATATGTTGAGATCATATTTTATATATTTCACTGGTGATTGAGATCAAAACCTTTATCTAGTCAAGTTTTTATATAACAACAACTTTCATTAAATAAATAATATGGCTTCTTATGAGGCCCTCTATGGAAATAAGAGTATAAATCTAATGTTTTGAGATGAAGTTAGAGAAAGAAAGTTATTTGGACCTGATATATATGAGTATATGGAATAGAAGGTTAGATCCATTCAATAGTATATAAAATAACCATAGAGATGACAAAAATATTATGTGGATCATCATCAGAAATAACTATATTTTCAAGTGGGTGACAATGTATTCTTATAAATATCTACCCTAAAGAAGGCTATGTGATTTAAAATTAAGATAAAGTTTATAATTGATTATATTGGTCCCTTTTAATTTCTTTATCATGTAGGTACACTAGTTTTTTGATTGGTTCTTCCACCAAATCCCTCTCAGGTTCATGACGTGTTCCATGCATCTCTCCTTAAGAAGTACATACATAATCCTTCAGAAGTACTAAACATAGATGTCATACCACTAGAATAAGATCTTTCCTATGAATACAAACTGATAGAAATCATGGATGATTTGGATAAAGTACTATTGAATAATAGTAGTCACATGGTTAAAGTTCTCTGAAAAAGTCAAAAATTTGAACAAGCTATATGGAAATCCAAGGATCCAATGAAATAAGACATCATAATTTCTTTGTATTAGATTTATGAATTTAAAGGGTAAAATACATATTTAGGGGGATAAAATATAGAAACCCAATATTTTTTATGACACATTTCTCTTTAAATAATTTGGTTTCCTTGATATATTGAGTTACATGAAACAACGAGTTTAGAAGAGACACATAACATTATTAAAATATCAGGTACCTATTATCAACTAGTTGTGGGATTAGTGAGTATGAATAGTAATAACTAAATTATGAAAAAAATTGGGTCTAAATATATTTAAAATGAATTCATTAGATATGAAAGGATTATAATTAGAAATAAAAAAATTTGAAAATAAAAGTGATGTTTTTCAAAAAATAATTATGTTCAGAATGTATTTTAAATCAATTAATTATAGTAATCCCAATTGATGAATTATTTTAATGAAATTTATATTTTATAATTTACTTAATTAACAATTTTAAACATTCAAAAAATATTTTTTTTTGGCATAGGATAAGAATAAATCCAGTTTTATGTTTACAAATGTATTTTTTTTCTTCTAAAAAGTGGTTTTTGTAATATTTTTCAGACATGAATTACTATTTATTTTATGAAATTTATAGGTAATTAATTATATAAAATTAATTAAATATTTTCAAAAATGAGGTTGATATTTTTTAATTATACCCCTTTGGATTTTGGTTCATTTTAATAGTAATCGTGGTAAAATTTATCACCATGGTAAAGGGTAAATCATGTTAATGTGGATAAAAAATAATTGAGAAGACCATAATTTTTAATCAAAATTATTATTTTCAGATAGTAATTATAATATTAACACATTAGTTTTGAAATTTATTTTTTAATGGACACTTTTACATGAAAATTACATATATATTATTTAAATCAAAGAAAGTTACAAAATTTCACTTTCTTTATTTTTAATATATATTATGTGTCTATATAAGTGAAAAACAAAGTTATGAATGAATATAAGTGTTAAATTTTGGCACAATAATTTTATTTCATGATATATGTTTTTAGTTTTTAGTAATTATATAATGACCTTAATTTCTTATGAAACTATAATGCAATATTTATCTATTTAATGAAAATAATATAATAAATGATTTTACTAATATTAAAAGTTATATAATTCGAATGAATTAATGTGACCAAAAAATTATCAAGATCTATATTAATTATTAAAGAATTTTTAAATCATTAAGTTTGAATTCTCCCTTTGTCTTTATGTAGTTAATGTTTAATTTAATGAATACTATCAAAATTGAAAATAATGAATTTTATCAAATTAATATTTTTTCAAATTATATAAATATCGTAAAATTATTTAAAAAAGACAAGGATAATATTATATGGTCTATAATGTCACAAATTGTCCATTTAGTGTCTAAGTTTCACCTTATAACTAAAAATTTAAAATATTTAACATTGAAATAGATGTCATATTAAAAATTAAAATTGGATAACTAATGGTTAATCCAAATGATAAGGTTTAAAATTATAGTAAAACATGTCTAAATTATATTTTTTGATGGTATTATAGCCATATATTATCTTACCTTTGAATAAATGTCCATTTGGAGGCATATGTTTTAAGAATTAATTTATTATAATTTAATATTATGAGAAATTCCAAAACTTCCTTTAACCTAAATTATAAACGGGAACCCACTCCATCAATTATTGAAACCACATTGATCCTTATATATCGACCAAAAAATTCTTATTTCTATTCTTAACATCATTATACAAGTTCTTGATGTTTTTTATCCTAAAAATACCAATTTTAGTTTCCTAAATTAAGGATCTAAAGGAGGTCTCCTAAAGAAGAGGTAATCGTCTTACACGACCTCTTACAATTTATTTCTTCTTCTACCTCTTATAAATATATGTAATATATCATAAAATGGTTAGTTCAGTTTCTTAAATATTCTGAAATGTTATCATGATTATAAAACCACCATAATCCACCTTCTTTCCCATTTAATGGGTAGTGAATGCATCGCTCTTGCTTACGTATAACATACCATCTTCACACATCGATATAATTTATTTTTCATCAACATATTTTATGGATGTGTATTATGATGTATTTAATGTTTATATATGATAAATATGATATAATTATACCTTTTTATTGATAATATCATGTCTACATTCTTTTATTCATAATTTTTGGGAAATGATAACATCGCTCGTGCATACGTGTGGTCTACGAATTTCACGAAGCTATGTGATTCATTTTTTATTTATATTTTAACTGGATGGTATTGTGGATATATTTAATGAATATACATAATATATTTGATATAATAATGATCCTATAATTTTTTATTAATATTTAACTTTATTTTTTCCCATCTATTGAAAAGTGAAAACAGCCTTCATGCGTATGTACGAGCCACCATCTCTATGAATAGTGTAATTCATTTTTATATTTATATTTTTTACAGAAGACTATAAATATGTACATAATGAATATATATGATATTTATATAGTGACTAATATTATGTAAGTGATTTAACCAAGATAAATGTATAAGGACCAGAACTAATAAACTTAAATACTCATGATAAATGAAACAGTTAACACCCAGAAATAACAATTTTAATAAATAATTATTGATAAAAATAGGTGTTAAAATGTTATAAAGGGATAATATATGATATTATAATAATTAAAACTACCTTGGTATAGATTTATAAAATATTTAAATTTATGGTATATGATGTTAAATTGATTTTGAATCTTGAAGAACACGTAGTAAGTGTTTTCTATCACAATCTCATCAATATTCGGGATTGTTCATATTTAAGTCTCCACTGATGAATATTTATCTTCCATATCCATGTTTTATGAAAATGTTTTCATTTTTTTACTACTTTAATATTATTATTTATGTAATTTCCTCTACACTAGCAACTCAGAGCTGGTGTCTTATATTATTACATTGGTATATGATACAAGGAATCACCTCCCAAAGAAATGAATAATTTTGTAGTCTTGGTATAAGAGATACCTACATGATTCCCATATTAAATATGAAAAAAAATTACAACAGATATGTATTGAGAATATCATTATTCCCTATATAACATCTTTTCATGTCATTCATAGTACACTTCATGGATTTTTCTGAAAGAAAAAAAATAAGTGTGAGTTCAAATACTCAGTAATGGTTAAGTATGTCAGAAGCTATCATAATCAACATAGAATGGTTAATTACTGAACATAACTTCTATTTAATCAATAACATGAATATCAAAAATGGATATGGAATAATCAATATGTAAAGTTAAATAACTAAATACACATGACATTTAATCAATAAACTGGGAATGAAATACATCCAAAGATAATATCATTTCAAAAAAATCATGGATAATAATAAATGAATTATTGATGAACTAAATGATTAATTATGAGACTTCATGATCTCTGGCATCATGATACCTTCTCAATGAAGACCTTTCACAAGAAAATTTAAAACTGCTGGGTAGGTATACACCATAAACCCATTTAACTAAGGCTACACAACTAATTCAACTCATAAGACTACCTATGAATCAAGGGTATATCTATAACCCACACCCACCTATATATACATGTCCAAATCATTCCTCAGTTATAAGATGATCAATTTAATTTAGGAAAAATATTCCTTATAATTTTTTTAATTGAGTAAGGAATAAAAATTAATAGTAATTTCCCTAGTCAATCCTAGAACATTCAAAGAAAAATACCGTATGAAGAAATTATATGTAATTTATGAAATAAATATATAAAATATAAATAATATGGATATTTAGGGGGAATTCAATTTCCAGTGATGATAGGAAGGTGAATATTTCAAGGAAAAGTTAATGACTATAAAAATGAATCAAGAAAGGGTATGTCAATAATTTCTATGCTCAAAATGATAAAAAAATCAATATAAAGAATAATTATGGAATTTATAGAATATATCCCCATTGTATTATATGTAAAATAATGGTTTTTACCATTGATAAATAGGAATACCATAAAAAGATATTTAAAAATATTCTTGGGGAAAATATCCTTTTACCTTTGAAAATATATTTATAACTAAAAGTTTATAAAATATTTTAAAAATACTTTTGTTTGAAAATAGACGTTTAAAATTATAAATTAATATTTAAAACATTTAATATTCATGACAGTGGAAAATTCTGTACATGTTGTGCACATTAAAATAAATATTGGTTTAATTTTTTTACTAAAATACAAACATGCCTTGTTTGGAAAATGATATAAACATTCATTTAAATATATTTTTTTAAAAATAAAATATGTGTAAAAATACCTTTAATAAATCATATAGATAATATTAAAAAAATTAGAAAAGATTTTTTTGGAAGGAAAATGATTTTTGATTGAAGAGAGAAATAACGTCATATTTTATTAAAATCAATTTCTCAGTAATTTTATGTTACAAAGAGTTGAAACAAGGTAATATTAAATGAAAAAATATTGAATAACAATAGGATAATAAAATTAAATATGTTTATTAGACAATGGTAAATAATTTCTTCCAATGAAAATTCAAGTATACACAATCCTGATTAAAATGAGATTGTGAAATAAACCCTTATAAAAATTATAACATTGAAGTGATGATAAATAAAATAATTGATTATTTGTATAAAATTTAAATACATATAAAAATGGAAACAAAATATAAGATATTCAGAATTACTGACATACATAATCTTATAATGCCAAAGAAAATGGAGAAGTCATATAACCAAACAAAAAGAAATTGAGTTATAAAATTAGATACCACTTGGTAACATTTATGATAAAATACATTTGGAAGAAATTATTCCAATTGAATCATATAATACCATGAATTACTAATATATCGTCATATTAAATGTCAAAGTGGAAGTATATAAACTATATAAAAGAAATTAAGTGTATTACATAACAGTATACTTCAATGAAGAGAAATTGAGATGAAGTCCCTTACCTCACACATCCTTTTAGTTGAACATGATTTAAACTATCTTATTATGATTTTAATAATTTTATTAATTCAAAATATAAACCTATACGTATTTATAATATCATATATTTCTCCCTTATAAAATTTTACCACCCATTTGTTTTTAGAATTCCATTATTTTCATTGAATTAGGTGTTAATTGTGTTGTTTTCTCATGCATATTTTGTCCTGAAAATTATGCATCTTTTGAATAATATATAGTTATATCATATCTATAATTATATCAATTTTATAAATATAATTTTTTCATTATGCATTTTTATAATCACTAATGAAATTTTAGCATAGATATTGTATGACATTGCTTCGTGGAGTTGGTATGTTGTATATACATGCGAGTGAAATTATTATTTCGTGAAATGGTAAAGAAGAGGGTGATATGGCAATTTTAAAATTTTAATATAATTTTATACATATAATGTTTATTCACTAAATTTTCCTTATTACCTTCTATTTAAAGTTCCAGTGAATAACGAATGAAATCGCTTTTCAAGGTGGTAATTCGACATACACACGAGCAACGTTATCATATTTTAAAAAAATGGAATATAAGAGGATTTAGGTGATATTATAATTCCATAATTATAATAATATCCTAAATATAATATAATTGTATTAATTCCATAATTATATCCATCATTAAAGGTGGTGGTGGAAAATAATTATATAGGTTTTTGAGGCGGTAGTCCGCCGTACAAATGATCGATGGTTTCATTTCCCATTTGATGGAAGATGGAATGGATATAGTAAATTCATTTAAAATAATAAAATATGATAATATGAAATATTATTAGGTTATTATATAATAGTTTTAAATAATATTTTCAAGATTTTGTAGAATAAATAAAATAAAAACACTTGTTTAAGAATGTTACATATTTTTTGGATGACTTATTTAGGCTTGCAACAAAATCCAACCTCGGATAAATTTATGTTAAAAAGAGTGATCTATGAGTTTAGTATAGGAGTAATTAAGTGATTTGGGTAGGTATTGTATGAACTAAATTTCTTTGGAAGTGTGAAGAGGGGAGTAGAGTGGGTGGGATTTTATAAGCGAGGGAGATGAGACAGATGGAAATTTTGAAAAGATTCAATTAGACACACATTTGTATCTTTACAAATCCCTAAAAAATGTGTCATTATCTAACCTTATATGTTATAATGTCTACATATGTCTATAAATGGGATTTGGAAAAGTTGGTAAGTCATTTAAACCCTTATCTTCTTAGTTTAAACATCAGTAAATCAGTTTTTACCATAATTGCAACCATTAATTTTTACAGCTTTTACTATTAATAATGATAAAAATTAAGATAAACATATTAGATAATTTACATTATACCAATTAAAAATATTTAATCCATTTTTACAAATTTAATTCACATAGGTGTCATAATCCAATTTAAAATTATACCCACATACACGACGATAAATGGGTTTTCAAAGAGAAAATCCTCATAAGTATAGAAGGATTTAATATCAGAATTCTATATGAAATTAATTCAAATGACCTAAAATAGTTAAATTTTAATATAATTGAACTATATTTACTTCAACAATAATTTAAAATTAAATATAACCTTACGAATTATTTAAATGAAAAGGCAATTTTCATTAAAAATCAGTATTTTTTCACTATTCATTAAAAATGGAAACATTCGAGAAAAATATAAATAAATTAACTAAGATAATTATTATACAATGATTTTAAAAAATAAATTTAATATTAGAAAATAAATTTTCTAAATTTTGTAAAAAAAGAATTTTAAATTATGTATATAATGCCCGACTAAACTTTCTTTAAGAAGAAATATACTTTTTTTCAAAAAACATTTATTTTTTATGTGATTTTTCATTTTATTTATAAAACATAGATGACCATAATTTTCATTATTTAGTTATTATTATTAATAACTTCTAATTTAGTATCTATTTTATCATAATATACTATGTTTCAGTACATTTATTCTCGAGTTTGCGTGTTTTATAAGCCATCGAAGATATTAAATTTAAAGAAATATATTTTGTAGGTTATTTATAATCAGTGTTTCATGTTTCATATACCATTTGATACAATTTTATTCTTTTATAATTTCAGGTTGTTTCATTTTAAAGTTATTTTACCCATGTTTTACATTATACAAAACGGTTTGAATGGAATATTATTATTGTTTTCCTAACTAGGTACTTTTTAACCTTTTTTATAAAAAGTATGAATGTAATTTTTTTAACTTATATGGTGTGAAAATATTTTCCCACCATCCTAAAATATCTTTATTTTAAGTTTGCTTTAAAATTTTATAAGGTTATTTTCAAATATAATATTTTCCTTTTTAATTTTATATTTTTTTTAAAATAAGTGATTTTAAAAATGAAAGGTTATTTTCCACATGAAATGTTCCAAGTGATCATTCAAAATAATTATCTATAGAAGATGATATCCTTAGATGTTAAATAATCTTTACGGAGGATGTGATCCAATGATACCGTATTTATTATCTCTCAAGATGGTTTATGAATATAATGACATAATTTTTATAAAACACATTTATTTTCATGGGTTCTAATATGATGAATGTTTTATGATCTTATTGCACACATATTTATGATTTAAAATATGTGATGGGTGATAACTATATCTTAGTTCAATGAATTGGGTAATAATTAATTATTTATGATCTCAAATGGTATATGAGAGGTTATACCAAGCCCAAAGCATGTACATGGGGGTCATCCAAAGTCTAACATGTTATAAACGTCTCAATGAGTATTCTTGTAATAAGGTTTTTATGATTTTGTGTGTGACACAATCTAAGTATTATGCCAATGTTATGATCTCAGGGCTCATGTTAATTTATTTATTTATGATTAATTTCTTATAAACATCCAATATTTATTCCATGAATCATGTTAATGATCTAAGATATGAAGGGTATAGTTTTCAAATGTTAACCTCATACCCTTATGCTTATGTTTCCCTTATGTTACTATTGATATATTAATTTTTTACCCTTACTAATCATTTGAGCAAACCCATTATTATTTTTTCTTCCCTTGTTAATGATGAAATATTTTCTATATGATAAGTTTAAGAGGGATGCTAGAGATGAAGAACTTAGCGGGAGAAGATGTAGTTTTCATTTGAACCAGTTGTTTATATGTACAAGTTTATAAAGAAATTATACCTAAATTATTCTGGTGTGGATCATTATGTTATATAATGTGTATTCATTTATTAAGATTTAATATCTAGGTCTCAAAAGTATGGGTAACTATAATAAATGTGTTATTATCATCCTCTATATGAATCCTTTCTCCGTGCATCACTAGTGTTACAATCAAGTTATTTATTCTCATATCCTTAATAATATTATAATGTCTAATAGTAGAAGATATCTCACTCTATATTGAAAGTAACTCTCTAAGAACATTTAATACTTGATCTTATTTGGGAACAATAATTCTCAAGACAATGAAATCATTTACAATATTTTAAATACTATTATTCATTTGAGTAATATTTTCTCCTTTATGCATTATGAACATATCAAACATGAACTTTTAAGTATTATACATTGGTTTTATAGCATTACCAGTTCCTTCATATATAACAACAATGGTTTCACGCATTTAATTAGTTATAGTACATTGTGAAACTCAATTTAACTCATTGGGTTATAATCTAAATTTAATAAAATTAATATATTTAGAATTGAAATCATATTTTTATTCATAATAAATAATCCAAAATTTTGGATCAATGGTAAAAATATTGTATGTTTTTATATCTAATAAGTAAACATTATGTATGAGGCTATTAAAATATTTAATCATATTTTCCTTCCAATAACCATTAATTCATCCCATAAAATTTGGATTATAGATCAAATAAATTATTTATTTTACATCATCCATTGTGAAAACTTGTAAATTGATCTTCCAACATCAACTAGTAAAAGTGGAGAACTAAAATTTTATTTCTATGATACCAATTATAATCTTATAGGTGTTGTACAATGAAATAAGATGGGGTGAATTGAGTTATTAAATTTTTTACTCTAAATAAAACCTCATATTTATATCTATTTGAATCTTTCTGTAACCATTATATCATTATTTATATTCTATTTCATCATATAGTGACCATTATTTTACTTACATTACCACTAAATCATTTAAATGATACACAATATAACCGTGTTACAAAACTAGGATACAAAGGTTTAGGGCGTTTGGGAAATTAGGATAAAACATAACATTTACATAATAAAAAAAATTATTAAATTCCTTCTTATCTAGATTCTTAGTGACCCTCATGTACTCCTTAGTATATGTTGTCACCTAAGGATATACATCAAAGAAAGGGGTGTGTTAAAAACCCAATAAAAAGAAAGATATAAAAATGGATCAAAAAAAAATGGGTGAGAATAATCCTGAATATAATCACATAAGTAGTATAATCATAAAAATCAAGATAGGAATCATCAGATTAAGTCAAGGAATGTAGAAATGTAGAAAAATGAGACATAATTTATTTGTTATCAAATACCATAGAGAGTTGTGAACAAAGCTAGCATCTTGTACACGTATAACATATGTACAAAATCAAAACATCATCATCGTTGTGAATAAATCTATCATCATGTTCACACATATTTCACATTATCATGTGAGATACATCACATTACCCAATTCATTGGAGTGTTATATAATTTTAGGTGCACCCATCACATCATAACATTTATATAATCATGCATGCCACATAGAATGTGTAACGATATTTTCCATAAAATAAACCATGTAAAGGAAATCATTTTCATGAGAATTTCATAAATAATATTTTCATAAATTGTCGTTGGGTAATCCAAAATAAAAATGTAATAACACAATTGATATAAGAATCATCAATATTGAGTGAAGAAGAAATTATTAAATAGAAGTAAAAGATCTGTTTTTTAGAAAGAAGAGGTCTTTTGAAAAAACATTTTCATTTTTCATTAAATCATATTTGAAATATTTATTTCCCAAATAATAAAATTTAATAACAAATAAATTATATAATAGGAATATTAAATAACATCCAAACTAAAAATTGGCATGGAATTGGAAAACCCCATAGAAGGGAAATTGGGTTCAGAATCCCCTCACCTTATATCAGAATGATTTATTCACTTTAATATCTTAGATAATAAAATTAGAATCATTAATTAAAAAATATTGAACCAAATTTACATTTTTTGTATTAATTATAATTTTATTTAGTTCATTTATAGATATTTTAATGAGTTATTGAGTTCAATTTCATCCTTCTCAAGTATTTTTTACATGGTTTTCATGATCGGTTCGCCCGTATACAAGTATAGAAGTTCATGTAAGATGAGAATAATTATACAAAATTTAAATTATATTTTATTAGTAAAAATTAATAATTTTTATTGGTCTGATATATAGTTTTTTCATATATGTGGATGATTCATTAGATAAAAAATTAATGATACTCGTTTAGATTAAATTGGCGGATTTTCGCTAATAAAGAGCTCATTTGGTTATGTAATTTAATATTATGTATATAGGTTAGTTGTATAACATAAAAAATATTTATAACATAAATTTTAATATCTTTTTCAACAATTATAATAGTTTAATGACCAACCTTTATGGTGTTAATGTAAAATGAAAACTCGTCATCCTCGAGGGAAATAAATAAACACCACACGAACGATGTTTTCATTTTTAGAATAAACAACAGATAAGAAGAGATTTGATGATAGATTATTTCATTAACATAATAAAATTTTATTATATATTACATAATGGAGTTTTAATTCCACTTGTATAATGGTAGGTGAGGAGATAAAAATAAAACAAAATAATTTGAAAAGAAATTAAATGAAAATGAATAAAGATTTTAAATATGGAATTATTCTCCTTGAGAACCATCTTAGGGAAATTGGGTTTTTTATTTTTTTTAGACCAAAGGATGATATAATTGGGGTTTATTATTTTGATGATTATTGAGTTTATTTTGGACAAGCTTCAAATATTTAGAGGTGTGAGGAGAAGAGGTTGTGGGGTGGTATTTATAGGTGAGGAGAGGGGTGTTTTTTGACTATTTCATTCATAACAATATTATTTTGGATCAAGACTATAAATAGTTTGAACCGTATCCCTAAATATATAAAATAATGATGGAGAGTTTAATAATATGGGATTACATTATACATATATCATATATGTCTCACTAATTCATGTATTTGTTAAATACTATAAATTACCATATTTCACTTTTCACCAAAAAATCAACCATTTTAGAAAAACTAAACAAAATCACCCTGAACATTTTTCAACATGTAGAATTCAAAAATGAACTCCACTTTATGGAATCAAATTAAAAAAAACTGATTTTTAGTATTTAATTTAAAACATAATTTATTAAAAAAGTATCAATTTTTAAATTATAACTAATTATATGACACATTGAAAAAAACATAAGGTCTCATAAAATTATATTATAATTATAAGACAACAAAATATTAATTTATAAATCTATTTTATGAAATTAAATTTTCTTTTAAATCATTATATTAATTATAAAATTGTAAATAAAAATTTATTTTTTATAAAAATTCAAACACTTATTTTATAATTTATAAAACATTTATTTACTTATACTATGATATAATTATATAAATTATTCATTTATAAGATTAATAATTTTTATTTATAATTTCATAAGTGAGGATAATATTCTGTTGGCTAGATTTCTATTCTTAATGGTCACATGACTATGGTAAAGGTCAAGTTACTATTCAATTTGAATAGGTTCTTTAACTTCTATAAATACTATTTATTTCGTTATTAATTTAGGAAAATAATGTTTTTATTAGGATATATATTCTTTGTATGTGGTTTATTAAATATAAAATGATGGATAATAATAAAAATTAAAAGTACATAAATTGACTAGATATTGAAGAGATTTATTAGGGAATAATCCAATATGGTATTGGTTCTAATGTAACATTTTATTCATCTCTCCAAGAGATTTTTTTCCATAGAAACAACCAGAGAGAGACAATGAGTAGGATCCTATATGAAATTGTGATAGGATCTATCATTTATTCTATGTTATGTACTAGGCTTGATGTTTCCTATGGTTTAATAATGGTAGATCAATACCATGATAATATAGTATAATAAAATTAGATTGTTATTAATGTTATGCTTAAGTATATTAGGAATACAAAGGAATATTTCAAGTATTTAGAGTAGACAAGGAGATATACTAACACTAGTTTCCAAATTGTTCAAAATTATTTGATGTCATAGTCTGGATATGTCTTTAGTCTCAATGGAGGAGCTATGGTCTAGAAGAGTTAAAAACATCCAACTATCAGTAATTCCACCATAGAGTATGAGTTTATAGTGGCCTCTGATGTTTCCAAAGAATATATTTGGATTCATGAATTTGTCCAAGATATTTATGTGGTTCCAATTAAAAGAGGTCATATAACATTATATTGTGATAATACTATATCTGGTTCCTCATAAAGGATCAAAGGTCACATAAGGTGATGAACATACTCAATAAATATCACCTCTCAGTGGGTTTGTATCAAACGTTGGAGTCACAATAATCATAGTTTCCAAGGAAGATAATATGGTGAAACACTTTAAAAAGGTCTTATCTTAGAAGAAGCATAAATATCATGTGAGAGCTAGTTGAATGAAGGATGTTTACAATTGCCTCAAGTTCATGTTGGAGTATGGACATGTTGGTTCCCTTGAACCAAAATCTCTGTACTTTATGTTTAATTTTATCCATGTATTTGAATATTTTTAAAATATATTTTCACATAATTTTTTTATTCTATGGGACATAGTATATTGAAATTTCTTAAGTGTAATTGTAGCATTTTAAGGCTATAAAAGTTCCCCACTAGGATATGAACCTAGAGATTCTACAAAAATATTATTATATATAATTTAAATAGATATATGATATAATTTGATGGTATATAAATGATACTTACTATTTGGGGTAGAGACTCGTAGGACATTGAGACTCTTTCTTATGGTGTACACCATTAATAATCTTTTGGGTAGGATATTATGAGAACATGACCCAATAAACATAAATCTACATTTATTTGTATTATTGGATATTCTTATATGTAAAATTGTGTAATGATACATAAAAATTATTATTATTACTAATAAATGTCATAAGTCGCATAATTTGAGGTATTGATGAAAACCTTGACAACGCATGCTTGTAGTGAATTAGGATAATTCTATTACATCATGAGTTATTTTGTATTAATGAATAATGATGGAAATAATCTATCCCTTATTTTTTTTAACAGAAGTGTATATATCATCCCCTTTGAGGGTAATTTAACTACCCAAGTAATTCCATGGACATGGTGGTGTTCTTGGAAATTTCATTTCTGAAAATGGGAAATATAGAGACATCGAGCAAATAGAATGATGACACTGGTTTGTGATTTGGTGGGTTAGAGATATTTAGACAAAGGGATTATATTTCATGGTGTAAATTTTAGGAGGATATATTACATTGTGACATTAAATTATTTCTCTATGGGATCCTTACCATGTTGTTTGATGTAAACCATGGAATTTATGTGGTGTAGCCTAATTACACTAAGAAAGGGACTCATACGGTCACACATTGAGTGTATTTATAACCTCATTTTAATTGTGTATCAAATTAACATGTTGGGTAAATATTATTCTTGTCTGTGATTTAATAATTATTCATGTTGGATTGATCAAAAATATTAAATCACCTGTTATTTAAGATAATTTTTATGTGAGTTGAATATATTATAAATATTTACCCAAAAAGTAATTATTTAATTCATGATGGTGATATAATTTTATTTATTTATTATGGTTAATTAACAAGGTAAAAAATATTTATTTATTGTGAAATGTGAATATTTTAAAAAAAATTATTTCCTAGTTTCGATGAATTTGATATTTATAAATTAATTAGTGAGTAATGAAATGGTATTTATTTATTTTAATTAAATAATTATTATTCAAGGAACAATAAATATTTAAGAGGATTAGAAGACAAAATTTTATGGTTCATTGAGAAATGTTATGATAAATATTATATGAATAAATTATAATTTATTTATTTTATTCAAATAATATTTATTTTATCCTTGATTTATAACATATTAATTTAATAATAATAATAATATTATTATTATTTAGAAATTGGAATTTTTGGGAATTAAGAAAATAACAATGACCCTTTTGAAATTAATTATTTTTTAAACATAGAACTATATAAACCCAGTTATAACAATTTATATAAACCTAAGAGCCACATTTTCTCATTTTTCATGATAAGTTTTAGAGATACTCCTCACAAGATCTAGAGGGATCTTCCCTAGAATGTTCTAAATAACCCATAGAATTTTTTCTATTCCACTTGTGTGAATTTCTACTCCCATGTAGGATTTAGATGTGATCAATATAGATCATCTCTAGTGATATATGTTTCCACACCAGCACCCATAGAATTATACAGTGATGATCAGAGATTTGTAGAGAACATGTGGATGAACACTAGAGGGAATCTATACTTTCTTCCTCAAACACAATGATAGTGTAAAAACTTATATCTGTGGATTCATCAATGAAGAAGGAATTCGATGAATGATAATTATTTAATTAAATAAATTAATTATAAATTATATGTGAAAACATCATGTCTTTGTGTATTATAGGAATGGGGTTTTATCAAGTTCCACAAAAGATAATGGAAAATTTTATTGGTCACATGCCCGACTTGTTCCATTATAATTAAAAGCCATCATATATTGATTTAAATTTAAAATATAATCCCTTTTTTAAAATAAAACTTCTAAAATTCATTTTCAAACCAATTTCTAAGACAATTTCATAAAAGAAAAGAAAACTCCAAATAGCTAGAATAATTGTACTAGGATGACTAAGAATTAAAGAGATTGGGAATCTAGAAACTAAATAAACTAAATCATTAACTATAAAAAACCTAAAAATGGAAAAATTCAATGAGTAATGTGGAATAAAAAAATAGAATAATCAATAAGATATTTACAAAGGAATGAAAAATAAAATGTGATAAGAAACTGAAAGGAAACAAAAGTAATATTTTAGAAAGTTGTTAAAATTTAGAGAATCAAGGGAATTCCTAAATACCTCATTAGATGATCCTAGACATAATTAGGTGGAACCATATACAAACCTATTAATACATTCATATTCTAAAACAAATCGGATTCTCTAAACTATCCCCACTAGTGGAACTCCCCAAGGCATATGCCCATTATATACTAAAGAGGATAAAGTCTATCACATCAGGACTATATAACAACCATATATCAACCTCTCAATAATATTCATATGATCCCCATGAATTAAGTAGTGATAGGTATGGTAATATTTATAATGAAATCACCATCATCTCATCAACACCCTCTTATAGACGAACCATATAAATTACAAGCATAAACGACACATAATTTATCAATATATAATTCACTAATGATCCAAACATAGGGAAAAAGAATATGGGTCAAATATATTTATGAAAATCCATTTAATATAGGATTCATATGGACCTCACATTAAAATTAGAAAATATTAATTTTAAAGTATCCTTTAAAAAAAATTTAAAACTACCATTTCAAAAAAAAAATATCAAAGTTCCAATGGGGATTTTTTATAAAACCATAGAATTTCAATTTAATTTCCTTTTTTTGAAACTATTTTTTAATTATATATTCTTGAAAAAACATTGAAATGAAGGAATAAATACCACTTTGAAATCATGAAATACCTTAAATCATATTAATCAACAAGGAATAACATTATAAAATAACTATATAAACTGTAAAAATATGCGGTACCCATAAGCATCACATGAAAATTCAAAATACTTGAAAGATCCATCATAAATTAATTCCCAAACCATAAAACTATATAATTCATAAAAAAAAATTATAAAAAAAATTAAAAATGAAAAAAAAATAATTGAATTTGAAAATACTCTTCATAAAACCTATTTGGAACAAATATAAATATTATACATAATTTTAAGGGAAAAAATTTAGGAAACTCAATTGAAACATAGATTAAAATGAAAAAGTAATAACATGGATATACCGACCTAAAATTCAGTGAACTCTCAATAAGGGTTTCATTCTACCCTTAAGAGGATATGTCAATTTAATTTTCAACCATGAGAATAACCATATCTAAAACTTTTTTAAAAAAAATTATAGATTTATTTAAATAATAAAAAATAATTAGTCACCATTAAAAACAAACATTGGTTTTACATTTGTCTCACGGAGATGAATCTAACACCATTGAAGGTGTATTATTTGGAAAGAAATTGGGTGAGGTATTGAATAGAGAATATTGAGAGAAAACCCAAGAGAGTGGGGATGGTAAAAGAGAGATGAGGGAGTTTGGGGGAGTCATGTTGTTCCTGCTTGCACAATTTATACTCCCCACTTCACATTTAACTTCCAAAACGTTTTTAAAAACCATTTTATCCTTTCTATCTTAGTTACATTTTTTTACTCTTATTATAGAAAAACATATAAAACCCCCTAATTTCAATATTTTTATCCCCCCATTAACATCTGATTTCCCACTTACAATTATGATTTATATTATTACTTTATTATATTTTAGTATTAGACACATAATATTAAATTCAATAGGATAATAATAACATCTTCCCATATTAATTATTATTAATTAATAAATAATATTTATTAAAAGATCATATATATTTATATATAGGGGAATTATTTAGAATCAGATAAAAATTTCCTCCAAAAATTTATTAAATAAAAAATACGAGTTATTATATAAGATATTTGAAAAGGCGGGTGTGAAAATCACTGCTTCTATGAAATTATACAAGTGAATTGTATGATAAATGCATCACAAAATGTCATTCTAAGCTAGTCCCTAGGATATATTTATTTGATAGTGCATCAATGAAATTTTTATCCTTCTTATCTATATGGTATAAACACAGTTAAAAAATCATGAGTCTTCAAGATAATTATGGTATTTTGAGGAAGTTTTCTAGGGGAAATTCCTTGTTCTATACTTTCTTTCATCCATTTCAATAATCATGTATGGTTCAATCCATACGTGTTTCTAACCAAAATTAAAATAATATATAATATCACAGATCATGGTCCATAATTCTTCTTCATTAGAACTACCAATTCAAGTGTACCTATTGAAGAAAACATTAACATAACCTTTATATGTATGCAACACATCACTAAATATCTAGGGACCCGAAGCCCCCAACGAAACTCCATCAACATTAACCTTGGTCAAGCTTGGGATATGTGGTGTCCTTTTGATCACTTTTATCCTTTTTTTACTTTCTTGTATCTCCCTAAAACACTAAGAAGATATAGGCTACTAAGCTAAAAAAATTATTCATCCTTGTACTTGTTTGGAGCTTAGATATAGCTTTCACATCCTTATGGATCGTGGTGACACCCTCATGAAGGTATGAAATCTCATTGTTGAAACTAACCCCATTACTTGTGTTCTAATTAAAATAAAATATTAATGTCATGTAACACAAAAGAATATTATAAATCTAATCACAAAGAACAACATTTGTGATAAACACCATTAGCTTATTGAATTCATTTTCAAGACCCAAAACACAACCAAATACGTCATTAATATAGTTCCATAATTTCTCACAAAAGTGTATAGAATGAAAATGTGGAGTTGATTTTTTGAATCACTTTAAAAGATAGATAAAGTTGAAGTAAATTATAATATAAATTTTTAATGTTTTTAATCAAAGGGAAACCTATATTTCTACAATTTCCAGAGAATAAAAAATCATTAAAGGGTAATTAATGGATTCCTAAAATTTTTAATAAAAATAATTATTTTTGGTTCACTTTTTCATTTTAGATTGTAACCCATCTGGGCACTAAAATATAAATTAAGATATGGAATCTAGATCAATGTTTTATTATGGATGAAATTATAATTCTTCACATGTACTACAGTGATCAGGGGAATGATTCTAGCTTCACTTCTCTAGTTTTTGTTTAGACTTGGAATTATAAGGGATTTAAGATATTATGGTACAAACACTATCTAATTTACTTATTTTTTTATAATGAAATGGTGTTCTCTCCTAGTTAAGAGATGACTCCTTGGATAACATCCACTTTGAACAGGACATCCAATCCAAATTTCAGAATTTTATAGTAGAACCTGAATGTTGGAAAAGATATTAAGGATATACCTATTTTATCCTAGGAATATACCATCTTTTCATGAAACAAATTGATTCATCATGCAGTGAGATCAGGTTCCTATTAAACATTAAAATAATAAATTCATTAAATTTAAAAAGTTATTTTATCTCAGGACCACGCATATCAATGGGTTTGGTTAAATACCTATAAGAAACTATAACTAACCTCTTCACATAGACACATCCATTCCATATAACATTTTTGATTGGGAATTAAATTTTTTTATGTGTTCCCAACAATTTTTATACATTAAACGAATAAAACAACATTTATGTTATCATATAAGTTTCAACTCACCGGAGACATGCTATTAACCTTCTCTTTTTTTATTTTATTAATGACATTTTAATATTAATTCGTAAGGGTACCATCTCTAAAAATTAACCTAAAATATATGGACACCAAAGAAGGTGAAACACAAAGAGAATATCTTTCCCCTAGGTATTTAAAAATATTTCGCTACTTAGAGGTGATGATCCCTTTCCCAAACAAAATGAATTATTTTTTCTTTGATGATAGATTTCCCATCATCATATTTATAATGAATAAAAAAAGATAAAAATATCATGAAAATTATTTTTTATACCCACCCAAAAGAAGAATATTTTTAGCATATAAAATATGCGAGGGAGAAACTACATGTCTTACAACCTTTATCTTCTTATAAATCCTTGTCTTGGATTGATCAATAATTCATTTTCTTAATAAATCCTCAATAATTTAAAAATTATGGTAAGAGATAGGTTCACCCTATATGACTCCTCTAGTGTATCCAAATAATCCCTTTTCCAACTTATTAATAAGAATATAAATCCTAATAATCTTAACAATTACCTTTAACAAAATAATGAAATTAATAGAAAATACATACTTCATATGGATATAAAAAATGAAACTCCACTTGATAATATCAATATAAATTGAGATGTAAACCTACAAAGAAAATTCCCCGTGCTTATAAATCTTTTTTATCACATTAGATTATTCTAATGCAATAAATAAGTAGGTTTGTTTACTCCTTCCAATGAAAAAAATAAACTAATTTTGAGTAATGAAATTACCAAAAAAATTAAAAAACCTCCAAGAAAAATCATTATTATATTTTTATGAATAGTGTTTCCAACACCCATTGGTCTAAAATATTTATTTTCAAGAAAATTTTTCTACATGGGAAATAATGAAATGAAGTGGTAGTTTACCCCATAAGGAATAGAGGAAGAATGAAATAACTCACAAATAGATTTAAAAATATTGTTGTTCATAATTATCTAGTAGAACATAAAAACATTGTTACTAAAACCATTCAGATAAGAAATACTTTCCAATTTTAAAGAAAAGAGGTACGACCAAATTTTATCTAATGCAGGAACCACCATAAGAAGATAATTCTTATTTTCACTAATGTAATGAGGTATAATGTCCATCAGTTGAGCACTATTATCATTCACATCATTAATGTAATGTATTTTGAAATATTTTATAGAATCAATATAAATATTAGTTTTTGATGTGAGGAGACAATCATCCACTCAATTGGAATGAATCCATTCAATGGAAGAATCAAAACTTTCTATCACTATACTGATTCCATTTCACATTATATAAGTTTTTTGAAAGACTCCCCTTGATCGCCAAGAGATCATATGACTTAGAAGGAATTATTATCTCATCTTGAGACATGATATCCTACCTTTGATTTGATTCATGGAGGGAGTAAAATTCCTTTTCAGACACTCTGATATGATCATAAATTTTGGATAAAGAGGTATTAATTATTTCCTTTAGATGTTCATTATACTTCTTGATCATTATAGAAAAACCATGATGTAGACTGACATTGATTTCTACTCTTCAACCTTCCATAAAAATTTATTTACATCTAGGTATAGTAGTCCATGCATTGAAAAACATAAAAGTTAATGGAGATGATCACAAAGAATCCATTTTAATATCTATAACTATCTGATTATGATTAGAATTGAATCTTAGGAGAGTGAAACCTATCATTTCTATATTGGGTTAGTTCTCATCCATGTTAAAAAGAAACATGTCATGTTTTCTTTCTTGTCTTACATTTATAATAATCCGTACCTATATAAAATCATCTCTAGATTTAGAGATTTGAACAATGTTATAAACATCAATGAAAGAGGTAAACTCATTAGTATCAATCTTACTGAAGTTGGGTCTATATTTTTTTCTGTTCTAAGAATTGTATTGGAATCGCCAATAATGACCTATCCACTATTCATTTTAGAAGAAATCCTTTCAAATTCATTATATAACACCTTCTTCCTTATATAAGAGTTATAAGCATATATAAATGTGAAGTCAGTGGCATCCCCATTTATGAGAAGGGATAAATAAACATGTTAATAACTAACACCAATAGAGAGTATCTATACACAACAATTCCTTAATACCTAGAGAGTCTCTATTTTATCATCATTCTTGTTATGCACCAATGGAGAGTAACCAAAATTATCCATCTTGAAGGACTTGAAATTTTAAAATTTCATCTTGGGTTCTGTTTTCCTGATCACTACTAGCCTATTGGTTTCTAAGAAATGAATTATGGATGTGGAAGTGGGAGCATTGCCCAACCCCTGGAAACTCATAAACATTATTTTCATTTTAACTTGGATTGAGCCCTTTTAAAGGGCCTATTCTTAGGTGGAGATCCTCTAGATATCTCATGGAGCAATTTTCTTTCATTAATAAATTCATATGCCCAACAATAGAGGGAAAAATTTGGATTGGAGCTGGTGATACCCTTTATAACAATATTAGCCTTTGAAATATCAATCCCAAGACAGATTCCATCATATATGTATATATATATATATATATTACATTTTCCTTTATTTTATTCAACATAATTAATAATATAACCATTATTATATTTTTTAGTAACCCAAAAAATATTTACCCATGATAAAATATTATTATAAAATAAGAAAGTCCTATATTATATAATAAATTTCTTTATGATCATATTTTGTTCATTTTGATAAAACTATTGAGAGAAAAATTTAAACCTAATGATATGGGTCATTATAATCTCCCCACCATAATTATTCTCATCCTTAAGAACCTTCTTAAGTCATGAAACTACTATTATTCACTTTAAATAGACTTATAAAACTCTACCCATGGAAGTTCACACCATAATAATTTTTTTATTAAAATCAATATACAAAAATCATACTTTAAACTAAACCAATAATTAAAGGATAAAAGATTTGTTATCAAAACACACATTCATCACAATTATTTTCAAAACAATAACAAAACTCTATTAAGACAAAAACATCATAAAAACATCATACCCTTGAAAACATAATCCATTATCAAAATATAAAATATTTCCAATAATATTAAGAATGAGGAAATAAAAAATTTAAAACATATCCTTTGAAATGAAATATAATTTAATTTTAAAACAAGACACCATATAACCCATAAAATACCACTCAAACGGAAAATATTTAGTATCCATGTGACCTAACAAAAATAAATAATTTAAATGATATAAACCAAAAACACCCATTTTAATAATATTATACATTAAATTTATTTAAAAAAATAATTAAAATCAAATTCTTTCACCCACATGTTTAACAATTCCCAACATAGAAAAAAATGATATTTTTCTAAACATCAGAATCTAGGAAAAGTTTGGTTTTATAAAATTAATTAGTAACCCATTTTGAATTTGTATTACACTAAAATAATTCATTTATTTAAATCTATAAAGCTTATTTATGGAAAATTAAATTTACGTTATCCCCATTCCATTTTATATCCTACCATAAATTCAGATTTTTTCCTATAAAAACCAAACTCAAAAAGAAATTAATTATAAGAAATTATATTTTTATATCAAAACCCATTTAGAAAAATAAAAACATTTTCTAGATTTGAAAAAACATTTCACAGAACATTAAAAACTTTTTATCCTTTAAAATATACAATTACTATTCAAAAGCAATATTTTTCCCATACCTTAATATCCTGATTAAAAATTCCCCAAAAAATAATCATTACATTTTAAAGTATTAGAAACAAATCGACCCTTAATTTAAATCCCAGGAGAAAAATTATTCATTTATTTTTAATTCCTCTAATCAATATATCCATTAACCTACATTGTAAAATTACAAAACAAATATTTTGAAAGAATAATTCACTATTTTATTATTGTTAAAATAATAATTGGAAGTTATTTAATGAAATTTTATAAAACATAATATGATATAATTTTATATCACTAATATTCACAATTAAACAAATAAGGTAAAATTTTAATTTAAAAAAATATATCAAGGAAACAATCTCATTTAATCCCAAAATTAATATAAACTAGGGTAAAATTATTTCAAAATGTATGAAGATCATTTGTATAAATTATATTCAACATGTTGTATGTATGAAACAAATATTAAAAAAAAATTCTAACATCAAATGGATCATAATCAACTTATCACATATGGGGGTCCTATTATAGGGGAACCAAGGAAGAAATAGTGTCCTGCCTGTTCTATGAAGGTGACTGGGAGTGGAAAATATAGAATTTCTTTGGAGACATCATGGGCTATTAATATCAGGAGTAAAAAAGAATGTATTTCCTTAATATGAGGTTTCATTGAGTGGAAAATTATGGACATAGGAATACTTCTAGAGGTGTAAACCTTACAGTATGTTGTTGGTGCATCCAACCAGTGATAAAAAAATGCTTTCAATGAGAATAGCCCCAACCATAGAATATTTATTTCATTGAGGACTAAAAACCTTCTAATCAATCTCCTCTAGTTTATCAATAATTGGGATGAATCACTCTCTCCATGCCCCATTTTCTAGGGTAATTACTCCCATAAATCAGTTCTTAACATCCCCCTCCCCTCGCTTAGATGGGTCTGTTGACACCCTCAACCTCATGGACACAACCTCAACATGGATGGATTGTGCAGTATGGGTGTCATGAGGGGATGAGTTATTGTTTAGGGCTCTAGAGGTCATGTAATCCATTTTTCTCAATATTCTCTGGTAGTGATAACTCGTTCTAAGAAGAAGAAAATATAATTTATATAGGTATTATCATGTATAGATAGAATAATATAAAAATAATATTAGTGGCGATAAACAACATATTTCTCTATGACTCTAATGGACCACATCCTAATCCCCTGGACTACCTCATACATTATCAGAAGGTACACGGGTTTCATTAAAAATCCAATGGATTTTATTCACACCTGGAGAAAGGGGAACAAGGTTGTTGAATTTCATGCCTCCTTAGCTACCCAAGGATCCAATGCCACTTTTTTACCATCTTAGGGTCATTTAACATAGAGGGTGTTCTCTTAGTGATGATAGATTCTATTGGTTTACACTACTACATACCCCCCCCCCATAAACTTGTGTTTTTCGTTTTCTTCTATTTATTTAATGTACCTCATCTCTATCAATAAATAAAATAAAATATTTATTTACTCAGTTAATATTAAAAATCAAGAGGAATTGATAATAGAAAAAAATAATAAAACTATATCCTTCCCAAATTCTTGGCCTAGATGCATGAACTTCATCAAGCACAACCTGCCCAATATTGTTATATTTCCCTTGTAACTTCTTTCAAATTTGGAAGTTCATCCATAAAGGATGATTAACCCAAATATAAAACTACAATGATAAATTACTAATACCCCATATCAATACAAGGTTCAGTACTGAATGTGTTGGCCATATAGTTCATCATATTTACTGCTCAATCATTGATAGTACAAATTGATATGTACCAGGACTCGTCATATTATATAAAATAAAACCATACCCTAATTCCATTTTATCTTGAACAAACATGGTACACCCATGAATCAGGAACCCAAGTTATTCCGTTAGATAACTGAGGTTTATTCTTGACCACCTGAAGCTAGAGAATAGTGCCATAGAATCAGAGAGAACTCATTAGGAGTGATTTTAAGCAATGAATAGAAATTATACATGGGAATTCAACTCATTAATATAACATGACCAATATGTAAATCATAAGTCCATAATTATTAAAAATAAATATTTTTATAAGTAGGTAGAAACCAATGAGTCATATAAAATGATTAAACATCCAGCTCAAAGGAAGAAACATAAAACTAAAACAAAAAAATCCCATGAATCATTGACTTGGATGACATGAAAAAAGAGAAAATGAAAAAAAAATAAACCCAAAATAAAATCTATGTGATTCTAGGTGTCACTATCCAACCTCAATTCCATAAGCACTCCTTGAGAGATAAAAGTTTAAATTAAACTCGAAAAGGTAATAGAAATGAGACCACTTTCCCAATAGGTATACCAAAAACCCTAGAGTCTATGAAATTAATTTTTCTAACATTATAGAGATACTATTTTGAAATAAAATGTTTTAAATAATGGTTATATAATATTTTAATAAATAATGACATCGAAACTTTTTTTTGAAACCAAAACAAATAGAAAAAATAAATTGTGTTTCTTTTGAAAGGAAACCCATCTTGATTTTTTTTTAAAAACATTTTTTAAAATTAATTTCCATAAAAATGTATTGAAAAACTCTAAAAAATAGAATGAATATGTTATGATGGATATAATGTAATGATACCATGATACTAATAACTAAATAAATAAATTCATTGAACATAACAAAATCAAAATAATAGAACAAATCAGATTTTATAGTAGAATAAATTAGTGTTGAAGAATCAGTAAGATTAGTACATGGGAGTTTAAAATAAAATGTGTTAAGAAAAAAAATTATTGTGTTTGAAAGAAGTGAAAATTTAGATAATCATATACAATTCCTAGTCAACCCATGAGATTATCCCAGACATACACATGAGGAACAATTTTCCAACGAATTGATTCCATATTAATCTATAAAAAACTAGATTCTCTTAACTAGCATCACTTGTGTCACTTCCACAAATTCTAAGATCATTCCATAGTAAAGGGGATCATGTCCATCTCATCAAACCTAGATAAAAAGATTCTCTCAATCTCTAAAAAACTCCTTAGAACCCCATGAATTAATCAATGAGAAGTTATGTAACATTTATAATGGAATAAAACTTATCTTATTTCCTGACACCCACTTATGAAAGCCACTTATATCTTAAATACATCAACAACCTTCAATTTATCAATACATAATTCCATAATGATCCAAAAACATGGGAATTACAAAAGGGTGAAATATATTCCTAAAAACGAATTTAATAAAGAGGATATCTAGGCCCCACCTCCTAATTTGAAGATAAAATTCAAAATCATTATTTCAATGATAATTTTATTCTATAATTTCTTGAAAAATGTGTTTATCAAAGTGAAAAAGGGTAATATTTATCAATCCATATAATTTCCCTTTGAAGTACTTTTGGGAAAACTATTTTAGAATCATAAATTCCTGAAAACACTTTGAAACCATGGAATGAACTCCACTCTAAAATCATCAAATCACTTAAAAAATAGATTTAATAAAGAAAAATCATCATTAAACAATTATATAAACATAAAAAATAACCCCATAAAAATCACAATTATAATTAAAAATATTGATAAAATTCAATCAATAATCAAAGCCCAGACCATGGAACATTAAAATCCATAAACATAATTATATAAAAAAACAATATAATAAAAAAAACTTCATTGTATTTTTATATAATTAAAAAAACATCTTTGGAACCAACATACATATTGTATATAATTTGATGGAAAATGAATCTCAGAAACTGAAGCATGACATATATTAGGAAATGTGTTATTTAACCCATAAGAAGTGATTTCGATCAATGTTTTACCATTAGAATCATATTATCAAACAATTTAAATAAAAAAATGGATTTAATTGAATTTGATAAAATAGTTCTTCGACTTGGAAAAAAACTTTCATCTTACCTAGTTCTCAACAAGGTGAATCCAATTCCACTGAAGACACATACTTTGGATCAAAATAATTAGACATATAGAAAATAGAATATTGAGATAATTTTAGAGAGAGTGGGGGAGAGGGATAGATGAGGACGGTTGGGGGACTTATTGCTACTGCTTCTAAAATTCAAACTTTGATTTCATATTTTATTTTCTACAATTGTTTTGAAACCAATATATCCTATTTTTTATCTTATTTAACTTTTTTCTATTCCTATGGCCTATTGCATATAGGTCACCCTGAATTATTTCAATTTTCCCCCTCTTACAATTTCCACCCCAAAAAACTTCTTATTTATTTTATAATTTTATTTAAATTTTTTACGCATAAAAAATTAAATTTAATATAATAATAATAGCATCACATTCTATTTAATAATAGTTAATTAATAATAATTCTTAATGAATAATATATATATATATATATCTATGTGTGTGTTCATGTGTATATACATATATATTTTGTTTTCATTAATGTTTTCGAAACACAAATAATAATATCACCATTATTATATTTTTTGACCACTCAATAAATATTCCCTTATGACGAAATATTATTATAAATAAAAAAAATAAATTATTTAATTAATTTCATTTTGATTATATTTCATCCCTTTTAAAATAATTGTTAAAAAAAATTAAAACTAATAGAAGGGTTTATTATATTAATCATGACATATATAAATATATATCATTTTTGTGCATAAATAAAATTTTATAACCATCCATTTATATCGGTTATGAAAAATGTACTACACCATTTAAGGAGGCGGTAGTCCCCACATGAAAATGGGAAAGGTTTTAATTTTTTAATATAAATAAATAAATACAGGTAGATAATTATTAATATTTATATATACCAAATTATACAAAGAATATAATATTTAGTTCTTAAGTATATCTATATAACAATCAATGAGATATTGTGATGTAAATTGAGATACATCACTTTATGGAGGCAGTAGTCTTCATGTATGGACGAACAAAATTTTCCTTTTCCATAGGATAGAAATGAGATTGAAAATACTTTTTTTCCACAATATAATAAAATTTCAGTATTTAAAATATAATGGTGTAATTATTTTAAGATTCTTATAATATATTTGAAGGAGGTATAAGAAGAAATAAACTTGAATGAATTTAGTTATGACTCAATCATCATCCTTGGGTATCATCTGTTGGATTTATCTTTAATCCTTATTATGTTGGTCTTTTTGGAGGATATAATCACTAGGAAATCTATAAGGGTGTTAGGAAGGTATTTGGTTATATATTTTCCATGTTAAAGAAAATGGGAAGTGGTTTTCTGAGGGAAAGGAGATGTTGAATTTAAACATGAGGAGAGGGGGGTTTTGGAGTCAAAACATTTATTGTTTTCTTATATGGGCCTAAGAATTTTGAGAAGGGATTATTCGAAATATGTTTTGGGATTAATTTTAAGAAATTATGGTTCTTTGACAGTATAATTATTCCAAAACTGTGACATCTGTGACCCAGTTCATCGATGGGTAAGATATCCATAAGGTCATAAGGATTTAAGATCACCTCCTCTTACACAAGAGGCTATTGAATAGTAGTGCTGGTGGAATGGTGGTATGGTGGGGAGACAATAACCTCTTTATCAATGTAAAAATGTGGAAGTAAATCCAATAAAATTAAACAATATAATAAGTGAATAGGCATAAAATAGGAAAACACCATTTTATGCAGATGATATCATGATGGTGAAAAATATAAGTTAAGTGTATCACAAAAGAATTTATATAAGAAATTCTAGTCTAGAAAAAAAACCAAAAACTACAAAGATTCATTAAAATACCATGTCATATATTGGTACTCTACTCACATTATCCCAATATCTGAAAGATATTAAGATTCCACAGTTGGGTGCTTTACACTATCTTATCCTCCATTGATGAAATCTTCCAAGGTACTAAGAATTGGACTAAAAAGGCTATGAGTGTAACTCAGAATGCCACAAAAAAGTTTCCAAAGAAAATTCAGTCTATGAATATAATATTTAATTATGTGCATATATATTTATTTTAATTAGTAAAGTAAAAAAGAACACTACTTGAGTTTGGGATCCTTATAGGATACCCAGCTAATCATACCCACTTTTTCCTAATATGGATGTCTATAATCATGTGACATGTTAATTGGTCAGGAACCCTGAGGAATATATCAAGGGAATTTAAAAATTAATAATTTCAAGGAATCCTCCAAACTAGCACATGTATTCCTATAAAATTATTATATTTCAAATCCATTTCAACCCCATGGAATTTCTTATTCTTTGATTTGAGCCTATTCACAATGATCAATCTCTGATGTTTACCTCTTGGATCTTGAGCGGAATCCAAGGGATGAAACCTGGGAACTATACTCCTAATTTTTTTTTCAAACTAATGAAATATATCTGGGAATTTTGGGTTACATCTCTAATGGATTCCAAGGGGATAACCCAATGCGTTCTTTATTCGGGGTAATCAGGATAATACTAAAATATTATCCCACATGTTATAATATTTTTTAGTGTATAATTTAATCCATGAAGACTATTCATGTCCTTCATAATTATAAAACACTAATTGAATCCATAGTTAGATTACCACATGGATTGAAAATTAATGAATCATGTGACATTGTATGAGTTTACTATAGGAATTACAAAGTGGTAATACAAGGTTTTCTAAAGACAGTTCACACCATTCATTGTGTGTATAATGACACTTCTCTTTATTTAACATTAATACTTGTTTTATTACATAATATAAAACAAAATAAAACCCAAATGATTGATAGGTCTAGTGTCTTTATGAATTAGGTACATTACAATACAAATTAGGTCGTCGAATACAAAACATTATTGAACAATTTATTAACATGATAATAATATTCCAACAAACATAAAACTTCATGGGATAACTTGGGGGGAAAAGAAGAATTGGGTGAGCTATAAAACCTAGTAATGGAAACATTACAACAAAAAATTAAGAAGATAGTACATTCTAGACAATAGGAATATCAATGGGGAATAAAAAGAGTAGGAATAATAAACATGAACAATGAGACATTATATAGCACATTAATTTAAAAGGAATCATGGGAAATGAGACAACAACATAGAAAAATGCATCATAAACATAAGTTAAGGATAAATATTCTAAGACTCCATGGTAGAAAAACTCACATAAATTAATTAGGTAAACCCATATCCCAACATTAGGTATCACGATAATAAACATTACCCATTTCATTGGAGTGTTATCTGGACACACCCATCATAATCATTTCATTATCATGCTTACGTGTGCCACATAGATCATAAATCATGGATTTATTCAACATCATAATTTATCAAATTATCAAGGAATGTGGAATAAATACATGTATGTCAGCAATGAAATATTATATTTTCATAAAGGTTAATACCAATTATTGAAAAAATGAGTTTGGTATTCATTACACAATTATTTTGGCAACGAAAATATTGGTGAAATTTAGGAAGCATAACTAAGTTACATAAAAATTCATAAAAGTGGTTGATGAGAGAAAAATGGTTCTATCATCATTTAAACATAAACTTTAAAGTAATAGGGATGGGTAAGGTCATGTACCAGTATTAGGAAATGAATATAGAATGTACAAGTTCTCAAATAAACTTGAATAAAGGATAGTAGGTGAGCACCCCTTATGAAATTTTAGCATAGTAATGGATTAGGTAAGGGTCCAAATAGGGGATTATAAATGATCAATAATTAAAATAACATCAAGTGGAGATTAATTGAATGATTATAAATGAATTAAAATTTAACAATTTGAAAATACAATAACTAATTTCAATGAAGATTCTTGAATTTGAATAGAGGAGAGGAAGTTGAGAATTCTTTATGGAATTTTTGAATAGTAATGACTTAGGTAAGGATCCAAATGGGAGAGGATAAATGATACTGAATTAAAATAACATAAAATTGACTGTAAGGTAATTATTATAAATAAATTTCATTATAACCATTTGAAAATATATAAACTAACTTCAAAGAAGATGATTGAATTTGAAAGGAGGAGTGGAAGGTTAGGATCTCTTACCTGAATGCGTGACACCAAATCCATGGGAAAGAATTATTGAGAGATGGGGTCACCTTGGTAGGACATTATGGATTTTAGGAAAGAATATAAATGTGCTCCAAAGATATTTTGTGAAGAGAATTGTTATTTTAGGAGGGTTAACATAGGAAATGAGAGGGACTTCTTTATTATTTAGGTTTTGGACACTTAATAATAAACTATCCAAAAACCCATGTTTATAAAAAAAGGTATTTTTTAAATTATTTTATAATGACAAGGGACTAAATCAATAAAATATTACCAATGGTGATATGAAGGTAAGTCACACTCTTAAAGAAATGATTTTAAATCTAAAAATATATTGTAAGTCATGGAGGATTCACAATGGATTGAAAAAAAATAAATTAAATAAACTTAAAATAACATTATTTTAAAATGAAAAATATATTTGGTCATTGATCCCATTTATATTACTTATTATATCACTTTTGGGTCATTATAATGTCATAAAACACAAAGTATATTTATAGATTGTTTTATTTTTACTTGAAAATTTAACTGTCTAATAAAATTATGAAAAATTCACCATTGGATAATTTAGATGTCTTAATTCCAAAAATAATATTTATTTTATAAAAATAATTTCCTATATATTTTAATTTTTTTACTTTTAAAATAAAAATCGATATTTATTAAGAATGGTGGTTTTTTTACAATAATTGTTTTTTGAACCCGTATAAAAATTACATTTGGCATCATAAAATTTATTTAATCTAATATATTTAATAAAAGTTATATACTAATAATAATATTTTATTAAAATTGTATTTATATAAAAAATCCATTAATTCATTAATTCAATTTGATTATTAACAAAAAATATAATTTGTGATTTACTGTATCATAATAAAATTCATTTACAAAGTAAAAATAATATGAAGAAAATATATTCATTACTCTATAAAAACTCATATTTATAAGGTCTTGATACAAATCCCTGTAATACACTAATAAACTCTCTAAGAGTATGGTTCATGATGATAGAACATTAATTGGGTGGTTCGGTGAACATGGTTTGGTCAGTGATCTTGATGAGCTTGAACTTCTCCCTTAAATGGTTTCTCTCATGCTTATATATTTCGATCTCATATTGGGATTGGTCTTTGGAAAGGTCAAAAAATGCTATCTCCTTGGGAATCAATGATAAATGGGCTTCATATGGTATGATCCTACTGGTTGAGGCCATCACGTCTGTTGTATGTGGAAAATAGATATGTTAAAACCCTATATTTGGACTAATTTAGTGATCACTATTCAACATAGATATTATGAATGGTAATGATACTTAACGGTCATTTAATTCAAATTAGAAATGATAAAAAAATAAGTGCATGTTTTTTTATAACCATATTTTATAAAAATAAATTTAATTAAAACAAAAATGGTAATTTCATTCATAATAGTCTGGTTCATTACAATATTCCCCCTATAGATAATGTTCCCTCAAAATTTTATTTTCTCACACTAAAACAGATTAGGGTTACTCTACTTTATCACTTCCTTAGATTCCCTCATTTATTCTTCAAACTTTTTTTTTCTGCAGAACACTTTTGAGGAGGGTAATTGTCTTATTTCTTATAAAGTGTATCTCTAAAATCTAAAATCTTCACTGGATACTCTTCATAAAAAAGGGCATTCTCCAATGGTAACACATCTAGATTTAGTACATGTGAGGGGTATGGTATGTACTTTCTTAAGATGGATATATAGAATACATCATGTACCTAATACAGTTTATGTAAGAGTGATAGTTGATAAGACACTGCTCCAATAGATTAAAGATCTTGAAAGTGACAATGTGTCCTCGAATAATCTTTACCTTCTTCCCAAATCGAATCACTTTCTTACATGGATATATGATGAAGAATACCATTTCCCCAAAAAAATCTATTTCTCTTCAAATATTGTCAACAAATCCCTTCTATCGAATCTAAGGATACTTGATGTACTATTGAATGATCTTATCCTTCTACACTATTTCATTGACCATTTCATGACCTAGAAGTTTTTATTCCCCAACATCATCTCAAAATTCTGGTGTTTTATACCTATTCTAAAAAAGGGATTCATCGGGAGACATTTGGATGCTCGAGTGGAAACTATTATTATAAGATATTTCAACCAAAAAGGATGTTGGTAGAATCAACCTTTGATGTTTGTAGAACACGATCAAAACATGTATTATTGTGTCTAAATAGTCTGCTCATATTGGCCATCATTTTTTGATTGATAGGACGTACTTAAATTTAGATCAATGTTTAGAGAATTTTAGAGACTTTTCATGAATGTGGATGAAAATATTGTATCCCAATAAGATAAAACTGAAAGTGGTACTCTTTAAAACCTCTCCACTTCTCTGATGTATATCCATTGTAAATAATCCAATGATAAGTCCTCTCGACATATGATAATGTGAATAGTCTTCATAAGAGTATCCAAAACAACCCATGTAGAATTATTTCCCCTAGATGTCTTTAGAATTCAGATTACAAAGTCCATGGTGATGTTCTCCCATTTCCATGTTTATATGGGTAATGGTTTCATCATTACCACAAAATTTTATCATTCATCCATTACATGCTGACACACCGGGAACTTTGATGTATATTCCATGATCTCCTTCTTCACATTATCAAACTAATAGTGATCACAAAGATCTTGATGCATATTTGTGCTTCCTAGGTGAATAGAAAAATTCAAACCACATGCATCATCCAACATATCCTCCTTAACTCAGGATTTTATGGAACACATAATCTTAACCCAAATCTCACAATTCCTTCTTCCTTAACATTTATCTCCAAGGATTTACATTTTCTTATAGTTTCTAATATATTTTTAATTCCCATATAATCTTTTTGATCAACCTTTAACCTTTCAAGATGATACAATTGATAAATCATTTGTGACAGGTGTAATGCCCCGACCCCAGTTACCTAGAGTCATTTCATTATTACATAACATTGGCAAGATCACAAGGGATAAAATCCCAATAGACCGATCAGTTTAGTATCCTTGGACGTACTAGATACATTCATAAGTTTTTCATTACATAATTAAATAAAAACATCTCCAAAATTTTGTCCCCTTTTGGATACACTTATATCCTTAGCCTATCCCTACAGTTCAACCATAAAATACTTCTTCACATCCTATGAAAAATAAAACATAGAAAGGGGTGAGCTCAGATGCTCAGTAAGGATAACAATATAGCAGAAACGTTCATAAATAAGAATAATCAATTAAGGAAATGTATAACACGAAAAAGCCTTTTGAACTTAAACTTTTGCATAATATGGATAAGATGAAATCAAATAATTCCATTTACTTATCCACATGGATATTCTACTAGTAGAATAATCACATGCAATATCAATAGCCACTTTAATAATGATGGAATGCATAATGCCAGACTTCATAACCACATAGTCAAGGCCTTGTGCCAAGACTATATATAAGATTTTTCCAAGGCCTTGTGCCAAGACACTAGTTTGACTAATAAGACCTACCAATTCATTGAGAATCTATAGCGGGCTCCACCCATCACTTACTACATCCAATTAATTCCCATTATGAAAAGTTTTAAACATAACATAAACATTCGTATTAAAACAAGCATAAAAAATGTCAATACTCTATCCATAAACCATGAATAGTGTAAAAATAACACAACCACAATAAAAAATATCACATAAACTTTAATACAATATGGATGTTTTTTATCATAATAAACCAACATCCAACAATCTTAAAATCCATCAATGGATGTTGACATAGATGAAATCAAAACTTTTTTTAGAGATATATCTCTTTCTATTTTAAAATCATTTAAAAGTAATATAATTATAAAAGAAGACATTTGTTTAAAAAAATATTCTTATAAGTTTGTATGGTAATCTTTTACGATGATATAATGGCAGAAAATAGCCACACCAGCTATATAAGTTAAAAAAGGCATTCTTACCTTAATTTTGTCGAAAGGGTCATAAAGTACCTTGTTTGGAAAATGACAGATAGATTCATTTCAATACATATATGGTCAAATAAGGGTATAAATAAATTTAACCCATGATATAGTAAATAGTAAAAATGTTTTGAATTAAATTTTTAAGAAAATACGGATGTGGATGATAAAGAGGTCCCAGTAGATACTTAAGTAAAAAAAACCTCAGATAATAAAGGGATTGCCAAATAAACCCTTACCTTGAAATTTTCCTTGGTAGAGTGTATTCTAACCTCCTGTATAATAGTAAAATCATTGTTCTTAAATTATACAAGAACTATATACATAAATATTATATCATACATGATCCTCTAATATTTCTTTGTTAATAATATTTAAGTAGTATCATCATTTCAGGTGTTAACTGATTCGTTATAATTTATAAGATTGGTTACGTAAGCCATGTTTTTTATAAATAGGATGTATTTTATTCATATACATAATTATATTATGTTAATAAAAATTATTATTAGTCATCAAATGAAAATTATTCTTGAATGGTTACGATGGGGAAATGAATCTCATCGCGTTCATGGAGACGGTAATCCGTACATACGCACGAGCGACAATATCATTATGTTGATGAAAAAATAGTATATAATTGAATGTTATATCATATATACATAATAATTAACATGTTATATTTATTAGTTAAATCAAGTATACATCATGATTATACCAATCCAAATAATGATGTGTTTGAATAACTAACTACACCACGACGTGGAGACGGTAAGCCGTATATATGCATGTATGGTGAAATTTTCATTCATATGATGGATAGAATAATGAATATGGTGGTACAATTTTTATAATAACATCACAGTATATAGAAGATACTGGAGTTATTATTTTAGAATGGAAAGAACAAAGAAATAGGAAGTGGAAGAAGAAAATAACCTGAAAGAGGTGATGAAATATTTACTTCTTCTTCGGGTTCTTCATATTGATTTGATCAAAATGGATCCCTAGGATGGCTTTATGACCAAAAGAAGGCCTCTAGAATGAAGGGATAAAAGTTGTGAGGATATTTGGGTAGGGGCTGGGCGAGCCAAATTTCATTGGAGGTGTGAAATTAAAATAAGGGGAAGTACCCTTTTATAAGTGAGATGCGGATCACTTTAGAAAAATCTTGAAATATTATTTTATAATAAAATTATTTTAGGTTTATAATGGCTCAAAAATTATTTATTTATATGATAAGTTGGGATGGGTCAAAAACCTCTCAACCAATAGGTTTTAGATAGGTTTAGGTCACCATATTAACCTTATCTTTTAGATTTATCTCTTAGTTAAATAGTTTGACATGGACCATGTCTCTTTGTATTTTTATATTATATGGTTAATAAAATTACTATAAAAATCCAAGAGAACCCAAAGTGGTTCAGTATTAATATATATAACCTTATCTAAGTCCTTTGGCTAAACCATAGATTTTTAGGAATATTATATCCATTAATAATATAGTATTTGTTTTATAAACTCAATTATGTGAATTTTGACACTATTTAGTATTTGATTTTTTTAAAAATAATAATAGCATAATTACTTCGAAAAAAAATTATTTAATCAGCCATAAAATTTCATATTAACCTATAAAATTAGTGGAATTCATCAAAAGTTTCAAATTACATTTATTTGGATATTTATAATATCAATTATTTTTATCATTCTTTAATAAGGTAATTATTGCATCATCATTGTGTCATAAATAAATTAAATTATTTAATATCAAAAAATTATAAATAAAATACCATTATGTAGGAAATATATTTATATTTCTAATGAATATTTATAGTATAATTTATGTAGTGTGTAAGACTATATTAAATTTTTTTTAGTTATTAAAATATTAATTAAACTTTTTTAACTATTCTTTAAATAAAATAATAATAAATGTCGTAATCATATCCATGTGGACCAAAGGGGGTCCTATTGTTTTTCCTAAGGTTGTTTCTGGTCGAATTACACTTTTCCAATAGAATTAGGACATGTGTTAGGATAATTATAATATTATTTTTATCCTTAATTATCCTATTTACTTTTTACTCTAGTAAAGTAAAGTAAAAGGTTCCTATTCAACAAAAATTATTTTCATCATATTGAAGCACATTTTACTTACTAATGTCAACTGTGTCTCTTGTATTTTTGAAATTAAACTCATAGAAGTGGTAAAATTAAGTTTTATGCAAATTGGCAAATGCTCCTCGGAGGTGGGTAAAATACGGTTAAAAGCTCAATAAAATTTTATATGTCTAAACATTATAAAACAAATACAATGAATTAAATTGAACATATATAGGTATTATGTATCTATTTTGACCTAAAATAAATTTAAATAAAATAAATATTTATTTAAATAAAAAGTCGGTTTTAACCAATAACATAGTGTTTTGCACTATTTATCAAAAATTAAATGTTTTCAGCAAAATACAAAAAATTCTCCCTAAGATAATTTCAATTTTCTGAATCCAAAAATGAAGTCCATTTTTAATGATAAATTTATAAAATTTCAAAAATTGTGTATTACTATTCAAAATTCCTAGTTTGATTGGTTGTAGTGTGTTAGAATCTCGAAGTTGCGTACAATGAAAGCTATTGCATTATTCGAAGGGAAACGTACCGTGGAAGCTTGGGGTGTTACATTCTCCCCTCCTTAAATTAACTTAATCCTCGAAATTCCAAGAATATTACTGCATAAAATGATTTAGGTGGTTCTTCATCATAAGTTCCTCAGGTTCTCAGGTTGCCTCTTCCGTATTATGGTTTCTCCATAGAACTTTCACTAGACGAGTCGTCCGGTTTCTCAACACTTGTTCTCTGGTAACAAGAATTTTGATAGGCTTTTCATAATAAGACAGATCAGGTTCCAATTCTATTTTCTCATAGGTGAGTACATGCATTGGGTTAGACATGTATTTTCTCAATAGTGATACGTAGAATACATCGTGAACTTTAGAGAGACTTGGATGCATTTCCAAACGATAATATACAACTGAAATTCATTCTAGAATTTTGAAAGGTCCGATTTACCTGGGACTCAATTTACCCTTCTTACCGAAATGTATAACACACTTACATAGAGATGCTTTCAATAAAACATGGTCTCATAATTGAAATTCCAAATCCTTCCTTCGGTTATTGGTATAGCTTATTTACATACATTGGGCTGCTTTGATGTGGGTTTGGATAACTTTCACCTTTTCTATCGATTCCTTAACAAGTTTTGGGCCTACGAGTTTGTTTCACCAATATCATCGCAACAAGTTGGTTTGTGACATATCTTGCCATATAATGCTTCATATGGTGCAATCTTAATACTTTAATGGAAGCTATTGTTATATGAAAATTCTACCAGAGTTAAGCATTTATCACTCGTACCTTCAAAGTCAAAAGAGAAAGACCTCAATATGTCTCCTAAGGTTTGAGTAGTCTGTTCTGATTTTCTATCGGTTTGAGGGTGGTAGGCAGTGCTCAAACGAAGTTCAGTATCTAGGGACTTCTGAAGACTTTTCCAAAGTCTTGATGTAAAATGGGGATCATGATCAGAAACAATAGATAGGGGTACTCCATGAAGTCTTACAACATCATTAATATATAGTCTTGCCATACGTTCAAATGGTAAATCTTCTCTTATAGAAAGAAAATGTGCATACTTGGTAAGACGATAAAAAATGAACCATATTACACCCGTCCTTCTAGGAGTCCTTGGTAACCCCATGACAAAGTCCATCATAATATTATCCCATTTCCACTCAGGAATGGGAAGCGGTTTCAGGACTCCTCCACGCTGCGGCCTTCCATCTTTCACTTGTTGACAAACTATACATCTTGAAACAAAATCAGAAATATCCATCTTCATGTTATCGCACAAAAAATAATCCTCCAAATCTATATACATCTTAGTTATACAAAAGTGTATAGAGAAATTGGATCTATGAGCATAATCCTAAAATTTATTTTTTAGATTAGGTAAATTGGGAACACAAAGTCTCTTCCCAAATTTCAAAATCCCATCTTCATATTTGAAGTCACTCAATCTCCCCTCATTCACAATTTTAATCTTCTTTTAAAACTCCCAATCATTAATATGAGAATTCTTTATCCTTTCTAGTCATCATGGTTTGGAAACCACTTAAAAAAGCATTGATGTTTCACCATCCATGGTTATTCCCATATCCATCTTTACAAGATCCATGAAAATAGGATCCCTTTCAATTCTCATCTTGTTCAAAGCTCCATGATCCTTTCTACTCAAAGCATCTGCCACTTTATTTTCCTCCCTCGGGTGGTAGTGTATAGTGAAATCATAATCCTTGAGTAGTTCAAGCCATCTCCTTGGCCTCATATTGAGTTATGTTTGTGAGAAAATATAATTCAAACTCTCATGATCTGTATAAATCTCAAATTTTTCACCATAGAGATAGTGTCTCTATATTTTCAAAGAAAATATTACAGCTGCTAACTCAAGATCATGAGTGAGATTGTTTTGTTCATTATTTTTTATCTGCCGTGATGCATATTCCATAGCTCTATCATTCTACATAAGGACACAACCAAGTCCTTTTTTGGAAGCATAACTATAAATAACAAACCCATCATTACCTGATGCTAGATTCAAGATAAGATAATTGAATAATATTCTCTTCAGTTCTTCAAAACATTCTTCGCACTCTTTTATCCAAACAAATTTAACCCCTTAACGTGTGAGCTTGGTTAATGGGTTAGCCAACCGGGATAAATTATGGACGAAACGTCTATAATAACCTACTAAACCAATAAAACTACATACCTCACTTATACTTTTCGGTCCTACCATTCTTGGATTGCCTTGGTCTTGGAAGGATCAATAGAGATTCCATCCTTAGAGATAATATGGACAAGAAAAGAAATATCTTGAAGCCAGAATTCCCACTTGCAAAATTTCCCATACAATTCATTTCTTCTAAGATTCCTTAGGATAATGCGCAATTGATTTTCATAATCTTCATCGATTTTTGTGTATACCAAAATATCATCAATAAATACTACTACAAAGTCATGAATATATTCCTTGAAAACGCTATTCATTAGATCCATGAAGACAGTGGGTGCATTAGTTAATCCAAAAGTCTTAGCTATAAACATGTAATGCCCGTACCTGGTTTGAAATGTTGTTTTTAGAATTTATTCCTTCTTCACACAGAACTAATAATATCCAGATCGAAGGTAAACGTTTGAAAAATATTTAGATCCCTGAATTTGTTCGAATAAATCATCAATGCAAGGTAGGGGATACATGTTCTTTATTGTTATAGCATTGATCTCCATGTAGTCACTGAAAAACCTCATAGATCCATCTTTCTTCTTAACAAATAGAACATGGGATCCCCATAGAGATACACTAGAGAGAATAAGTCCCTTATTATTCAATTCCTTTAGTTTTTTCTTTAGTTCCACTAATTCCATAGTTTCCATTCTATAAGGGGTCTTCGATATGGGCCTTGAACTAGGAATTAAATTAATGCAAAACTCAATTTCTCATTTTGGAGGATGTCCAGGTAAATCTTATGGAAACACATCAACATATTCTTTCATAATAGGTACATCCTATATTTGAACATTCCTTTCCTCACCCATAGTTATTTCATTCCCTTCCTCCCCAATAATTGAATTTAGTTGAGCTACGGGGGGCAGATCTATTTTAGAATTAGGTGGTGACATTTCTACTCTAAAGATAAGGTACCCCGTATCATCATCAAGAATTGTAACCTCATTCTTCTTAAAATAAATTTTTTCATCATGGTCCGAAAGCCAATTCATACCAAGGATTATATCAAATTCAATCACGGGTATGATGATGAGATCAGTAGATAAAGAACATTTATATGCCCAAATGGGAATTAATTCACAAAACATTATTGCAATGATACTTCCTTTAAGAGTTTTGACTCAAAACTCCCTTGTTAAATAAAATTGTAAAAATCTATTTTTCTTAGAAAAATGGGAATATATGAAACAATGTGATGATACAGAATCAAATAAAGTATGGGCTAAACTTAAGGAAACCATTAAATTACATGCCACCACATCTTTTGGAGCTTTAACCTCAGCAGTAGTGATCATGTATGATTAGACTTACTCCCTTGGCCTTTTCTGAGGTATGTTCCCTTGGTTCTTAGGATATTCATTTGTATAATGCCCCTTTTCTCTACAACTGTATCATTCAAAATTGAAAACTACTTTCTTCCCCATTTAATCACGCGCTTAGTGGCCTTTTTCACCACACTTGTAATAGAATCCCATTCCCTTTAGGAAAGTACTGTGGTGTTTCTTCCCACATTTACCGTAGGGTGGATATTAAACTTTTCCCTTATTCCCCTTATTTCCATTTCTAGAGTTTTTAGCAGATCACTTCTTCTCCAGCTTTTCATTAAATTCATACGACTTAGAGAAATCTTTTTTTGTCTTGATAACACATGAGACAATATCTTTGTATGATAAGAAGGATTGTGATTCTAATGCTCGCCAGAGATATGGCTTAACCCATCAAATAATTTATCAATATTACTCCTTGGGTTACATATATAATCTGCTTCATGTCTTTCTAACCTTGTAATGTCAGCCTCATAATTTGCGACATTCTCATCCTCCTTTTGCGTCAGACTCAAAAATTGTCTTTCCATATCCGCTCAATGGTCACAAAGAAATTATTTTTCTAAGAAAATATCTTTAAACTCCCTTCATTCCATACTTGATACTTCTTCACCTTCTTTTGTATTTTGGATGAATGACCACCATTGATCTGCATCTCTCGTGAGGCGATACACTTCCATGATAACTTTTTCGCTTTCGCTACTCCCCAAAGCATGAAATATTTTCTCTAAGGAATTTATACATTGATTAGATACTAATGGATTTTTACTCCAATTTAATGTTTGTGGTTGTTGCCTCATGAAGTGGTCTAACATTTATCCTCCATGTTTCGGATCACGGTGCTCCATACAGGTAAGGTTATTATTCATAAACCGAGTGAGTTGTCCCAGTATGGTGATAAGCTGATCAGCACCAGTTGCTTCACCAGCTCCACTATAATTATCTTGAGTATGAGGGAAATCCCAACATGAATTATATGCGTTGATACATTTTCCATTCCTTCCACTAGGTTCCATTTATAAACAATGGCATATAGTAGATTATTTTATGAATAGAAATAAATAATTCCAAACTTGTAAAACACTTAACATAAATTAAACAGTTTATGGATATAATCCATAATAATTTTTTTTCTTTGAGTAGGTATATACTCATAAATCCTTCATAATGGTTTTTAATGAAAATGATAATTACCCTAAGAATATCCCCTGGGACTATCGTAATCATGAGTACCGCAAGGCCTATTGTCGTGCACCAGTTCCCATTTGAGTCTAGAGAAAAGCGGTGTTTTTTGGGTTTTACCCCTAGGTACATCTATACCAGAGCTGCCTCTACCTTCTTGTATATAGATAGGGATTTATTTCTTAGAAAACTCCCAAAATATCTATAGTACCCAAATTCTAGGATGTTCTTCTATATTAATCCTCAAATTCTATCTTAGGGTAATTTTTTCTAATCAGTGTTTTTCTAAATCTAGTTCTCAAGGATTGTAATAAAATTCCTATAATACAAACTGTAACTCCCTGACCTCAGTTACCCAGATTCGGTGCATTATTACATAACATTCTAATGATCACAAGGGATCAAATCCTGAAAGACCAATCAATTTAGTTTCCATGGAAGTACTAGATACATTAATAAGATTTATATTAAATCATGAAATGAAAACATAAACAACATTTTTTCTCATTTTGAACACACTTATATCCTTAGCCTATCCCTTCAGGTCAACTATAAAATACTTATTCACATCCTGATAAAAATATAACATAGAAAGGGTGAACTTAGATTCTTATTAAGGATAACAATATAGCAAAAAAAATTCATAAATAAGCATAAACTTTTAAGGAAATGTATAGCACTAAAAAGCCTTTTAAAATTAAACTTCAGCATAGAATGGAAAGATAAAATAAAAGAATTACATTTACTTATTCACTTGGATATTATACTAGTCGAATAATCACTTGCAATATCAATATCCACTTTTATAATGATGGAATGCATAATTCCAGACTTCATAACCACATAGTCCAGGACTTATGCCAAAACTACAAATACAATTTTTTCAAGGCCTTGTACCAAGACACTAGTTTGTCTCATGAGACCTTCTGATGCATCAAGGAGCTATATTGGGCACCACCCTTCACTTAATAAGTCTAAATCATTCCTAATATTAAAGGGTTTAAACATAACATAAAAATTCATATTAAAAATAGCATACGAAATGTAAATACCTTATCTATAAACGCTGAATGCTGTAAAAATAACACATCCATAGTAAAACATATCACATAACCTTAAATACAATATGGATGTTTTATATCATAATAAATCAACTTCAAACAAGCTTAAAATCCATCAAAGGATATTAACATAGATGAAATCAAAACTTTTTTTTAGAGAAATGTCTCTTTCTATTTTGAAATGATTTAAAAGTTATATAATTATAAAAGAAATAATTTATTTTGAAAATATTTTTATAAGATTTTATGGGATGATTTTATGATGATATAATGACAGAAAATATCCACACCCACCGTATAAGTTAAAAAAAATACAATCTTACCTTAATGTTGTCGAAAAGGTCATAAAGTAACTTGTTTGGAAAACGACGAAAAGATTCATTTCAAAACATATTTTTTCAAATAAGGGTATAAATGTATTTAACCCATAGTATATTAAATAGTAAAAATGTTTTGAATTACATTTTTATGAAAACACGGATGTGGATAACAAAGAAGTCCCAGTAGATACTTACGTCAAAACAACCTTGGATAATAAAGAGATTGTGAAATTAACCCTTACCTTGTACTTTTCCATGGTACAGGGTATATTAACCTCTTGTATAATAGTTAAAACATTGTTATTAAATTATCAAAAAACTATATACATAAATATAAAATCATATATGATCCTCTAATATTTCTTTGTTAATAATATTTCTGTAGTATCATCGTTTCGGGTGTTATTTGATTTGTTTTACTTTATATGCTTGGTTACGTAAGCCATGTTTGTTATGGATTGGATGTGTATGATTCATATATATAATGATATTATGTTCATAAATATTATTTTTAGTCTTCAAAGGAAAATTATTCTTGAATGGTTACGATGAGGAAATGAATCTCATCACATTTGTGGAGACGGTAATCTGTATGTACGCCTAAGCGACAATATCATTATATTGATGGAGAAATAGTTTATAATTGAGTTTTATATCATATATACAGAAACATTAAAATGTTATATTTATTATTTACATCAATTATATATCATTATTTACCCATCCAAATAATTTAGCGTTTGAATAACAAACTACACCATGACGTGGAGACGGTAAGCTGTACGTACGCACGTATGGTGACTTTTTCATTCATATGATGGATAGAATAATGAATAAGGTTGTAATTTTTTTAATAACATCATAATATATATAAGATACTAGAGTTATTATTTTATATTGTAAACCACAAAGAAAGAGGAAGTGGAAGAAGAAAAGAACTTGAAAGAGGTGATGAAATATTTACCTCTTCTTCGGGTTCTTCCTTTTTATTTCATCAAAAGGTATCTTAGGTTGGATTTATAACCAAATAAATACCTCTAGGATTAAGGGAGGAAATTTGGGAGGATATTTGTGCTGGGTTTTGATGATCCAAATGGCTTTGGAGCTGTAAATTAAGAGAAGGGGAAGTGCCTTTTTATAAGAGAGGTGAGGCTAACTTTAGGAAAAGCTTGAAATATTATTTTATAATAAAATAAATTTCGGTTATTAATGGATCAAAAATGATTTATTTAGAGGATAAGGTGGGGATGGGTCGAAATATTCTCAACCAGTAGGTTTTAGACATGTTTAGGTCACCATATTAATCTTATCTTTAAGATTTATCTCTTAATTAAATAGTTTGACATTTACCATGTCTCTTTGTATTTATATATTATATGTTTAATAAACATACTATGACAAGACAAGAGAACCCCAAGTGGTTCATTATTAATATATATAACCTTATCTAAGCCCTTTTTTCCGATCCTTTGATTTTTAAGAATATTATATCCATTAATAATATAGTATTTTTTTTAAAAGTCAATTATGTCTATTTTGAAACTATTTTGTATTTGATTTTTATAAAAATCATAAAAACATGATTATTTCAAAAAGAATACATTAATCAACCCTAACATGTCATATTAATCTAAAAAATTTGTGAAATTCAACAAAAGTAAAAAAAATTAAATTTATTTGGATATTTTGAATATCAATTATTTTAATATTTCCTTAATATGGTAATTACTACATCATTATTGTGTCATAAATAAATTAGATTATTTAATGTATAAAAATTATAAATAAAATACCATTATGTAGGAAATATTTTTATCTTTCGAAAAATATTTATAGTCAAATTTATATTGTGTGTAACCCTATATTAAAAATGGTTTAGTTATTAAAAATTGAATTTAACTCTTTTAACTCTTCATTAAATAAAATTATAATAAATGTCCTAATAAAATACAAGTGGACCAAAGAGTATCATATTTGATTCCTAAGGTTTTTTTGGTTTAATTACACTTATCCAATATAATTAGTACATGTGTTAGGGAAATTATAATATCATTTTTACCCTTAATTACTCTTTTTACTTTTAACCGTGGTTAATAAAAGTAAAAAGTTACTATTCATCAAAAATTATTTTCATCTTATTGTAGAAAATTTTACATTCTTATGTCAACCATGTATCTCTAAATTTTGAAATTCAACTCACATAAGTGGTAAAATTATGTTTTATGCAAATTTGCAAATGCCTCTAGGAGGTAGGTAAAAGACGGTAAAAGGTGCAACAAAATTTTATATATCTAGACATTTTATAAAATGACTCCAATGAATTACATTGAACATATATCGGTATTAAATATCTATTTTGACCTAAAATAAATTTAAATAAAATAAATAATTATTTAAATAAAAAGTTGATTTCAACAAATAACACAATGTATTTCACTATTCCTCAAAAATTGGAAGTTTTTAGAGAAATACAAAAAATTCACCCTATGCTAATTTAGATATTCCAAATCCAAAAATGTAGTCCATTTTGAAAGATAATATTTATTATATTTAAAAAAGTGGGTATTTCTATTCATACCAGCTAGTTTGATTGGTTGCGGTGTGTTAGAATCTTGAAGTTGCGTACAATGCAAGCTATTGAATTATTCATAGGGAAACGTATTGTGGAAGCATGGGGTGTTACAATAGGATTGATAATGTTACTTAATTTATGATTCCCATGTCCATACACCTCAATTATAAAATTTCTAGATCTTTTCTACTTAGATCATCCACCACTTAATTCTCTTTACCAAGATGGTAGTGAATTGAGAGTCATAGTCCTTGACCATATCTAACAATATTTATTAGTACATATTAATCTCTTTCTATGTGAATATATATTTTAAGATCATGAAATTAGTATAAATCTCACACATCTCCGCATAAATATAATGCCATAATATTTTCAATGCAATGATCACAGCTTATAACCCTAGATCATACATGGAATAGTTTTTCTCATGAAGTTTCAACAGTATTAAGGTATAGGAAATGAATTTTTCATTTTTCATTAACACACATCACAATCCCTTATTCGATTCATTGTTTAATACTACAAGGAGTTCTCCACATGTGGGTAGTGTGAGCATAGGGGTAGTGATAAGCCTCATTTTTAATGCCATGAATCTCTCTTCACATTCATCATTCCAAGTAAAAATGAATCTCATCTGAGTTATCGTGGTAATAAGATATGATAATCATGAGAAATTTCTCAAAAATTAAAGATAATACCCATTTAACTGAAGGAAACTATAGATATCTATCATATATTTTGACCTCGACTATCCTTTGATAAATTTTTTTATTGAAGGATCCATAGATATCCCATTTTTTGTGATTATATTCTCCAAGAAATAGACTTTATTCAACTATAATTCACACTTGCTGTACTTGGTATAAATATTCTCCATTTGTATACTATTTAGTATAGTATTCAAATACTCCTCATTCTTCTCCTTGATTTTGAAGTATAATATGATATCATATATAAGGACTACAAAACCATTTTCAAGGTAATATGAAAAGACTATATTAATCAAATCCATGAAGATTTATAGATAATTAGTGAGTCAAAATGGAATCACTATGAAATCATAGTTCCCTTACTATGTATAAAAAGTGGTGTTGGGGATATCTTCCTTCTTCATATTGACTTAAAAATATCCCAACTGAATATATACGTCAGCGAAGTATTATTCTGCATGTAGATGATCTAAAAATTCATTTTTCTAAGGAATATCATACTTTTTATTTATCGAGATCTTGTTGAGATCACAATAGTGAATGCAAAGGCTCATTGACCCATCCATATTTTGGATGAAGAGTATTGGTGAACCCCTTGGTGAATCACTTGGGTGTGAACCCTTTATCCAAATTCACTTGTATTTGTTTATTCAACTCATAAGGTTTCAAAACATCCTTTATATAAGGAATCTTGGATAATGACAATGCCCCATGTATAAGCTCGACTGAAAATTAAACTTCCTGACTAGGAGGAAGACTAGACAATTACTCAAGAAACACATCGGAGTATTTACTCACAATAGGCATGTCATCGAGGATGTTACTTTCTGAAAAATAAATCATTTCAGCTAGATAGGCTTTTTTATAGAGAAATAATACTCATTATTGATATGATCATGTTAAAGAGGATCCATCCTTGTCCATTCACTTGATCAAAATTTGGTGTTGATTCGCAATACGAAGAGTGATTTTCTTCTTGTAGTAATTTATGTCGGATTGATACAAGGAAAGCCAATACAGGCCCATAATTTCATCAAATTCCACCAAAGGGAGTATAAAAAGGTTCTCTGGGAAGTTCATCCCACAAACATTGATAGGGGAGGATTTATATGCTTAGGATGTAATAATTTCCCTATTTTTCCTTTTTACTAACATTTCTACTACCATGTTTTGTGGTAGTGTTGGGATAGTTCTACTAATCTTTTGATATATGATGAAATGCATTGAACTATGGAAGATAACCCTATGTTTCACATTTTTATTTTGGTTGAACATTATCCAATATAGACTTAAGTATGAGTACATTTAAATTATTAAACACAAAAAGGGGACTCCAAATGGAATAATGGGATAACTGATAAATCAAATTTATTTCCATAATATATGAATTTATAGGATTCAATATGGGTTATCCATGATCTATTTCGTAACATATATTATTATGGTATTTTTTACCCATAATAATGATTACTAAGGAGCTTATGAATTTTCCAAATCATATCCCCTCATAGTGTCAAACTAGGTGCATAGTAAGGCCCGTTGTCATGTACTATATTACCCTAGGTCAGTACCAAAACATCTTGTTAGAGTTTTTAATCCTAGGTACATCTGTTTCAGAACTACATCCACTTGTAGTATATATAAAGGAGTGTATTTTATTGATAAACCACTTACTCAATACTAACCAAAATACAGGAATTTTTTCTTATACCTAGGGTTATACCTAAGGATTTCTCAAGATTTTTCAAATCCTAATCGAAAAAATAACCAAATATTTCCATTGATACCAACTATGATGACCCTACTCTTTATTTCACATTAATACATGTTTTATTACATAAAATTATACTTAATAAAACTAAAAGGTTGAGATGTATAGTGTATTTGGGAATTATTTACATTAACTAACAACTTATGACATGGGATACAAAACATTATTGAACAATTTCCTGACATGATCATAATATTCCAATGAACTTAAAACATCATGGGATAACTTGGGGACAAACATAAGAAACTGGTGGGATATAAATCCCAATAAGTTAATGAACAAGGCATGACATGAGGAAGACAATACATGTTGTACAATAGGAATATCAATGGGGAATGGAAGAGTAAAAATCATAAACATGAACAATGGTACATGATAGAGCATGGTGATCATAAAGGTAGCATGGGAAATGTGGAAACAACATAAAATAGTGCATCATAAAAAAAGTCAAGGCTAAATCTTCTATGAATTAATAGTGAAACAATTACCATAAATGAATCTGGTACACCCCTATCCCAACATGACTCATCATGATATTAAATATTACCCAATTCATTGGAGATCTATCTAGGCGCACCCATCATAATCATTTCATTCTCATGGTTATGCATGCCCCATAAATCTAAATCATGGATTGATTCAACATAATTATTTATTCTAGAATAAATTAATGTAGAATAAATAAATTTAATTCCCCAATAAATATTTATATTCACTTAAAGTTAAACACCATTGATAGAAAAATGGGTATGGTATACACTAAACAATTATTTTGTCATGAAAATCACTATGAATTTTTTGGAAGCATAACAGAGTTATCTAAAAATTAAGAAAAAGGTTGATGAGAGAGAAATGGTTATATCATAATTTAAATCTAAAATGGAAAGTAATAGGGACATGGATGGACATGTACTAACATCATGAAATTGATATATAATGCATAAGTTCAGAAATAAACTCTAATAAAAGATAGAAGGTGAGGATCTCTTACTGAATTTCAGTATAGTAACCAATTAGGTAAGGGTCCAAATGGGGGGGTAAATGATCCTCCATTAAAATAAAATCAAACGGATAGTAGGGGAATTATTATAAATTAATTAAAATATAACCATTTTAAATTACAATAACTAACTTCAGATAAGTTGGTAGAATTTGATAGGAGGAGATGAAGGTGATAATCCCTTGTGGAATTTTAGTATAGTTATAGATAAAGTAAGGGTCTAAATAGGGGAGGATAAATGATCCTAAATTCAAATAAAATAAAATTTATAGTAAGGTAATGATTATAAATTAATGAAATTATAGCCATTAGAGATTATGAGAACTAAATTCAAAGTAGTTTCTTGAATTTGAAAGGAGAAGAGGAAGGTGAGGATTCCTTTCTTAAATGTGTGACTTATAAATCTTGGGAATAACTTATTGAGAGTTTGAGGTCACCTTGGGAGGACTCTAGGTAGTGGACGAAAGATTGTGGATATGCTTCAAGGAGTTTTAGTGAAGATAAATTTGATCTTGGGTGGGATTATATAGGAAAGTATGGGGATTTCTTTGTTATTTAGGTTTTGGACTCTACAAAATAAAATATCAAAAACCACAAACCATACCATGGTTTTTCCCAGGGTTTCTACCAAAAGATATTGGGTTACATTATTTTATAAGTCCAAGGACTGAACTTATTAATGTATTACCCTTGGTGATGTTGAGGTGAGTCACACTCTTAAATAAATGATTTGAAAATATTAAAATATATTATATGCCTTGGAGTATTCCTAGTGGATTCACAAAATAAATCCAATAAAATCAAAATAAAATTATGTTAATGTTAAAACATATTTTCTTTCATGGATATCATTTATATTTCTTACCACAACACTTTTGAGTCATTGTGATATCAAAAAAGACAATGTATATTTATATATTATTCCATTTTTTCCCAAAAGTTTGACTTTATCAAAAAATTATGCAAAATTAACCATTAAATAATTTAAACATCCTGATTAAAAAAATAATATTTATTGTATCTAAATAATTTTTTTATATATGTAAATTTTCACTTTTAAAAAAAATTATATTTATTGAAAATGACGGGTTTTTGACAATAACATGTTTTTTAATACTTAAAAAATCACATTTGAATTTATAAAAACTATACGATCATTTATATTTAATAAAAGTTATATAATAAAAATATTTTATTAAAATATTATTTACTTCAAAAAATATTAATTCATAATTTCATTAATTTAATTTAAATAATAACCAATCAATATAATTTGTGGTTTGTTGTGTCAAAATGAAAATCATTTAAAAAGTTATAATAAAAGGATGAAAATATATTAAGTACTCTTTACATACTCATATTTATATAGTCTTGATACATATACATTTAACACACTAGAAAACACCCAAAGAGTAAGGTGCGCGATGGTCGAACATTCATGGGGAGGTTCAAAAAACATGGTTTGGGCCATGATCATGATGAGCTAGAACTACTTCCATAAATAGTTTCACTCATGCTTAAGTTATTGGATGTCATATTTGGATTGTTCTAGGGAAAATCCCATAAATTATACCTCCATCTAAAGATCAAATAAATGGGCTTCATAGGGTGAAATCCTTCTGGTTGTGGCAATCACTTCTTTTTTACGTGACAAATGGATTTGTTAAAACCCAATATTTATACAAGTTATGTTATCACTATTAAAAGGTTGTATAATAAAAGGTAATGATACTTATTGTTCATTGAAATTTTAATGGATATAATAAAAAAATAAGTGCATGTGTTTTCTATAACCATATTTTATAATAATAAATTTAATTAAAAAAAGGGTAATTTTATTCATAATAGTTTGGGTCATTAATGTGTGAACAAGTTACATATTTAGTAACCAATGAATGCAAGTTAGTAAATCATTTGTTTTAAATAAATTATTCATGTCAAGATTTAATTAAAATTAAATCACAGCCTTGTACGTTTCATTAATGGTTGTCTATGGGACTTCCAAACCATTTCAAAATCTAATTAATCTATACCTTGTGGTATTAAACACCATAAAGTTGTTTAAGATCTAGTATTTATCCAAGAAGCCCAATTTTTTTATCCAGGTTTAATCTAACTAAGAAATACATAAAGGATAATTTTAAGAAAAAAATCTTTAAAATTACATTCAAAAAATTCCCTATGGTATGTTTTGATTAAATTATGAATAAGTTTGGGTTTTCGCTAAATTCAATGCCAAACACATCCTATAGGGTGTTTTGTACACTTAAACATTGAGTTTAAAGTGGTGTTTTCCAAACAAACCCAGAGGTGTGGTATGAGGTTGGGGGTTGTTAACCACCAATGATTTTTGGGAGGTCTATAGTATGTCTAGGTCATGATTTAGTTAAATAATTGAAGGTATATAAATTTTAGAGTCAATTCCTCGAAATAATCATCTTTATAATAATGAAATGATAATAAATGGTGAGATTGTTTGGGAAAATAATATATACAACATAACCAAGGAATGATTAAGACACCCTATCCGATTTCATCCTCAATCTTCAGCTAGAATAATAGAAAATAAAGTAATAAACATATGACATAAAAATATAGTATTCTAGTTCGTATGGAGATACCACTAAATATATTAAAGAATCCAGAGAAAAGATGAATGAAAACTGATACCATAATGATAGGTTTACAATTATTATTTGGAATCCCAAATCCCCATGATTTGAAAGAGGACTCACATGAATAGATGAGGAATACATGAGAGATATAAAAATATTCTACGAGTAAAAAATGAGATGGAATTTTGACTAGAGGTGAAAAGGATTGATGGGTAAAATTACCAAAATAAATGTTGTTTACAAAAACTACTTGAGGGACACTGGTTATTCAGTGGGACTACAATAGCTTGATATAGTGTCAAAACCAGCCCTTGGACCACCATTTCACTCCCTCTTTCCCCCCATCATGTGAAAACATATTTAAAGGGACACAATAAAATCATTTTAACAAAAAATAAATGAGTTCATACATCGATGAATAAGTTAGATTTTATAAATACCCCTCCTTATGAAAAATCATCCCCAAGTTATACCTCTAATAGTTTCTGAGCTACATCGTAGAATAACTCAGACCACTAATAACATATATCGGACTCACATTCCATTGTATCCTCCTAGATATGGTTGTTTTACCATGATACCCAAACCATATGGACCTTTATTACTTGGAGAGTCTGCCTGCTATGATGGATGATACAAACTAGATACTTATCAAGTGAATCATAATCCTCTAATACAACTTCCTTGATCTAAAAAACATTATAAATAAAAGATAATAATGGTGGGGATTAGATATATTGATGAAATGGTGCATATCAAAATACCATTATGTAAGAGTTTAATGATAGGCTTCCATCTTGAACCTCTCGAAAATATCGAAAGGACCAACGAGTCTAGATTTCATATTTCAATTCTTTCTAATCCATCAATGATCCAATCTTGGTGAAACATGAAAGAACACTGATTCCCCCACATCAAACTCTTAAGGTTGGTAACATTTATCGGTATATGAATTCTTCTTACACTGATCCATTACCATACATTTCATGATTAGTTTCAATTTAATTTATGTCTCCAAAATAGGAGATGGTCTCAAAAGCACTACATCCCCTACCTATTACCAACATAGAGGTAAACGACATGAACTTCCATATAGAGCCTCATAAGGTTCCTTATGAATTATTATACCAAGTAATTTTTTATAAGTAAATTAAAAAATATCTAATTGTGTCTCCCATGAGACTCCAAAATATTGGATTCATGCACAAGTAATTTCCTCCAACACTTGTATAGTCCACTCAAACTTGAAGTCAATCTGGTTGTGAGATACTATAGTCAAAAGTTCCTATGAACCAAGAGAACATTCAAACCCTAGCCAAAATCATGTAGTAAACTAATAATCTCAATATTATAAAATGGTATGTCGAATCCCATGAAGATATATGATCTCTCAGAGATACATCTCCCAAACTCATCCACTGAGATGTTGTCCTAGATAGGAATGAAATGGATGACCTTTGTGTTCCCATCAATAATAACCCATATTACATCACTTATTGGGTTAATATTTTGAAACACTATCATGAAATCCATAGTGACATAATCCCATTTAAATTTTCGAATGGGAAATGTCTCAATAAAACTAAAATCCACAGACATTCCATTTTCACCTACTGAAAGTTTAACAACAAGTGTAAAAGACTTATATTTCTTTTTTAACCCAGGACACTAGTACTAGAGGTTCAAATAATGATACATATTCATTATTCTGAGTTCTATCGCCAAGGTATAAGCATGATATTCTCACATCAGTTCCTCTTACATGCCTATAGAGACCCATAAATGCATGTGGATATAAAGATTAAAACCATCATTAAGAAATAAACTAGGAGGTGTCTTCATACCATAAATATTATATCTCAAGGCCAAGAATTTTGGATTATAAATATAATTATAATTAATTTGATTCAAAATAGGTGGAACCACTAATAAATCTATGTGGAAAGGTTTCCACTAAACCTATTGAACATTAAGGGGAATTTTTGAATATAGATTCATCAACTTCTATTCATTACAGGTCTCTCTAACTACATAATCTAGAGCCTTTCAGCTAAAACCAACAGCAACATCACTACCTTACCTGGAGTATATAAAAACTCAAATTCAAAACAATGAAGATATTAAAACCACCTCAACTGATATAGGTTTAGGAATTTTATAGAAATTATATAAATGAGTCCTTTATGGTTTTTATATGACAAAAAATACTCCCATAGAAGGTAATATCTTAAAAAATACATAGTATGAATTAAAATGACAAGAACAATGTCACACATCATGTAATTTCACTCATTATTCCTTAAATATTGAGACCCATAAAACATGACTCATTCCCCTTACATTAATATATCTCTAATATTAATGCCTAATGAATCACAATTAACAATGTACCCACTTATAGGATCAGGTAAAATTATGATTAACACTAAAGTTAATCTTCCATTCAACTTAAGAAATTATTTTTTCACAATATTTAAACCGTAATGACCATAAAACTATCTTGATAAATAATGTATGTTGAAATTCATTATGATAAAAGTTCTAAACAAATAACAGGTAGAAACTGATTAATCCTAAATAGATTCGACTATCAAAAACATTAACAAGATACTCTGAAGAAAAAACTACTCTCACTTTCTTTTGATCAACTAAAACCCCTTCTTCAGATATAATGTGACCCATTATATAAAATATATTGATAAAAATATATAATTTGGGAGTTTTTCATAAATATGATACTCTTAAAGCGTAATGAAATAAACTATAGAAACCGAATGTGCTCCTATAATGACCCAAAAAATATACTTCTTTTATTTATGGATCTCTTTCCCCATAATAAATATTTATTATGTTTTACAATAGAAGAAAATATAATAACTTTTCATTTAATGAGAACATTATAAATCATGCAAAAAATTTGTATTATTAAAACTATAAACAATAATGGAATATATACATTTAAGTATAGTTTTTCTTCATAAAATATAATTTTGATTGAGAAAAATTTTATAAATTGTCTATTGAATCACAAATTTTACTATTTAGAAATCATATAATTTTTCTAAAAAATGAAGGTATTTTAAATAATGATAATTTTAATTAAATAGAATGATTAAAACACCCCTTTATAAATTTATATGAAAAAAATATTTTAGTTTTTTAACTATTATAAATTTCACTTTGAAATTTCATTTTTTATTTTCAATCCACTATTATTTTTAATAACTAAGGATTTTTATATTTAAAAGTTTAATTTCTCATACTTAGATAATAATTATGGTAAAATAAGAATCATTTTTGAACGTCAAATGTAAAAATTAATCTAGGCTGAATTTATAGTAGTTTTCTAAGAAGTTTCAATTTATTTAGTGAATAATATATATTTTTGATGAATAAAATTTTATGAATAGATTTTTTTTAAATGAATAGTAAAAAAATATTTTTTTTATTAAATAATTGATTCTGTGAAATGATTTTTGAAAAACTGACATACACGGTTATGATCAGTATGATATTTGGACTCTAATAGGATCAACATAATTTTTTTAGGGAATAGTAACTTGACACTAGAATAGTAATGTTACCCTTGTGAATAGTAATTTTACCAATGGAATATTAACTCACCTGAGGAAGTATAAATATATTTTAGTTATCTTAAATTGTAATGTAATATAATTTTATCATATAAAAATTAAATAAATATTTTTGATATTATTTGTTTAGTATTAAAATTTTATTTATATAATTTAATTTAAAATAACATAATTTTTTATAAAATGGAGTTCTTTTTTGAATTCTACACATTGAAAAATGATTAGGGTGACCTTTTGGGTTTTTATCGGAAATAGTAGTGTTTTTCGATGTATAGTAAAAATATAGTTTTGAGTTTTCTGTATGTTTAATGACATCATAACTATGTCATATTGATGTAATGAGTATGATAAGATTATTATAGAATATTTTGAATTAAAACATGTTATGGGGTGTAACAAGTGGCCAAAAACATGGGCAAATACCATGGGAAAACCCATAGTTTTACATATACCACTATTGAGGTGTCCATTGAAATTAATCAAAAACTCCCTCTATTTTTCTACAAATACCCACCCATTACTTCGTTTCATTTCATTCAAAAATAATTCCAATAAATTATCTGATAGTAATAAATTCCAATGAGTCCTCCTATGGTGTCCTCATGTCCCCAAGTCCCTGAATGTAGAGTTTTTGAAGTTACTCTTCAAGTTAATGAAATCTACCACCCTTCTTTTTTTCAAGCACTCCTTTTATGATATTCAATTTTAATTTATATTTTTTTATTTTGGGATATTTTATTCCATAATCCACTTACTGTCCATATGATCTAAAATTATGGGATACCCTTTTTCTCTCAATCAACACATTTTATGAATTTTTAACTAACACTGTTAAGCTGCTGAAATTTAAGGGAATTCTCGACTTCTCTTCTCCTTTCAAGTTCTCTTTTATGTGGTTGGACATTAAAATTTCAATATCAAGTTCTTATTTCCATTTTATTCTACATATATACTATATTATGATTCTTTTATGAATGAGTGACCCTTATCACCTCTTTTTTAATGCTTTATAAACCCATGTTTCATTCCTATTATGTTATAGAATTTTCATCTCAAAATATCTATCTTTTTCTCAAGGAATCCTTTTATTTTCATTATGTGAATACAAAACACTATTAAATTTATAGTTCTATTCATCAAGAAAAAAAATGATTCATTTTATTGTATAATTTAGATACATAAAATTCATATTCCCATTCTATGGGTTATAAATGACATAATGATAATGTTTTAAGAACATTCAAAAAATTCCATGTTTTTTATATAAAATCCATTTCATTCATTTTATTTGGTTATTTATGAAATGTTTGATTATGATATTTGTGAACACATGAAAATAAATATATATATTAAGGGTTTTCCCTAATAGCACTCCAATGCATTGGGTAAATAGATTAATCTCTACAGATGAAAAGTTTTATGATAATTTGGTGAGTCACCTTGGTAATTTTTATGATAGATAAGTGATCAACCTTGGTGATTTGATTTTACGATACATTTTTGAATAATCTTGGTAATTTATATGACACCTCTTTGATAAACCTTGGTGATATTCTTTTACAATACCCTGTTGAATAACCTTAGTAATTTTTTTGAGACCTATGGGATGGACCTCGGTGATATGCCTATGAATGTATAAATTAAATGTTGTAACCAAATTTTCAGGTTATGATTCAAGTTATTATTATTATGATATTACTCTTTATCTTGAATTTATGATATTCCTCATGTTCTTATTGATATTTCTCAAGTTCACCTGTAAACTCTTTCACTTTTTTCCCCTTACTAGTCCTTCTTCTCACCCTTTTCTTTGATGTATGTCCCCTAGTTATGAGATGCAATAAATGTACCTTGGAAGAACCTTGAAAAAACCATTCAAATGGATTAGAAGAATGTAGTTTATGTTTTCATGTATTATGTTCCTGATTTCTAAGACACTAAAAGTAAACGAACCTCTATTTGTAAAATTTCATGTAATGTTATTTAATAAAAAGGTGGGATTCCATAGTTGGGATCATAGGATGGTTTAGTTATTTTTGAAAATTAGGATTTGAAAACTCTAGGAAGAACCTGATAGAGAAGTTTCAATATTAGAAAATTTCATGGTAATTTGGTGAAATATTAAGTGGTTTTAGAAAACATTAATCACTATCTAGATACGAACATGTGGATTTGGCTCTGGAAGAGATGTATCTAGGTGTAAAACCTGAAAACACCATTTTAAGCTAGACTCAAATGGGAATTGGTGAACGACAACAAGACTTTTCTCACACCTGGTTTGACACTCTCGGGGGATATGTTTGGTAAATCACAATCTTTTTATGAGTCATTATGATGGATTTATAGAAAATGTAATTGTTGTTAAAGAATAATATTTTTTATCATGGTCTTTTATGACATAAAATTACTTTGTAATTAAATGTTTCCTAATAAAAACTAATTTCTTATAAGATAAAATTATAAGGATGAACATTCTTAAAGGGGAAATAATATAACAACACAGAAAATGAAGTTATTTTATTTATGGATCTCTTTCCCCCAATAAATTTTTATTATATTTTACAATAGAAGAACATTGAATTATTTCTTATTTCATGTTCAAATTATACATCATGCATAAATTTTTATTAGTACGACTATAAACAATAATGGGATATACACATTTAAGAATAGTTTTTCTTAATAAAATATATTTTAAATTGTGATAAATTTGATAAATTGTATTTTCGGACCCAAATCGTACTTTTCAGAAATGATATATTTTTTATACAAAATTAATTTATTTTTAGTAATGATAATTTTAATTAAATAGTATGATTAAAACACCCATTTTTAAATGTAAATGATAAAATAAGTTTATTTTTTTCCAGTCAGAAATTTCACTATGCAATTTCACTACACATTTTATATTCGCTATAATTTTGAATAACAAATCATTTTTACATTTAAAAGTTGAATTTCTGAGACATAGATAATTTTTATTGTAAATTAATCTTCATTTTTTTATTTCAAATATCAAATTAATCCAGGCTGGCTTTTATTAGTTTTTAAGTAGCTTCAATTTTTTGATGAATCATATCTTTCTGATGAATAATATTTTATGAATAGTATTTTTCATGAATAGTATTTGATGAATAGTATTTTTTGATGAATAATAAAACAAATTATTAAATTATTGATTTTGTGAAATTATTTTTGAAAAATAGACATACATGGTTGCGGTAAGTAAGGTATTTAGTGTCTAATAATAAAACAACATTTTTTAGTGAATAATAACTTGGCCCTTTGGAATAGTAATGTTACCCTTATTAATTATAATTTTACCAATGGAAGTGTATCCTCACCTTAAAAATTACAAATATATTCTAGTAATATTAAATGTTAATGGGATATAATTATAACATAGAATAAGTAAATAAATATTTCAGAAATTATTTATCAAGTTTTAGTATTTTAATTATTTAATTTACTTTAATATAAAATTCATATTTATAAAATGGAGTTCACTTTTTAATTCTATAAATTTAAAAATCTTTAGGGTTTATTTTTAGGATTTTTCTTAAATCATTGAATTTTTCAATGAATAGAAAAACAATTGTGAGTTTTTTGTTGTTTTAATGACATCATAACTATTTTATAATGATGTAATGTGTATTATAATATGTTTTTAGAATCTTGTGTATTAAAATATTATATTAGGTGTCCTTCAAAATTTATAAAAAACTCCCTATATTTTGCTATAAATTCCCACCATTCACTTCATTTCCATTCATTAATGAATCATTACCCTCGAATCTATTATAGTAATACCTTCCACGGAGTCCTCCCAAGATGTCGTCAAGACCCCAAGATCTCCATCTTAGACTTTTAGAAGTTAATCCTCATTGTAAGGGAATCTACCACCCTTCTCATTTTCATGCACTCCTTCCATGATATTCCTTTTTAATTTCTATCTTATTATGTTACGATGTGTCATTACATATCCCCCTTACTATATATATGATTTCAAAATGATGAAATGCCATTTTTCTCTCAATAAACTCATTTAATGAATTTTTATGTGACGTCGTTAGGCTGCCGAAATTTCATAAGAGAATTCTCAACTTCTCCTCTCCTCTCAAGTTCTCTTTTATGTGGTATGTCTTTAAAATTTCAATATAACGTTTTTATTTAAAATTTATTCTATACCTATACTGTATTATGAGTCATTTATGAATTTTTGACCCTTTTACCCTATCTTTTTAATGACTTATAAGACAATGTTTCATACCTGTTATGTTATAGAATTTTCGTCTCAAAATATCTCTCTTTTTCTCAAGAACTTTATTTATTTTATTTAGGTGAATAACAAAAACTATTTTATTTCTAGGGGTATTAATCAATACAAAAAATGATTTATTTTATTCTGAAATTTACATATATAAAACTTGTATTTCATTTATATTGGTTATAAATTACATAATGATCATGTATTCATCACTTTTTAAAAACAGATTGATTTTGATATGAAACCCATTTATTTTATTATATTTTGGTTATTTATGAAATTTATTATTATTATATATTTTGATCACATAATAATAAATACATATTAAGGGTGCACCATGAAATTTCTCAAATGCATTGGATAAAGAAATTAATCTCCAAAGATGAAAAGTTTTACAATCTCTTGGGGAATCGCCTTGGTAATTTTTATGACCCATCGGTGATCCACCATAGTAATATAATTTTATGATACCTTGTTGAATAACCTTATAAATATATATGAAACCTCAGTGATAAACCTTGGTGATATTATTTTACGATACCTTGGTGAATAAATTTGGTAAATTTTTATGACTCCTTGGGATAGGCCTTGGTGATTTGCTTATGAATGTCTAAATTAATTGTTGTAGCAACATTTTCATTTTATGGTTAAAGTTATTATTATTATATTCCAATTTATAATTAATTTATCATATTACTCAGTTTATTATTGATATTTCTCATGTTCACATGTAAATTGATTCACTTTTTCCCTTACTGGTCCTTCATCTCACCCTTTCCTTTGATGCATGTCCCATGGTAATGAGATGCAAAAAATTTAACTAGAATGAATCTTGAAGAATCCTTTCAAGTTGATTAGAATATTTTTTTTATTTTTTCACGTATTGGTATCCTAATTTTCAAGACACTAAACCCAAAAAACCCTATGTTTGTAGAATGTCATGTAAATTTGTGTAATAAAAAGGTCGAATGCCATAGCTCCTCCCTTGTTTGGTAGTACACCAAGATATAATTGAAACAATTACCTTGATTTTATGTTATATATGGGTGAAATACTCAATTAATTATGTTTATAAAGATAATAACTATGTTTTTCAGGACAAACAACATTTTCAAATACTCATATAATCCATACATTATTCAGAATGTTGTTCTAAGTATGTTTGATGGCCTCACTCCCTCCTAATGTTAACCCTATCTCCAATTAATCATTGAGAAGACCATGACTCCCCTTACATGATTGAGGATACATTCAATATGAGGTAGTGGTTATAGATTTTTTAATTTTAATTATATTTAACTATTAATAATATATACATAATCATAAAGTGTTGTCTTCCATATGGGAAAAATCACCTATGAACATCGAGGACAGATACATGGTTGTAGAAACCCCTTAGCTTATAAGTCCTTTAACGACCTATTATGTTCATTGATATTATTAGAATATATCTTCTATGGATGATTGGATTCTCATTCTCCTCCTATCAAATTATCAATAGTAAAATCATTGTATCTCTTAGGAGGTTGACTGGGAAATTAATCAGAGAAGCTATCTTAGGGATGGGTTTCAACTAGTGGAATGGTAAACTACCATTTTTCACGATCATATAGTAAGAGGATGCCTCTTCTAGTAGAAAATATTCATTCCCATGATTCAAATTTCCAACATGACATTCTTTGATATCCCCCCCTCCCTTGTGAATATATATATTATCCCTGGGAGATGATAAGGACACCCATATGCGATAATAGTAAGTATGATAATGGAAGGGAAGTAGCCAGTCCATCCCAATAATTATGTCAAATCCCATCATCACTAGGATAAAAAGGTCCCATATAAAATGGTCACTACCTCACAAAAGGGGACACTCCATGAAATAGTAAATTCTCTCTGACTGAATTCCTAGGGGTGTGTCAAGTGACATTACCCTATATAGGAACTCAATCGATAAACTCAAAATTCCCATTAAAGTAATAACTGTAAATGAGTGTAAAGAAATTATGTCAAAAAAATTGAAACTATAGTCTATTTCATTAAGATAATACCTTATATTGTAGATAGTAAGTGTCACATTTTAGTATATATACCACACATCTTGTAATGAGGTAGATCCCAAAAATTGATTTAAATCCTGACCGCATTCAATAGATCCCATATTTGGGTGTTGTACTTCATATTCCTGGATCCCTTGTTCTCAACAACCTCCTCATCCCGAATGATCAGTAGTACTCCATATTCCTTCCCAGCATGGTGATATGGATCCTAATCCAAAATTCTATACTAGTGAATATCCATTCTCATGGGGTACTAATGGATAGTATCTTATATTTAGAGATATCACATATTACTAAAGTTTTGACACTTTACTAGCTAATATCACACGAAGGATCTATGAGGCCCAACCTACCACACTGGTGGCATACCACAAAACTACCAGTAAAAACACCCTAGATGACACTACCCTTGGGTGAAGTCTCATGGAAATGATTACCACCACTAGATGATCCACACATAGATCCATTTGTTGAAAAACCATTACCTATAACCTTATATTTCATCAAAATTAACTTAGATATGAGGTCTTGGTTTGGAATTTTAGATATAATAGTTAGTAGACATGTGTTTACATGATATCTAATTTTATACAAGTGACCATCATCACAATATCTTGGAATATAAAACATATCACCTGATAAATTGGGTTAGAAGCACCACAGCTCATGGAAACAGGCTGAATAATCCATGATGGTTATATTACCCAACTACAACTGTAAGGATTTCCTAGATTAATCCTCCATGAGATTCTTTAGGAAAATGTAGTCGAAGAATCTAGAGTGGAAGTCCCTTTGAACCATACCATGATACTAATCTACTAGAGTAAGAATCTTCCACCATTTCTTGGAAGATCTATGAATCATGGATGTATCATGTTCCACCAACCTATTTGAAGGCATCTCCAATTATTAATGATCATGTTCATAGCCACTAACAAAGACTCTATAGCCCGAGTAACACCATTACTTTATTAAATAGGTGGGTATTGCTACTGGAATTACCAATACAATTCATACATAGTCACCGTATCTTATAGATCTCCCTTCATAAAATATACTAGGAATATAAGACCCTCGCTCAACTAAGAATCAGTTCCCTATCAAGGCATGATAGGTGGTTCAATAAGAGGATCCACAAGTGTCACTATAGGCAGTACCACTGGTGGATCTGTTCACACTACCTTAGTTTCATGGTGATCTCTACCTTATAGTTTCTTAACCAAAAGTCATTATAGAGGCATATATCTACAATTCCAAACACACTCTTTAGAACACAATACTACAACATATGAAAATATAGATTAGGAAACAAATAACATGCTCAAGGAATCACTTTATGAGATACCCTAAACATAGGATAATATTTAACTATAGAGATTACTTTAACCCCCCCACCCCACCACATTCCTAGGTCTATGTTATATAGTGTTGTTTTTTGATTTTATCACAGTAGTTTAGTTATATGGCATTCCAATCCATATTTATAGAGTAAGAAACTCAATAAATTGAAACTGACATCTCATTGAAGTGGAGTAAATATTTTTCAAGATCAAGAGTTAGAAGTTAACATGTCTACACATAATGGTTCAACTAAAAAAATTTATATTCCCAAGCTATAAAGGTATACACCTTATAAGCTGCAATTTGAACTCAATTTAATAGAAACCGATTCAATTTATCATCTTACATAACATTGGTTTAATCTTTAACTTATAATAAAATTGGTTAAATAAAATTTGATCATAAAGATATGCAGGAAAATATAGTATAGATTGATGTAGATACTTTATGTAACCAATTTTTATTCATTTACTGTCATAAATTACAATCATAAGAACCAACACATTTAAGTTAAAAACATGTAGTACAACTAGTAAAATATATATATCATTGAATATGAATAAAATATAAATACCTCTAAGTCTATAATGATACATGAGTTATTCTCCCTTGTTGTACAATTATATGGGTGCAAATACCATAAAACATAACATCAAAAAACACTTTTTCCCACCACTGTTTAAAATACTATAATAACAACGAGTGAATTCATAACTATAAGTCACTTACAAGGAAACATGGACAATACGCCATATGTGGGTTAGATACTCCCAGGAACATGATAATTACCAATTTATGGTACTTCCTAGTCTCATATATGTAGGACCCCAGGACACCCTGAGATGGGAGGGGTGAATCAGTGTGTCAACTTTTTATTTTAAACTAAGGGATATTGTTCCCACGTTGGTAGGAACTAGTTGAACTTGTATGATGGATATGATCAGAAATTGAACATTCACATGAAAAAGAGATGACAAAACAATTTTTACTTGGTTCACCACTAAGGGATACGTCCAAGGAGCATACACCGACAAGTTTTCGGCCGTACCTAATTCCACTAATCTTCAATAGATGCAGATTATAATTGTTCGGGAATATTCACTCTATCCCAGGATAACTGCCTTTTTAATTGTTTAGGGATAGCTCATCGTGTCCCTCGGGTCACTCCCGTTGACTCCCCCTGACTCACTGCTGTTGGTGAAGTCCCACTCAGTTTATAGACGTGAAGGTCTGTTCATAATTGCACAATGAAATAATCCTCTATTATATGTAGATGCTCTGTTGAAGTCCAACTATCACTAGTTAACTTATCTTAAACTTTCATGCAGCTCCAAGACAATCATAAATCATCAACAAACACCTGGTGCGCAACACCAAGACGGTGCATAAATTTTAAGGACAGAGCGTAAGTTATAACTGGCGCACAGGTCCTCCTCCAACACTTGTGCGACTCAACATTCTTCGAAATAAAACTTGCATGACTCAACTTCTTTTCAACCCAAATAGATTTTGAAACCTGATGGAAACCTATCGTGCAACTTCAATTCTAGTGTACAAGAATCACCAAATCACTTGCGCGACTACTGGACGAGCAACACACAACTATCGCGCTTCTCCACCTTGCGCGACCCAGCAACACTTGCATGACTTAAACACCTACGCGATAGGAGATCTGAATTTCTTCAAGTCCAAAGTTTGTGATGAATAAAGAGGGATGGTCCTCTATTTATAGGCATTCGGATACCCTGTGCGGTGGCATGAAAGTATTCCCTCAGCGCGCAAGTATCGACGCACAACCCTTCTGTCCTCCTAGACACTTGCGCGACTAACGTCCAATCTTGGGTGCCCCTATTTAATTTTCCATATTTTGATGATCAAAAACACGATGGTCAAACGGCACACAACTTTCCAAGCCTCTAAGGTACCGACGTTCAAGTCCTTTCACGGCGTGCAAGTCACTTGCGTGACCAAACCAATACTTGCACGACCCTCTTTCCTTTGCCATATTTTCACGTTCTCATTCTTAAAAGCATCAGGCATGCAATTTTTCAAGTCTTCAAGTCCTCGGAGTGCAAGTATCATTTACAAAAACACATTTTTCTATATTTCAAGTTTTGAGGCCCAAAAATTTGGCAAACAATGGGAAACAGATCCATCTTCAATATTGTTGTCTGCTTGAACTGTATGATCATTTTGCTGGTACACATTCTGAACATCCACTAAGGATTGAAAACAAACACAAACCATACTCTAATTCATGCACAGAACATCCATGGTTCTAATAATATTTACTAACCAAAAAATTTAAATAGAAAGGAAAAATAAATCATTAATACCACTTTGTGGAACCCCCTCCTAGTTCATGGATAAGTAACCAGACCATAGGGTAATAAGGTCTCAACCATGCAACCTTGTACGCTAGAGGCTGATGACTAACAACTAGGGTGTAATGGTGGTATAATGGGGAGATAATACTCTACTTATTAGAGTGAAACATGATAGATGTAAAGGATATAAAATCAAACCAAATAATAAGTAAAAATAAATAAAGTATTAAAGCATCTCAATATACAAATGATATCATAATAGTAAAAAAAATATTAGTTAGACGTATCATGGAAACAATAATAGAAATAATAATTGACTAGTAAAAGGAAATAAAAAACCTAAATTTATATATTTTTATGAGAATATTGATTCCTATATTTTTCCTATTCTACTCTTCTTAAAACATAAGAATGATATAGTGTATCCCTAGGAGGGATCATTCTTTATCCCTTATTAAATCCACGAAATATTCTTGGGAACCAATAAGAATCTTGAAAATGGTGTGAGTACAACTCAGTAGGCCACCACAATTGATTTCTACTGAAAATCCACTATGTGAATATAAAATATAATGATAATAAGATATAATAATTTAATGTAGTAAAGTAAAATAAACCTTTTAGATCTCGATATCCTTGTGGGATACCCAACTAACCCTGACTTTATTGACCTATAATGGATGTATTTGATCATGTGACTTATTAATTGATCTAGGGACTCATGGTATATAGCCAAGGAAACAAACAAATATTAATTTTATCGAATCATTGGAACTATAATTAGAATTTATACACAAATAACACATTTTGAATCCAAGGAAAACCCATTTCGTTTATTATTCTTTACTTTCAAGCCAAATCAGGATGTTTCATCAATGATTTACATCTATTAGGTCTTCAGTGGAATCCAAGACCTGAACCCATATAATTATACTTAAAAACTATCTTATTGAACCAAGGAAATCTATCTTTTCATTTCAGGGTACATGTCTATTTGAGTCCAAGGGGATAACCCAAGGAATTCCATATTCAATGACATTAGGATGAACTTATGAGATTATCATGAGCATTCTAATCTTTCCAAATTTCTAAATAAATTCATGAAAATTATTCTTGGTATTTATAATAGTAATAAATTGACTAAATCCAAGGCACGATTACCACTTGGTGTTCATATAATTGAATCAGGTGGCATATTATGAGTTTTCACTATGTATTTTAAAGGTAGAATATAAGGATTTCTCAAGGCATGCAAAATGTCTAATAGTGTGATCAAGTACAATATAAAGTAACCAAGGAATCAATGTTAAAAAATGATCAGAAAAAAAGAATGTATTCATCTCAAGATTTTTTTTTCAAATTAAATCATAACCTTGGAGGTGTCTCCAAAGGGTTTCTATGTGATTTCCAAACTATTTCATAATTTAATTAACCCATCCCACTTGGAATTTTAAAATATAAAGGGTTTTCAAGATTTGTAATTTATCAAAGACACCCAATTATAATAACCATGTTTAATTTTCCCAATAAATTCCCAATAGATCAACTTAAAAAATTACTCTTTATAGTAATTTTACAAACATTCCCAAATAGATGGTTTGATTATGTTATAGATAAATTTTGTTTTCCCACAAATTCTATACCAAACTCACCCAAAGGGGTGTTTAATTGCATTTAAAGTATTTTTTTTCATGGTTTATTAATAAACAACACAGTAATTTGTGTCTATATGTTGTTTTTGTTGACCATATAGAGTGTTTGGGGGATATGTACTATGTCTTGGTTAGGTTTTAGGTGAAAAAAATAATGGATATAAATTTAATGGCCAATGCCCAAAAATACTGGCATATGGATTAATGACACATTTAATAAATGATTATACGTTTATGGAAAATAATATCAAATGCCTAAATAGGTCTCATGGAATACTACTCATCCAATATCTTCCTTATATTTGAACTAGAATTATAGAAAAAAAAGAACTAGAAAAAATCCTTCAGAATAGAAAATTTTAGCTCACACTGAGATGACACTAAAAATAGTTCAGAATCTTGAGAAAATAGGAAAAAGGAGTGATAGAATTACCAAGATCTTTCCAATGATTTATTCAGAAGTAAAAAATTCCCAATATTTGAGGGAGATCTCACATGATGAGATGAGGGATAGGGTAGTGCTCCATCAAGATGCTACAAGAATAAAATAATTAAAAATTCATTTAGGGGAGTAAAAGAAAAAACTGGAGGGTTAAAAGTACCAAAATGGCCATTGTTTTAAAACTACACCTTGATGGAAAATGGCTTATCACTGGGTGTGAACTGAATAGATGGTGGACCTATTATCCCTGTAAGTCTATGGGTTGCAACCCTATCAAGTCGGTGGCATGAAAACAATTTTTTGTAGTCCGGAGTCCGACTATAAGTTGTCTAGTTCTCTCTCCCCTTACCTCTAACACCGAGAAACATATTAAAAATAAAAAAAATAAAAGTTTTTTACCTAATAATAAACAAGCTCATACCTTTTATGAAAACATATATTTCAACAACCAAATAGAATCATTTGACCAGATCCTTAAATATTGAGAATCAAAATAATCTTTTATTTGAATAATATATAAATTAGGAATCAAAATTTCAAACATATTTTTATAAAATTAACTAAATATTTTATTTAAATTAAATATTTTATTCTATAAATATATTTTACTTCTAAAAAAACTTAATCCATATATTTATAGATAAGTTTTTATGATATTTTAATCATCTACCATTTAGTTTACTCCCTTTTACAACATTTTAACTTAATTGTGGAAAATATAATTTCGAAAAGGAAAGTTATTTTTATGAAAAAAATTAAATTTAAAATATAACCAATTTCATTCATTTTTATAAAAATTATGCAACTCATTCTATAAGATTCAATTTCCATAAGTGGTAAATAAATTACTTTTGTTTTAAGTATGAAAAACATAGTAAAGAACAGTTTTTAGGAAAATGATTTTTAAAATCATAAATTGTTTTTACAAGAGAATAATTTATAGAATTTATCAAAATAAATTTTTTAGTTAATAATTAATGACTTGAAGTCTATATGAAATTTATATCAATAAAAAACCATATTAAAACTTCTAACCATTTAATTTAATGTAAAAACCAAAATTAGTTTTTATTAGAATAAAATATAATCGAGGTTCAAATACATAATTCATGGGTTTCCAATTTATAAATTGTATTTTTAAATATATTATTACACTCCTAAGATATATATTTGTCTAATACAAAGGTTTAACAAATTATTATGCCAATATTACATCATGATGATGTCATATTAATTATAGTATACTTAGAAAAGATATATTTTATTATTCATGAAAAAATAATTTTTTAGAAAAATAACAAAAATTTAATCTAATCTAATTTTGATATGATTAAATAAAAAATGAATCCCATTTAATTAAATTAAAATTATAAATTTTTTTATTTACCTCTTAAATTAAAATGCTAAATATAAAGAAGATCCACTTTTATAAAAAACATTTTAAATATTTTACATTTATTAATATTATTTCATATTAATTTAAATTAATTTAGTATTAATTTATAATTTCAAAAAAATTGAATTATATTAAAATTAACATATTTATTTAAATAAAATAAACTTGAAGAATAAGTTTGTGAAAAATAACCATTTAAACATTGAATAATTTTAATCATATCACATTAATTAATTATTTATTAATCAATAAATTTTATTAGCCAAACAATAATCCAATGTAAGTATCAAAATTCATTACTATATTTATATTTAATAAATGTATATTTTAATATTTCAATACCCTTTTTAATTTTCTGTTTCATGTGTTACATGATATTTTACTTAATATTTATTTAAATTAAAGCATGTGCTAAAATATTTGGGTGTTTTATTCTCCACCTAATATAAATTACATCCGTGAAATATTTATGTTTTTATGACCTTGATAAATACATATTGACATAATAATAATAATACATATAGATTTTATATTTATATGTAATTACAATGTTTCAACTAGGAATCATAGTATTTCTTAACTATATATTTATAAAAATAGTTTTGTACCATTATAAGAACCATACTTATGAAGAGGTTTCCAAAGGCCTACCATGACAGATGAGATATATTTCCACACATAAGGCTTGATTTATTTATCTTATTCATGTCAGATTTTGAGTAATTCATTTATAGTTGAGACAGAGAATATGAGAAAACATAATTACTGGATATAATTTCATCATTTTATTATGTTTCAATCAATTTTCCAAGTTTTCTTAATCTCATATCATTAATGTTGAATAAATATGATGATTTGGTATTACTAAATCATGAAAATAAAATTATAGTATAACATAACATCCATAAAAGAATTATAAGTTACTCATAATATGATTAATCACAGACTAAAACAAAATATGGTGAGACTGAGTAGAAAAACATCTGAATAACTTCCAACCATCAAATCCATTATTATAAAAAATACTTTAAATTATTTTATAATTTATCTACGAATTCACAAATTATCAAAATTAATTAAACCTAAAAAATCAGGATTATGTAAATGTCAACCACAAGTATAAAAACCATGTTTTCAACAAGAGAATATTTTTTCATCTTAATAGAGACCACATAATATATTCTCATTATAGTGAGATTACCAATAGGTGTATTTTTCTATAGTTATTTCCTTATAGTTTCATGGAACGATATAATATACCTACAAAATTTAAAATTCTCAATAGAAATGGAATCGAAGAAATTATGAGTTTACAATCAGAGTATGTGATATTATAACTAAATGGGATTCTATTTTAGCTATAGTAAATGAATATTTTTAACCCTTCTCTATCTATCTCTTATGAGGTAAAATCTCTTGATGATTGGGGAATTGGATCGAATATTTTCATATTTACTTATATTTCAAACACTGCAAATGGGTGGAATATTTCTTACTCTTTAATTCATGATACAAATGCACCATATTTGCAAACTTTCAAGAAACTCAAAATACCTTTATGTAAGTACCATTTCGTTTCATTCCACAATTATCACAGAATACAAAATTTATATTCCTTAATGATCGATAAATATTTTAATTAAATCAAGTATACATAATGTTAGTATTTCCAGAGTTAATGGAGTAACATTCCTAGTAATATTTATTTAAATAAAAATACCTATAATAATAGTATAATTTTAAGTCAATATTTAAATGATAAATATATCCATGATAAAATATAATTTGGATATAATATCAAAATAAGAACTTGTATTGATAGAGAACATAACTTAAATGAAGTAAATAATATGAGAATAAACATTTCTGAAGAGGTAATGTATAAACCATAAATTAGTATATAATGAAATAAGACAACATATTTATCATAATTTTTTTAATGATAAGTCATTTCTAAATTAGTGAGGAAAATTTTAGAAATTATTTGGAAAATAATTCTTAACAATTTTGTAATTTTGTTCTCAAAAGAATATATAAATAATTTTTGAAACTATTTTATTTTGGATTAAAGAATACTTTTAAAGAAATAATTTTAAAATAATTTACAATATTTCAATCCTGAAAATAAACTATAATAAATTAATAAAATTTAGAGTGGTTGATAAAAATAAACCTCAATAAAATGAAACCCCTTTTTTAAATCTTTTGAGAAAATAATATCAAATTTTAGTAAATTTTAAAAATGAAAAATTCTTGGAATACTGTTATTGGTATTTTATTTGAAAAATTTAGGAAAATTTTAAATTAAATTTTAAAATGAATAAAGTCTATAATGAATAGAAATTTTGGTCAATTGGGAAACTCCAAAAAACATTATTTTCACACGTTTGTAAAGAGATTAAAAAATGAATTTTCTGGATAATGATAAAAATTCAAAAAAAATTAATATAAAGGTAAGTCTAACATAATTGTAATTTAATATATAATTTTAGTATATAAAAATTTTTCATTACACAAAATAAATAATATGGATATAGAGGAAAAATACTTATGAACAAAATAAAGAAATAATGCTGCCTTTTATTAAAAAAATTCTTTCAGTGGTTTTAAGTACCGAATAGATTAAAAAAGGAAATAATAATTGTAAAAAATATGTATTTTAAGGATAATAAAATATATTTTGTTTAAGAGTGAAATATTATATATTTCACAAAAATAATATTTTTATTTAAACTGTCTTGATTAACAGTGTGAATGAAATATTAACCATTTCTTCGGATACCCACACGGTTAGATGTATTCAAATCTCAAATATTATAAATTTATATTAATCAATAATATATATAATCCAAATTTATATCTATATTTATGTATTTAAATTTTTAATAACATATTTATACAAATATACACATAATTCATTGATAAATCACATATTTTTATGTTAACTGTTCTGTTTCCCATGCATGTTTTGATTTTGTAGTTACGTTATGTGCACCTTGGTAATTGTTTCATTCAAAATATAAAATTTATCATGACATATATATAATATTTAATATTTAAATATACTTTTATAAACATTTTTTAAGGACGTTATCAAAAATGAATTGTGTCATTCATGGAGGCAGTGGTCCGCAGGTACACATGAATGAAATTTTTACTTTTTCACAGAATAAAATAAAGGAATATATATTGATATTTATTTCTATTTAAAGAGACATATGTATTTCATAAATATATTATTTTTTAAATTATTCCTTCTACATAACTATCCATGAGAGGATGTGATAGAAAATTAAATAAATTACATCATGGAGGGGGTAGTCTAAACATATGAACGTGCGATGTTTTAATTTTCCATAGGAGGTAATGGGGGATAGAAAATAGATTTTTCAAAAAATTAATAAAATCATAGTATATTACATACAAATTTTTCATAAAAATATAATGGTTTTAATAGATTTTAATGAGGTTTAATAAGAAATAAACTTGTATAAATTTAGTTAGGACTTATACCTCCTTTGTTGGTATCCTCCTTTAGATCCCTCCTTCACCATTATTAGGTTGTAATTTTGGTGTGACCAAAGGCTCCAAGACATGGATAATGGGTTTTAAGGTATTTTGGTAGAGGTTTTTGAGTTTTGGTGAATGGTATGTGGTTTTAGAATGGAAAGGGTAAAAGGTATTTATACTAAAGGGGAGGGGTGTTTTGAAGTTAAAATATTGATTATTTTATAATTTAGGCATACTACTTTTGATAACAGATGATTCCATTGAGTTATGTGATATTTACTAAAAATAATAATTTTATTTTACCTTATAATCATGATAAAATTGAATGGAACTATTTAACCACCAGATAACTAGTAGAGAATCAAAATAATATTTATTTGAATACAATATAACCTTGGCTTTAAATTTTTTAACATTGACTTATAAACTAAAAATAATATTGTTTTACATGCACTATTTTATACTTTTTAGTTGATAAAAATATAATATATATTTTATAGATAGTGTTTTATGATGTTATAAGCATTTACTTCCTTTTTTATTCCGATTTACCCTATTTTACCATTACTATGACAACTCTATTTAATCTGGGTAGCATTTTTCAGGACCACAAATAAAAACTGAACATATAATCCTATATAGATATTTCTATTTGATATATTTAATCCATTTCTTATGATTAATTTTACATAGTGGGTAAAAAGTTACTTTTAGTATATGTTTGCAAGACGTAATGAATAAAATTGTAGAAAAATGCCTTTTAAAAACAAATAAATGAATTTATAATAAATAATTTATAGAATTGATTCCCAAGAATTTTTTGGTTTAATATTATACATGGTGAATATATTTTACATTTAAAGAAATCTAAAATATAATATCACCTTCAACTACTCAATTAAATGGGAAGAACCATACATAATTTTTTTATTAAAATAAAATATAACTTAGGATCCAAAAAAGATGAGCATGATTTACAAATTTAAATTAATGATTTTAAATACAATATTTTAATAATTAAATATAACTACCCAATATTTTTACAAATATTATTTTAAGATATTAAGAATAATTATCCCTCAAATACAAACCATAGATTATGAAGTCTAGTGGATTTGGGAATTTAGGTACATAAAACTGAAAAGATCGAACAAGAATAAAACATATCTTTATTAATATTACATAATAATCATTGATGTTCTTATGAGATCTTATATCTACATAGGATAAACTGGGTAATACATAGACATAAGTTATGAGTTAATAATTTCAGTAAGGGAATAAACATAGGAATAAATCATATCACTTGAGTTAGAAGGCATAACATGATGACAAAAAGAAGAATGGAATATGAATAAAAATATGGAAGTATAATATTTTGAACTTGGGATAATGTGATCAAAAAAACATTGTTATGTGTAAGTAACATATAAAATTATATAAGCATTAGTTGAGGCTGACTTCTATGACTATATCACATTGTGGACAATGTCTCACAATAGATTAGGTTTACTACCTTATCCCACACATTATGTCCCATGAGACTAGACATTAAAAATATTATTTGGAGCACTATCTCCATGAAACCATCATAACATGTTCATTCATATGTGTTCCATAAGAATAATCAAACATAAGTAATAAACATAAGGTTCACCCATGGAATTAAATGGGTATTTTAATCATGTAATATTGATTAACCATGGGGCTTATAATAATGGTATGCAAAAAAAGGATTTCAATAACTCTTAGACATTTGAAAATTAAATGTGTTAGTATATCATGAATAATTAAGTATAGATGATTTGAAAACCATAAAAATAGTGGTTGGATAACATTAGACATATGCCACTAATGTGTGTTTTTAGGGAAAAGAATAAAGAGTCTTTAAAGAGGAAGAAAGAATAATTATTTTCATAAAACCATAAATTAACTAAGATAGATTTTCATGATAAAATGATTGATTTCATAAAAATATTATTTTGATAAAACAAATTATGCAGTGTTCTGGTAAAAGGTTAAGAAACACATATGTCCCTTTAATCGTGCTTAATTATCAAGAGGAATTAGAAAAAAAACATTTTAAAATATGTAATTCCCCATTAAATTAAGATGAATTGATTTGAATAAATAATATTCGAACATATAAAAATTATTTATAATAATAATACAAGAATAATGAAGAAATAAATTACTTTAATGAGATAGAAAGCATAACCAAAAAGTAATTTAGAGGTTTAGATAGATCCCTTAGTTTATGTCCTAATGTGTTCTTCACTTGTAGTTGATTCCATGGATAATAAAATTAGATTAATTAATAATTTAATTCATAACCTATTAAACATATCTTTGATTTATTTTAATTTCATTAAGATCATTTATTTCTATTTTATGAGTTATAATGTTCAATCTTGTCATACCTGGATAATTCATTTCATGGTTTTCACGGTCAGTTAAATTGTGTATAATTATGGATTTTCATATCTAATTGAATAAAAATTAAAAATTTGGAATTAAATAGTATTAATACAATTATAAAATTTTAAATGGTCCTATATATCATTTTTTAGATATGAGAATGATTCATCATATAAAATATTAAAGAAAAACGATCGGTGGCTTCGATGATGATCACAAACTAGAATCATATTATTTTATATAATTTCTATATATTTGTCCCAAAATATTAAATAATTTATAATATAAATAATATAATCACAATTAATAAAAAAAAATTATTACATGCCCTGAATTTGTTAATGAAAAATAAAAACTTTTCGTCCACAACGGTGGCGAATCCACACATCATGGATGATGTTTTCATTTTCAGAATAAAAGAAGAAGAGAGTAGATTCGATGATGGATATTCCATTAAAAAAATAAAATATAATTTTATATATATTATTATAGAAATATAATGTTTCTTTGGATAGATTATGTGAGGATAAAGAATAAGAAACAAAATCTAAAAGGGAAAGAAAGAGGATTTTATCTCTTGAATATTATGTCCTTGAAAATCTTCTTAAGGAACTTGTATTCGGTATTTTCTAAGACCATAAGATATTGGATGTGGGGAAGAGTCATAGAAAGTTAATTGAGGAGAATTTATACATGATTAAATGTATACGAGGTGTGATTAAAAGGGGTTATGAGAGGTGGTATTTATAGGGGGATGATGGGTGTTTTTGATTATTTTATTCATTTGTTTATTATTTTGTATCAAGACTATCAATACTGTTGATTCTTATGAATAAATAAAATAAATGGTTCATGATATTTCAAACCAAAGGGTGATTACCTTATCCATACATCATCCATGACTCCATAATTTATATATTTGTAAAATACTGAAAATTACTGTATTTCACTATTTACATAAAATTCAATCAATTTAAAAAAATCCATTAAATCCAAACTTGCATTTTTTGACTTGAATATTTTAAAAATGGACCCCATTTTATGATTTTTTTCAAAATATGAGAAATTTACATTTTAATAAAAATCATCATTTATTTGAAACATATAAATTTTTATAATAAAACCACTTTTATGAAACTTTCAAAAATTAATTTAAATATCTTTAAATTATTGTATAATTATAATAAAAAAATATTAATTCATGAATATATTTTCACAAAATAAATTCTCTTTAATTTCATTATATTAATTATAATAATTTAAATAATAATTTATGTTTCACAAAAATAACAATACTTAATTTTTCATTTTTTAAACATTTTTTACTTATTTCAAGATATAAATATACTATATTTTTAATTATAAGATACATAAATTTTATTTATAATTTTATATTTGAGTCCAATAATCTAATGGCTAGATTACTATTCATAATTGTCACATTAAAATTGCAATGGTCATGTTACATTTCCAACTGTCAGATTTGAAACTATTATATGGATTTACCACTTTCTATAAATACATATTATTCCCTTTTCCATCTCTAATATTTTCTCCCAAGGTTATATATATATTCATATTTTCAATGGATATTTTTTATTTTCAGTATATATTATTTATGTATCATTGTTCATGACTGTGGTCATTATAGTGGATCCAGTAGATCTAAATTTTCATGTTCTTATTATCTTATTATCTATTTATTATCCCACTATAAAATTTGATTTTTTTTAAAAAAAATTAATAATGTATCATTGTTCATTTATTAGAATAATTGTTTTTGTGTTATCTATGTAATGTATGTGCTTTATATTGTATGAAAAATTATAAGAGGTGAAACCTTTATTGATAAAATATTAGATCATTACATTCATCCCCCTTAGGAAATTTCACCCTTGAAATTTTATTTTACAAACTAATGTGAATAATGGTGAGGGTACTTCCCCTTCATCACTTCCTCCAGTTCCCATGTTCCCTCTTTAAACATGTGGTTCTTCTATAGTACAATGACCATATAAGTATTCCTCTAGTGTAGAACTTTATCTATATGGTCCAAGTTATTCACTGAATGCTCCTCATAAGAGAGATCATTTTCCAACTGTATCACTGCTAAATTTAGTACATGTGAGGGATATGATACATACTTCCTAAGGGGGGATACATGGAATACATCATGTACTTGAGACATGGTCGATGGATGTTCTGGTCTATTGGCCATAGCTATGACATGATCAAGAATCCCTAAGGGGATAATATACTTGGGACTTAACATTCCTTTCTTCCAAAATCGCAGGAATCTCTTCCATAGAGATATGTGAACAAATAAATTTTCACCAACCTCAAACTCTAAATCTCATTGACAATTATCAACATAGCTCATCTATTGACTTTGGACTGCCTTGATGTGCTGCTAAATAGTTATCACCTTTTCTACCATTTCTTCATCAATTTTTGGGTTTAAGCTTACATTCACCAATTTTTCCTAGCATATCGGTGTTATACATCATTTCCCATAAAGTAATTCATATGGACCCATTTTTATGCTGTAGTAGAAAAATCATTTGTAAGGTAACTCGACCAGTGTATGATGTTGATCTTATGGTCCTTGAGGTCTAAAGAACATTCTCTCAACACGCCTTTCTATGTCTGAATAGTCCACCCATATTGGCCATCAGTTTGAGGATAATAATTTGTACTGAAGTTCAACTTAGTATTTATATAATGTTATAAAACTTCCATAATATGGAGGTAAATCTCATATCATGATCAAATATAATTGATAAAGGCACTCCATGAATCCTCACCACTTATCTAATGTATATCTATGCAAGTTAGTCGAGTTAGAAATCCTATCAAATTCCAATAAACTGAGTTATCACCGTAAGATAATTCACAACAACCTATGTTGAATTATTTACTCTAGAATTCTTAAGAATTCTAGTGACAAATATATAGTGATGTTTTCCCAATTTGATGTTTTTATGGGTTATGATTGCATCATCCCTTTATAATTTTGAATTTCAGAATTCACTTGATGACATACTATACACATTGATGTATACTCCAAAATATCCTACTATATTTTTTCCAACCAATAGTGCTATGAGGGATCTCGATACATCCTCATGTTACCTGGGTGGATAGACAATGTTGAGCTATGTGAATCATTCAAAATCTATTTATTTATATCATGATTCAATGGTACATGTAATTTTTATTCAATTCATATGAGTCATTCCTCATCAATTTTTAACTCTATGGATTTACCCTTTCTTATAACTTCCACGTTTTTTTGTATTTTAACATCATTTATTTGATAATACATTAAATTATCCATATGGGATGGTTGATAAATAATTGGTGAAAAGGGAGATTATGTTACACCCTTTATTAATCACATATCCATACATTATTGGTATAAGAAGGTTGGATCCTTCAAAATTCTCATCATTTATTACGTTGCGGGATTCATTATACTTAGAGAATCTACAAAAAAATTTATTTTAAAAGATGGTAGTCGATTGAGCTGTCATAATACATAATGAGCGATAACCATTTTTACTGGGGAATATTAGTCTCCTTCTCTTTGGATATATATTTTAGGATCTTGTGATCATTATATATCCCACACTTCTCCTCATATGGATAACAACCCTAGATTTTCAATTAAAAGATCATAGTTGTCAACTCTATATCATATATGGAATAGTTTTTCTCATTAGATTTCTTATTCCTTATGGTATAGGATATCAATTTATCATTTTGCATTAGTACACGTAAAAATACCTTCTTTGATGAATCACTGTATACCACACAGAGTTATCCCACTTAGGGGTTGTGTATGTGTTTGTGTAGTGATAAGCCTCTTTTTCAAGTCTTTGAATTAGTATTTACATTCAATGGTACAAAAAACATTACTCCCTTCATATCCATCTTGGATAGTGGGTTTTAATATCATGATAATTTCTCAAAAAATAATCAGTAATACCCAGCTAGACCAAGGAAACTATATTTCTCTATTACATATATTAGACTAAGCCCCAATTCATCTTACTTTGTCTTATAAGGGTCAACATATATTTTTTCCAACTAATAACATGCCCCAATAATGATACTTCCTCCTTATAGAAATCCAATTTACTATACTTTTCATAAAAAGTATCCCTTCATAACGTCATTAGAAAAATATTAAAACTATCCTATTGTTCCTCCTTTCTCTTAGAGTATATCAAAATGTCATCTATAAATACTATAACAAATTTGATGAGGTAATCTATAAACTCTATGTTCATTATGTCCATGAATATTGCTATAGAATTACCATGTCCCAAAAGAATAACTATGAATTCATAGTTTCTATATCTTATTCAAAAGTCATTATTGGGAATATCTTACTTTCTCATTTTTAATTTGTGATATCCCAACTGAAGTTACTTCATATAAAAATAATTTTCTCCATATAGTTGATCAGAAAATTCATATATCATTGGAAAGGGATACTTGTTCTTTATTTTGATTTTATTTAAATCATGATAATCAATTCATAGTCACATTGATCCATCCTTCTTCTTTATGAAGACGATCAACACACCCCATAGTGAAGCACTCAGTCATATTAAACCCTTTCCCAAATTATCTTGAATCATCTAATTCAGTTCCTCCATCTCAACGGAGGCCATCATGTAAGGATTGTTTGATATTGTTTGAGATCCAGATATAATTTCAATTTAGAAGTCAAACTATCAGTAATGAGGAAGAATAGACAATTCTTCAAGGAACACATCAGTGTAATCCCTTACAGTGGGCATGCCTTTGAGTATCATCATATCCTTTATCTTAGTTATTTGAGCTAGATATGATTTCTTATAAGTTAATATTATCCATAATTAATATGATAAATTTGAAACATATTGATCACCCCCCTTATACATGTATTTAATTTGATTATGTCTTGGGATGTGAAGAGTGATATCCCTTTCCTGATGATTGATGTGGTCTTTGTATAAACATAGATAACTTATTCCCAATATAGAATAGAAAACCACTAATAGAAGTAAGATAACAATTTCATAGAAGTTAGATACATTAAAACTGACCACAAATAAATTATATACATTGGATGAGATTATTTCCCCATTTACTATTCTTATATATAACTCAACCTTCATATTTTGATGTGGTTTTTGAATAGTGTTGGTGTAACACCCTGGGATTTTATGAAAAGTATTCTTTTAATTTCATTGATTTCTTGTGTTGTACACCACACCAAAATTTTCTTGTGCTATATTAAACACCATATTAACTTGTATTATATGCAAACACTATTTTTGGCTTCTGTTGCACCCAAGAGCAACCTTCCTAAATAGCGTGTGTTGTACGCAATACTTAGTTTCACTAAACAATGATATATTGTTGTAATATTATTATGAACTAGCCGTTATTAATAGTAGTAACTAGATTTTGAACTTTATGACATTATAATTCATCTTACACATTTTATAGAACATGGTATGTGAACAAAATAATTTTTTCGGGTAAAATAAGTATTTTTCAAAAAATGCAGTTTTGTCGCCTTTTGATGGTGCACCCACATAAAATATAGTTTTTGACATGTTTATAAGTTCAATTTGACAAAATAAAATTCTTATTTTGAATCAGGATATAAAAAATTACTTTGGATAAATTTTTGACATTTTTCTGATAAGTTTCTTATTTTCATGAATCGTAAAAATACGCTAAATTTTAATTAAAAACAACTATTTTGTCAAGATAATTTATATGGTTAAATTATAAAATCTAATGGTTTTAAAGTATAAATAGAATATATTTTTACCATTTATTATAATGTAAGTCATTATCATTAATTTTACACTGAATTCATAGGTAAAAACATTACAATCTTTTGCAACGTTTTAACATTTAAAACTCGTTTTCTTAACAATGAGATTAATTTTAAATTAATTACTGCAACATCTGTGTTTTGAATTTTGAAAAATTGATTCCATATTTAGAATCATTAGGTCCAAATAATGATAATAGGATACTTTTTATTTTTAAACATTATGAACAGTAACTATGGTAAATTTTATTTACTATAGTTAAAGGTAAATTGGGTAATTAAGGGTAAAAATAAGATTATAAAATTACCCTAACACCTGAAAAAATTATATTGGATGAATAAAAGTCAACCCATACCACCTAAGGGTCAAAATATAATAATTTCATGGACTTTTGACCTTGAAAATTATGTAATTGTTTTTAAAACTAAAGAAAGTGACAACATGTCACTCTCTTATATCTTATAAGTTTAATAACTTTAATTTGGTGATAAAATTCATAAAACCTCGAATATAAATATCCCTTAGAAATATAATAACATTATATATATCATGAGAATTTATTTATAATTTTTAGGGATTAAATAATTATCATTAATGGTCACACAATAGTGATGCAGAAATTGTTTATTTTGTGAAAAATCAATAATACAGTTTTTATTAAACTAATAGTGACCATAAAAGGAACAAACCTCTGACCCAAACTTATTGGTAATATAAATGTAAACCATAAGCATCCAATAGACGAATATGTGACCATTTGTATCCTTACAAAAGTTATTATGACACTTATATTATTTTAGTTTAAATGATGTCAAACTTGTCACCTTCATGATTTTATAAATATAACCATTTAAATGTTGTGATTTTAATATGGTAAATTCGATTAAAAGTATTATTATGAAATATATTAGATTTATCTACATAAAATTATTTTATTTTTAATTTTTATGCAACAAATTATTATATTTAATAATTATACAAAAATGTTGTAGTAATTATTTTATTAAGCGAAATACCAAATAACTGGTTTAAAAAATATTAAAATATATATTATATGAACAAATTAATGTGCTCCATGAATTTTTTAGATTAATTTGAAAATTTTTAAATCTATTAAATATTTTTGTTTGAATATATCCTCTGTGTGGATTTTATTTAAATTAAAATAAATAAAATGTTTCAAAATTGACACTATTGTTATTTTATAAAAATAACATATTATTAAATTTTTTAAAAATCAGAAAAATATTTAAAAATTATAAATTGAAATTTATATGATTGAACTTTCATATAGTATCCAATTATGGACAAATCAAAACACATAAGTAATTATTTATAACAATTTAAAATTTATAATATTATTACCACAAATAAAATTAAATAGATTAAATTAGGATAAATCAAGTTGATAAGGTTTAATATAAATTCACAACATGTCCAAATTTTATTGTATGATGATATTAAAATCCTTTATCATATCATATTCTGATTTCAGTCATTTTTTGATGTTTTAAGTGGGTTTTGAGTATATTATAAATTATTATTTTAGAGGTTTCCAAAAGTGCCCCTCTCTTCCCTTATAAAAGGGAACCTCCTCCCTCTCCTCTTAACAACACTTTTAGCCTTTAAGCTCGGAAAAACGCTGACCATTTCTCTTCTATATTTCCCTATAAACATAACAGAGGTCCTGTTCTTCTTCAAAGACAAACTTTAGTGCCCTATGTGGAGGTTTAGAAGAGGCACGTTAAAGAAGAGGTAATATCCTTTACTGATTCTTTCAAATTAATTTCTTCTTCTACTTTCTATTATTTTTTTGTTTAATAATAATTCAATAAAATAAGTATCACTCATATAATGATATGATATTATAAATATGTACCAATACTATTTCACCTTTTATCCATCCTGCGGAAAATGAAATCACCGCGCGTGCGTATGTATGGAATACCGTCTCCCCGACGCGGTGTAGTCTGTTTTCCACCACCACCTTACTTGGATGGTTATAATGTTGTAAAGAATAACTATATATGGTTATTATAACATGATACTAATTCTGAGATATTATATTATCCACTCTAATTCCATTCAATAATTATGGGAAAGATATCATTGCTTGTGCGTACGTACGGATTATCGTCTCCACGTTGTGATGAGATTCATTCTCCAAGTTAACCATTCAAGAATGATTATAAAGTATATATAAAAATTAAACATGAAATATATGACATATTAATTATACTGTATTTATGTATATTTTATTTACTTACTTCCATTCAATTTAATAAGGAAACGAAAACATCGTTCGTGCGTACGTACGACCAACCGTTTCCATGAATAGTTTATTTCTTTCTATTTATCGGTCTATTTTATATATGTATATTCTGAATATATATTATATATAAATCATGATTTACATTCTGGAAGAAATTAATCGTGACCTAAGTAATCATATGTATAATTACAAGTCAAAACACAGACGATAAATGAAAAGATTTCAACCAAAACGTTGCTTTAACATGGAATTAGCAAATGAACGGGTAATATAAAGTCGTAAGTGAATCATATATGATATCATAAATATTATTATGGTTCTGTTACAAGTTAATAATATGTTTAAATTCACTATACATGAGTCTCAGACACATACGGAAGAAATTGGAAATAAGGTAAGGGATAATTTTACAATCTCATTTTTATCTAAGATTGCTTATAAGTAAGTATTTACTGGGGTTATATTTTTCATCCATGTCCATAAAAATGTCTTCATAAAGTGTTTAATATTATTCCATGTATGTTTAAAGTCATGTTTACCCCCTTTTGACTTTCAATTTGTGTTATGGAAGGAATCCTTCTTTTGTTGACCAAACGAGGTACTTTTTGACTCTTCGGTAAAAGTACAAGGAGAATGTTTTTTTACTTATACGGCATGAATGGATTTTTATAGTTTCATAATGCCTTATTTTCATGAATCTTACTCTAAAAGATTTCATAATTATTTTTAAAAAAATCATTTTCTTTTAAAATTTCATGGCATTTTGTGAAAAGAAAATGATTTTGAAGAAGAAAGGATATTTTCCTCAAGAATTCATTTCAAGTGTTTTATCAAAACCATTATTCCAAATAAGATTAAATTATTTCATATTTGTATGTTTCAAGTATAATTTCTCTTTGATTTACATGGTTTCACTTTTTGTATGATGAAATGATATCCATTTGTTTTATATGGATTATGTTATGAAGGGATGATGTTTATGAAATCCATTTTATTCATTGGGTTATGATGAATGATATATGTTTAAGTTGTGGCACACGTAAGAATGATTTCAATATGAGATGGGTGGGAACTATATCTCCCTCCAATACATTGGTTAAAGATTTATATCTCAGGAGATAGAAATGGCTGGAAGGGCAAGTAAAATCAGCTTCAGTAATACAGGGCTGGAACAACTAGTAAACTCAGTTCAGTAATGGAATTTGTCCACTATTATAGTCTTGGCTGCAATGCCTTGGCTAATATGGAAATCATATCAAGTTATTAATGGTTTTCCACAATTACATGTTTTATTCCCATGTTATTTTAGCATGATTAATGTTCCTTTATGATCTATGTCTTACGTACTACCAAGATTTATTTCACCACTCAAGATTTTTATGTTTAAACATTATGTTCATGTTTTTATGTTCAAATGTATATGGTTTGTTTTATTTTATCCATTCTTACCCTTACTGAGAATTTGAGCTCACTCTTTTTATGTTTTCATTTCCCAGTATATAAAGAAAGGTTTTAGGTAAGAAATAAAAGGGTAAAGATCTTTATGGGAGATGTTGAAGATCTTAGAATATTGTGTTCCAAGTTTCCAAAGACACTAAACTAATATGGTCCTTGAGTGTATGTTTTTGTTATGTATTAATTATTCCGCAAAATTAATGTAAGGACCATGTACGTCAAGCTTCGGGTCTCTACAGTTGGTATTAGAGGAATGGTTTAGTTAACCTTTGGAAACTATGATGCGAAAACTGTAGTGAAATCCCTCGAGATATTTCTAAGGTATGTCTAGGGATGTCTCTAAGGTTAAGTATAAGAATAGGCTATAGTCCTAGAATTATGGTAACGATCGTATAATTAATCCTAATATGTTATATATTGAAGCTACTCCCCCATTATTATGTTGTTTTCCTAGCACTAGTTTTGCCTCTCACACTATTCTTTTTGGGTTTTAGACGATGGATGGAACCCGAAGGCACCGTGTTGATCAATGTAATGGAAAATGCAATGATTTTACTCCTGATCAAACCAATGTTATGGGAGATGGAGTTCAAAATCTTATTGCTATACTTATAGAAGCAATGAATCATTCTGGAATTCTAAAGGAGCAGAGAAGGGAACAATATTCTATCGAGTCCTTTATGAGGCAACAACCACCTTCTTTCAGTGGTTCTTATTATCCACTTGTTGTTGAACAATGGATTAGTACCATTGAAAAGATATTTTCCATACTTCTCTTTTCAAAACATGAAAAATTCATTCTGGCTATTTACCATTTAGAAGGTGAAGCTGAACAGTGGTTGACTCTAATTAAGAATACGAGGCCCCAAGATGAAATTGAATCCATGGAATGGGATGAGTTCAAGAACTTAGGTTTCAATAAGTACTTCCCTCGTGTTCTTAAAACAAATATGGAAAAGGAGTTCCTTGAGATAAAGAAAAAGGAAGATGAATCTGTTGGTATGTACGAGGTGAATTTTAAAAGGCTTGAAAGGTATGTATCTGGAATTATCATCCAACCTGAAATTAAAGTTGATCGATTCTTCAGTGGCATAAAACAAAGTCCTTGAAGGGAATTAGCTATAAGAGACTTCAGTAGCTATGAAGAAATTGTGTGTTGTGCTATAAAGGTAGAACTGGAAGTTGGTGTTACATATCCATCTCATGGTTTTAACAAAAAATAAAAGATGGAGTTCAAGGAAAAATCACAGAAAAATGGTGAAAAAAGGTGAATGTTTCTTTATGATCAAAGTGTGGAAAGAATCATGGTGTAGATTGTCTAAAAGGTACTAGAAAATGTTTCAAGTGTGGAAAAGAAGGTCATCGAGCATCTGAGTGCCGAAGTAATTGGAAAACAGTTTCTAATGACATGAATAGAGAAAAGACTACAGAAAATGCTCCACCAACACTTCAATGCTTCTAGTGCAAGGAAATGGGGCATTATGCAAATCAATGCCCTAATCCAAGGTTTAATGATGATCGACTTGAGTAACCTCTTAAGGCAAACGAAAAAAGGGAAGTCACATCTGTTCACTATTTTTGATTTTGAGTATGAAAACGATGTTGTGTAATGATTAAGTATTTATGTAATGGGATTTCAATGTAGTATCATGGAATATCATTTATATTATCATGGAATTTTGGAATATCTATGTATTGGTTTTCAATAATTTTATGGTACTGGTAACCATGAAAAGTGATGGAAATATTTTCCGAAAGCAGATGATATGCACATAATGAAAGGATAAGGAGAAAATGAAATGATTGATAGTATTAATGATCTCGTGACTGATATAAGGAGAAAGTTATATCATGGTTTGATTATATAGAAATTTTGGGATTTTGGTATGTGGAAAGAGTTGACTTTTTACAGCATTCATGTTTTCACAAAGATTCTATATTAATTCATGTTTCAAGAGAATACATGATTAAGGTATTCAATTTTTTTGGAATGTGAACAACAAGATATATCTTATGATATATGGGGGATAAATGATGGTATTCACATTCTTGGTTGATGACATTTCTAGTAATAGTTTTCTTTATACTATGAGCTTGGATAGAAGTATTTTGGATAAGTCTAATGATTTGAAATGGATTATGTCGGAAATAAGATAATAATTGTTAAGGATAGAAGCTTTTTTTTATATTATTTCTTGAATGTTATAATAGTGTTGTTTTAGAAAAAGGGTGACCTACAGGATGGGTGACAACCCGTTGCGTCAGACAAGGATGCGGGAATCGAACCCACAAACGAAGTGCGACAGAACATTATCGCCTACCACTAGCCTATAGGAAGTCTCTGGTTAGTAGAAACTAGTTTTATTTTATTAACTGGTATGATAGATGAAGTATAAGTCCATTTTTGGAACCATATACGATTTATATCACCATATATGGACTTATGTATTTTTAATAACTTGTGCTAACATTTTGATTGAGATAGATGTACTAACCCATCATTCTATCACATGATCTTCTAACACTTCACGAATGAAAAATTCAACTTCACTTCTTTAAGATATGAAATGTAAATTGTTCAAGACACGAACAACGGTGAGATTATAACAAAATCATGTATGTATTTTAATTCAAAAATTCTTCAATATTAGAGAAATGATCTTGAAAACCAAAAAGGTTTTCCTAGTGCCCTCATATCTGATGAATCAGATGATACCATAGATCGTCACAAATTTATGGATTTTTTATTGTTGGATTTTTCATAGCCATGTTCTCTACCACTCTCCATCAGAACATGATGTTTATATTTCTCTTACATATCCATGTTTTCACCTATGTTATCCTATGTGGAAACCCAGTGATGAGTTAATTTGGGTAACTGTTTCATTTCACACTTTAGTTTTAAAATTAAGTTTTAGTATTCCTTTTTACGATGTGGGTTTCTATGAAAGAAACCTTCATGTAGTATACCATTTATAACCCTGATGAATTTCGAGGAAAAAATTCATTTTAAGGGGGTAGAATGTAACACCCAAAGATTTTATGAAAATATATTCTTTTAATTTCACTGATGTCTTGTGTTGTATCCACACCAAAATTATCTTGTTCTATATGCAACACCCTATTATATTATATTATACGTAAACACTATTATTGGCTTGTGTTGCACGCAAGAGCAACCTTCCTCAATAGCGTGTCTTGTATGCAATACGCAATTTCACTAAACAACGATATATTATTAAAATATTATTATCAACTAGCCATTATGAATAGTAGTAACTAAATTTTTATTTTTATGACATTATAACTCATCTTACACATTTTATAGAACATGGTATGAAAACAAAATAATTTTTTCATGTAAAATAAGTAGTTTTAAAAAAATGCAGTTTTTCCGCCTTTTGATGGAACACCCACATTCAATCTAGTTTCAAACATGTTTATAAGTTCAATTTGACAAAAAAAGTTTCTTCTTTGGAAACAAGATATAAAAATTTACTTTAGAAAAAAAGTTTATATTTTTCGGATAAGTTTTTTATTTTGATGAATAGTAAAAATACGGTAAATTTTAATTAAAAACAAATTTTTTCATCGAGATAATTTATATGGATAAACTATAATATTGAATGGTTTTAAAGTATAAATAGAATATATTTTTACCATTTACTATAATTTAAGTCATTATCATTAATTTTACAATGAATTCATAAGTAACAACATTTCAATCTTTTGCAACGTTTTAACTTTTAAAACCTGTTTTCTTAACAACATGATTAATTTTAAATTAATTATTGCAAATTATGGATTTTGAAATTTTAAAAATGGATTCCATATTTGGAATCAGTAGGTCTAAATTATGTTAATAGGCTACTTTTTATTTTTAGACATTATGAATAGTAACTACGGTAAATTTTATTTATTAAAGTTAAAGGTAAATCGGGTAATTAAGGGTACAAATAAGATTATAATATTACCCTAAAACCTGACAAAATTATATTGGATGAATAAAAGTCAACACATATCACCTAAGAGCTTAAATAGATTCATTTCATGGTCTTTTGACCATGAAAATGATGTAATTGTTATTAAAACCATAGAAAATGACAACATGTCACTCTCTTATATCATATAAGTGTAATAATTTTAATTTAGTGATAAACTTCATAAAACCTAGAATATAAATAGTCTCAAGAAATAAAATAAAATTATATATATCATTAAAATTTATTTATAATTTTTAGGGATTATATAATTATCATTAATGGTGACACAATAGTGATACATAATGTTTTTATTTAGTGAAAAGTCAATAATGCAGTTTTTATTAGACTAATAGTGACCATAAAAGGCACACAAATATGACCAAAACTTATTTTTCATGTAAATATACACCATAATCGTCCAATTATCTAATATTTGACCATTTCGAGCCTTATAAAAGCGATTATGACACTTATATTTTTGTATTTTAAATGATGTCAAAATGTTTACCTTCATGATTTAATAAATATAACAGTTTAAATGTAGTGATTTTAAGAATCTAAATTCTTTTAAAAGTATTATTATGAAATATATTATATTTATATGTATCATAGTATTTTATTTTTAATTTTTATGAAACATATAAGAATATTAAATAATTACACAAAAATGTTTTCGTAATTATTTTATTAAGAGAAATCCCAAATAAATGGTTTTAAAAATATTAAAATAAATTTTATATGAATGAATTAATGTACTCCATGAATTTCTTAGAATAATATGACATGTTATAAATCTATTAAATATTTTTTTTGAATATATCCTCTGTCTGGATTGTATATAAATTCAAATAAATGAATAGTGTCAAAATTGACACTATTGTTATTTTATAAAAATAACATATTGTTAGATTATTTAAAAATCACAAATATATTTCAAAATTATAAATTGAAATTTATATGGTCAAAAATGTTTTAAAGTATCCAATTATAGAAAAATCACAACACATAAGTAATTATTTATGACAATTTAAAATATATAATATTATTACCACAAATAAAATTAAATTGATTAAATAAGGATAAATCACATTGATAAGGTTTAAAATAAATTCCCAAAATGTATAAATTTTATTTTATGATGTTATTACAACCCTATATCATCTCATATTTGGATTGGAGTCATTGTTTGAGGTTTTTAAGGGTGTTTTTAGTTTATTATAAATTAATATTTTAGAGGTTTCCAAAAGTGCCCCTCTCTTCCTTTATAAAAGGGAACCACCTCCCTCTCATATTCACTAAATTTTAGCCTTAAATCTCCGCCCAAACCTACCCATTTCTCTTATATACTTCCCTAGAAACATATTAGAGGTCCTGGTTCAAAGACCAACATTATTTCCCTAAGTAGAGGTTTAGAAGAGGCACGTCGAAGAAGTGGTAATATCCTTTACCGATTCTTTCAAATTAATTTCTTGTTCTACTTCCTCTTCTTTTGTTGTTTAATAATAAAGTTATAACATAAGTATAACTCATATACTTATATGTCATTATAAATATTAACCAACCCTATTTCACCTTCTATCCATCCTATGGAAAATGAAATCACCGCGCGCGCGTACGTACGGAATACCGTCTCCAGGTCGTGGTGTAATAAGTTTTTCCACCACCACCTTACTTGGATGGGTATAATGGTGCAAAAAATAAATATATATGGTTATTATAACATGATACTAATTCTGAGATATTATATCATTCACTCTAATTCCATTCAATAATTATGGGAATGATATCATCGCTCATGCGTACGTACGGATTACCGTCTCCACGACGTGATGAGATTCATTTTCCAAGTTAACCATTCAAGAATGATTATAAAGTTTATATAATAAATAATCATGAAATATATGACATATTAATTATACTGTATTTTTTTATATGTTATTTACCTACTTCCATTCAATTTAAAACAGAAACGAAAACTGCGTTAATGCGTATGTATGACCTACCGTCTCCATGAACGGTGTATTTCATTCCATTTATCGATCTATTATATATATGTATTTTCTGAATATATATTATATATAAATCATGTTTTTTATTCTAGAATTAATTAATCATGACCTAAGTGATCATATGAATAATTACAAGTCAAAACACGGACGATAAATGAAACGATTTTACCCAAAACGCTGCTTTAACATGGAATTGACCAATGAACGAGTAATATAAAGTTGTAAGTGAGTCATATATGATATCATAAATATTATTATGGTTCTGTTAAAAGTTAATAATATGTTTAAACCCACTATAAAGGAGTCTCAGAGACATATCGAATAAATTGGACATAAGGTAAGGAATAATTTAGCAATCTCATTTTTATCCGAGATTGCTTATACGTAAGTATTTACTGGGGTTATTTTTTTCATCCATGTCCATAAATTTTTTTTCATAAAGTGTTTAATATTATTCCATGTATTTTTAAATTCATTATTACCCCTTTTGACTTTTACTTTGTGTTATGGAAGGAATCTTTCTTATGTTTACCATATGTGGTACTTTTTGACTCTTCAATAAAAGTATAAGGAGAATGTATTTTTAACTTATATGGCATGAGTAAATTTTTACGGTTCCATAATTCCTTATTTACATGAATCTTACTCTACAAGGTTTCATGACTATTTTAAACAAAATACTTTTCTTTTAAAATTACATAGCATTTTGTGGAAAGAACAAGATTTTGAAGAAGAAAGGATATTTTCCTTAAGAATTTATTTCAAGTGTTTTATCAAAACCATTTTTCCATCTAAGATGACATTATTTAATATGTGTATGTTTCAAGTATAATGTCTCTATGATTTACATGGTTTCACTTTTCTTATGTTGAAATGATATCCATTTGTTTTATATGGATTATCTTATGATGGGATGATGTTTATGAAATTCATTTTATTCTTTGGGTTATGATGAATGATTTATTTTTATGTTGTGGAAAACATAATAATGATTTCATTATGAGATGGGTGGGACCTATATCACCCTCAAATTCATTGGGTAAAGATTTATATCTCATGAGATAGACAAGGCAGGAATGATAAGTAAAATCTGGTTCAGTAATACAGGGCTGGAACGACAAGTAAACCCAGTTCAGTAAAGGACTTTGTCTACTATGATGGCTTTGGCAGCAATGACTTGGCTACTATGGAAATCATATCATGTTCTTATTGGGTTTCCACAATTACGTTGTTTTATTCCCTTGTTATTTTATCATGATTAATGTTCCTTTATGATCTATGTCTTAAGTACTGCCGAGATTTATTTCACCACTCAAGATTTTGATGTTTAAACATTATGTTCATGTTTTTAAGTTCAAATTTTTATGATTTGTTTTATTTTCTCCATGCTTACCCTTACTAATTATTTGAGCTCACACTTTTATGTTTTCTTTTCCCAGGATATAATGAAAGGTTTTAGGTAAGAAAAAAGGGGGAAGATCTTTATGGGAGATGTTGAGGAACATAGAATATTGTGTTCCAAGATTCCAAAGACACTAAACTATTAAGGTCCTTGAGTGTATGTTTTTGTTATGTATTATGTATTTTGTAAAAGTAAAGTAATGTCCATGTACTTCAAGCTCTGGGTCTCTATAGTGGGGACCACTTTGTGTATGAAGATTTTATTTTTTGTCAACTGTTGTCAATACTGGTCAAAATGAAGAAGGTGAGGAAGAAGAACTCCATAGTTGATGGAGAATGTAATTCGGACGATTGTTGAACTGATCCAAAGTTCAAAGAACTTGTGTCAAAGGTGAAAAATTGTTTAAAAAAATGAATAATGGTGAAGTATCATCCATCTAAGGATGATTGAAGAAGAATGAGTATTTGAATAAGAAAATTCAATGCTTAACAATTGTATAAGAACCATGCAAGATCTTACTTGAAGAAAAGAAACATATGATTTTCATTAAGTAGAGAATGATGGTGGAAGAAGAAGAGAGAGTGTGGAAGGGCTTGTCTTTCTAAAAGGATCATGCATTACACATTTCCTTGAAATCAGATGATTGTTGGGATATTCTTAAAGTTCCAAATACATGTATCAATGGTGATTCATTGTATGCAACATTGAAGGTGTTTGAAGAAGCCTCATGTCTCTACTTTAAGATGAAGTGAAGATAGGAAGTAGTGCATGGGCTTAGCACTATGATAATGGTCAAACTATGATATTGTTTTGCTGATTTTTATTTCACAAATATAAAATGATTGGAGTACTTGTGATGAAAGCCTTATGAAGGATAGGTGAGTAAAAAATTTGTTTTGGTAAAGGAAAGATAGTGGGGCGAAAGTCAAAAGTGGTGTGCAAGTGTGGCCCACAAGTGTATGTTGCATGAAAGTCGTATTTCAAGATCATCCCATTAAAATATGACAAAGTAAATAAAGTGGCACGTAACTTAAAGATTGGAAAGAAAGTTAAAAAATATTGCACAAGTATAAGGGGTGTGCATGTGTGGCTCAGAAGTGTAAGATTCGTGTAAGTGTATGTTGTGCAGAAGTCATATTTCAACACCATCAAAGAAAAATAAGACAAAGGAATGAAATTTTTGTGCTAGTGATGGAATGACACACAAGTTATGGAGTGGAACACTAGTGATGGAGCGGCGCGCAAGTAGGAACAGTGCACAAGTGTATGTAGTGCACAAGTCACCAAAATTCCTATAAATAGATTACTAGCCTCCTAATTTTTCAAGGCTCAACACTTTAGAGAAAAAGTGAGCTCTGATCATGAAAGTAGTAGAAAGTGGAGAGCAAGATGAAGTGGCATGCAATTTGAGGTTTATTTATAAAGAACACAAGTAGGGAGGTATACAAGTAGGTAGGTGCGCAAGCAGAGTGGAACGCAAGGATAAGCGGCGCACAAGTTGTAAGAGGTGCGCAAGCAGGGAGTTATGTGCAATAAGTTTGTTGTGTCTAACCTCGAAGTGGCACACAAGTTGTGAGTTATATAAAATTTTAGCATGCATTTAGTTGGTGGAATGAAAGCATGGTGGAATGCAAGTTGTATTAGCATGCATGCTGTGAGTTATACAAGAAGTTATTACCAGATTCTGATCAACTGTGATGATTCTATGTTGAGCCGAGATTCATTGTTTTAATGATCTCAAAGAGAACTTGTGATTGAATAAAAGAAGAAGAAGAAGAATAAGAGCTCAGTGCAGATGGTTTTTCATGGAAATATAACGTGTGAAGAAGAGTAGGTTTCAATTTAGCTTGTTTGGAATTGAAGAAGATGTATAAGAAGAGTGTGCAGCTTACAGGTTTGCTGCATAGAAAGAATAGAAGAAGAATAAGAATCAATAATTCCCAACTAAAGCCTACAATTACTTGGGGAATTTTAACTCATATGATTCTATGTGATCTGATCCTCAGTTTCTGAATAAAGACATTGGTATATGTGATTCTGGCCAAGAGGAGAGAAGAAGATTTAGTGCATTTTTTCATTTCACTAAGAAGAATAAAGAAGAAGTCTAGTGTAGTTGGTGTTGCACTTGAAAAGAAGAAAAAGAAAAAGGAATAATTGATTGCCTACTGCATTGCAAGTAATGAAGTGAAGATCCCTAAAGAAGGCCAAGAGAAGAACCTACCTTATCGAGAAGGAAGAAAACTTTCACTATAGGAGTTATAAAGAACCAGCTAGAGGCTGCAAGTTGGACAAGGATATCACTAGTCCAGGGAAGTGGATTATTTCTAACCCCCTATAAAGTGTATGGACTCACATTGGCTAGAAGATTGTTTTTCTAACCACTTAATTGTAACAATATATTAAATTATAGTGAAGAATCCATGCACTGGTTATTTACATGCATGGAAATGACATAACTACTCTTATTGGGGGGTGAACCTTGTAAAAATATTATGAGCATATTTTTTCTGCTCTCTATTATTGCATGATACTAGTAAAAGAGAATAAGATAATCAAGATCCTAATAGGTCAAGAGGTACAGTGATAAAAGGTATGAATTGGTTTAAAATGTCCTCAACACTAATTCACCCCCCCCCCCTTCAGTGTTAGGTATATCCCAAACTGGTCTTTTTAATTGGTATCAGAGCAACGTTCACCTCTATTGTAATCTCTATATTGAAGATATTTTCTTTTTAAGGCTTGAGATTATTTCTTGAGTCAACAATGAAGTGCAGTTTTGATGAAGAGTCGGTTATCTCTGAGAAGAATTATATATATACTAAAACCATGATGAATGGGAAAAAGAAGGAGAAGAGAAAGCTAAAGAAGTCCCTCTTTTCTAAAGAAGAGGAAGTATATGTATCTCCATGCCTGGCTGAAAATGAGGACATATCAGACATGTAAAGTAATGACATGGTGGCTCATGTTGCCACCAAGAAGATGGACAACCTTATTACCTCAATTGATCAAGTGGTTTGTGTTAGTAGATTTGGAAATTATTATCATGATGAAAATGCTAGCACAAGTGCTGATGATCAAACTACAGCATCTCAAGAAATATCAGTTGATAGATTAATAATGATTATTCATGGTATCCCTGATGAAATTACATCCCTGGATTATGGATTATTTCAATTAATGCATAACAATATCACTCAGTTGGAAGAATAAACAAAAGTTTTAGAGAATGGCTAACAAGAAAAATTGTTAAATATTTAAAGCTATCCAAAAAATTTGGATCCTTTGAAGAAACAAATAAGGGATTTGAAGTAATTTCTTCAAAGTGGCTCAACGATGTTGGTGAAAAGGGGGGAGTCAAAATGACTCTAGAAAATAAGATCTAAGCACTTGAAGATGAGCTAAAAAAGAGCACTGAAGTCAAGAAGGTGTATTTGGAAGAAGACTCCAATATGATCAAATAACATGACTCTTTGTTACAAAACAAAGTAAGGATGCATGAAGATGACGTTAAAAAATTAACGAATGATTTTGAAGATAAGATGATTATTATTTAATTCCAAAAAGTCATCCTCAATATGAGATGTCTACAGTTGGAAGCTCAGTTGACCAATCTTGAGAAGACACATATTGAATCTCCACAAAAGAAGGAAACCGTTGCTGCTAGTACTCAGTTATTACTGGAGTATTATACTATCAAATGACCTCCATCATGTTATAAGAAGATCACGACTTCACTCATTGATCTATCAGAATAAGTTGAGAATGTGAAGGTACCATCCATGCCAACTCATACCAATGTTTCTAAAACTGTTTCAATAAAAATTTCATGTTAGAAGAAAAATTCTAAACAAGTATGGATGGGAAATGGTGATGAGATGACTACCACCACGGATAGGGTGGATAAGAAGAAGAATATAAAATATGGTTCACTAGATAGATAACAAAACATCAATATGAAGGATCGATAATGTAATAAAGAAGATCTCAAGAAGTTAAGATTTTTGGGTCAACGCTGGTGTTGTAGTAGATTTGGGCATTATGCAATGGATTTTTGGTACAATACCATAAATATAAAATCACAGATAAATCCTATATCAAGGGGGAGAAAGATAAAAAATAAGAAGAAACATCCACAGATCCAGAAGCATTTGTATACTTCAATAAAATTTTGAATGCTGGACAAGATCTGTGGTGTGTGCAATGGGAGTGGTCACAAGAATGGTGCATGCTAATACCATAATTTATTCAAAGATAATATGAACAGAAGACCATAGAAGCTGGTGAAGAATGAAGAATTTATATTGGGAAGTAATCAGAAGTATTTTTCAAAAGAAAATGCTTCTAAGAATATTAGAAGGAGGAAAACTGAGAAGTCCTTGGATTCTAAATCAATGAATTTGACAGGTAGTGTATCCAAAAAAAACAATCAAGAAGGATGACACTCTGAATAATCCATGTTGAAATTACAAAAATGCTTCCAAAATTCCAAAAGACATATTGGTTATCTGGCTTAAATATCTGGAAATAATGAAAAAGAGAAAGATGCACAAGAGAAGCCCAATACAAAAAAAAATATTCCACGTGATGAAGAAAAGAAGAATAAGTGGTTTCAAACAAAAGTAAACTCTCATGTTCATGATGTTTTTTGTGTGAGGTGCAACAAGGTAGGTCACACTTTTAACAGTGATATTAACTTATTCCATCCCAAGAAGAATTAATCAATAGAAGGAAAATTGCACCAGGAGATTATAATGCTTAGAAATCTCTTGAAGAAATAATATTCACACACAAACAAATGGAATAAGTATTGAGATCTACACAACCAAAATCATAATTGATGATCAAATGTGAAACTCTAAAGACTGGAGAAAATGGAGCATCTTGGTTGAGAAAACCATCTCAACCTTGTTGTTCACATTGATGAAGCAAGGATGATCCACCTTATTATCTAAAATATTTTTTTGTATTGTATTTGTTCTTCTAATATAGGTAATTGAAGGTGAAGCATGCTCCTAAGGGGAGAACCTGAGAAGCAATGATTGCTATCAACTCATGATATCAATGATAAAGAAGTTGTCATCCATGGATGATTCATCAATTGATATTCAAATATTAATATGATGAGGATCACCATCGATGAAGATGATGAGAAGTGTTTCCATAAGTGGGAGACATATGAAGAATCTTCCAGGGTCATTATTTCAATCAAGATCAACTTCAGTTGGTATCAAATTCAACTACTCAGGAAATTTCTTGAAGAGCATGCCATTGGAAAAGGTATGTAGCTTCTTAATCTCTCATCCTTGGTTACTCAAAATAATGATCATTTTACCAAGGGGGAGAAACTGAATTACTCAGTGACATAAGAAAAGTAGAGGTGCCCCAAGGTCAAGTATCTTACCTATTGCACTTGAATGTTTTTGATCTGTTTGTTTAAGTGAGAACATGAGTTTTAGGTATATAATATGATATTATATTCAATATTCTCAGCCTAGAATGAAGGTAAAAAAACCCTTGAATACAAAGTACGTGAGTTCTCATCTCATGTTGTATCTTGATCAGTGGATAATGGACAACTTTGTTCTCTAAATAAAATCCTCTTATTTTCTAAATTGAGCTTTTCTCATGTAGACTTAGAGTGAAATTATTGATGGCACAATGCTTAAGTAAGGACTGATACCCTCTCTACCATAAACGTTTCATTTCTCGTCAATAAGGGGGAGAGAAAGTGAAATTAAAGTTTGAAAATTAAGGGGGAGAGAAAGAATTAAAGGGGAGAGAGAATATTCTCATTTTGACATTGACACATTCATTTGAGGAGACTTTAAGGTATTGACAACAAAATAAAAAGGGAAAGATTTTTGGGACCACTTTGTGTATGAAGATTGTATTTGTTGTCAACAGTTGTCAATACTGATCAAAATAAAGATGGTGATGAATAATAACTCCAAATTTTATGGAAAATGTAATTCATACGACTGTTGAACTGATCATAAGTTCAAAGAACTTATGTCAAAGGTGACATATTATTTACAAAAATGAATAATGGTTAAGTATCATCCATATAAGGACGATTGAAGAAAAATGAGTATTTGAAGAAGACAATGAAATGCTTCAAGATTTCATAAGAAACATGGAAGAGCTTACTTGAAGAAAATAATCATATGATTTGAATGAAGTACAGAATGATCGTTGAATAATAAGAGACTGTGGAAGGTCTTGTAATTCTTTGATGGTCATGCATTACACATTTCCTTGAAATTAGATTATTGTTGCACTATTCTTAAAGTTCCAAATACATGAATCAAATGGGATACATTGTCTGCAACATTGAATGTGTTTGAAGAAGCCTCAAGCCTCCACATTAAGATGAATAGAAGACAGGAAGTAGTGCATGGGCTTAGCACTATGATAAGGGTCAAACTATGATGATGCTTTTCTGATTTGTATTTCAAAAATATCATATGTTTGTAAAACACATGATGAATGTCTTGTGAAGGATAGGGGATTAAAGAATTGTTTTTGGCAAAGGAAAGAATGTGATGCGCTAGTCAAAAGTGGCACGCAAGTGTGGCACGCAATTGTATGTTGCGCACAAGTCATATTTCAAGATCATCCCATCGAAATATGACGTAATAAATAAAGTGGCACGCAAGTCAAAAAGTGGCGCGCAAGTATAAGGTCCGGCAAGTGTGGCACAAATGTATAAGAGGCGCACAAGTGTATGTTGTGTGCAATTCATATTTCAACATCATCATATCAAAATATAAGAAAGGAAAGAAACTGCCACACTAGTGATGGAATGGAATGCAAGTCACCAAAATGCCTATAAATAGACAACTATCCTCCTCATTTTTCAAGTCTCAACACTTTAGAGAAAATTTGTGCTCTGATCGCACAAGTAGTAGAAAGTGGTGCGCAAGATGAAGTGGTGTGCAAGTTGAGGGTTATTTATAAGGTGCACATGTTGGGAGTCACACAACCAGAGTGGCATGCCAGAAGAGTGGAAGGCAAGTAGAAGTGGTGCGCAAGTTGTAAGAGGTGCGGAAGCATGGATTTGTGTGAAAAACGTGTGTTGTGTCTAACCCCGAAGTGGTTCTCAAGTTGTTAGTTGTTTACAATGGTGGTGCACAAGTAGTTAGTGGCACGCAAGAAGGGTGGTGTGCAAGTAATGATCAGCACACATGCTGTGATTTGTGCAAGAAGTTCCTACCAGCTTCTAATCAACTATGATGATGCTAAGTTGGGCGAGAATTCATTGTTTTTCAATCACAAAGAAAACTTCTGATTCTAGTACGAAGAAGAAGAGCTCAGTGCAGATGGTTTTTCACTGAAAGATAACATGTGAATAAGAGAAGGTTTCAGTGCAGCTGGTTTTTCATTGAATAAGCAGAATAAGAAGAGTGTGCAGCTTACATATTTTCTACATAGAAAGAAGTTAAGTAGAAGAAAAACAGTGTATGCCCAACTAAACCTTACAATTATTTAGGTCAGTTTAACTCAGATGATGCTATGTGAGCTGATCCTCAGTGTCTGAACAATCACACTGGTATATGTGATTCTATCCAGAGAGAATAAGATTTAGTTCAGTTTGTCATTACACTAAGAATAAGAAAGAATAAGTCAAGTTCAGTTGGTGTTGCACTATAGAAGAAGATTAATATGGAAGGAAAAATTTCTTGCCTACTGCTTTCCAAGTAATCAAGTGAATATCTCTATAGAGGGCCAGAGCAGAACCTAACTTATCAAGAAGGAAGAAGACTGTCACTATAGGCAGTATAAAGGACCAGCTAGAGGCTGCAAGTTGGACTAGGCTATCACCAGTCCTGGAAAGAGGATTGTTTATCACCCCCTCTAAAGTGTAAGGACTCACACTGGCTAGAGGATTGTTTTCCTAGCCACTCCATTGTAACAGCTTATTACATTATAGTGGATAATCCATGCATTGGTCATTCCCATGCATGAAGAGGACATAACTACTCCTATTGAGTGGTGATCCTTGTAAAAATATTGTGTGCATATTTTTAATGCATTTTATTATTGCATGTGACATGTAAAAGAGAATAAGAGAATCACGATCCTAACAGGTCAATATGTACAAGGATAAAATGTAATAATTGTTTTTAAAAGTCCTCAACACTGATTCACCCCCTCTTAGTGTTATGTATATCCCAAACTGGTTCTTTCAAATAGTTCTACTAATCTTGAATGATAATAAATAATGCATTGAAACAGTATAAAAAACTATGTTTTCTCATATTAAATGAATAACTAGAGTACCTATCACCATATTATTATAAGGATCCACCTTTTCTAAATTGATATCATTTTCCCTTCCTTATAGTCTTAGAGGTTGTTGTGGTCAATTTCCTCATGCAACCCTTGGCTTAGGGAATTTGATGGAATAATTCTCATGTTCCATGTATTTGAAACAATGCACTATAGGCTGAGTGTTGGTCTAATCATTACTTTCTTCTTCTATATTAGAGGAACTCTTCAAATCCCTTCAAAACAAATTAGTCGGATAACCTTATATTGCACATTTAAAGTATCTCCCAATTCATTATAGGCAGTTTCGAGTATACTTCTTCCCATAGATTTGAAATGTTTGATTTTGGGATATCTTCCCATCATGGGATTTATCTATCGATCCTCCGATATTAAACTTTCTTTTCCTCTTGTTATCTCGAACCCATAAGACATCTAAGAGTCTCTGATCTCCATTTCAACCTTTAGAAAACATTAGAAAATCCCCTCAAAAATTTCAGTGCCTCAAATCACTAGTTATTTTAGTATATTAGAATTTAGTCCACTAAAGAAGTGATCCACATTGATTTTGGTGTCTGTGACAAAGCTAGAGGCATATAGTGCATGTCTTGTGAAGTTTTCTTTATACACCTCTATAGAATCATCTTCCATTTTCTTCATTATGAGGAACTCCCTATCCATATTAAGATGGAGTGTTTGAGAAAAATATTTATTTAAAAATATTTTCATGAATCCTTTCCAATCCATGTTATCAATTTCACCATGATACTTTGTGTTTTTTATCATTCTCCTGCACAGATTAGCTTCCCCATCAAAGTGATAGACTTCCTATACAACTTTATCCTCTTCTGAACATTAAAGGATAGAAAATATCTTATCAATAGAGTTATAACATTGTTCTATGATATAGGGATCAAGAGATCCACCAATGATAATATACCTTTGTAAAATAAATTATTCGATTATAACATACTCTTATTAGGATAAGTAAGGTATTCAACATGATTGAAGTTATTATTCATAATGTGACCTAGTTGAGATAGTATTTTCATGAAGTTCTAATATTCAATTTCCATTAGGTTTGGAATCTCATTAGTCAAATAATCACATTTCCTATCACATTGGTTGTTGGAATGGGTTCTCATACTTCCCTCTATTAAGTAGAAAAAGAAAAGTATAATTAACGAGTCTTGAATACTTAGCTAAAGGGAATATGGAAATTCAATAATGAACATGTAATGAAAAAATTATAAAAGAGAAGTGTATCCAAACTTATTATTCCGAATGTTTCAATGTATGTTATCAATGGTGATAGAATTATCCCTAGGGTTCTTACAAATGTTTTCCAATAATAATCCCCCAAAATAACTAGAATATCCTATGATACCAACTATAACGACCATATCCTTTTACACATACTATTACATGATATTAAGAATAATTATCCATCAAATACAAACCATGGATTGTAATGTGTAGTTTCTTTGGGATATTTGAAACATAAAAATGTAAACATCGAACTAGAATAAAAATAATAATTATTAATCTTCCATAATAATGTTGTAAATTATTTTCACCTCTTATATATATATATATAGGATAAAATGAGGAATACATAGATAAAATGGATTAGCTAAAACCCCTAGTAAGGAAATAAGCATAGGAAGAAGGCATAAAAAATGAGTTAGAAGGCATAACATAATGACATAAAAATGGAATGAAAAAAAATTAACATATGGAAGTATAACATATAGATCATGGGATCATGTGATCATGGGAACTTGGGAATGTGGAGGCAACATATAACATGACATAATAATGAGTCGTGACTAACTGCCAAAACTTTATCACATGGTGGATAAAGTCCCATAATGGATTGGGTTTACTCTATAATGTCATTCATGATGTATCAATGAGACTAAACACTACCCAATACATTGGAGAACTATTCAGGTGCACCCATCGTAACATGTTCATTCATATGTTTTCCTGATGAAGAATCAAATAGAAGGAATATAGTTAAGTGCTTACCATGGAAGGAAATGAGGATCATAATCATATCATAATGAATAACTAAAGGGATTATAACTATGGTATCCATAAAATAAGAGATTTACATCACTATTGGACATTAATAAAGAGAAAATAAGAGTATATCATTAATATTAAAGTACAAATGATGTGAAATCATGAAAAATAGTGGTTGGATAACATTATAAATTTACTTATTATGTATGGTTTGAGGAAAATGAATACATAGTCTTTCAAAAGGATAAATGAATAATTATTTTCCTAAAAACATAAATTAAATTTTATTTTTTTCATTATAAATTGATTTATTTTAGAAAAATATTGGTGGAATAAAACATAATATGTAGTTTACTTGAAAATGGGTAAGAAATGGAGAATTTCCCTTTAATCGAGCTTTATAATCGATGGAATTGAGAAGGAAACTTATTAAAACATATATATGGACATCAAATAAAGATGAATTGAACTTGATACATAATATTGGAATATATAAATAAAATTTAGAAATAAAATAAAATAATAATGAATAAATACATTCGTGTAAAGAGAGATAAATCACAACCCGATGGTAGTTTGGAGGTTCAGAGAGATCCCTTACCTTATGTCCAAATGTCATCTTCACATGCACTTAATGTTTTAGATTATAAAATTAGATTAATTAATAACATAATTCATAAACTATTAAATATATATATATATTTATTATAATTTTATTAATTTTATTAATTCTATTATAATGAGTTATAATGTTTAATTATTCCGTTCTGAGAGTGTTCTTTTCATGGGTTTTTTGGTGGTTTTAATTGTGTATAATTATAGACGTTATTTTAAAATGAAGAAAAACTAAAAAATTGAAATGAATTTGTATTAATGTAATTATATAATTTTAAATGGTCCTATATTTTTCAGATATGATAATGATTCATTATAGAAAATGTTAATGAAAAAGGATCAGTTTATTTTGGTGGTTTCTATGACCATCACAAACTAGTAACGTATTATTTAATGTTAAGTTCATATATTGGTTATTGAATGTGAAATAAGTTATAATATACATATTATAATCTTATTTAAACATAAAAATGATTTTATGAACAACCATGAAGGTGGTAATGAAAAACTAAAACTATGCATCCATGACGGTAGTGAATCGACACATCACTCACGATGTTTTCGTTTTTAGAATAAAATGAGAAGAGAAGAGATTGTATGATGGATATTCTATTAAAATATTAAAATTATAGTATATATGTGATACTAGAATTTTAATGTTTTTTAATAGGTTAGTTGAGGATAAAGTAGAATAAATAAGTATTAAAAGATAAATAAATAAGATTTTACCTCTCTAATATCCTCTCTATGAGAACCTTATTAAGGCACTCATGTTTGTTATTTTTTTATGCAAAAATCTCTAAAAAGAGTTGAAGAGGTTTATGAAGGTTATTAATCATAATTTAGATAATATTTAAGGCTTTGGAGGTGTGATGTGAAGGTGTGTTGAGGGATGGTATTTATAGTGGGGAGCGGGGTGTTTTTGATTATTTTAAACATTTGTTTATTATTTTAGATCAATGATATCAATAGTTTTGATTCCAATGATTAAATAAATTATATGTTTTAGTATTTTATATGCATAATATGATTACCTCATACATATCTCATCTATTACTAAATAATTGCAGTATTTGTTAAATATCGTAAATTACCCTATTTCACTATTCACAAAAAATTCCACTAGTTTAGAAAAACAAAAAAAAATTAAACCTAACTATTTTTTGACATGTGAATTTAAAAAATGAACTCCATTTTATTAAATTAATTATATATATATGTTAAATTTAATTTTTTTATTAAAATAATAATTTATTTACAAAATAAATATTTTTATATTAAAACTCATTTTAAGACATTTTGAAAAATCAAATAATGCCTCATAAAATTATCTTATAATTATAATAAAAAAATTAATTCATGAATATATTATAGGAAAATAAAAATTCATTTGAATTTTAATATTAACTATAAAATTTTAAATAAGCACTTATGTTTCAAAAAAATACCAATACTTAATTTATCATTTTAAAAAATTAATTTTTTTATTCATTGATATAAATTTATCATTTTTCCATTTATAAGATACCAAAAATTTATTTATATTTTCTTAGGTGAGGTTACTATTCTAACATTAAGATTAATATTCCTAATGGTCACATTACTATTCCAATGGTCATGTTATTATTCCAATGATCAGATTTCATACAGTCATAAGGGTATACTACTTTTTATAAATACCTATTATTCCATTCTTAATTCACTATTATTTTCCTCCAAGGTTATCTATAATTTTTTATTATAATTGAATATATTATTATTATCATTATATTTTATTTCTGTATCTTTTTTCTAGACTAGGATCATTACAGTGGATCAAGAAGATCCAAATTTTCCCATTCTTATTGTCATATTATCTATTTATTGTCCCATTATAATATTTGGAATTCTTATTGGTTTATTTTTTGGCAAATGTATCACTATTAATGTATTAGAATAATTATTTTATTAGGATCTCAATGTGAAGAATGAGATTTATATTGCATGAAATAATTATACGAAGGGAAAATCCCATGTCAAAATTAGGGGTCATTACATTCTTCCCCACTTATGAATTATTCCCAGGAAATTTTGTTTTACTTACTATGGTGAAAAAAGGTGAGGTAACTTTTCCATAATTACTTCATTTGGTTCCCCTATTGCATCTTCATAATTATGGTTCCTCTATAGTACTTTCACCATGTGAGTAGTATTGTTGCGAATAATATTATCTCTAAGGTCTTATATCTTCAATGTATTCTCATCATAAGAGAGATAATTTTCTAGTTGTATCACATATAAATTTTGTAAATGTGGTGGATATGGCATGCACTTCTTCAGGAGGGATATGTGGATTACATAATGTACTTGAGATATGGTTGGTGGAAGTGCTAGTCGATAGGCTATATCTTTAATATAATGAAGAATATTAAAGGAGCCGATGTACCTAAGACATATCAATCATTTATTCCCAAATATCATGAATCTATTCTATGATTATATATTTAGGAACACCTTTTCACCAAAATCAATTATAAGGCTAATCAATGATAATATTCAAAACTCTTCTATCACCATTGGTCTACCTTGATGTGATGCATAATGATTTTCCCTTTTTCATCAATTTATTTGACCATTTCAGGTCCCTAAATCTTATTCTCATAGAATTTATCCTAGAATGTTGGTTTTCTATATATTATCCCATAAATGGATTCATATGTGTCCATTTGGATTATTGAGTGGAGAATATTTTTTGTATGAGAACTCAACCAGTGCAATATGTTGATCCCATCCTCTTTTGAAGTCCATAGAAAAATCTCTCAACATATCTTTATGTTTTTGAATGGTCCTATCACATTATCCATTAGATAAAGAAGATAAGACCTAAAGATGTTCAACTCAGTACTTATATCAAGTTGGATACTTTTCCAGAACATAGAGTTAAATCCAATATCACAATATGATATAATTGATAATGGTTCTATATGAATCCTGACCACTTATATGATGCATCTTTGTGCATGTTGTTTGTTTGATAAATCCTCTATAATTGAAATGAAGTGAGTTGTCTTCATAAGAAAATTAAAAATAACCCATAAAGATTTATTTCCACCAGATTTCTTTGAAAGTCCAGTGAAAACTTCCATGGTGATGTTTTCCAATTTCTATTTTGGTATGGGTAACGGTTACCTCATTCCATTATAATTTTGTCTTTAAACCTCCACTTTCTAATACACAGGTCATTTTGATTTATACTCAATGATATCCTTCTTCTTATTATCCCACAAATAGTGCTCTTAGAGATCTTGATACATCTCGGTGTTCCCTAGATGGATAGAGAAATATGAGATATGTAAATCATTAAAATCTAAATCATATTCCTAGGATTTGATGGTAAAAATAGTCATGAACCAAATATTATGAATCCTTCTTCACCAATTATGAACTCTAATGATTTCCCCTTTCCTATAGCTTCATCATTTTTCTTAATTTACACATCATTTCTTTGCGAATCCTTTATTTTCACCCTAAGGTATGGTTGAGAAAGAATTTGTGAACGGAGAGATTACGTGCCTTTATTTATTAATCCCATGTCCATACTTTATAGGTCTATGAAGACTGCACCCTTCTCAATTCTAATCATTGATAAAGATGAAGGATTTATTAAACTAAGAGAATTTGACACATTATTTTCTTTACTTAGATGGAAGTGGATTGAGAAGTCGTAATCCTTGATGGTAACTAACAATCTTTTCTAGTGCATATTAAGTTACTTATATGGGAATATATATTTAAGGCTCTTATGATTAGTATATACCTCACACTTTTCCACATTGATATAATTCCACCATATTTTCAAGTGTGAGATCACAGTTGTGAGCTCCAGATCATGCGTGGAATTGTTTTTTCATTGAACATTATGCTTCTTTGAGGAATAGCCTATCAATTTATCATATTTCATATATATACAAACTAATCCCTTATTTAATACATCATTGTATACAAAAAATATTTTTCCTCCTATGTCTTGTATAAGTACCAGTGTAATGATAAGCCTCTTTTTCAACTATTAAAAGTAGTCTTTACATTTATTGGTCTGGAAAAACATTACACCCTTTTGATTCATCTTGGTTAATGTGTTTACCAATTGTTAGATTTCTTCACCAATAATCGATAATAACCACCTAGACTAAGGAATTTATGAGTCATCATTACATATGTTTTCATAGGACACTCTTCGATTGAATTTATCTTGGAATAGTCCATATATATTCCTCTTTTGGTGATAACATTTCCTAAGAATGAAACATAATCCATACATAACTCACATTTACTATAAATTTAATAAATTTTCTCTTCTTGCAATGTCTTTTTCAAATTATTCATAGGCACCTCATGTTTATCTTTTGTCTTGGGGTATATCCAAATATCATCTATAATGTCTACCATAACATTGTCAAAGTACATTATAAGGAAGATATTTATTATTTTTAGGAATATTACTATATAAATAGTGAATACTAAATTAATCACTAAGAACTCATTGTACCCATATCTCATTTTAAAGGCATAATTAGAGATATCTTACTTCCTTACTTTTAATTGGTTATATCCCAACTGAAGGTCTACCGTAGAAAAATACATGCCCCCCTGTAGTTGATCGAACAAGTAATCAATCCATGGAAGGGGATACTTGTTCATTATCTGGATTATGTTGAGATCGTGAAAATAAATTAAGAGATTAATTCATTCATCCTTCTTCTTAATGTTGAAAACTAGTACACCCCATAGTGAAGCACTTGGGTGTCTAAACCCCTTTTCTAGATTCTCTTGTAACTAATTCTCCAGTTCCTCAAAATCAATGGTTTCCATCCTATAAAAATTAATTGATATATGAATAGATCTAGGTATACAATCAATTGAGAAATCAACCACTTGGTCAAGAGTAATACTAGAAAATTCATCAAGGAGCACATTAGAGAAGTACCTCACAATGGGATGCCCTAGGAATAGTTTCATGAATTTTTTAGGAAGTATTTTATTACCCATGTGTATATTGATATCTATATGAATGATATTAAGAAGATATAGTGTGGGGGAAATAGTGAGAGAAAGGATTTTAAACATTTAATGGACATGATTAGTCATTTATTACATTTTATAGCTATAAAATACAATCAAGAATGACATTTTATGTCATCCATGATACCACATATTCTCATACCTATTGAATCCTTTCAATAAGAGTTTTTTTAGAGGAGAGGGATAATGTATAGATCATGGAGGGTGGAATTTATAATAGATAAGGTTTTTATAAAGATCATTATTATTTCAATAGTTTGGGATGTAGGTTCTATTTTGTGGGTATTAAGGTTTATTGAACAGAACAGTGAGACATTTTCTAGAGTTATATTGTGGCTTTTAGTTTTGGGTTTGAGTAACATGATGTTTCCTTTATTGGGAAATTTCTTTTTTTCATTGTAATGTTTTTTGAACTATTTTTTTGACTTCCCTAATATTCAGTGTGCTTTTTCATCATTGGGTGATGGTTAGGTATAGAAATATACTAATGTGAACTTAATCCATTTATTTAGGGACTATGGTGGAATTTAAAACTATTTTTAATGCACATTTTAATAAAGATTTTAAGCTTATTGTTAAGTTAATTTATTGAAAACTATTTTGGGGATTTTTACAAAAACGTTTTAATGTTTTCAAAAGTGATTTTTTTTCTAATTGGACTTAATTTTAAAACATTGTTCGAGTGAAAAGAGTAATTAGTAAGGAGTTAGACGCGAGCTTGGGTGGTTTGTCCCGTGATTGGATTTCTAAAAGGTGGTGCTATTTTTTGAGAGTTATATACTTATGGATGATAATATTTGAGTCTTATTATTCTAATATTGAGATTTATTCTTGAGGATTAGAATCATTTGAGAGGTATTTAATGTTATTTACTATGTCTCCCAATTTTTTACTATGTATATTTTTTTCTCTTTTTCTTTCAATTATTTTTTATTGAGGTTGATAGTTACTTGAGAGGTATTCAATTTTAGGGAACATATTTTCCATTTCCTTTTTATTTTTTAAAGGATTTATAGATTTTGAGAGTGTTCGTTGGGTGTTTTAGAGTCATGAAGTTTGTTATTAACTTTTTTAGGGGCAAAACATTTGTTTTTATAAATCCTTCATTATGGTGTTGTATTCTCCAAAACCATGGGCATAGTGGTTTTCTTTTTTGAGGGTTCTTGGGTATGTGGTTACAAATTACAAGATTCAATTTTCTAGAATAAGTATTGGTATTTTTGGATTGGTCGATGTTGTTTTGTGTGCTATGCAATTTTTGGAACCATGGTGATTTATGCTAAAATATTATCATTTTTTGTTAATATGATTTTGTTTTCATCTTGATGGTTGATGTATAATTAAGTTATTTTTTATCAATAATATATAATAATTTGAAATTAGATTATATAATTTAAAATTAAATTTTCTCTCATTAATTAATATGTTTTATAACTAAAAATTATTGAGTAAAATTAGTCAAAATGCATAAGATTTAAAGCTTTATGCTATCTCATTTGGAAGAAAGGATCACGAGATCACAAAAATGTGTAAGAGATATATAGTCAAATAAACCTTTAACATGAAAATTACCATTTCAATATTGAAGAATTACACCATCATGTTAGATGTGTTGTGTCATGCGACTACATATGGATGAATGAAACCTTTGATGTGATCATAAAAATCATTTATGAGATAAGGAATCTTATGATGAGGTCATGTGAAGAAGCCGAAGGTTGAATCATTAGAAATGATTTTTTAATGATATATCAAATATAACTTATGTGACATATTTATATAGCTTTAATCTTTTGATAGATGTTAGGTGATGGAGTTCATGTCCTCAATATCTTATGAAAGGTTATCTGGTTCAAGCAATCTGAACATACCTAAAGAGGTGGTGTGGACGAATGAAAATATTTTTTTAAAGATATATTAATGGGTTACTCCTATAAATAACCCATGTTCACCTCATTAGGGTTTTAATAATATGGTTATTTATTTAATCTTCTTTTAGAGTAGTTTCATGAATTATTCCAATGATCGGGTTATAGACTAGAAGTCCCATGACTAGGAAACACGATCACAGAAGTTGTTAAGGGTACAAGATCAATGTCAGAACAAAAAAATCAATCAGAATAGGTATTTTCAAGAAGATATTTTCTTGGGTTCTTGTAATCAGGCTCTCTGGACATATTTTTTAGGCTAGTTGATCTTTTGTAGGAGATAGGAACACAAAATCTTTATCTCATATTTCTGCAATAGAGGTATTTCACTTGGGAATTCATGAACGAGGTAACATAATCATGAAATATAGATATGTGCTTATGATATTTGTCTCAGGATATTGTGACTAGGGTTATAATATAACTAATATTGTGGTAGAGTTGATCAATCGAGAACTTACTCATAGGGTCTTGTGTAAGAGGTTACTTATTGGGGATATCGCGATCAGGATATGTGTTTGGGGTTATGCAATAAATAATTGTTTTAGGAAAAATATGTTTGAACACTTAAATTGATGAATTATTAAGATAATAAGAAGAAACATTAATATATTGAAGCCTCGTATTCTGGGATTCATGATATGAAATAATCAACATACATTTAATGAAGAAAATGATACCATCAATTTATTAATCTGAGTAAGGATTTATCCAGAGAAATACACAAGGTGGGGTTGACAGAGGTGTTCTGAGGGATGTAGTTTTATATCCCTAAAAAAATTATAAAGGAGTAATTCCTAAAACATAGTGTATATTTATGAAAAACATTAATACACCATTATTAATAAATCACAGATTATTTTAGTTTGACTGACATATAATCAATGTATGTTCCATGGGAATATAATTTTGTGGTGTACCAAGGAAAATTTATTATCATTTTTTAAATTTTAGTTACTTCTTTGATAAGTGTTTGTGTGATACAATCTTACAGGTTTGTCTTGTTCTTAAAAATAAAGTGATAATATCCTTAAATAAAAATAAATAGTTGACACCTTGATTTCCCCATCCTTTCTCAGGGTGTACCAGGGCCTAGTATGTGGTATCAGATCCTACGTTATTAGGGATGGACCTATTTTTTTAATTTCTGATCTCAAAGGGAACATTTAAAATGTTCTAATAATACATCTCTTTAATGGGAGAAACCATCATATATGGAAAATAGGATGAAGTCACGTATTATTTCTATTGAGAAGGATGTTATGTGTGTTACATTCAATAGGTTTCAGTTTAATTTTATGATAGGATTTTTCTTTGAAAAATCATATAGAAAACATATAGATGTAGATTCCAAGTCTTTAATGTAATTAACTAAATATAGGTTAGATCAAATCTATATCATTGTATTGATATTAACTGGGGATAATTATATGTGGGATAAACTGGAAAAAATAAACGATTGAGATATAAAGGTAAAGGAAGTAAATCCCAAATTGGATCAAAACATATTTTTTGATTTTAAAATATATCTTGATGTAAATGTAGATAGTTTCATTAATCGAATCATAGAGACGGTTAGATCTATACAGTGGATTTTTTAATAAATAAAACACATATACATCGGTAGAAATATTTTATGATATCTTCCACCAAAGTATAATCCTATCGTCTCAGATCTTGAAGAAATGTCTTAGACCCAAATATCTCTAGAATACATTCTATGTAGTCTTATATATTAGGAAATAATAACTGAACCAAAGGCCACTACAAATCATACCAACAAGGAAATTATATTCAATTCCATGGAAAAGATAAATGTCATTGAAGATGAAAATGAGGAATATGTGGAAGATGATCTCCTATCAGTGGTAGCTGGAAAATTAAAAATAAGAAAAGGTAGATTCAATGTAAATATATAAATTTCATGATTTCAATATGTAAAATATATTCAAATTACATAAAGGTTCTTAAGAATATTTTATAAAAATTAAAGTGAATAAAATGTTATATAAAATCCACAAATAATCTCCCATTCTATAGTTTGGTGTTGATCTAGAAATAAATATAGAGAAGTATCCTTTTGAGAAAAGAAAAAACTATAATAAAGACCATATAGAGAAAGTTAAATCATAGTTAAAATATTATATAAAAGATTATATTATGGATACTATTGAAAAGAAAGAACCTGAATCAGAAAATATTAATGAACTAGAAGGTGTAGTTGATCATTATTTATAAATTGAAGGAACTATTGATAATCTTGATTTTCAAAGAAATAAAAATGAAAATATTAATTGCTTTTTAATGGTATCCTTCGAATATATAGACTAACTCATAATAGAGATTCACTGGTTGTAAGAAGAGTAGGATATTGATTTTTTAGTTGATAAAGGTTATAAGAAGTTATAAACAACAAGATATGTCATAATAACTGACTAAGGTGACTGGTGACTTTAATTATTTATACAAGAGATAATGAAAAAGGTAGAATAAATAGAGAAATAAATTTTTTCTCTATGAAATAATATTTGATATAGAAATTAAATAAATTCATCCATGGAATAAACACTATTTTAGGGTGTTCATTAACAGATATATAATAGAAATAGTCAAAAGAGGCTGAGAAGGTGTTAGCATAATTTTGGATGAACAATGATATAGACAAGGAGGTAATGAATGAATTGGATATGAGGCTGAGAAATTTAATGTTTCAACTACGAAGGAATAAGAAAAGGGAAAATAGTTGGTTTTTCGATCATTTTGTCAACACTAAAACAACAGTTTTGTGAAAAACGGTTACCCCTACTAATGAAAACCATAGGATTTAAAATACCTCTCAATCTACCAGGGTTCACGCGAAATATAGGTTTTTTACAATTCCTCTAGACATGTAAAGGAATATATGACAGAAGGTATTTCCTATAATGAAATATAATTTTTTGGTTACCTTTGTCACATAATCTTATCCTGTGGTGAAGTAAGATTCTATTTGAATAGAGGAACACGTAGAAGAAAATAAACAAGAATTGTAACATATCCACTTTATCTGATAAGTAATTATTTATATGGATTTTAATTTCATCATTTTAACATTTGAAACAAAGATATTGATTTTTTGGTAAAGAGAAGAGGTTATTTTTACCATAGATGTCACAGATAAAGGAATTAAATTAAACTCAATATTATTGCATTGAAAAATAAATATCCACCATTAGAGGATGAAGATAAGTATGATTACATGTCCTATGCTAAATAAAGAAAGGAAAACTACTTTTTTCCCTCTAACTCAACTAAAAATATAATGGAAATAATATAATAATATTGATATAGATACTATTATAGAAATTACTCTTAAACAAATAAATAAAAACACCATTTTGAATCTTTATAGTGGGTGTATAGGGACCCCTGATAAACAAAACATAAATTGTAAAATAATATCATTCTTTCAATTATACATCTCAAACCAGTCACATAATCCAAGGATGAAAAGGTCATGGGTCTTGGTTATTAACTATATAAAAATATTATTTTAAAACAATTATACAAATTTATCAATAATAATTATCTATTAAACGTTTTTTAGTCATCTCACATAGTATAAACATATTTAAAACCTAAGTATAGGAAACATAAGAATGGTTTGTGCTCAATCACTCAGTAATGGAAATATATATCACATATTATTAGATCATACTCATATAAGAGAATATGATAAATATATAAATATCTTAACAAAATATCAAAATACAATTGATGATAATCATAAAACATGTTTGAGAAACATGATATCACAAAGAGATCATGATCATAAAAGAAAAAACCTATCTCAAAACACATATAAAAAAACATATAACAAGTTATCATTACATTAATGTGTGAAATACATTAAAAATAATGTATAATAATGAAAACATTGAATTTAATAGAAATTGGATTCATCTTGAATTTTTTCCATAACTTGATACCAACTTGGGAATGTGGGAAAAATAATAGAAAATTTACAAAAAACAAAAGAAGTGAACCATTTAATGCTAGGGATATCATCCTGTGTACACTGTTGTTTGGGATAAAACCTCCCACATACCCAGTTGGCTTGGAAAGATCCTCACTTATACCCTTTTTTATGGGATAAATTCTACCATGTACCCTTTTTCTTAGGATAAATCCCCCATGTATCCATTGTATTGGCTTATATTCCCTAGCATACCTTTTATATTGGGTCAAATCCTTATAAGTACTTATTTGGCTTAGGATAAATCCTCTTGTGTATATCTTTTTTTTGGGATAAATCTTCTAGTGTAACCTTCATCTTAAGGCATAAACATAAACAAATGCATTGGATGATGATATATGACCCACCGATCATTATCCATACATATGTGTTCCACGTTTTTTTTTAAAAATAATCATATTTCTATGAACCCACAAAAAAAGAATGTGTTTCATCAAAAATAAAAAAAATGTCTAATTTAAACATAAAATATCATAAGTTACCAAAATATCACATTTTCTAAAAAGAGTCAAGTAATAAGAAAATATATAAGACGACCAAAATTTCACTTCATGATAAATGAACATTGGAGGGTATATATAAGTGAATATAGATATTTTTTCGTTGAAACATTTTAACATTGTCCAAAAAGATGAAGTGTAAATTAATTTAAAAAATACATTTGATAAGATAAATTGTATATTTTTTTCAAAAACTTATTATAAATAGTTATAAATAAAATATCCTTGAAAATACATAAATGTTTTCAAAATAAAGAGGTGAAAATAATTTTAAAACTTATACATTTAAAATAATCTTTAACAATATACACAAGATAAACATAAATATTTCAAAAAATAGATGTGAAACTAAATAGAAAAGTTATAATCTTAAAATAATATTTTAATAATGTTGCCTTAAAATTTACATATAGTCATCAAAAATAGATGTGAAAATACATTGAAAACTTATACTTTTTAAAAATAATTATTAATAATACTTCCCTGAAAAAGATATAAATTTTATAAAAAATTGAAGAGAAATTACTTGGAAAACATGTAAATTTAAAATAATAATTAATAAAGGAGACTCGATAAAGACATAATGTTTTCAAAAAGTGATGTCAAAATACTTTGAGATATTTAAATTTTAAAATAATCATTTAATAATGGTGAATTGAAAAAAGATATAATGTTTTCTGAAAGGGAAGTGAAAAAACATCAAAAACTATTTGGTTTTAAAAATAATATTTAATATTGGAAAATTTAAAAATAAATAAAAGTTATTAAAATAATATGTGGAGTGGATGATAAAAAAAATTATTTCGAAAGGATATAAAAACCTCTAAAACATTTTTATGTAAACTACTTGAAAACCACATCATTTAAAACAATTTAAAAATTAAAATATAAAGTAAGGTAAAGAGGAATTAATCTATAAGAAATATATATATATATATATATGTGGAAATAAAATTATAGAGGATTTATAATGAATTAGAATACAAATTACCTAGATAGATTATCAAATTTGAGAGATCTTTATTTTTGGAAGGATGTGGAAAATAAGTCCTTATAATTTAAGCTACATTTAAATAAAATCTCATTAAGGTGAATGAACATAAAATTGAACATAAAATAAAACTAGTGAAGAATTAATTAATTATATAGAATATCATATAGTCCATACAAACACCAGTTAAAAAAAATATGTCTATGATAAAGAAATATCTCAATAAAGGGGAATTAAGATAAAAATCCCTTACAGATTTAGTAATTTTTTAATAAAAATCCCATTAGTGGTATAAATTTAAAAATAATATTTATAATTAATAAAATATATTAATGATGAAAACATGAAGAGGGGTAGAATTTACTATATTGAGATGAAAAAAGGTGTGTAACAAATGCATGTCTCAATGTTATGAGTCTATGATTAAAACTGTTACCTCGTTTCATTGTTTAGTTGATCACGCTATAACTACCAATAAAATAAACACATCAAACTTAATAAATTATTTCAAAATCATAATCCTAAATATTTACCTTTCATAAACATTATTATAATTTTTTATAATGATTACATAAATTAGTTATATCCTAATTAGACCATTGGGTGTTAATAACTTTGAGTATTTTTAACAAGTATAATAATTTTGAAATCATTACCTATCATTTAATACCTAATTAATTATTGATATAAGATTTTTGATTATATAATTTATATTACATATATTCATTTAAAATTTTATTATTTCATTCTATTTCTTCTTTGGTTATGTTATATGAAAACTTAATTTATATAGGCATATTTTGGTAATTTTAGAAAATGAAAATGTTACATTAATAATAAGTTGAACACTTAATATAATGATTCCAAAAAAATTATTAATCAATAATGTATTAATAAGGAATAAAAGTTTTATATTTGAGGTTCCAATATTGTCCAATAATCATATTTTAAATCATTTTTCATGGAGGCAGTTTTGTCGACCCATGTTTGAATGTTCTTTAACACAATTGATTAGTATTGTTAATGGGGTGTTAATTTTGATGTAATTTCATTATAACATAAGAATAAAGATATTATTTTTATATTTTAATGATTTTAAATCATATTTTTGGATTTGAAGATAATTTATAAAAATATAAATGGAAAAAATGTTTCATTGTAGGGGTTATGATCTGCACATATGCATGATTAAAATTACCATTTCTCTAAGAATATGTGTGGAACTTGATGTCTCAAAATTTCCAACTGATTATGATTAGATTTATATTGGGGAAGAGTTCCTTTGTAAATAGATTGAGTTTTTTGAGTTAGGGTTTGAATTTGTTTCTTCCTATAACAAAATAAAAAATGCAAAGACAACATGTAGGTGTGGAGTCAAGAAAAGGGAATTTTAGATGGAGTTGGATTTAGGAGATAACGTCAAGGGATAAGGGTTTGAGGTTATTGTAGGTTCGACTTGGAAAATTCATCTGAGAATATATTTTGATCTAGCTTTGGAAAAAATAAATGTAACACGAAACTCGTGAGGGTAACCCTTAGGTAATTGATATATTTAGTCGACTAAGGGAGGACCTAGGTATTCACAAAAATTCAATTCAAGGGTCTATAGAACAAGTGGGAACTAATGTGTAGAGTTCTGTGACTACAAGTACTTTGGATTTTATACCAATTGAGTATTCCAAAGGCGGGGCTATTAGTGGAATCAACCAGGAAGTCAAAACATGTAAGATTGATGAGGAAGGATCAATGGACCTCAATGATTCATCATATGTGATGGCAGTGCTTATAGGGCTTGGTAACACTAGAATAGAGGGATATTAGAATAATGAGACACTTCATGTAATCAAGTCATGTATGAGGAAGGTGGTTTTAGATATTATGCTAGGTAATAACTTTGAGGTATTGAGTAATGAAGGGCCTTTCTAGGAGTTTGAAGAAGATCATGTAGAGAATTACAATGAGGAGCATATAATACCTAGGGATGAGTCTAGTGATGATTCATCATGTCAGTTCTCGGGAGATAGTTCACAAGGAGTCCTCCTGAGACTGAGTGTGACAAAGGGTCAGTGAGGTAGTAATTATTTCTGAAAGGATTTTTCCTATTTACCATTACAAACAGAGACATGATCTACCAAAAAGTTGTATGTCAAGGCAATGGAAGGCAATCTCAAGAATATTGGAAATATAGATCAAGATGAGGATGTGGACCATGGGGAAGTTCCCTTAGGGGTAACCTCTCTGACCACAAGAAGGCGGCAGTCATGGATGATATGAAAATGATTGAGCTACTCATACATTCTAGATAAGAAATGGAAGAGGAATTTCTTAAGATAAATTACTCAACAGAGGATGCTGATAGGATGATTGGAAGGTATGTTTTTTGGATACTAATAGTGAATAGTGTGAATTTATTAACAAGAATGACCTTATTTTAGTATGATTCTCTAATGAAGGGAATATCAATAAATATGATTACATGTAAATGTGGTTCAATCTGGAATATCACTTTAAATACATGATAAAGGATGATCCATAATCATTGTTAACGTATTTTTCTGGGAAAATTATTAGGGATAATAATGCCAATAAGTTTAAGTAATCATTAAATAACTATGTTTTCTCATTTTGTTTTTGTTTCGGGTGAAACTTATGGTTTCTCACTTTTCCCTCAAAAGTGTTTTTGATACTAAAAAGTGGTGCTTCAGTCAGTCAAATAATACTTAAGTTTGATTGTTGATTTTTTTAGAAGTTCCATTGAAATTGAAGGTATTAGGTAGTGGCCATGGGATTATGTTTAAGATATATTGTTATAGGGAGAGTAAAATGGAATATTTTATGGGAATAATTCTATGGTTAACTATAGATTTCAATGAATTTATGTGATATACTTTTATAATAGTATAGAACTAAACATTTTGAAACACTCATCAATGTTAAATAATTCTAACACTTTTCAATGATTAATGTCAAAAAAGTTGAAAAAAGTGGAGTATGGGACTAGATGATGTCAAAAATCTTCTTGATAAGAAATTTTAAATTATGTTTTCTCTATTTCCCCTTAGTAAAACCCATTTTTCCTTTTTACTTTTTACCATGGTAACTATTTATTTACCTTAGAAATTAACATTGATAAATAAAATTTAAATTAACATTATTAACCAATTTTAACCTGATAATTTTAATTTGGAAAATAATTTTACTATTTAAAATTTTTAAATATTTTGAGAGGTTAATTTTAAAATGAACCAACTTAATCATGTAAAAATAGTTTTTCAAAAAATGGTATTTTTCTACTTTAAATTTATATAATATTAAATTGTAATTATTTATGATTTTAAATAAATAAATTGATTAATTATAACCTTAATGAAAGGTATGAGTCTTTAATTTACACCCACAACCAAATCTCACCTTGAAAAGAATTCATTCAAATATAAGACTGAAATTTTTTTTTGTTGAACTAACATTATTATTTAGTTCTAAAAATGTTGGACATGGTATTTATAAACGTAAAAATATATTAAAATGAATGATTTTAATCCATAATTAAATATTTTATTTCTTAAAAGGTTTTTTAAACTTCTAGGATATGATTATATTGATATAAAATCATAAAAAATATAATTTGTGAAAAAATATATTTTCTACTAAAAAATAATTTTTTTTTGAAAAAATTTAGAAAAAATCAAACTATTTAAATTTTCATGCGAATAGTTAAAAGATGACTTTTTTTTCAAATTTGGATGTTAAAATTTATAAATTAGTTTTTTAAAAGGAGGTAAAATATAATGAAAAAGACTTTTCTTATAACCATTTTAAATATTAACTCATATTAATTATTTATCCATTAAATGTAATAGCTATTAATGGATTTCCATCTTATTTTATATTATAGATTTATTAATAATGTATTATTAATTTCTTGTAGATTTTTTATGTTGGGTTTGTCATTTAAAACAATGTATATAAAATATTATGTATTTTAAAGAAGCCAATATTTCATGTCATTATGGGGTTCCTTTCTCATATGCCTTGTAATAAGAACATTATGATGAATGTGAATGGATGAGTTCATGGAATAGTGAATTTTAGGAATAATGGGGCTTTGAAAATAAATGGATATGGTAATTAACTATTGGAAGTAGATAAACTAAAGAAAATGGAAGTTCTCTATCTAGATGGATTTCGAGATAATATCTTGAGTGTGAGTTAGAAATGTGACACAAGACTCAAATTATGACTTGAAAAAAAGGATTCACTATCAAAGAAAAAATTAGTTACACAGTCATTAATTTCTATAGAACCAAACATAATCACTACTAGGTGGACAGTAAAGAGAACACCTATCTTCTAAATTTTGAAGAGGAAAATGAATTATGGCATCAAAGTCTTGGTCACATTCACCACAAAGCATGGAGATGTTATCCATGTTTAAATATTTATGGAAAATTTCAAATCATAAATTTTATCATAGAAGAATTTGTGATGTATGAATTTAGAAAAAATGGCCAATATCAATATCAAAAAAAGAATAAATGGGTGCATAATTTTCTTAATATAATTTACAATTATGTATGTGGTTCAATTAATGTATCCTATACATATGGTGAAAAAATACTCCAATATAATTACTAATGATTAAAACAGAAATGTGTGTGTCCTGTTCATGGAATACAAGTAAGAGTTTATGGGATTAATAAAGAGATATCTATAAAGAGTTGAAAATGATACTGTGTGTTCTATTAAAATTTTAATTATTATATTGGAACATTTTAAACATCCATTGATTTTGAGAACAATATCTATAATAAAGTCAATAAACATGATGTATTACTGGTAAGAACTACATAAACACATAGGGTTATTGACCAAAGAAATATATTGGTGATAAATATGGCCAAAACAATGTTGATTAAGAGTGTCATTTATAGTTTCTACTAAAATGTGGTTATTAATTTTGTTGTTGACACTTAAAACCAATAATTTTGAGTTTAGTAGAAGTGATATCTACCTATAAAATATGGCATGAGAAGAATCCTTCATTATGCACTTTAATTTTTTTTGAATCCTATGTTATATCTAAAACAGAGAAGGCAGTCGGGGAATGTATGGAGATATAGTATATTAAATTGTACTTATTGAATACTCTATGAACTATAAGTATTAAAAATAATACATTAACAGTTTTAGAAAAATTATATAGAGAAATTATGTTAATATCATTGATTAAAAATACATGAACAAAACTTTAGGAATAAAATTTATAATTTTTTGGTGAAGGAGAATATGCAGAAGGAAATGAGATCAGTCAAAATAATAATATAGTTCATGATTCACTGAATCTTTAGGAATCCCCAAATAAAGAGGATTCAGAAGATAAATATAAGAAGAATGTTGTTGTTAAATAATTCAATCTTGTAAAATAAAGAAGAAATAGGAAAGAGAATAGTTATCCATAAAATTTTTTTTTTATCAATATGATCTAACTCATATAAGATGATTTGGAGTATATTACATGATTCCCTGATATCTAGAGTGGAGCCAACCTCACTTGAAGAAGCTATAAAAGAAGAGTTATGGATTAAATCCATGACTGAAAAAACAAAGAAAATTTAATAAAAACAATATATGATATCTTGTAAAGAATCAATAACAACACAATGTGATTGGGATGAAATGGATATTTATGAATAATTATGAGGATAATTGAAATGTGATTCAAAATATGGAACACCTTGTAAACAAATTGTATTTCCAAATAGATGGGGTAGATATTCATGAAAAATTTTCTCTAGTAGATCGGCCTGAGTCCATCGAGCTCTTCTTGGAAATGGTTATTCAGAGAGGTTTCAATGTTTATCAAATGGGTGTAAAAAATGGAATTATTGAATGTTATACTTCCATAAGAGGTTCATATATAATAAAATGCATGTCTAATGATATAAAATGATGAAACTATTGTGTAATGACTAAATAATTCACTAAATTTTATAAATAAAGTACCTTGATTATGGTATGCTTGGCATGAATCATATTTAACAAGTCATTAATTCAAAATAGATGGTGTATATTACAATAATTTAATAAAAAATACCTTGGAAAAAAGTTTATGGTTATTGTCCATACTAATGATATCATATTTGGTGGATGTAAAAAAATTAGTGTACTAACTCACAATACTAATGAGAAAATAATATAAGATATATATGATAGGTGAGTTAAAATATTTTCTAAAGATAGAAGTAATTGGTATGGATGGATATACTTTTTTCTCCAAAGAAAATTGTGTATCTATTAAAAACGTTCTCCATGAATGTCACTAATCCAATGTTGACTCCAATTTTAATAGGAAAAAAACATGAGAACCATGAGGATGGGAAATCAGTGGATCTTAGCTTATAAAGGAAGACAACTGGATTCTTCCTATACATGACTATAACACAATCAAATATCATAATTGCAATGTGTTTAATGTTCAGTTTCCAAGGAAATCAAAAGGGCGATCATATCAAAATATCTAAACACATCATACGATAAATAGAAGGTAAATTTAATTTTTTCTTACTAATTAGTACATGACAAGATAATGAATTATCTGCATTTTTTGATGTGGATTGGTCAATAGATGTAGTGAACTATAAATGTACAAGTAATAGTGATTTTTTTCATTGATAATAACTATGTGGGATGATTATGTACGATAAAATAAATAACTTCACTATTTACTATAGAAGTAGAATATATCTCAATGACCAAGGGTTTTACTTAGCTTCAGTGGATGAATAAATAATTTTATGATATAAATTATGTATTCAAAAAACCTATGGTGATGTTTTCTAACAACAAGATTGCTATTGATCAAAAAAATAATACAATAGAATACTCTCATACCAAGCATATTAAAATCTAATATAATTTTATTAAAGAATAATTAAAATATTGAATATTCACAGTAGATAATGTTGGAACAAACTGTCAGGTGGATAATATTATGATACAACACTTTGCCACACTATTGTTCTAGAAGCATTGGATTAACCAAAGTGTACAACCACCTTCCACAGCTTGAAGATTTTTTGTTTTTATGATCTCCCTGGTGAATATATTTCTTTAAATGTTTCTATTTTTTGGAATTTTCTTTCATTTTGGTTTAATTATCAAAGGGGGATATATATTCAAGGAAATGTAATGTTTTTAAGTTATTTCTATAAAAAAGTAGTTTCTTATAGTCAAATAAATATCATATTATAAAGGGATTATACGGTGTTGGAGTTAGGGGGAGATATGATCCAAGGAGATGTGGTGTGTGCACAATTTATAAAAGTTTTTAATTAATTGAGAGTGGGTGGTTAGACATATAGAATGTCTCAAGACATGAACTTCGCTCTTGAATATGCGACCACATATGGAGTAATGAAACAAGTGACATGATGATGAAAATTTTTTATGTGTTATGGAATCTCATGAAAGGGTCATGGAAAGTGCATAAAGGATTAATTGATGTAAATGATTGTATATTTAAAAAAGTATATATATTTACTATGTGATAGAGTTATTTGACTTAAATCTCATGAAATGCATTAGGTGATGGAGATCAGGCACCCAACATCTTGTGAAAGGTGCTCATGTCTCGGTGAAGCCAACATAGCAGAGGAAGTGGAACATATGGATGACTATATTTTTTTAAAGACAAGTCAATGGGTTATTCAGATAAATACCCACTATTCACCACATTAGGGGATGATAATTAGATTAGGGAGTAAATCTGTGAATTGTTCAACTGACTTTGTTATGTTCTAGAATTTACATGACTTGGATGCATGATCCCATAAGTAGCGAAGGAATACATGATTGATTTTTTGTGACACTTTTTAACTTACATAAGGTCTTTTTAAGGAGATATACACTCAAGTTCCTGAGATCATGCTCTCACTATTTAAGTTTCATTCCATTTGATCTCGTATAGGATTCAAGTTCATAACATCTTTAGTGCCAGGTCTTTCTCTTTATGTCTTTTACTCGGACATTATTTACTAGGGCTATGTTATCTCTGTAAGGATATATGTGATCATGGATTTTTCTTAGGATCTCATGGCTAGGGTTTCATATTAGTTAAACAAATAGTGGAGTAAAGTTCTTAATATATTGCTCTCTAGGGATTATTCTAGCAGTTAAATGATATGGATCTCACACTCGAGATACGCATTGCTAGATATGTGATGTACACTATTTCAGGCCAAATTTGCTTAATCTCCTAAAGAGGGGAGTTCTGAATATTGAGGAACATATTGTAGTATCATATACCTATTTTAATTATGTGAAAAATTAAATAAAAATTTAATAATAAATATAATAACTTTAGGTCATTAAATTGAGGAAGTTTTCATCAAGAGAGTTTTCAACGAGGACTAATTGGAGGTGTTAAAATTGAGGTAGTGTGAGATAGATGAATAAATTGTATGGGTAGTGTGATTGGAATAGTGTATTTGTGGAAGAACAATTTTAATCCACAAATACTAAAGAAGCATAGTGGATTTAGGTATGACCAACACATCATTAATAATAAACCTTCTCTTTATTTTACATTAATAGATGATTTTTTAAATAAATATAAAAAATAATAACTAAAATATCAATAAGTGTAGTGTCTACGGGAATCAGGTATATAGCTTAACATCATAAACAGGGTATACAACAAAATTATTAAAAACATCCTTAACATGCTTATAAAATTACATGGATTTTAAACCTGTACGGGATAACCTGATGACATACATAAGAAATGGATGATCTATAAATAATATAAAGGTAATAAGAATTGAATAAGTTAATACGTGTTAGATGATAGGAATATTAATGTTAAATAAAATTAATATGAACAATAAGGCATGATATAGAATTATAATCATAACACTGGAAATGTGGAAACAACATAAAACACTACAACATAAACATAGATGAAGGATACCTATCAAGAAATCATGATAGAAAAAGTCATGTGAATGAATTAGGTTCACTCCCTATACTAACTGGATTTCTCATGACACAAAATAATTACCCAATTCATTGAAGAGATATATATTTCTAGGCACGTCCATCACTTTTATTTTATTCTTGTGCATAAGTGTACCATATAGATTGTAGAGCATGGATTCATTAACAATCATATTTAATAAAATATTATGTAATATATATTAAATACATGTATTTTCCAAATAACATAAGCATAATTTTATAACATTGAACACCCTTGATAGGAAAAGGGTATGGTATTCACTACAAAGTTGTTTCGGCATGGAAAATCGTGGTGAAATTTCGGCATTATAAAAATGTCATTGAAAAATTCATAAAAAATATTGATGAGAGGGAATGAGGTCTATCATAATATGGAAATAAAATGTGAAGTAATAGGTACATGAAAATTCATATCCCAACATTATTAGTTTTAAAATATAAGACATAAAATAATAAATAAACTTTAATAAAGATAAGAATGAGAGGATCCCATACTAAATTTCGGCATGGTAACAGATGAACATAAAGGTTCATGGGAGGGATTAATGATAGTGGAAGTGGTATCTTATAATTTATACATCAAATTAAAATTAACGGCATTGTAGTAAAACATACCCAAACAACCAAAAATTGAAACTAATAATCATAACATAAAAGAGGTGTTTGAATGGAAATGATAAGAGCGGAATCCCTAACTTGATTGTGTGACTAAAAATGCTTGGACTTCATGAGATCTTGGGGGAACCTTATGAGGACTCTAGATACTAGATTTTAGATTATGAAAATTATCCCAAAAAATTTGTGATATTATGTGGGATATTGGTGGTTTTATATTGGAAAAGAGTGGGGAATTATTTATCATTTCTCAAACTCATTATTTGGACTCTTTATAATAAAATAACCAAAGACACAAACCTACCCATGATATTTTCCCATGATTTCTTTCAAATGGGATTTGTTTTAATTATTTTATAAGGACAATGGCCTATCTTAATAAAATAATTCCCTTCCTTATGTAGAGGTGAGACATACGCTTTCATAAAACATTTTAAAACCATAAAATATATTAATGGTTTTGGAGTATTCAAAATGGATTTATAAAATGAATAAAATAAATTTAAAATAATATTATTTTAAATATAAGACATATATTTGGTTGTGAATACATAATATAGTATATATTAAATCACATTTTGGCCCTTTTGATGTCAGAATACAAAAATTTATATATATGGTATTTAATTTTAACCCAAAAAATTGACTATTTCAAAAATAAATGAAAACTTCGCCATTGGATAATTTTGATATTCTGATTCCAAAAATAATATTCCTTTTATCTAAACAATTTTATAAATATGTCAATTTTCACTTTTAGAATAAAATCCAAATTTATCAAGGAATGCTATTTTTAGAAAATAATAATCTTTGAACACTTATAAAAATTATATTTGGCTTCATAAAAATTATAAAATAATTTGTATTTGATAAAAATTACCTAATAAGAAAATTTTATTAAAATATTTTTTATTTCATAAATCCATTAATTCATAAAAATAAATTCCTTAATTGAACTTGAATATTACCCAAAAAACAATTTTTGTTTTATTGTTTCAAAATAACAAACATTTATAATGCAATGATAATTAAATGAAAATATATGAATTATTTTATAAAAAAAATATACATACTAATATATTTTGAGTCTTGATACATATCCCTTTAATACATCATCAAACACCCTAAGTGTATGGTGGGAAATAGTTATACTTTCATGGTTGGTTTGATGAACATGGTTTGGGACATGATCTCGATAATCTTGATATTCTACCATAAATAGTTTCTCTCATGCTTAATTTGATGGATCTAAGATTGATATTGGTCAAAGGTAAATCCCAATGATTCTATCTCCCTCATAAACTCTAACAAATTTGTTTCATAGGCTATGATTCTACTGGTTGATGCTATCACTTCCATTGTATCAATTAGATTTGTTAAAATCCTATATATTATACTAATCATGGGATCACTATTCAATATATATATTATAAATGGTAATGATAATTAATGTAAATTTGTGTCCTATAGGATAAAACCAATTACGTTCATATGTTTTCGATAACCATATTACATTATTAGATATTTAATTAAATCATAAAGGTAATTTTATTTATAAATGTTTTGGTCGTTTCAATCTCCCCCCCCTTAAAACATTTCACCCATGAATTTTTCTTTTTTACTATGATAAAATAGATAAGGGAAACTCTGTTTGATCACCTCATCCAATTCCCACATTTCTTCTTCAAACTTTTGGTTTATCCACTACACTTTGAAAAGATGCATTGTATTATTTTTTATAATTTTTTATCTTCGAACAGAGATTTTCACTAGATGATCCCCATATGAAATGTTATTCTACATTGGAACTTCCTCTATATTGAGTAAATGTGAGGAGTATGGTATGTACTTTCTTAAGAGGGGTACATAGAATACATCATGTAATTGAGATAGGTTAGGTGTCATTATAAGTTGGTAGGCCACAACTCAAATACGATCAAGTATCAGAAAGGGGTCGATGTATATTGGACTAAGATTTACCATATTTCCAAATCTTGTCACTTTCTTCCATGGAGATATGCGGAAGAATACCATGTCCAATATCAAACTCTAGTTATCATCGATGATTATAATCATAACTATTATTTCGAATCTGAGAAGCCTTAATGTGTCACTGAATGGTCTTAACCTTCTCCACCATTTACTCAACCATTTTAGGACCTATAAGTTTCAATTCCCCAACTTCATCCAAGAATGAAGTTTTTTTTCACCACTTTTAATAAAGGGATTAATAGGGATCGATTTGGATCCTTTAGTAGAAACTACTATTGTACGAGAACTCGATCAATAGAATATGTTGGTCACATCTTCATTCGATGTAAATCGAGTATGCACTCATGTTTTCTTCGAGTGTCTATATAGTCAACTCAAATTGACCATCTCTTTGAGGGTGACAAGATTGATGAATTTCAACTAGTTATTTAGATCATGTTTATGACTCTCCTAAAACAAGGGTGTAAATCTTGGATCTCAGTCAGATAGAATTCATAGTGGTCTTCTATAAAGCCTCACCACTTCTCTAATTTATATCCTTACAATTTGATCTATTGAGAATTCCACTCAAATCACAATAAAGTGTTCAATACTTGTAAGTTAATCCACCATAACCCAGATATCATTGTTTCTTTTGTATGTATTTGGATGTTTAGTGATAAATTATACAGTGATGTTTTCTCATTTCCATGTAGGTATGGGTAATGGTTTCATCATCCCCTTATATGTTTTCCTTTCCAAGTTCACTTACTGACATACAAGACATATTAATGCATATTTTATGATCTCTTTATTCATATTGTCACATGAATAGTGTCCTTATAGATCTTAGTACATATTTGTGCTTCCAGGATGGATAGAGATGGTTGATCTGATTACATCATCTAAAAACTAATTCTTTAACATATGATATGTTAGAACACATATTCTTGACCCAAATCACACAATTTCTTCTTCATTAACAATTAACTCTAAGGATTCCCCTTTTCATATAGTTTCAACATTCTTTTGAATTCCCAAATCATCTCTTTGAGCGTCCTTTTACCTCTTCCGAAGGGATGATTGAGAAATAATTTGTGAAATGATTTATGATGTTACATCCTTTAGGATTCCCAATTATATATTTTTAAAATATCATAAGATCAAATGCATCTCCATTATCATCAATGATAACATTTATTGATCCTTCATACTTAGAGCATCTTCCACATTATCTCTTTCCCAAGATGGTAGTGGATTGAGTAGTCGTAGTCCTTGATCATATCTAACCATCTTTGTTGGTGCATATTCAGATCTTACAATGTGAATATATACTCAAGGATTTTGTGATATGTATATATTTTACACTTATCCCCAAAGAGAAAATTCTGACATATTTTCAAAGTGAATATATCTATAGCCAACTCCAGATCATGCATTGGGTAGTTACATTCATGAACTTTCAACTACCCAGAAACATATGCTATTACTTCTTCATTATGAATTAACACACAACCCAATATCGTCTTTATTGCATCACTAAATACCATGAAACGTTCTCCACTTATGGGTAGTGTGAGAATAGGTGAAGTGATAATCCTTATGTTCATCTCATTGATGCACTCTTCGCCCTCATCATTCAATGAAATCTTGACTCCCTTCAGAGTTATATTGGTTTGAGGGTTTGACAATTGCGAGATAATTACTAAAAATCAACAATATTGCTCATCCAATCAAAGGACACTATTGATATCTATCAAAAATACTAGCATAATCCTTATTTTAATTTCTTCTATCATTGATGGGTCCATAGATATCCCATTTATTAGGATGATATTCCTAAATAATGAGACTTCCTTCAACCAAAACACTCATTTGTTGTACTTGGCATAAATATCCCCCTTTCATAAGGTATTTAGAATGGTTCTCAGATGTTCCTCATGCTCCTCCATGGTTTTGGAGAATAATAGAATATCATCTGGGAGAGATACAGTAAATTTTTTTGGGTAATTTCTAAAGACTAAATTATTCATGTCCATGAATATTGTTGGAGCATTATTGAGTTTGAATGAAATTACTATGAACTCATAGTGCTCGTACCTGTACAAAAATTATCCTAAGGATATCCTCCTACTTCACACAGACCTAGTAGTATCCTAACAAAATATCCACCATGGAGAATTATTGTGCTTCAAATATATGATAAAAAGTCCTCAATTTTAGGTAGAGGATACTTTTTCTTTATTACGATCTGTTTAAGTGCACGATAATCAATGAAAAGGTGCATTGTCCCATCCGTCATTTTGACAAAGAGGACTAGTGTACCCCATAGTGAATCACTTAGCAGTATGGAACCTTTATTCAGATTACCCTATAGTTATTTCTACATCTCCTCAAGTTCCAAAACAGCCCTTCTATATGGATTCTTGGATACAGGTAACACCTAGGTTATAAGCTCGATTGAATATTCAACCTCTTAACTAGGAGGAAGACCAGTAAATTCCTCTCAAAACACATCGTCATATTCCATCACAATGGGAAATTCATAAAGCATAATATTTACCTCAGCTTCGATCATTTGATCTAGATACACTTTCTCATAGGGAAGTAGTATCCATGCTGGAGGTGTTGGTGATAACGAAGATTCATCTTTCTCCTTACACATTTATATAATTGAAGGACAATTCACAATATAAAGAGTGATTTCATTCTCAACGAAATTTATGTTGGAATAATATAAGAAAATCCAATCCATGCCCAAAATTTGATAAAATTCCACCAAAGGTAGTATGACAAGGTTCAATGGGATGTTAAACCAAAAAATTGCGATAAGGGAAGAGTTTTAGACTTGGGATGCAATAATTGGCCCATTTTATATTTTCCTAGACATATATACTTCCATGATTTGCAGTGGGTTTTGAATAGTTCCACTAAAATTTTGTGATATGATGGAATTTCTAGAACAAGAATAAAAAATTATATTATCTATTATTGAATGAATAAATATCCTACCTATCACCACATAATTTTTCGGATCCACCTCAAAGGTCTTGGTGGAAAGATATTTCCATTACTGCCTTGGAGGCAGTTCATTGTCTCTGAAGACCCTTGGCATAGTGAATTTATTTTTAAATTTCCATGGTTCCTTGTAGTTTAAGAAATGAAAAATTCACCAAGGGTTGACTGGGGAATTCCTTTCCTCCATCAAATCAAGGGGTTACTCTAGTCAAGAATCGCTAGCTAGGTGTCCTTCCTTCCTGCACCTAAATCATTTCCTTATGCCCCATAATAAATTTCCAAGGTGCCTATTTCCGCACCATTGACTAGTAGGTTGTGGAAATTTATTGGTAATGTTAGATATCACTATTGGGATTATAGAATTAAACTCTACTTTCTTCTTCTTATCCGTATGATACCCTTGAGATTCACTGACCTCCATCTCTAAATTGAGGGAACATCAGATAATTTCCTTATATCTATCAATGTCTTGGATCTATAGATATTTTCATAGACTATATTTTATCCAAGAAAATAATTTTTCAACCATGATTTCATGTTTAATAATAAATCTAATGGAATAACATGCATTCCTTGTAAATTTTTTATCATATAGCTAATAAATTCCTTATATTTTTTATTGAGTTCAAGGAAATGTCTTTCCATTTTTTGTTAAAGAGTGAGAAGAAAATATTTATCAAAAATAATTTTATTTAACTTTATCCACCCCATTTCATTGATATATTCCTTTGGATTAGTATTCTTGGTCATTATCCGCCACTAATCAGCCTCTCCCTCCATATGATAAACAACCAGTTGAACCATCTCTTGTTCGAAACTTTGAAAGATTGGTAAGATCAACTCAATGGATTTGATCTATTTTTTGTGATTAAGGTATCATATAATCCAATGACTGTTGGGGGAATTTTTCATATAAAGGACACAATTTAAACTTTCTCTTCCTTAGGGGGTTTTTGGAACTCCTCCCAATCTAGGATTCTATACATAACATGATTTAGCTAGGAGATTATCATCATAAATTTTGTGATTCCTTCTCCCAACTAGTTGGGTATCTCATCGCGGTAGTCATTACATTTCCCATAGAAATATTTTTGTACCTGATTCATCTTATTTATGACCATTGGCTTGAATAATAGGAAAAATAGGGATGCGTGTTTTTAAACTATTAAATACATAAAGGGGGGATCCAATGACAATAAAGGTAAAAATTATAAATTACATTTACTTCTTAACTTATGAATTTATAGGCTCTAATCTATGTTTTCCATGATCTATTTCTTGACATACAATCTTATATGAATGTTTTATTCCTTTATTAATGGTTAATAATGTTCTTATGAATTTAAAAAACCATATCCCTCAGAATTTTCAAACAAGGTGCCTAGTAAGGTCTATTTTTGTGTGTCAGGTTACACTGAGTCCGGCCCAACACACCTTGTCGGAGCTGTTACCCCTATATACATTTGTTCCATATCCAAATCCACTTATAGTATCCATAAATGGATGCATTTTATCAAGGATCCACTTGATCTAAACTTACCAAAATAAAGGTATGTTTTCTTATACATAGTCTTATCCGTAAATATTTTCCTAGAATTTTCTAATCCTAATACAAAAAATAACTATTCATTTCCTTTGGTACTAACTATAAAAATCCAGATCTTCATTTAACATTAATGATTTTTTTATTACATAAAATTACACATAATACAAATTTGATGATCAAGAAGTATAGTTTCATTATGTATTTAGTATATAACATAAAATCTTGAACATGGGATACAACAAAATTATTTTAAACTTGATTAACATACTTCTAAAATTCCGTTCATTTAAAACTGAACAAGATTGCATGGGGACAAAAATAAGAAAGGGGTGATCTATAAATAATAGTAAGGGAATAATTATGGAATAAGGTAATACATATTATAAAATAGGAATATCAATGGGGAATAAAATTAACATTAATAAGAAGGCATGTTATATCATGATAATCATAAAATGGGAAATATTGAAACTTAAAAAACATCATCACAAGCATGGGTTAAAGATAACTGTAAAGGCATCATGATTGAAAATTTAGCACAAAGGAATATATTTCATTATCTTTCTATAAATTATTTCTACTGATACTAAAAATTTTCTATTGTATTTGAGGGATATATAATTCTGGGTGCACCAATCACTTTCATTTCATTCTCATGCATAAGTGTGCTACAAAGATAATAGGAAATGGATTAATTCATTATCATATTTTTTTCCATGATCAATGATTTTATAAGAAATAATTATAATTACCACATCAAATATGTATAAGTGTATAAAGTTGAAAATTTATTATAGTAAATGGCATGGTATTCACTATAAAAAAATTTTGGAATGAAAATTTGCAGTTAAAATTCAACCGCAAAACATTTTTACATAAAAATTCATAAAATTGGTTGATGAGAGTGAAAGGGGTATCTCATAATTTAAAAATCAAATATCAAGTAATATGGACATGTAAATACATATAACAACATTAGGAACTGTAAAATAGAATAAATAAGACAGTAGATAAATTTTAATAAATAGGAGAATGAGAGGATCCCATACAAAATTTCAACCGGGTAATAGGTGTACATAATGGAACATGGGAGGGTTTAATGAGAAATTAATGGGCATCTCATCATTTATAAATTAAATGAAAAATAAAGGGTTATAATAAAAATTATCCAAACAAAAAACAATTTGTAACTAAGAATCATAACATAAAAGTAGAGTTTGAAAGGAAATGAGAAGAGCGAAATTCCTTACATGAGTCTATGACTCCAAATGCATGGGAGGATAATATTGAGAGTTTGAGGAAACATTAGGTGGAATCTAGAGATGGGAGGTTAGACAAACGAAATTATCCAATAGTTTTTTTGTGAATAGAAGTGGGAGCATGAGTGGGTTTATATTCGAAAAGAGTGGGAAATTATTTTTCATTTCTCAAACATTGGTTTTAGACTCTATATAATAAAATAACAAAAACCACAAACCATTCCCAGATTATTTACCATTGTTTAAAAAACATGGGAGTGGTTTTAGTTATTTTATATGTCCATGGTCCGAAATTAATAAAATAATTCCCTTTCTTATGTGGAGGTGATTTATACTCTAATAGAAATTATTTTAAAACCTTAAAATATAATAATGGTTTTGGAGGATTGATAATGGATTTATAAAATTAATCAAATAAACATAAAATATCATTATTTTTAAACAAAACACACATATTTTTCATTGATACCTTTTATATTATTAATTACTTCACTTTGGGGTCATTATGATGTCATAATACAAATAATATATTTCTAAGGTATTTAATTTGTACATGAAAATTAGACTATCTTAGAAAATTATAAAAATTAACCTTTGGAATATTTCAACATTATGATTTCAGAAAAAAATTTATTTTATATAAATAATGTTTTAAATATGTTAGTTTTTACTTTTAAAATAAAATCTCTATTAATCAAGGGATGTTGGGTTTTTTGACAAAAACAGTTTTTGAACACATATATAAATTATATTTGGAATCATAAAAATTTTATGATCAATTATATTTGATTAAAATTATTTTATAATAATATTTTATTAAAATATTATTTATTTCATAAATCCATTAATTCATCCAAATAAATTCCCTAACTGAATTTGAATATTACTCAAACATACTATTTGGGTTTTATTGTATCAAACTAAAAATCATTTATAAAGTAATAATAATAGAATAAAAATATATCCATTATTTTATACAAAACAATACACATACTCATATTTCCAGGCACTTTATACATATCCATTTAATAAAAAAGAAAATTCCCTAAGGGTATGGTGAGCGATGATGAGACTTTCACGGGGTGGTTCAACACGCATGGTTTGAGCCATGATCTCAATGAGATTTAACTTCTCTCGTAAACGGATTCAATAATTCTTAAGTTATTGGATAATATTTTAGTCTTAGTCAAGGTAAAATACCACTATTGATATATCCCTTACAATCTTCAATAAATTCTCTTCGTACAATATGATCCTTCTGGTTGAGTGCCTCACTTCCTTTGTCTGTGTCAATTATATTTATTGAAATCCAATATTTATTCTAATCATGTGATCACTGTTCAATAGATATATTATCATTTTTAATGCTACATAACATTCTTTGAAATCCTATAGGATAAAACCAAATAAATTCATATGTTTTATATAACCATATTACGTGTTAAGACATTTAATTAAATCAATAAGGGGTTTGTATTTATAATAGGTTGGGTAATTTAATCATCATTGTGTTCTCCTTGTAAGTTTTATTTTATAGTACTCTAAGTAAAATACATTGAATTCTGCTTTAATGTTTTTGTACTTATGTTATTGGTGTTTTTGCGATACAATCAATAATTTTTAACTATTCCCTACCAATATGGGGATAAAATCATAACATCCAAAGAAAAAGTTAAAACCCTGATTCACCCCCATATCATGGTTTCACAAGTTATAATGGTCATTGATTTGAGAGTTTTAGTAGTTTTGGTTCTGAGGTGAGGTTATGTAGAGTTCCTATTTGAAATTATGATTGGAATATTTATTGTGTTAACCTATATGAGTAACCATTTTTTAATAAGTGAAGATACTTTTAAGAGTTGATTTTTAAATGGAATAATATTTTTTATTTATTATAAAATTTGAATGATATCCAATCCATGGTGATGGTAATTTTGGTGATCATAGTTGTTTTTATATTTATATTATAATTTATATATTAAATAGGGATGGAAAAAACACATTTTTTTGAAATCCATGGTTGGGTTTTGTTGATTTTTGGTATGGTTTTATATGTATATTAAAAATTAGGATTAAAATTACTCTATTCCATATTGGTATATTATAGGGTAGTCATTTATTTGGTTAATTAATCCTTCTTGGGTGCCTTCACAACATGGTTTTGATAACTGTTTTTTTAATATCTGAAATAACCATCAATGAAGGTGGTATATTCTATGTTAAAGACATGATATTTTCATATAAATATTTAAAAAAGAAAATAAAAACTTTTTAGCTTCCACCATCCCATAGTGGAGGTTATTTGGGTTTCTCTATAAATTGGGTTAGAAATTTTTCCATGGATAAAATTTATTTCTCCCCCTCGTACCCTAACCAATCCCAAAGAATTTTTTAATTTTTCTAGGTCGTCCATTTTTATATCTTAATCTCTATATTCATGGTGTAAATTATTCTTCGATCCTTGGATACACATTCATATATTTACCTTAATTCATCTTATAAATTATTATATAAATTTTTTTATTAATAATTTTGATTGGTTTTTATGAATTTTTATTGATGGTCTAGTGATGAATTTAATGTCACAGGTTCAAGGAAGATTCTATTTGAGTCGTTGGTTCTTGTATTTTCTCCCATTAACATATAATTTTTAATCTTCATTTTCTTAAGGTATTTATAATATTTTATTCTATTATTAGTAATATTATTATGATTGATATGTGATGAACCCATATAATTAACCATTTTTAAAAATATATATATATTTGATTGTTAGCCCCTGAAATATGATTATGGGAATTATCATCCTTCTCCTTCGATATCTAGACCTTAAAATAAAATGATTATATTTTCCATCATCCACTTGGATTGAGTCCCAACTAGAGAACTATCTAAGATATTAATTATTTTACTAATCCATAAATTGATATTCTATATTTATTCCAAACCATAAAGATTCCTTGGGATCTAGAAAATTCATACTCTTACCTTGAGTTAAATGGGGATGATTTTTTCAGGAAAACAGGTTTTCTATTTAGTTTCTGCATTTTATTATTAACTCTTCACTCAGGCTTGGTGTTTTTGGTCACTTTGGGGGAGGAATTATTGTATACCTTCTCATCCTACAATTCTCTATTCTCTAGGGCTTGGTTTGTGGATTTGGTGTGGGAGGCGGGGATATTATAGGATTTCTATTTTCTATTTTCTATTGTTAAAATTATATCTTCTTCATTATAATTCATCCCTTTATTAATTTAATACTTTTTTAATATTATATTATTATTTTATTATATTAAAGCATTATATAGGCTTTTTAGAGGAGGTATATAGTTAAATATAATTTGGAATTTAAAAGGAGATTATGTTGGTAGGCTTCCTTTTTAAACCATATTGATTAACTAATTTAGATTTATATGTATTAAATCATTTATATTATCAAAATTATTCTAGAATATGCATGTAATTTAGAATAGGTATAAACTTGTGAATATGGATTTGGAATTAATGTGAAAAAATGTTCCATGAGCCTTATATTATGACTAATAAGAAAATTTAGAATTATTATTAATAAAATTAATGGTTAAAGTAATGTAATGTGGGATTTTAGAGATTTGGATTATCACTGATGTTTTCTTGGTTCTTTTATCATGTTATGTTGTCATTCGTGGTTTTGGTTGAGGTTTTATTTGTATTTACATAATATTAGATTAGGTTGGTTTTCTCGATCTAATTTTAATATTGAGGAGAGGTAGTGAGTGGTGTTATTAGTGTCCTGGTATAGACATTTCTTTATGTGTCTCTAGATTCCATTCCTTTAAATTATGTTTATATTCTTGGGTTTTATAGTAAGACTTTTCATTTAGCATGTTTGGTATAATTTTTCTTTTAAGATGGTGATGCTAGACATGGTAAGTGCATAGTTTGGGCAAGTTGTTAGATTGGGGAGAGGGTGGTGTACTAGGGTCTCTATAAAAATAGATTATGGTTAGGTGCCAAGGGATAAAAGGATTTGATAACTATTTTTTATGAGGTTAAATGTGATTAAGAGTTAGATAACTTCATGTGTGATAGGGATTTCCTTATGAATTTTATTAAATGTTAGAGTTGTATTTTTCAGTTGTCCAAAGATATGGTTTAGTGCTTTGAATTAACTGAAACATTGATGTTGGATAATTAAAAGTATTAAATACATAATGATGTCGATAAAGTGGTAATTGAAATATGGATTGAAATATTATTAATATGGTTGAGTATGAAATAATTATAAGAATGGAATTATTGTCATAGTAATTATAACTCTTTAATTTTTGAAGATTGTATGTAATAAAAAATCAAAGTAATTAGTTCGATCATAATGTTTCATGTGGTAAGGGATATTACACTGGTTGATATCTTTCTTAGGTAATTGTTATTTCTATTTCTCCTTCACCACCTTGTTTATTTATTATTCTTCATTTTTTATTCATGGTTATAATGATTTTATCATGTGTTATTGTGTGTTTAATAACTTAAGATTTTAGATCCTTTAAAATACATAGTATTTTCTATAACCCGTGTCACATGCTACACCCAATGTAGAAAAACCACAACATATTAGAAACAAATTATTAATAAATCTATTATAAAAATTGTGAATACATACAATTAATATTTCGTACTTTTAGAAGGTAAATAATTCATGTGAGTTAATATTGAAAATTTTATTTTCAATAAAATATTTTTTCTTTATGTTATATAATTTATTTTAAAAATAAAAATTTCAATATTTTATAATTTATATTTGATAAAGTAAATTAATTTTTTGAAATACTCACTACAAAATTATCTTAGAATCTATTATATGGATTACTCTAAAATAATTTGTTTTTTGGTGAATAATGAGAATATTTATTTGTCTATTAATACCACATTTATAAGACTTATAATTCATAGAAACCTTCTAATATAAAAATTTTATCTAAAAATTTTAAAAAATAATTTTCAAATAATAATTTGAATTTATAAAACAATACTCAAAATTTCGAATATTTATACAGCGTTTTAATGAAAACTATTTATTCCACTATTTTTCATAAATAGTTACAACTTATTGAAGTAAAGTATTTTATTTTAATTATAGATAAATAAATACCCTTTTAATGTTAATAAATATTTCATATTCAGTTGAATCAATGGCATTGATAATTCTATCTAAATCCAAAATCTTTTTTCTAAAAAAACAAGAGTTAAAAAATAGGTTTTTTCATGATACATGCCCTAATGTGATGATTATTTTTGTTATACATAGAAATTTCATGTGATAAAATTATTATTATATTTGAGATCATAATTTACATAATATTTAATATGATTTTTTTAAGGTATTAGATATAGATTTATGGGATTAATGTTAATTATGACGATAAAGGTTTAATAATTATTTTAAAAATTATACTTTTATTATTTTTAATAATTTATAGGGAATAAATTAAATTTAAATATTTTGAAAAATGAATTTAATATTATTTATAAATATATATATATATATTATAACACATTTTGTTGTTAATCAATGCTAAATAAGATACAGAATTTATAATTTTCAAAATGCATTTTTTGAACTAATTTTTTTACACACTTTATATTTTTTAATGTAAAAGTAAATTTAAAAATATTTATAAATTTAATTTGATTTAATATATATGAAATTTAGTTCTATAATAACCAAAATTTGTTTTATGTTTTATGTTGTATGTTTAACAAAATATAAAATCACTTAGTAAAAAACCAGTTACCCAGTTGAAAAGTAAAAGAGTAAAATGTAAAAACATACTAGTAAAAACCCTACGACATGTTTAAGAAATGCATGTAAACAGTTTATTGATCCCTTATCTACCAAAAAATACACCACTCTCCATTTTTAAAACTTTGGATCCATTGATTTTGGAATAGTGCCGTTGAATTATTAAAAAATAAAGGATGTTTCCAAAAGTGCCCATTTTACCCATTATTTAAGGGGATCACGTAAACCCATTAAAATGGAAAAATAACCTTAAAAATAATTTTTGAGACTGTTATTTTTTACCCTCATGAGAATACTCTCTCATAATCATAATCTTTTGGTCACTCATAGTTATCATAATCCATAAAATTTCATGGTAACTTCTAATAAAAACCATGTCTCCAATATATGTATTATCTATTTATTAAGATTCCATTCGTAACTGTACTCATCCTAATATATTATCACCATACTAATAAAATTAATTAAGTATCATAATTTTAATTATATTTTGTTATATTTTTGGTATAACCCTTATTTATTCATTTCCATTCACTTATAAAAATAAAGGAACATCAATCGTGCGTGACTGTGAACTATCACCTCCACGAAGAATCATTTTTATGATTATCTTATTATTTTTAATTGTCTTACAAAAATATTAAAATATAATCAATGTCATATAAAAATAAAAATAATATCATCATGATTATTTTATAATGATATTTTGTAAAAATAATAACTTTCTTAACCATATTCATCAATCGAGTTAAAGCATGTTCAAATATGGGTTAGTTTGATCACCTACAAGACTAATGCTAAAAACTCTCTTAAGGATGAATATGGGAACACTAAAACTAATTTTATTATATTATAATAATTAAATAATGCTTTATATATTCTTCATGAAATACTATAATATTTATTCAACTTATTATCAAGTATCATTGTTCTTTGCTAAAAATCACTAAATAATCCACTAATGATTTGACTTATGGAATGATATAAGAGATTTAGAAATCAGTATAAGGTATAAATTATAGTAACATACATAAATTAATAATGAACATGGTTTCAAATGATGTTTAATGAAATCAACATTATTAAACATGTGTAAGGTAGTTAATGTTATTGTCACCTGATGGTCACAATATGCTCTGACTAATTATAGTATTAAGGATTGTAAAAGGGTGAAATTTATAGTTATGCATCTAAAAATGATATTAAATTAGTTTTGTTTTCTATAATGGTTGTTATTGTGTGATAAACTATGAAAATAAAAAAGATAAATGATATTTGTCTTAATTTCCCTCTATTATGACAATGTTTGTAATACATTCCTTTTTTTATTTAAGTGGCCAGTATATTTCATAAATTATATCTTATATAATGAAATAATTCTTCATTAGTGGTAATATATGTTAAATTTCATGTTTATTATCTATCAATAGATTTTTTAAATTTTTATACAAGCCACAATTATTTATTTAAAACATCCTTCCAAAAAACAATATCTCTAAAATGTGATAATCCGTCTGGGGAATTTTAATGCTTATTCATTATAAATAATTTAGCATTTTCTTGTTCTTTTTATATATTTAGTAAAATTAAATTTCTATTTACTTCATTTCAAATTGTATGTTTTAAAATATTTTATGTGATGTGGGTTTTTAATAATGTTATTTCAAAACTTATTAATAGTTTTTTCATGATTCCCAAAATTCATGTTTTATTATCAACATAACATTTGATTTTGATTACCTTTATGTATTTAAATAGATATTTTATTTATAACTATTAATAATAAGTTTTTAAAATGTCTTTACTTTCTATTAAAATTTATTTGTATACTTTTGTGTTTAAATGGTTTTTAAAAAAATCATATTTTTATTTATAATTACCTTATTTGGGGTATCATTCAAGAAGTGATGTTTTGATTAACCTATATTTTTTATTATGTAATAATATATTCTATAAAATGGTAGTTTTTAAATCCCTTCATTTATGAAGCCCAGGTTATGTGATTTTTTTTTGAAAGGATAATGAAACCCATTATATTTCCATGTGTTTATTAAAAAAAATTAGGATTTATTTTTAAATGGAACACATATGTATGGATGATGAAAGGTGGGTTACTATGTAACGATATAAGGAATTGGTTAAAGTTTTATATATCATTATAAAATTATGCTAACAATTATCATTTTGTGTAATTACCATATGAAGTGTTGGAATATTTTTATACACAATATGAAGTATGGGAGTTTCTTTTTTTTATAATTATATATTTTAAATATTATTATATTTGTTCTATAAGTTATTAGTACATGACATGAAATATTTCTATATTCATATTATATTCCTCCTTGACTAATGTTTATTGTATCATTATTAAATACAGTTTTTCAATGATATATGTTTTTTCTATTTGATATTCCTCATCCTTTTATCATGATTTATGAAAAAAATCATATTATTACACGTTTTTTAAAATAAATTCCCCCTCTTCCCCTGTTTACTCATATTCATATGATATAACACTTTATGACATGAAAATATTATAACCCTTAATAAGTGTTTTATCTCACCCCTTTCTTATGTTTTATGTTCCCTATGTTATAAAGATAAGTGTAATTTGGGGATGTCTATAAGGGAGTCTAAAGGAGGTTGATTATAGAGTAAAGATTTCACTTTAAGATGATTATATATATAATGTAAAAGATAGTAAAACTTTTAATCATTAGGTTATGTGATTGTTTGGGAGATGTGTTATTTAAATCATGATATTACTTCATTAACAATGTTAAGTTTTTTCTAGGTCACAATAGTTTGTATCAAAGCATAGTTTAGTTATTTTTGGATATTAGTTTAGTTATTTTAGGGATCTGTTTAGAGAACCTTAATGAAAAACCTATATATGTGTCTCTTCATATGATGATATTTTCTAATATTATTTAAGTCTTGAGTAGAATATTTTCCCTAAAAATACAACCATTTTTTGTACTAAAAATGTATGTGGTTATGGAATAGATGCACATACCTCCAAAATGGTTAGTCAAGAATGGAGTTGATCATCACCCTAAAACAATGTGAGTGAGACTATGAAATCATGCATGGTTTGACACTCCTGGGAGATATTATTTGTTTAATTACATACTCATTACAATCCACTATGAAGGATTCATTATATTAAAGAAATTTTCAAGGAATGTTAGAGAACCCAACCTAATGAAATTTATATTAATCTAAGAATGATTTAGGTTTAACTGAAAGGTAATGTGATTATTTCAAATAGTAACACATTTTCAGGTTAATTTTTCATAATTTTCTTATGATTTAAATATTTATCAACCTTGATTAACTCTTTGGGTTTTTTAAATGGTTGGAATAAGGAGAAAATGATTCAATAATGGGTGTGATATAAAATTAATAATTATTTTAATGGGAAACAAAATGGGATTAAAAATGGAGTGTTTTAATTTCTAAAAAATATATCCTTATTTAAGAGTAATAACCTAAACTTTTTTGATCTCCAAAATGCCTCATGGAATGAGAAACCTTCTATCTAGTCTTTCATTCAACAACATCCACCATCCTTAAAAACATAAAAATTATATTAATGGGGAAAATGAAATTTTGTTCATGTGGGACTATATAAATATAAAATGATGGAATATCCTTTTACAAGATCAACAGAACTGGTGGGGAGGGACCCAATACTAGAAAAATATATATAAATACCATCCCAAGTTACGTTAAAAACAAAAAATCTAGAACTCTTTTCCTATAATTCCAAGTATGAATTTGGTCGATGTGATTTCTGATTAGGAATTTATAACTACAATTTTTAAATGCAATGGATCATCAAGGGGTCATCTCGACCTTAATAGAGTTGAGTAAAACAATTGAGTCATTTTTTACCAAGTCTAATTCAATTTTGTTATCACAGTAGAGATTAATGACATTTCACCTGGAACCTGACTAAAAAATGTAATAATGTAATTTTCCATAGAAACCATTGATGTAAATGACCAATTAAACCATTGGTTTATGAAAAATACCCCATATTAAACCAAGGTTGCAAGATTCATTTGTAAGAATCTAGTTTTTATTGAAGGTACATATCCTTTAAATTTTGATTTAATTATTTATATTGGATCTAATATGGATTCCAAATGATTTCATAGAACTGGTAGGGGTGTTTGGGGATTATTAAAAGCTCAAAACCCAAGCCTGTGGGGAAAATAACTAGGTTGCATGGTTATTAGAAACTATGTGAGACATTCCACACAGATTGACCTAATCATGATGGGAATTTCCAAGGGGAATTTATGGTGCATGGTATTACCTAACCATGTTCATAGGGCTTCACACCCATGTTGTTAGTTGTAAAAAATTATAGATGAGGCATGCAATATGGTTTATGCATAATTAGTCAAACAATGTGCATAAAACTAGGTGGGTTCCATCCTTAGATTATTAGAGGCACACATTTGGCACATGGTTTGTCCAACCATTTATCGAAACCATGTGACCCAGATATTTTGGTCAAAATTACCATTTTCCCTTAAATCTATTTTAACTCACCTCTATCCTCTCTTTTCTATTCCAGTGGATAGGAGACTCATCCTCATCCCATTTTGAGCTCAAACTTCCCAAAGCTAGGATGTTGGATAACTTTTTAATAAAGGATTTTATTTGAACTCTGTTCACCTCATTGTATGTATTTCAGTAAGGTATTCACTCAATTTATTCCATTTTTCATTCCCCTTTCACTTCAAAGAGTTATTTAGGTGCATTATCTTACGCCCTATTTTTAGGGTGTTCATATGTTTTTCCATTTTCCTCTTATTTGAACCAAATAAAAGGATAATAATGGATGAGTGATACTATACATGCATAAGGTAAGTGATTTAGTCTTTATCCCTAATGTATTTAGGTTTTGTAATATGTGTCGTTGCACTGCATGTCTAATTCTTTGAGTAATTCTCATAAATTCATTGAAAGGATTTTTAATTCAATGTACTTGATAAAATTGTTCTATTGAACCCTTATTCTTGTTGTCTTAGGTCTTGTCTAACATTTTCAACCTTCTAGGTGTGACCGTGAATTTTCCATGATATTTTTAAATGCCTAAATGGAGAAACCATCTTATAAATTATTTTTCGGTGATGCTGAAGTGATAGAATTATAATGAATTGAATTAATTGTGATGGATATGACCACATCACATGATTAGTTAATAAAATGGTTACACACTTTTTATTAATAAGTTTTAATGAGTTATGAGTTTTCTATTGGATCATAATAAATCCAATGATTTCTTATTATTTCTAATGATGTATAGGAATAGTGGCCCTTGTTAATTATGGTGAATGGGAATAATGACCCTTATTCTTGTTATATACTTTTATATGGGCATAGAAACCCTTTACAAATGTGATATTGGCATGGAGACCCTTAATATATGTGATTCCCTCCTGGAGACCCTTTATTAATGTGATACAGACCTGAATACCCCTAATAAATATGATATAATCATGAAGACCATTTATATATGTGATACGGGCATAGAGGCCCTATGATTGTGATATGGGCATGATGTCATTTATGTTGAGGACCTTTATTGAGAAACTAGTAATGAATACCCTTACTATGATATTGGTCATGATTATCCTTACTGTGATAATGGGCATGATGACCCTTACTGTGATACAGGGCATGCCGAACCTTACTACTATGATACTAGCATGGTTCCCCTTCATACTTGTGATCCTCATGCTACAATTTATGGATGTATGAGTCACACCTTGGGTCAAGGATAGTGGTAGTAGACACATATATGGTTGTATACATAACTAATGATATAGACAATATATGTGTATACATATGGTTATACATTTAGACTATCCTGCTAAGGCCAAAGAAGGTACTATCAGCCTGATGTCCTTTAAGATCCAAAGCCAACCCATTTACAATTTTCATTACTGCTTATTATATCTTCACACATCCATATTATATACACATAAAAAATAATTTATTTATTTCATTTTTGTGTCCTACTAAGATTACAAAACACCCTATCCAGGCCACCGATGGTACCCAAGGAGGATTTATGCCTACTGGTATAGATAATAGGAAGCATCCATGTATAGATACCAGACTTATTACTTTACTTAGGATGGGAGCATGGTATCAGATGACTGAACTGGAGCTTGGGATTCTAGGATACTATTTTGGACTTTTTTAGCTTTTTTATTTTATCTATTCTATTGAATTCCTAATTCCATTCATGCATGTTTAACTAGTTTTATAGAGACATGACATCATCACCTTTTGTAAATGATTTAGATTATAGCTTTCAATTAATATTAAGGGCTTGGATGTTTATATGTGCTTCTTCTATCTTTCCATTACTATTAACAATATTATATTTATCTATCTATTATTCTTCCATTGTTCTACTATAACCATAGAGAATAGTCTCCCCACAGTCACACCCTAGACTCTCACTGCATGTTGGATGCCTCTGTCATACAAAGAGGTATGCTTGAGGCCATGTGGCGAACCGATTTGGGGTACCTTTTAGTGGGACCCGAGCCTCTAGTCATGAATCAAATATTGGAACTTCTGGGACCTCTTCCAATTCTCTATATATGTGATGTTTCTTAGTTTTGTGGATATTTAATATGGATGATCCAGATAATATTAGAAGCTCCACACTCTACCCCTTCTATAGGAGAGTTGAGTTGGGATTTCTAAAACTAGAAATCATCCATATGTTTAGGGAATGGTGGACAATAGGATATAGAGTTATGGATTAATATGGTATTCTATATATTCTAGTCTCTATATACACATCCTGAGAGGTGAGTGGAACTTTCTACTTATATTCTTCGAGGATCAACCAAACACCGGTGGCATATTCTGAATTTGGCTGGTCTGTCATGGGAAGTGATGTTGAGGAATATCTAGTGGATTTTTTATGATTATTTCTTCCTTGGAACCTAAGGTCTGATCATTATAGAGAGTTAATGAACCTACATTTGGTTTATCTGATAGTTATGGACCGCTCATCTCATTTTTTAGAGCTTTATCACTTTAGGCCTATCTATAATGTTGATGAGACAACAAAAGATACAAGATTCAAGAATTTCCATAGGAGTCCTATTCGTTCTATGGTAAATGGTTTTTGGTTGACTAAAGTTTCAGATAAAGTGAAATAGAACTTTATCACTAAATGGAACATGAGGGAAGCAGAAAATGTGAGCATTGGTGGTTTATAACCGAGGTAGGTTACTAGTTCAACTAGTTTTCAGAAGAGAAAATTTAAGACTGCGTGTGTGACCAGAAGCAGGCATATGACACCCATTGATAGTTGCATAGTATGTAACCTCAGTGGGAATCTAGGAAAAAGGAACCCACAGTATCTTAGATACCTCATCATGTGATGATTATATATTAGATTAGGGTATCTTACACATTTCTATAGGACATTCCCCTATGTGCCTAGTAGGATAGGATCTGTGCTTGGTCCACCTTCAGGATCAGGATTAGAAACACCTCTATAGGTTGGTAATTGGAGTACTACTATTCTTACAAGTAGGGGAAGAGGTTTTGGCCATTGTATCCAAGATTTTGATATATATAGCTAGCAGATCAGACCCACTCCAAGAAGTCATCTTGTAGAACGTGGATGTGGATCGAGATATATGTATTCAGTGTACCATATACCATAATAGTAGGGTGTTATTACATATAATATTTGGTGTACTATTCTGGCAGCCTCTACTGTCAAGAATAACCTTTTAAATAAATGTGGATTGCATTCCTTTATATTAAAGTCTATTATGGATAGACTTTGGATTCATGTTGAGTACTCTTAGTTCGTTATGATGCTTGATACCCCATTGGGTATTCATTTTGAGAGTACACACCTGTGAAATTACCTTCCTATAAAGATTGGTATCCATAGTTTCTTATGGAACCACTTTATCCTCAAGATGATGAGCTTCGATGTTAATTTCTGGATGGACTTGTTGGTTCCCTATCATGCCTATGTGGAATGTTATCATTGAATGGGGTCATTATAATCACTAGAGTTTATTACTAATATTCCCAAGGGATATTAGGATATATAGGAAGAAGATATACACCAGATCATCTTAGGATATGTGGAGTGACCCCCAAAATTACTAGCCCTTTTATGGATGACTAGGGACTGCATTAGGTTGAATTACCTCTTGAATTAAATTAGGTTAGAAGGTATCATTAAAATCACCATAGTTCATTACTCATATTCCCAAGGATGATTTGATATATAGGCAAGCATAGCTAGACTAGAGAATCTTGGGCTAGGTGGAGTAACCACCCAAATTTCCAGCTTTTATATAGATGACCAGGAACTACATAATGTTGAATTTCCTCTTATAGTTGATCGATTCATGGATTTTTTCCAATTAACATTTCAGGACTACCTCCTGAGTGAGTGGTAGATTTTAATATTGATCTAGTGTCTAGAGATGCACCAGTATCACTTCCTCCATATAGGATGGTTACATCTAAGTTGAAAGAGCTCAAGAGGCAACTATAATATTTATAGTAAAAGGGATTTATACAACCCAAGACTTCCACTTAGGGTTCACTCGTTCTTTTCACTAAGAAGGTGGATAGTTCCCATCATCTTTTTGTGGATTAATTGAAGTTAAATTATTCTATGGTAATGAAATAATATCCATTGAATTGATTAGATTATCTTTATTACTATCTCATATGGTAGAGGGCATTATCAAATATTGACATGAGATCGGGTTATTACCAGGTTCTATTTAGGCCTTCAAATATTCCATGTACACATTTCTATTTTTAGTAAGACTTATATGAATATCGCATGATATTGTTCGGTCTTACAAATTTTCCTTCAATAGTTAGGGATTTGATTAAAAAAATTCATATGTACATAGATTCATTTTTTTCTCTTTGTAGATGAAATCTTAGTATATTATCATACTCGAAATGACCAAGACACTAATATTGAGATTATTCTGAATACACTAACAACGCATCATCTGTATGCATAACTTAGTATATTTCAATTATGGATCATCAAGACAAAATTCTTTGGTATAATAATCTTAGAGGAAATGGGTTCAGTTGATCTAGATATGGTGAGAGTTGTGGTTACATGGGAGATGACCAAGAACATGTTTGAGAGAAGAAGTTTCTTAAGGATAACTAGTTACTATAAGAATTTCATACAGGAATTTTTACACTTATAAATACCTATTATGATATTGACTATGAAGGGGTGTAATGATTATATGGTATGAATCCTATGAGTTAGCCTTTATGAGATAAAAGGGTTATTGAATTCAGCAACTATCTTGATTTTTCGATAGTTGGGAAGAAGCTATACAATAAATTGGGATGCATTAGGTTTTAGTCTTATAGTAGTTTTGATTTTGGAATATTTATCTATTGAAAATAGGTATCGATAGTTGAGGCCCCATGAGTGAAATTACCTAACTCACAATCTTGAGTTGTAAAATGTGGTTCACACCTTTCATTATTTGATCATTACTTACTAGGAGAGCGTTTTATGGTTGTTTTTAGACCAAAAATGCCTCAAGAATATTTTCAGACAGTGATACTTGATCATAGGCAGTAAAGATGGATTGGATATCTATAGTTCTCTGAATTTAGGCTTGCATATATGCCAGGTAAAGACAATGTTTTTGCCAATTATTTTAGCAAGAGGACCAAAAAACATGTAGTTTAGGAGGCCAGTAGCGAATGACAACTTATGGATATGTTTTATAAGATTCACAGAGAGGCTCATGACTTTCGTGGATCGTCTATAATTTTATCACTATTAGTGACTTCTTATATTCTATATAAATTTACGATGTGGTAGTTTATAGATACTGAAGGCTTGGTCCTATGAGAGTGTATTTCAGTTGAGAACCCATCTCTAGATTGGAATGTCGATGATTATGACATCCTATATACAAATGGGAATATCTGGGTTCCCAAAAACATGAGATAAGATAGGTTTAAAGAATAAAATTATTCCCAATGGATAGTTCAATAAGGTGAAAATAAGATGTTTCATGATATACACATTCATTTTTGATGTCTAGGGATGAAACTTTATGTAGCGGGTTTTTTCACTAGGTGTTCCACGTGTGAGTAGGTGAAGGTGTAACCCTAGGGACCTTCCATCATATTAAATAATTTATTGATCCTAGAATGGTAATGGAAATATATTATGATGGATATCATCATCATATTACTGAGGTCTCCTTGAGGTAGTGACACAATTTGGGTAGACATGGATCGATAGAAAAAGGTATCCCACTTCCATTGTATCCAAGAGAATTTCTCAGTTGATGATCTTGGGAAACTGTTCATGGATGAGATTATGCGGATACATGGGGACCCTCATACTATTTATTTAGATTGGGACACTAATTTTACATCTGGTTTCGGGTAGTGTTTATAGAGAGCTATGGGTATATTGCTGCTTTTGAGCACAAATTTTCACCTTCACACCGGTGGCCAGTTGGAACAGAATGTATAGGTGTTGGAGGACATGCTATGGGAATTTTTCCTTAATTTCGGCAATTCTTAGGAGACGAATATCCCAACCATTTCTTTCACCTATAACAATATCTTTTAAGAAATAATTCAAATGGATCCTTATGAGGCCCTATACGGTAGGTTGTTCCATTCACCCCTCTGTTGGTTAGTGGAAAGAGAGGCAACATAGTTGGCTCCTCGTCTCATTAAAGAGAATTTGGTGTAGGCTTAGTTGATTAGGAGACATATTTATCCCACTAAGTATAGGAAAAAAAATTATTTTCATCTCCATTAATGACCTCAAGAGTTTAATTTCGGCGATCATTTTTTCTTACGGGTATCCCCCAGATTGGGGCATAGACTGATATAGAGGAAAGTAATGTTGTCACCTCATATATGGGAGATTTGGGCTTGTATAATATCTATTACTATTACCTCATACGTACAATTATATGAATGATGTCATCAATGTATCATATATTTAATTTTATCATGACAACCCATCTCATACTTTTGAACCCAAGGATGTACAGTTAGATAGTGATGATTATTTTTGGGAGTATCTTATATGTATCATTCACCAGAGCATAAAGGATCACTAAGGATGGTCATTCCCTTTAGTATAGGTTCTTTGGTAGCTTGAATTGGCATAATATGAAACTTGTTAATGATAGGTTGACATACATGCTCAGTGGAAGGATATATTCTTAAACAACCCTCTGTCCCCCTTGAAATAAAATGTGAGGATGAGCTTTATTAAGGTGGGAAGACTATAATGACATGGTATTTCTACAAGTTTAATATCATTTAAATTTCAGTTGAATTCTTTATCATGTACCTAATATTTATTCCAAATGAGTTTAATTTTTTTTATCTATTTCTTGTTCTTGTTCAAAGCTCATAATATAGGTCAGTGTAAACAATAACTAGGCTGCAAGGTTGGTAGAAATCATGTGAGCTAGTCCAATTGGTTTTCCCTAATCAAGAAGGGGGTTTTAGAAGCGAAATCAGGGTGCACAGTTTTCTTAAACTATGTGACCAGGTCCAAATTCCTGTGCATGTTTATATGTAACTTCTAAAAGAGGTGTGAAATACAATTTTTACATGGCCAATCAAACTATTCACATGGAACCATGGGAGTTATCTCCTTGGATAATGGGGGGCACATGGTTTAGCCAACCATGCGACTAGACTATGAAAACCCAATATTTTGGGAAAATTTAATATTTTCCCTTAAATCAATTTTAACTCAACTCCCATCCCTATTTTCTCTTATAGTGGATACGAGACCCTTCCTCCAATTTTGAGATCTGGAAACCCTCATACTAGGATCTTTGATAACATTCTGATACAAACTATAATTTTAACTTCATTCCTATCATTGGATGCACACCTGTAAAATCTTCACTAATCTTGTAACTTTAGTCACTTCTCTTTAACTAGATGTAGTTATTTAGGTGAAAGATATTATTCTCCATTCTCAAGGAGTTCAACTATTTTTCAGTTTTCTTCAAGTAGAACTAAATCAAATGTTGATAATAGAAGATTGCTCCTCTACCAGAATAAGGTAGGTAGTATAGTCATTATACATCAATTATTATTGTTTCATAATATGTGATGTTGTTCCACACATAAAATTATCTAATAATTGATATTAAATAAATTTAAATCATTTTAAATTCAATTTCTTTGATATTATTGTTCTAGTGATCCATTATTTAGGTTGGGTTAGGTCATATAATCCATCACCATCCATGTAGGTGTTCCCATGGATTTTCCTTTCTATTGTTAAATGATTAAATCCCCAAACCATATTCTAAATGGTTTTGGAATGGATCTAATGTGAGAGAATTATAATTAAATAAATTTATTTTGAGCGGTACAACCATTTCACATGAATAATCGAAAAAATTATTATGACATTGTTATTATTAAATGAGAATTAGTTATAAATTATCCATTATCTTGTAATAAAGAAAATTATTTCTTATTATGTCTTAGGATGTAAGTGCATGACAACCCATTTTAATTATGTTAAATGGGAATGATGGCCCTTATGTAGGTTATATACTTATATACAGGTATTAAAACCCTTTATAAATGTGACACGAGAATGAATACCCTTTCTAAATGTTATACAGGCATGAAGACCCTTTATAAATATAATACGAAAATATAAACCCTTTATAAATGTGATATGGGAATGTAAACCATTTATAAATGTAAAACAGTGATGGAAATCCTATGATTGTAATCTTGGAAGGATTTCCATTGTTTTATGATACTAAGAATGATGATTGTTAGTGTGATATTGGGCATGTAGATCCTTATTGTGATTCTAAGCATGGTATCCCTTGATACTAGTGATAATCATGCTACCATTTATGGATTTCTAAGTTATGTCTTGGATCTAGGATAGTTGTATAAGCCTCATATATTGATATAGGCACCACTAAATATATATACCATATATGTGTATACGATTCTAATTAATAATTTTGATTGTTATTTAGATCATAAAAGTTTATATGTGATTCCTCTGTCTTCCTTTTATTAATATACCTTCTTTATCTATCTATCTATTATTCCACTATTTTGCTACTCTAACTAGAGATTTTAGTCTCCCCAAGGAAACACCTTAGTCCCTCTTTACTAGTTAGCAACCTCTGGTGTATAGATAGGCATGCTTGAGGCCTTGTAGCCCAGTAGTTTTGGGAACCTCTAAGTGGTAACATGGTTGGGTGGTCACACCACTTACATTAAGACTATACCTATCGGGGGGGAAATTCATAGAACTAGTATCCCTATGGAAGATCTCTTTTGATGGAATGGGAGGAACTTCTGCAATCCCTGGTCTTTTTTAAAGATGGTGCATGACCCCAAAATTTTAGAAGCAATGAAATGTTAGAAACCAGAAATATCATCCTAGATACTAGAGATAGCTATGTACTTATGTATCCTTCACACTAAGGATTATTCCTCACCTACCAGATACACCAACAACCAACTATGAGAAGGAACCCACTCACATTCCATTCATAGTTATTGTTTCCGACACCATAAAACTAGAGACTAATAAAATAAAAACTATTAAGCTAATGAAATTTCATCCCTGTGAACTCATCAAATGATCACTACAAAGTATCCATCCAATAACCTTTTAAAAATATACAAGCTACGATTTCTTCACTAGGATTCATAAAATAAAGGAGTATAGAGGAAATCTTGAATACATTGTGTTTGATATAATTTCTTGTGGAAATTACATGATCTCAAATGCGCCAAACTATTATGTTTTACATCTAGGGGACATCCTTAAACCATAGAATCTGAACTCAATTATCATCCTCACGTTTCCTATAAAAAACATAGTGATATGACTTTACATAAAATCCCTATTCTCTGGAGCCCATGAACACACAAGATACATATATTTCTATCATTTTGATACAATAAAATAGGTATCATTGATCTATGTTCAAGACGACATAAATAATGGAAGGATATATACTTGCTTTCCTAAAATTGAGATATGAGATCAGGAATCCTAGGGAACCAAGAATGAATTTTGACCTATTTTGGTTCTATAAAACAATCTCACTACGATCGAGGATCCAGTAAGAGTGGATCTATATATTGGGGTTGTGCCCTTGAAGTAATATTGATAAAATAGTGACTCTCCCATTGGATGGATCAATTCCATACAATGTTTTCTAACTATAATATTTTCCCAAAGATAGAAACCATAAATAACATCCCATGAAAACTTGTATTGTTGGAAATTCATTATGCCTACGATGCTTCTCAAGTTAATACCTCTTTGGTTTGCATCATTCTCCATCCTATACCATGAAATACATTTGAATCTTCCATTAGAGTAAGAATTAAATATAAAGGATGAAATCAGAATCTCTATGTATTTGAGAACTGCCTTTAGTTCAATACAGATAGAAAACACATGTATAGTAATATAATTCATCACAAAACTAAGGAGTGTGATCCTATCTCCAAAAGAGAGAAATCCATTCTTACAGTTTTCGATACATATTGAACTTTTCTCAAACACAAATTTGAAATGATGGATACATAACCTTCCTGATGAGAACATATATCCCAATTATTCTATAGGGAATATCCCCATATGAACTCCTAGAATAGTCTCAATCATATTTTCACGTCTCTCCGAACGTGAGTTTAAAATTTAGAGACTACTTCTCATGGTTTATGTGTTTTCCACTCCAAATTTAGTAATCCTTTATGGAAATGTTGAAGAAATAAAGGTAACATCTATTTTTTACTAAAAAAGTCCATTTAATTTAAAAACAAGAGATGGAAATATCCAATTATGTCATCCGTATAGAAAAATAAATAATTATAACATTATGGAAACATCTAGCCAGGTATACACTAAGGGAATATTGGACCAATATAAAAAATTTGGGTGATAAATGTTACCCATAGCTCATTCCTCTAAATGAATTAAAGAAGACACAATTTATCTCCATAAGAATAATAGAGAGACCAAGGGAAGTATAGCATCTGATAATAAGATCAATCACCTAGATAGTGAATCCCCTGAAATTCATCAACCTGAGACTACAATTCCACCCAATTTTTCCATATGCCTATTCTATCTTCACTTAAATAGAAATATTAGAATATGATTTGTTTTGGTTAATCTCACTAATCAATTCTGGGGTAGTTCTTATAGAACATTGAACGGTCAGACCCCTTAAAAAACCAGTGTACTCCCCATAAACCCAATTATAGAGATTCATAGATAATATCCTATTTATGACACTATCCTGGACCTGATAAGGGGAATTTCACATGTTAATTGTTCTAAAATACCTCATAGATGAAATTTTCTTCACATTGTATTGATAAAAAGGGTGGTATCACATGGCACATGAGGGATTCCATCTACTATAAATAAATCCTAGATAATCTATATAAGGTCTCTCTTGAAGAGGTCCTAATAAGACACATAAAAATATATTATCATGTTTTCATGGACATAAAATTTTAGGGGAAAGGTACTTGAATACCTCCTAGATGTCGCTCTCCCCATAGAAGGTTTCAGGAAAGGAATTAGTGGTCTCCATCACCACAAAAAGAATATAGTTAATGATAGTTTCATGGCCTCTCGAGTACCCTTCATAAAAGCCTGTGTTACCTTTAAAAAGTAATGAATTAAAGTATTTTCTATCCATACCTCCAATCAACTCAAGGAAATTCGAGTAAGATCCATCCTCCAAGAGAACATTCAGGCTAATGACCTACCTATTCTCCTCTATGTAATCTGTTAAATATACTATATTCATATGACTTTATTTAATTCAAATAACATTTGACTGTTTATAGAAATTCCTCTATTTCTCTAGGATAATCTTAGTTAAATATTTTTCTTACTGATGAGATATTTGACTAAGAAATCTACCTATATATATTTTCACATATTCTCAAATTTTTCATTATTTACTTTTATGAAGTCTAAATCATGAACATGAGAATGTTAGTTATTATTCTGTGTATGTAGATCAACTTTCAAACACCTTAGTTTGTAGTGAAGGATAACCTATGATTTCCCTTATATGGGTTTATTCCAAAACACACAAAAAAATGGAATGAAATATCAAATTAGAGGGACACCAGTTAGATAAGAAAATATTACCACCACCATATCATCTTGAATTCAGGTTTATGAGAAGATGGGAGGAATTAGAGAGTTTCCAAATGAGATGAGACACCTTGGAATACATTTATATGGAGATAGATTGGAGGTAGAAAAATTGAAATGATGATGACACCATGCCTAACTAATCTCCTTCTAAATATTATTCTAGGTAAATTTATCACCTGACTATACCATATCCATGAAACCAGTATAAGACTCAAATGATGTGAGTTATTATCTGGACTTCCTAGGGTATAATCCTCCCACATTATTCATTGAAGAGTCCATAATGACATTGAAGTAACCAAAAAAAATATGAGTCCACCAAGTTGAAAGATAAAAAATAATGATATAAATATTTCCTTGACATTACGCCACACATGCAATATAAAAATGAGAATAAGTAATATTAGGTTCCAAAACTCACCTAGGTAGTGATGTTTTGTTCATATAAATTGACCATTTAAACTATAATGGTGTTTCTTTAAAAAATGTATATATATTTATTAAAGGAGAACCAGATATGTAACCCTAGAAACCTATCCTTTGATAAAATTACATAATCCTGGAGGGGTATTTTTTAGTTTGAGTAACACCATATGAGATATTTTGTTTTGATGGAACTCATTATAAAGGAAGTATATTTCTACTAGGGAACTAAGTTTGCGGGCATTAAAAATAATATAAAAAATCATCCCTGGATAATATTTCTATCATTTCATCCTAATATAAAAAACCACATTTCTAGGAAGGGAGAATGGACAACTCACATTTTGAATAAGATCTAATGCATACACCACTAGGATGAGATGATAGAGCCCTGAAACCTAGATCATAATCATCCAACTCCACTTATAATGGAACATGATTGGATATAACATAAAATCCATTGTAAATTTGTAATGGAGAGAAGAGTGAAGGGATGTGATTACTTTTCTTGAAAACAAAAGGAGGTGAATGGAAGATTTTGACCTTTTTACCATAATGAAGAGATAGAGAAGGTGTTGGGGAAGATCCTGGTCATGTTGGGGGTGAAGCATCTAAGGATCCAAACAACTAACCCATCCAATAAACAACCAAATCCATGTTGGTATATTTCATGGAATTAATAGAGGCTAGTAAGGTGTAAACAACTATAGAAGAAGAATTTTTAACCATGAGAGGGGGTGAAGAAGGACGAGAACAACTAAAATCCCAAAAACATGGAATAAGAGCCACTGTGGACAAGTTATCACAAAATACAATCTAATGGTGATGAGTAAGGATTTGGATCTATAGTATCCACTAGGTATAAAACCTTGAAGAAAATGTTCTTCTTCCCATAGGTTAATATAGGGTGAGATAGAAAAAGGTACTCATAGTAGAATAGAATAGTAGAGGACTATAAAATTCATTACAACCACTAGACTGTCCCACCTAGTATGGAGGTTGATGCGGTATTGTAGAGGTTGGTAGAGGTACACTTCAATAAAAATCAATGAAACTAATAATTCTAGTATCTGAAGAGATAAATTATATGTTCATAAAAAAGAACCTATATTATCTCCTATATCTCAAAGGAAGGAGAGGTTGTGAAAGGTTATAGGGAGACTTGGAAGATTGATATACACCACCACTTGTGTTGAGTCTCATCCTAAGTTAACCTATGTTGAACATATAAATACATTGATGAAAAATTTTCTTAATGATCTAGGGTTCTAAGTCCAATACGGTACCAAATTATCCTTGGATGTTATTGCCACATAGAAATATTTATGATTTAGCACTGAGACCCTCACTGAAGAATCCAACACATAGGTCCCATAAACTCATTAAATAATGAGATAGGATAGTGTTATAAACCAAATACATTAACCAACACCCACTTACTGAGATAAATTATAGATTCAAAAGATCCTTTTAAAAAGGTAAGCATCAGAGATCCCTCCACTAAGGATGAATGAGGCTCCGCCATCAGAACCTTAAGAAACACTGCATGTGGAAGAAACTAAGAATAAAAATATCTATGGAGGGACTCTTTCATCAAGATACCACCTTTAAAAATCTTTTTGGTTGAATGGGAAGGTTAACATAACTGGATTACTAGGTCTCCATCAGACAAACATATGATTAGGGTAGGGGTTTATCCATAATAGACTTAGAAGGGGTGACTGAATCCTCCGAGAAGGGAGGAAAATAAGTAATTGTTGAAAACAATTGAAAATATGGAGGTGTGTGGGGAACGTTCTTGTGAACACATGGGATGCCATTAGATAATTCGGGTTAAAAAAAGGATTAACCCATCAACATATTTGAATAAAAATTCACAAGGATCACAAGGTATGCCTTTAGTTTTATCTCAGACGTTGAGAGAAAAATAGATTGTTTCATAAGTAGCGTAAATCCAAGGCATTGAAAGGAATTAACCATAAGAGAATTTGGAATCTTTGGAGAGGTTTTTTGATGTGAACTGAAACCTTTAATATAAATTAGAGACTCTTGTTATTATAACGTATAAAAAAGGAAATTATATCATCATGGAAGCTTCAATGATATGTCACCAGGTGAAAAGAAAATCCAACCACCTAAATGTAAAAAATGTTAGAGAAATTCTAAGGTAGTTTCTTCCAAGTAACAATGATTTGTTTTTAGTGAGAGGGTAGTAAAAAAAGGTAATGATTTTCATAATAATATGAAGAGGATAGAAAATACAATTGAGGAAATTAATTTCCCAGCTAATACAGCACCCACACATCAATGTTTCATATTGAAGGAGTTTGATAATTATGTAAATCAATTCCATAACCCCCACGTTAATGAATAATACATTCCCCACCACCCTCCTAAAAAAGGGAGTATATAAGTCTATATTCAATAACTACTATTGAAGTGGATCATTATTATTAAGGTCTTATAGGTGTATATATTATTCATTCCATATTTTCTGATGTCTTGTATTGTTTATGTTTTCACTAACTTTTCACTATCAAAATAAAATAACCCTAGTTGTATCATTGTCGTATCTAAGGAATTTTAATCTCTTTCAAGGTTTTTGGGACTATGACACATTCAAGTCTCATTATCCTCTATTTAGATAAATTTAATGTGATTTCAAAAATAGATATGTTCTCTTTACTTAAAGAATTATATTTATAGTAACAAGGAAATCATATTTCATATCAAGATATAATATTATAGTAATGAAAATATGGAAATGAGCTCTCTTAAAAATCTAATTTAACTATTACAGTCATGATACCGAATCTTGGGGGATTTTTAGATCATATATTTGAAAGAAACTCCATATTATGATATTTTTTTATAAATAAATTGATGAGACTTTTGGATATATACAAGTAACATAGGTTGAAATATTTTTTCTAAATCATTACTTGAGTTACTACTACCCCCAAAGACATTCTTTACATTTTACTCTCTTACTTTTCAATAAAAGCATAATTCCTTATTATATATATATATATATATTTAAAATATAAATTTTATTTTTTAAAATTTAAATCAGATAAATTAAATTTTATTTTTTAATTCCTTAAAACAAAATTATCATAGGTTGTATTTTTTGGATTTTACTAAAATAAATGGGTTTAGATAAATAGTGATAATAGTGATATTGCTAATACCACTAATTTAATATGACTTAATAGTATTTCAAAACAATTCGTCAAAAATTATATATTATTAAGTGTGAAAAATTATTTTCAAATACTAAGTTGAATTTTGAAAATTATTCTCAACAATTTGAAAATTTATATAGTGTTCTAATGAAAGTTGTTTCTTAGACTATTTTTTATAATTAACTATACCATAATGAAATTAAGTTTTAACATATTTTATTGTATAATAAAGACTCAATGAATCAAAATAAATGTTTTAAATACATTTAAATCAATGGAATTGAAAATATTTTCCTAAACAAAAACATTCTTTTCATAAAAATAATCTTTAAAAAAGGGTTTTATGTAATGCATGTGCTAAAAATAAGATTAATTTCCCTACACATAGAAAGTTAAAGTAATTAAATGATTCTTATATTTGACAAAATAAATTTTCTAATTTATAATATGGACATTTTCATTTTTAGGTATATAATTTAGATTACTTGGATTAATGAAAATTACCCTGATAATTGTGAAAATTTTATTTTAAAAAATATTATCTTATAAATGTCAAGGAATTTATTTCAAATAAATTAAAAATAAATATTTCAAATAATGAATAAACTATTAAATAATAACAAATAAATAAATATATTAACACTCATTATGTTGGTTATCAATACTAAATATGATCATAAATTCGTAATGAATAATTTTTCTTTTTTCTACTAAATCAGTTTTTATACACATTATCTATTTTAATTTAAAATTTAAATATAAAATATTTAAAATTTTAATGGTATTAAATATAAGTTAATTTTATTTATATAAAAACCAAATTTAATTATATGGTTTATCTTATATTTTTATTGAAACATAATATTAGTTTGTTAAAAATGAGTTACCTTTCTTAAAAATAAGAGAGTAAAATTTTAAAAATCAATGGTAAAAACCCTATAATATGTTTAAAAATGTGAGGAAACACTTGTTTGATCCTGAATTGATCTAAAAATTAACTTACATCCACTATTTCAAAAATTTAGATCCATTTATCTTAGAATTATGTCATGACATTATAAATATATAAATGGTGTTCCCAAAAGATCCATTTTCTCCCTTTGAAAATTGGATCACTTAAAACTTTTGAAATACATACCAATATTAACAATTACTCCATGAAACTCTGAAATTTTACTCTCCATATAATCATATCACGAAAATATAGGCCCCTAGTGACTCATATTGATAACAATACCTCCAATTTCATTGGAACTTCCAAGGAAAATCAAGTCTACAACATAAGTATTATCAGTTTATTACATTTTACTTATTAATATTAATCTACATAATTTATTACCAATATAATAATATTATTATTTATGTATCTTAAGTATAATAATATAATTTTAAATCAATTTTACAACACTTATTTATTCAGTTATATCCACTTAGAAAAAGTGGAATGTTAATTGCATGTGTGCACATACTACCGCCTCTACGAAGAATCATTTTTATGATTTTCTTATAGTTTTTTATTATTTATACAAACATATTAAAATAGGGTTAAAAATAATATAAATATAAATATAATATCAATATGATTATGTTATAATGATATTTTTTTCAAAAGGAAGCACCTCCTGAACCATACTCACAAATTGAGTTAAAGTGTGCTCGAATTTGGGTCTGTTTAACCATGAAAATAAACAATGTTAAAAAAAGTATAATACGTAAGACTATGTAAATATAAAATATACATTCATTAAAATATAATAACAAAATTAATGTTTTTATATGGTTATGAAAATATTATATTAAGTATTCAACTTTTTTTATAATAATTTTTTTCATTCGCTAAAAACATTGAATTAAACCAACACTGATTTTACTTATGGAATGCCATAATAGATTTATAAATAAATATAAGATATATATTAACGTATGTAAAATATATTAATTATTCAAATACTATTAAAGGGTGGTAAATGAAAACACCATTCTTAAAAATGTGCAATGTGGTTAAAGATATTAAAACTTGATAATTAGAATACGCTATTACTAATAAATATACTAACGATTATAAAAGGGTATTAGTTATAAGTATGAATTTTAAATACAATATTATGTTGGTTGTGTTTTTTAATATAGTATATATTGTGATATAATATCTAAAGAAACGAGGAAAGGGATTTTTATCTCAATTTCTCTTCATTGAGATGTTATTTGTATACTGCACTAATTTTTATTTAAGTGGTTTTTATACTACATATAGGATATATTAATTCAGTAATTAATTATTAAATAATTTTATTATAATTTTTATTCAAATTTAATTATCCTTAAATATTTTTTACTTAGATATAACATAGTCCATAATGATTTATCTTCATCTTCCATAAAAATTAAAGATCTCTCTAGATTTATAATCCATCTTGGGAAGTTGTCTAATCATTAATTTTAAAGCCTCTATATTTTTATTATCATAAGGATATATTTGGAAAACATAAATTTCTATTTAACATATTTTAAATTATCTATTTTAAAATATTTTACATCATATTGGTTTTCAACAAGGTTATTTCAAAATGATTAAATGGGATTTTAATCCATCCCAAAATAAATAGATTATCATACACTCTAAATTTTATATATATAACCATTATATATTTACAAAAATATTTTATTTGGATATATTTATAATATGATTTTAAAAAATCTTCTATTTCACTTCAACCAATTAATTTTATAATTTAATTTTTTAAAATGTTATTGTAAATTTTTTTATATTTTTTACATCTATTTACCCTTTATGGTTTATCTTTCATGAAGTGATGTTTTGATCACCCTTTTTTTATTATGATATTATTTCAAATGTAAAATGGTAGTATTAAAATCCTATGATTTCTTAAGTTCATGTTTTCAATTTTTTTACGTTTTTAGAACCCCAATCTCCTTCCATGGTTTCATTAAGATATTATTATGATTCATTTTTATATAGAACAAATTTTTACGAATGATTATGAGTGGGTTATTATATAACCCTCCAATACATTGGTTAATAATTTTAATACCAATGAGAAAAATAATTTTAAGAAAGTTTATTTTTTCATAACATGAAATGTGGACTTTTTTGTTCACAATGTGAACTTCGGTTATTTTCATTTGTTCACTACAAGAAACGTTGGAATTTTTATTGCTCAAAAAATAATGTGTGTGAATTTTTCTTATTAATGAAGATATAATTTAAAAATTCTTATGTTTATTCCATAATTCACTTTTATAATATGTTTTATATTTTTTTATTCCTATAACTATGATCCTTGACTAATGTTTACTCTCTTAATATTCCTCACACTTTTTCCATGGTGTATATTTTTTCAATTTGAGATTACACGTCCTTATATCATCATTTATGGAAAACTCAATTTGTTCAATGATATTTTTAATAATCATTTATCGATCTAACCCTTGATGAAATTTTGTTATGTTTTCTCTCTCTGAGTGGTTGATCTGATCCATGTTTTATGTTTTCCTTTCGTTACGAACTAAGAATTAGTAGAACATGTGGGAATTTTTGAAGGAATATTTTAGGATTATAATTATTATTAAAATATTATGGACTAGGGTTTTTTATTTATATAATCCCAAATACACTATCCCTTTCAGTCCTTGGGTTATGTAACTTTTTGTGAGAAGTATTTCTTAAATAAAGAGATTAATATACTATTTTTGTTAAGTATATATTTGGTTTCTATAGTGTGTGAGATTATTATACTATACATATAAGTTTAATTGGATTTTAGTTATGTTTATATTGGAATGATATATAAATGATTAAGGAATAGTTCATTTATACATGTGTTTTAGTGGATAAATTTTAACACATGTATAGACCTCACATGATGTGGTAGCCCATGATTTCTATTTTCATATATATATATATATCGACATAGGTTGTAATGGATTAAAGTAAATTTTATTTATACACAGTATGTGGGATATAATGGCACAATAATATGTTTTATGAATAAATGAATGTTACATAGATGGTGAAACGGTTATGGTGATTATAATTTAGTTTTTTATAAAATAAGTTTTGTTTTTTCATGGCTTTATTGATATTATTTGTATTTTATTATCAAATTCCTGGTTAGTTGGTGCATGTTTGTCCCACTTGATCACTACTGGTTTCAATTATAATAATCTCTAAATTGAGTGGTAAGAGTGGTGGTGGATTTTTATTTCCATTTATCTTATTTATTATTAATTATATTTACCTCAACTAATTTGAATATGATGTTTTCATAAAAGTAATGTTTGTTTGATAAGTAATTAATAATGAAGATTTATATTTCTTGAGATACTATACATCTCCCTTAGTATTGTTGTGGCCTAAAACCTATTTTGTCTTCTAGATATGATCATATTATAATAATTTACAAATATCTCTCCAGGAATTTTTTATATCCATAGGATTTTGACTTTTTAAAAATTATGATAGTATGGAGTACTTGTATGTGCTCACACCTATATAGTTTTCCTATTTTTTTTCTAGGAGTGTTTAGAATAGAATAGGTATACTATCTTTTAGGTATCTAGAGTTAAGTTTTAATAGGTTTATCTTGCATTTTCACTAATGGTATTATGTATATTGGAATTTAGAAAATATTTGAAATTATATTTGTTAAACTTTTTATTTATATATGGGGAGTTGATTGGTGGATTCACTGTATTTTTTCATTATAATTGAGAGAGTAATATCTCCCATATGTGGGACTATTACCCTAGGTTATATTATCCAAATCCTAGATTATTTGTGGTGGGAATTGTTGGAATAAATAATCTCTGCTACTAACCTCAAGTGGTTGGAGTTAGGGAGGGTCATGATAGGTGAATCTTAAAACACTTTTTATTTTAGTTTGAAAGTATAAAATGTGTTATTGAATCAAAGGAATGACCATATTTTCTATAAGAACAGAAAAAATGTTATTCAAGGATACAATATTCATGATGTCAATACGATGATGATAAAATGTACTTCGATTTTTCTTATAAGCTAAAATGGGGAAATGTTTAATTCTTATCACAAGAAAATGGATATTCAATGTTCTCATTAGATGGAGATGATTTATTTAGAAATATATAGGCCTACAAATAATAATTTAATGAATGGGGATAATTAATTTATCTTACTTATTAATGAATTTACTTTATTAAAAATTATTATGTTTATGAAACTGAAAAATACAGTTTTTGAGGATGTTTTATAGTTTTAGGGGTGACCTAAAAAATAAATCTGGATGTTCTTGAAACAATTTTAAATTTAATAATAAGATAAAGTTAACCAATGAAATATTTTAATATTATATAAATAGGAATGGTATTTGGAATGATAATATTGCACCACATCCCCTATAAAAACCAGTTTTTCTTAAATTAAAAATATAGTTTTGATGGATATGGATCAAAAAATATTGGTAGAGGTTGAAGCTTCAATTTTTTTGGATAAAAATGAATGAGAGAATTATTTATATTTATAACTATTGTTTGTAACATCAAGATTTTGACATATAGCCATAGTATCATCAAAATTTATATATGTATCAATATGATATATATACTATAAGAAGTCTCTAAGAATGAAGAATTTCTGAGTATTTTGGAACCAATGTATCATCAAAGTGAATTGTACCAATATAGAAAAGTATTTTCAAATAAGGATTTATGGAATTGTTATTGGATGTCCACCTAATTATAGTGGATATCAATACTAAGATAAGAAGTTGGTTTATATTGTTGTTTAAAGTTCCTTGAAGGTGTTATACTACTCTTTTATCTCTTGAAAGTAATAAATTTTATATTCTAAAGATGAATGATATGATGCACAACGTTTTGAAAAAATAATAAAAATAATAAAAAAATTATTCAATTTATATGAAAAGAATTAATATAATGATGATTAATTTTTATCAATTGGTAAGGAATAAAAAACCATCTCACACAAGGGTGAGAAAATAAGTGGAAATTTAGTACACCATTGGTGATAAAATTGAGATAGTTCAAATGAGAATGTATTTGAGAACATCCTCTCATACCACATTATTATCATATGTCAATCTAAAAATGTTTATGGTTAATTATAACATAAATAGTGGATTTATTCTAATAATGATAAGTTTTATTAGATTGATAAGTATATGACATGGGTGTTGGTTCCTAGGATAATGAATAATAATATTATTGAAATAAAGTGAGTGTTTCATAATAAGGTGAACGATAAATAAGAGGTGATGAGGGAAAAAAAATTGTACAAGATTATTCTTTGGATAATGACATTGAATTTAATGGGATAGTTTCAATAGTTTTTATCCTTGAAACTATAATGATATTTCCTTCTATCACAATTCAAGTAAGATACCATTTTTTACAGATGGATATCAATTTATCCTTTCTCAATGGTGAACTTGAAGAGGAAATGTAGATTTAGTAGGCTAAATGATTTATTCATTGAGATAATTGAATATGAATTATTTGGTTAGAAAATTCATTATATAAGTTAAATCAATAACCAAGTGTATAGAAACCCAACCCTTTCACACATATAATTAAATTATTTTTAACATAAATCTCTAATAAACACAACCCAAAAATCATGAGGCCAAGTGTCTGTAGAAGAATGGGTTCATAATACATTATGAAAAAACAAAAACATAACATATTTATGTTGCTCTACTTAATTACATCCAAAATTATTTGGAGATCCTAAAACTACATAGGATAAAGTAGAGAATACAAAAAGAAAAGGGTGAGCTATAAATCCCTATAAAGGATTAAACATGATAACGAACTTCAACATGTGAGACAAACAACATAACATAATATCAATAAAGAGAAGGATCATTAATAATAATAATGAATAATAATATAAATAAATTATTATAATAATATCAAAGAAAACATATGAACATTACAAAAATATATAACATGACATAAGTTCAAGTCAAGGCTAACTGCCACTAAAACACCACATAGTGGACAAAGTCCCATCAAGGATTAGGTTTACTCCCTAAAATATTAAAATGTATCTTTAGAGAAACAAATACCAAATGTATTTGAGTACTATTTGAGAGCACCAATCATAATATTCACATGCTTATGTGTGCCACAAAAGGATATCAATCATAAGTTCTAAACATAAAAATTACACATGGAAAGAAATGGGTTTCATAATCTTGACACAATCATAACCAAAACAAATTCTATAAGGATTAAAAATATAAAAAGGAATTAAATATTTTAAAATTTATACCTTAGTTTTTAAGAAAAGGACTCAAAATAATGTTTTCATTCAATCAATTTCATGATTAATATATAATAAATTTCCACTCAATCTGGTTTTATTTTAAAAAAGGTATTTTGAGAAATGAACTTAGGTCATGTGTTACCTCATCAATGGAAAGGAGAATAATATTGGGATAAATATATAAATGAAATTTATACAGAATTTAAAGGCATTACATAACAATATATATATATATATATATATATATATAGAAAGTTAGTTAGATAGAAAAAGGTCATAACCTTAAGAAAAGTGGTGGTTCAGAGAGATCCCTTAATTTAGGTTCTAAAATTGTTATTCACTTTCGCTTAATATCCTGGATAATCAAATTAATTATTTAAAAAAAACTTCTATCTATATTTAATTTATTATAATTTTATCATCTTATTTTACAATAATTTTAATTAGAGATAAAGATTAATTTTGTTTTTCTGAGAGCCTTCATTTCATAGATCCAAGGTCAGATCACTTGTGGATAATTATTGATGTTCTAGTCAAATTGGATTAAAAATAAATAAGTGAAATGAAATATGATTCATGTACTTCCATAAATTGAATTGGTCACAAATATCCTTTTTATAGGGATCATTCAATTATTAAAAATGTAAGCATTGTGTGGTTAATTCATTTATGCAGTTTTACTGACCATTAAGAACTAAATTCCTTTTATTAAAATAAATGGTTATAAAAAATATAACATTAAATAAGTTAAATTATTCTTTATTATCTTTATATTTAACCATAATAATAATTTTTATCCATCCTTGAATGTGGGGGTGAGAAATAAAGTGTGTTGTTCATTATGGTAGTGAACTAACCATATTGTAAACAATGATTTATTTTAAGAATCAAAATAATGGAGGGAAGACGATAAATAATCCAACATAATTATAACATTTTAGTATATTTTTTATATTAATGTTAATATTTTTATATTATTTGAGAACATATGTGTTTGGTTGAATAAGAATAAAATTGAAAAAACATTAGTATATAATCTTCCTTTGGTTGTCTCCTCTTAGAACACCCCTTAAGGATCTATTAAATGGTATTTTAGTGAAAAAAATCCCTAGTACAGGGGAGTAGTTTTGGGAAGTTAATTCAGAAAAAAAAAAATTAGAAAGCTAGAAGTCCTAGAAGTTGCGACAAGAATGGGTAGTGAAGGGTGGTATATATATGGGGAGGATATGCACGCGTTTGAATATTAAATTCATTAGTTTATTATTTTTGCTCAAGAGTACCAATAGTATTGTTTCTTGTGACTATATTTGGTAACTAGTATATTTAATTTCAAACTAATGGTTTCTTAAATCATCTAGGACTCAAGTAGTTATGTAATTAGAGTATAATGTTAAATATCAAATTTTCTCGTATTTCACTATTCACAAAAATTTCAACTTTTTTTAAAATAATATCAGAAAACCACCCTAAGTATTTATTCATTTTTGGATTCCAAAAATATAAACCATTTTATGAATATAATTTTCTATATATGATAAATTTAATTTTCTTAAAAATACTTATAAATTAAAAAATTAAAAATCTTAATATTATGATTATTTTTTAGACTTTTGGAATAATTACATAAGGCCATATAAAATTATATTGTAATTATAAAAAATAATAATATTAATTTACAAACCCATTTTATGAAAATAATATTTCTTCTAAATCATTATATTCTTTATGAAAATTAAAATAAAACATTTATTTGTTTATAAAAATATGAACCCTTAGTTTATCTTTTTAATATATTTATATAATTGTATTATGATATTCATATTCCATATTTTCATTTTTTTGATATAAAAAAATATTTTTGAACACTTACATAGGTGAGGATACTATTATAGAAATGATTTTACAATTCATAAATGTTAGGTTACTTTTCCAATATTAAGATTATTATTCTAACGGTCATATTTTTAACGATAATATGGTATTTATACTTTCTTTAAATACCTTATATTTTTTCATTATTCATTCACCTTTCTTTTCTCTAAAGGTTATATTTATATTCATTTTAAATATGAATATAGTATTACTGATTTTTTATCATTTCAATGGTAATATTTAGGAGTGCATTTACTTTGGTGGATCAAGAAAATACAGATTTTCATATTTTAGTAATATTATTTTCTATTTTTTACCCCATTGTAATATTTAAAATTCATATAGAACTTTTTATTCTCTAAAATTAATGTTTTAATTAATATAAAAACAAATTTTATTAATTTATTCAGTGCATGTATATTATATTATATTACAAGATATGACATAATTATATATTCTGAAACAAAATTCCATTGATAAAATTTTGGGGCATTTCATTCTTCAACCTAAGAAATAACTCCCTCAAAATTTCATTTTATAGACTATGGTGAAAAAATGTGATGGTATTTCTACTTAATTGATTCCTCTAATTCCCACATCTCCTTTGTGTACTAATGGTTTCTCTAATGTACTTTAACTAGGTGAGTTGTCTTGCATAGAACATTATCTCTTTAAGCCCAGCTCATCATCAAATTCACCTCATAAGAGAGATCATCATCCAACTTTGTCACCTCAGAATTCAACACATGTAAGGGATATGTTAAATACTTCTTCAAGAGGGATACATGGTGTTAAGTCAAAAGTCTTCTTTTGGCTTTTACATCATGTTTTGGAAATCACAAATATATTCTATGTCATGTTTTGGAAATCTCAAATGTATTCTATCATATGTTTGTAAATAACAAATTGTCTTTTATCATGTTTATCGTATCGTACGATGTTGATCGTACCGACCAAAACGTATCGTACTGACTCTGTCAAACGTATCATACTGACTCTGTCAAACGTATCGTACTGACTCTGTCAATCGTATCGTACTGACTCTGTAAATCGTATCGTACTGACTTTGCTATTCAGATGATCATTATTTGTTTTGGTACTTTGTCAAAAACTCTCTCTGCATATGAATCGTACTCATGTTTTACATTTCTATATATCTCTTATCCTAACAAAACGATGTCGTTGAGTTAGTTATATACTAATCAAAACGATGTCGTGCTTTATGTTTAAATATGACCGTTGGAGGCAATATGACCGTTGGAACCCGAGGCCTATAAATAGGAGGTCATTTGAAGCTGAGAAGACACTGATGAACGAAGAGAATGAAAGAGACTCTGTCAACTACGAAGATTCTAGAGAGAGACACTGTGACTTCTCTCATCAGCCTTGTGCGTCCGATCATCGTATCGAGGGCTTTCAAGTAATTGAAAGACAGAGGTGCCGATTACCTGCAAAATCGAGGGCTGCCAGGGATAGGCAGACAGACGTGCCGATCATCGTATCGAGGGCTGCCGGGGATAGGCAGACAGACGTGCCGATCATCGTATCGAGGGCTGCCGGGGATAGGCAGACAGACGTGCCGATCATCGTATCGAGGGCTCACCAAGGTGTTGGTGAGACAGACCTTTTATCCTAGGTGAAAGGATAACCCTTCTCTTTGGGTTAAAATAATTGTATTACTTTTACATTTCCGCTGTAACTTGTATTAGAAAGGGATTTGTATTGTTTCCTTTCTTCCTTACATATTCAATTGTAATTGTTTCAATTACAATCATTCCATTACATATTGTATTGATTGGTTCTATACGCTCTAAGGTAGAATCATTCATATCTGTATTACTCTGATTATTGTGTTAATCTTGAATACAATTGTTTTACATAACATTAGTATTACAATACATCATACCTTTTACATTCAATACAATTGTGGGTGTGTATTTGTATTAGTTTAAGATCATTTAAACTAATCTCTTTGTTACTAAAACTCAGAGTTTTTAAACCTACAATTCACCCCCCCCCTCTTGTATTGTTCCATCTAATAGACTTTTATATCTACTATTCGATCCAACAATTGGTATCAGAGGAGGTTTTCCACTGACATGTATTACTAGCTTTATTTCTTATTACTTTCTTAAATACTTACTACACTAACGTGTGGAGTGGAAAAGTTGTTTTTGTTATATTAGATGGCAGGAATGAATATCGGATCAATAGATAATCTGAATCCTTCTAGACCACCAATCTTTGATGGGAATGATTATGAGTATTGGAGAGATCGTATGAAGACTTTCGTCATCAATACTGGTGTAGAAAATTTTATTATGCTTACTGGGGGTTACAAAATTCCTGACAAAGAAGTTAGTACTTTCACCAATCAAGAGAAGAAAGAATATCAACTGAATTACAAGGTACACAATACTTTATTATGCTCTATGACCAGGAATATATATAGTCAGATATCTTCATGTGAAGCAGCTAACTGTATTTGGAAGAAATTAGAAGTCACTCATTTTGGTACATCCAAGGTTATAGAAACAAGGAGAGCAATGCTTCGAGCAGAGTATCATGGATTTGTTTTTCCTTATGGAGAGCCAGTATGTAAAGTGCAACAAAGGTTTATGACAATTGTCAATAGCTTACAATCTATGGGAGAAAAAGGTCTTGATGATGAATCTCTTGTTGATAAGATTATAGATATTATGCCAAATGAATGGGAGTCAAAAAGAACAGCTATTGATGAAAATAGAAAAGTTTCCCAGATTACTCTTGATGAACTTTTTGGAACTCTTCTACAGCACGAGACAAGAATGAAAAGAGATGATGATTTCAATAAGAAGAAGAATTGGAATGGAAGTGTAGCTTTTGCATCTAAAGCTAAAACACCTGAAAGGGTTACAAGGTCTAAATCCAAGAAAGTTGTTGTTTCTGATTCAAGTGATTGTAATCTTTCAGACAATGAGTTAGCTAATCTTGCTCAGAGGATGAACAAGATTGTGGGAAAGAAAGATTTTCAATATAGAGTCAAAAAGAAAGACAGGAAAGATAGGAAAGATTCAGAGGTAACTTGTTATGAATGCAAGAAAGCAGGACATATAATGCCTGATTGTCCTTTACTGAAGAGGAAAGATAGAAAAGAGAAACACTCTGAAAGAAACAAGAAAAGGTTTTATAAGACAAAGAAAGTCTTGAAAGCAAATGATACATGGAGTGCAAGTGGTAGTGATTCCTCAGATGATTCTTCAGAATATGAGATGTCAGGACAAAGGAATATTGGACTTCTAGCCAAACTACCAATTGAAGATCATTGTCTCATGGCTAAGGTACATAATGCTGAAGCTGTTACAAATGTCTCTTTAAATACAAATTATGTTGATAATAGATATTATGAATCTTCAAATGATGAACCCTCATCATCAGAAGATGATACTTTACCTTCTTTTGAAGAAGTTTCTAGATTTGCTAAGTTACTTGAAAATGAAAATTCTAAACTCAAAAAGAGATTTGAAAAAGCAAATTCTAGAATTTCTATTTTGACTAAAGAAGTATCAGATCTTTCTAAAGATCTTGATGGGAAAACTTCTGATTTTGAAAGTATTTTGAAAACCCTTGAGAAAGTCAAATCTGAAAAAGATAAACTTTCTAAGGATCTTGAAACTACTATTTCAAAGAAAAACTTTTTAGAGTCTAACTCTAGTTCTAATTCAAATGTTTTAGAAAACAAGAATTTGTTTTTAAAACTAAAGTTAGAGATTTTATCCTTGAAAAAGTGCTTGTCAAACTTTACTCATGGAAAAGAAAACTTTGATAGGATGTATTCTCAAATTAGACCGTTGAGAAATCGTTCTGGTCTTGGTTATACTTATTCCAAACCTGTTTTTAGTAATAACTATTTTGTTCCTCAAAAAACCATTTTCTGTTCCAAGTGTCAATGTGGTGGACATTGGAGAAGAGATTGTTCTCTTAACAAAACTCAATCCTTAGGATTTCATAAAGCTCATTTTGCAAAACAAATGTGGATTCCTAAAATTCTTTTATCTAACCCTTCTGGATCCAAACAAGTTTGGATTCCGAAAATCTAATTGTTTTTTTTTCAGGGAAACGAGAAGTGTATCAATAAGAACATTTGGTACATGGATAGTGGTTGCTCTCGACATATGACAGGAAACAAAGATTTCTTTGAAAAGGTTATCAAAACAAAAGGTGGAAAAGTTACCTTCGGAGATAATGCTGAAGGAAAGATTGTTGGTATAGGTAATATCGTTTTTCTTGGAAAAGTTCTTATTTCAAATGTTTTATTTGTAAAAGGTCTTAGGCACAATCTCATCAGCATAAGTCAATTATGTGATGAAGGTTACCTTGTGAATTTTAGAAATGATAAGTGTCTAGTTCACAATTCCAAGGATGAATTCATTCTATCTGCCCATAGGCAAGAGAATGTTTACACTATTAACTTAGAAGACCTTAGGAACCAAAACTTACCTTGTTTAAGTGTAATAGAAGACCAATCGTGGCTATGGCATAGGAGATTAGGACACTGTAATTTGAGAAACCTAAGAAAACTCTCAAAGAAAGGACTTGTAAAAGGGCTACTGGATCTTAGATATGATTCTTCAAAAGTCTGTGATCCTTGTCAATTTGGCAAGCAACATAAAAATAGCTTTAAACAAATTAATGAAGTTTCAACTTCTAATGCATTACAGGTTGTGCATATGGATCTGTTTGGTCCTTCACAATCTGGAAGCATTGGAGGCAAATACTATGTATTTGTTTTAGTTGATGACTTTACTAGATTTACATGGGTCTACTTTCTCACAAAGAAATCTGAAGCCTTTTCCTATTTCAAAACTTTTAGAGCCCAAGTTAAAAATGAGAAAAACCTACCATTGATAACTATTCATAGTGATCATGGTGGTGAATTTCAAAACTCAGATTTTGAAACTTTTTGTAGTAAGAAAGGTATTACTCACAATTTCTCAGCACCAAGAACTCCTCAGCAAAATGGTGTTGTTGAAAGAAGAAATCGTATTCTTCAGGAAATGACTCGAACCATGTTGAGTGAATACTCAATTGCTAGGCACTTTTGGGCTGAAGTTGTAAGTACTGCCTGTTATACTATAAATCGTGTTTTAACTAGACCATTTCTTAATAAAACCCCTTACGAGTTATGGACTGGCCGAAAACCTAAAGTTTCTTACTTCAAAGTTTTTGGATGCAAAGTATTCATTTTGAATACAAAAGATAATCTACACAAATTTTCACCAAAATCTGATGAAGGAATCTTTCTAGGCTATTCCACAACCTCTAAAGCTTATAGAGTTTTCAATAAAAACACTTGTACTGTTGAAGAAACAGTACATGTAAAATTTGATGAAACTAACCCTTTTGTTTTCAACCAATCCAATCCTACATCCTCGGATGTGTTTTCCAAAAATGTTTATCAACCTATATTAGAAGAACATTCTGATAAGGAAAATGTTCAAGAAAGTATTCCTGAAACATTTACCACAGAAGATTTTCTACCATATGTTGATGAACAGGTTTTACAAAACCAAAATCAATTGTTTCTTAGGAATCATCCCAGTGATAATATCATTGGTGATTTAAATCAACCTGTAAGGACCAGAAATTCCTTAAGAAACGAAATAGAACATCTTGCTTTTCTTTCCCAATTTGAACCTAAAAGTCCAAGTGAGGCCTTAGGTGATGATGATTGGATCAAAGCAATGCAGGATGAACTAAATGAATTTGAAAGGAATCAAGTCTGGACTTTAGTTGAAAGACCTAAAGAAACAACTGTAATTGGTGTAAAATGGGTTTTCAGAAACAAGTGTGATGAAAATGGAATCATTGTAAGAAATAAAGCAAGACTTGTTGCTAAAGGCTATAATCAACAAGAGGGAATAGACTATGAAGAAACATATGCTCCAGTAGCTAGACTTGAATCTATTCGTATTCTATTAACCTTCGCAGCACATTTCAATTTCAAACTATTTCAAATGGATGTCAAATGTGCTTTTTTAAATGGTTTTGTTCAAGAAGAAGTTTTTGTCGAACAACCTCCTGGTTTTCAAGACCCAAAACATCCTGATCATGTTTTTAAACTTACCAAGGCTCTATATGGTCTTAAACAAGCCCCTAGAGCATGGTATGATAGACTTACAGGATTTCTTTTACAAAACAATTATAGAAAAGGTACAGCTGATCCAACTCTTTTTATCAAAATGGAAAACAAAAATGTTTTGGTTGTCCAAATCTATGTTGATGACATCATATTTGGATCAACTCAGAAATCTTTAACCGATTCTTTTGCAAATTTAATGAAATCTGAGTTTGAAATGAGTATGATGGGTGAGTTAACATTCTTTCTAGGTTTTCAAATATCCCAAAAACCAGAAGGAACTTATATATCTCAACATAAGTATATTAAAGACTTACTCAAAAAGTATGGATTTGACAAAACTAAAAGTATTAGCACCCCAATTGGTACCTCAAATACTCTTGATCTTGATGAAACTGGGAAACCAGTAGATCAAACAATTTTTAGAGGTATGATAGGGAGTTTGCTATACTTGACAGCTAGTCGACCCGACTTGATGTTTTCTGTATGCTTATGTGCAAGATATCAATCTAATCCAATAGAGTCTCACTTAAAAGCCGTAAAGAGAATCTTTCGGTATTTAAAAGACACTATGGATTTAGGACTTTTCTACTCTTCTGGAAATGATTTTGTTTTAAAAAGTTTTTCAGATGCTGACTTTGGTGGTTGTAGAATGGATAAAAAAAGTACATCTGGAACATGTCATTTCTTAGGAGATTCTTTGGTTTCTTGGTCCTGTAAGAAACAACACTCAGTAGCACTCTCCACTGCTGAAGCTGAATATGTAGCAGCTGGAAGTTGCTGTGCTCAAGTATTGTGGATGCAGCACACACTCACTGACTATGGTTTGAGTTTCTCCAAAACTCAAATTCTTTGTGATAATACAAGTGCCATAGCTCTTAGTAAAAACCCAGCACATCACTCTCGTGCAAAACACATAGATGTTAGGCATCACTTTCTTAGGGATCACACACAAAAAGGAGATATTGTTTTACAATTCATCGGAACGCAAGAACAACTTGCTGATATTTTTACAAAACCTTTACCTTCCGATAGATTTGAATTTATAAAACAGAAGCTAGGAATGATTACATTAAAATAATCATTCATATCTACTTCCTGTTTTACATCTCTCCTAATAGTAAGAAACTCCTCGTAGAAAGGGGGAGGACATTTCTTTATGTCTTTATGTTTCTGATCTTTAAATATTTACTCTCTTTATACATGTTTCTTTCTGTTTATCGTATTGACAGTTTTATCGTTTCATTTTATGTTTTCCTGTTTATCGTATTGACCATTTCAGTTTTTCTGTTTATCGTATTGAAATTCTTTTCCATCGTATCGTTCAAAAATTTTGTATCGTCCGATGACAGTATTCAAATTCTTTTCCATCGTACCATTCAATAGTTTTTGAATCGACCGATGATAGTATTCAAATTCTTTTCCATCGTACCATTCAATAGTTTTTGAATCGACCGATGATAGTATTCAAATTCTTTTCCATCGTACCATTCAATAGTTTTTGAATTGACCGATGATAGTATTCAAATTCTTTTCCATCGTATCATTCGTTTTTTTTGTATCGACCGATGATAGTATTGAGATTGTTTTCCATCGTACTGTCGGTTAATGGTAACAACTATTTTCCATCGTATGGTCCGATCATAGTAATGACTTTGTTTTCCATCGGCATCATGATTTTTTTTCTCTTCTTACGATTGTGTTTACTTTTGATTCATACCAAAACCAGCAATCACCTTATGTTCTCCGACAGGTTTCTTTTCATTTTTTTTATTTTATTTTATTTTCTTTGTTTTAATCCTAACCATTGATCTGGTATTATCTAATCTTGACCGTAGAATATCAACGGTCATCTCTTTATCATCTATAAATACCCCCCTCCCCTCCCCAAACCCACATTGAAGTTTCAGGATTTAAGGCGAAGCTCTGCTCCACCAGCTATAAACCATCATACGATCTTCTCATCGGCAGAACCTTTATGTCTCAATCTTCTGCTAATACTCCTGCCGAAATGTCTTCAAAGACTTTTACAGAGAAAGACTTTCACAGAGAAAGGTTAGTATCCCGAGAATTTTTCGATATGTACGATTCTACAATCAAGAGGATTATTTTGTTTCAAGGATGGGAACATCTCTGTGTGGAAAAGCCTGATATTCAAGATCCAGTTCTTTTTGATGAAGTTTGTCAGTTTTACAAAACCGTTTCTTTCGACAAATATATGACTATAAACTTCGCTGTGTACGATAGAAAGTTATCTATGTCTGTGAAACAAGCGGCACATTTTCTGAATGTTTCTATAGAAGGCGATGCATTCTGTCCATCTCACAAACTACCAGAGGAAGTTGGTACGTTTGATAGAGAAAGTGCTGAAAAAACTTTGTTTGTTGTTAATGAGGGAAAGAGGAAAGTTTATCATCTTTCACCGGACAATCGGTTTGTCACTTTATGGATGAAAGGTTTTATTGTCCCAAGAAAAGGGGATAGAGAAACCCTTAAAGTTTCTGATGTCTTTATGCTCGACTATCTTGTGAATATGAGGAAAGTAAATCTCATGGGATATATTTTTGAAACCATCAAGAATGTCAAGAAAGGAGGGATTAAATCCCAAATAATAATGTATCCAGCCATCCTTACGAAATTCATTCTTGAGAGTATGAAGTTTTGTAACATTCCTTTGAAAGGAGAACCTATGGATTTGTGGCCGTCTTTGATTAATAAGAGTACGTTGAAAAAGCTGAATGTTTGTTTTGATTCAAATTCAAAACTTTTTGTCAGAGATGTAGAAGCTGAATTGGCTCAAAATCAATCGGCACCTATGCCAGCCAAGGACAATCAATCTGCCGGTGTTACTCGAAAGTCTGATCCTCAAACTAGTTCAAAACCAAAGAAGAAGCCAAGGTACAGTAAGGAAGTTGTAGCCAAATGGAGAAAGGACAAGGAACAGAGAAAAGAGGGTGATCCGAAGTTTGGTCTTGATCCTGCTGAGGCCTTTGCAGAAAGAATAAGGGTAGAAGAAACCCTTCAAGCTGAAAAGAAAAAGAAGACTCTTTTGAAAAGAAAGGCTCAGGACTTTGATATCTCTAAAGTCTTGAAAGCAGTTGAAGATGCTAGTGCTCAACTAACTGTGGAAGTGCATCAAGAGCCCATCGTACAGAGTCTGCCTGAGAAAGAAAAAAGAAAACAAGTGATAGAAGAAGTAGAAGAAGGAGATTTTCTGTTAGAATTTCTTCAAAGTTCAAAGAAAAGTAGAGAGGAATCGCTTCAAAAGCTGAGCGAAGGTGTTCAACAAACTCCTCATGCCGATCAGGAAAGATCTCCGGACAGGATGTCATCTCGAGAAAAGCAAGATGCTCAATCTTCTCAGTCTGATAAAGTAGTTGTCATTAGTGACAGAGTGGAAGATGAAAGAAAACAGAAAGAAAAAGTGAAAGGGAAACAGCCAGTTGTTGATTCAAGCAGATCGTATGAACTAGCATCGTACGATGAAGATACTGATTCAGAGCATACAATCTCTCTCAAGAAGAGTGATTACATTGTTCATGTTTTGAGAAGGGTGGAGAAAACAATTCCTTATTTCCCGAGGCTGGAAGGGAAGATTGATTTTATTACTGAAAATCAAAGGAAAAAGTTTGGCTCTATAAAATAATTGAGAAAGAAAGTTTTGTCAGTAGAAGCCGATCTGAAAGTTCTTTCGGAAAGCTCAGTTGCTCATAAGAAAGCTTGCAATAAGATGACCAAGTGGTCATACAAAACTGAAAGCTCAATCAATGATCATGAATTAGCTATTGAAGATATAAGGAGGTTATCAAATGAGCTAGCAATTGCTTTCAACAAGCTTGATAAAGAAACGGTTGAAAGGTTGAACCTTTTGTCTTCTCAAAGAACCGATGTTCCTTCGGTGAAAGACTTGCAAGAAAGAATGAATGTTTTCCAATCTGAGTTCTCGAAGGTTTCATCTTTCAAAGATGAAATGGTCTTACTGAAGAATCAAAATTCTGTGTTGTCCAAGGATAACAAGACTCTGCAAATCAGAATTGATACTCTTGAAGAAGTAATCAGAGTCCAGGAGGAAACCATCAGAAATCAAGATCAGATTTTTGCGGATCAACAAGAGCTTCTCAAAACTCAGGGTGAATCAATTTCTGAAGACAAGAAGGAGATCAAGAAGATGAAAGCTGTGCTTCATGAGCTTATAAAGAAAGAGAAGGAAAGAGAAAACAAATGATTGTTGTATTTGTTTCTTTTGGAACTTGTTTGTTTTGTAATAACTCTTATAATCCTTTCTCTTTTATCCATTGTCTTGTATTACTTCACTAACTCTTCCAGACAATTCGAGATTCCTCCTTTCTTTTTGTAAATCACAAAGGGGGAGAATATTTACAAAGCAAAGATTGTTTTACAAAGGGGGAGAATGCATTACAATGCTCTTAAGAAAAATCTATGAATACAATCCTTAGGAAAGTCAATACCTAAGGGGGAGTTAGTTGTATTCAATTTCTTATTCAGAAGAGTTTTCAATAACTCAGGGGGAGATAAGTATTTCTTGTTTCATTTACTTTGTGTGTTTGTGCTTTCCAAAAAGGGGGAGATTGTTAAGTCAAAAGTCTTCTTTTGGCTTTTACATCATGTTTTGGAAATCACAAATATATTCTATGTCATGTTTTGGAAATCTCAAATGTATTCTATCATATGTTTGTAAATAACAAATTGTCTTTTATCATGTTTATCGTATCGTACGATGTTGATCGTACCGACCAAAACGTATCGTACTGACTCTGTCAAACATATCGTACTGACTCTGTCAAACGTATCGTACTGACTCTGTCAATCGTATCGTACTGACTCTGTCAATCGTATCGTACTGACTTTTCTATTCAGATGATCATTATTTGTTTTGGTACTTTGTCAAAAACTCTCTCTGCATATGAATCGTACTCATGTTTTACATTTCTATATATCTCTTATCCTAACAAAACGATGTCGTTGAGTTAGTTATATACTAATCAAAACGATGTCGTGCTTTATGTTTAAATATGACCGTTGGAGGCAATATGACCGTTGGAACCCGAGGCCTATAAATAGGAGGTCATTTGAAGCTGAGAAGACACTGATGAACGAAGAGAACGAAAGAGACTCTGTGAACTACGAAGATTCTAGAGAGAGACACTGTGACTTCTCTCATCAGCCTTGTGCGTCCGATCATCGTATCGAGGGCTTTCAAGTAATTGAAAGACAGAGGTGCCGATTACCTGCAAAATCGAGGGCTGCCGGGGATAGGCAGACAGACGTGCCGATCATCGTATCGAGGGCTGCCGGGGATAGGCAGACAGACGTGCCGATCATCGTATCGAGGGCTGCCGGGGATAGGCAGACAGACGTGCCGATCATCGTATCGAGGGCTCACCAAGGTGTTGGTGAGACAGACCTTTTATCCTAGGTGAAAGGATAACCCTTCTCTTTGGGTTAAAAGAATTGTATTACTTTTACATTTCCGCTGTAACTTGTATTAGAAAGGGATTTGTATTGTTTCCTTTCTTCCTTACATATTCAATTGTAATTGTTTCAATTACAATCATTCCATTACATATTGTATTGATTGGTTCTATACGCTCTAAGGTAGAATCATTCATATCTGTATTAATCTGATTATTGTGTTCATCTTGAATACAATTGTTTTACATAACATTAGTATTACAATACATCATACCTTTTACATTCAATACAATTGTGGGTGTGTATTTGTATTAGTTTAAGATCATTTAAACTAATCTCTTTGTTACTAAAACTCAGAGTTTTTAAACCTACAATTCACCCCCCCTCTTGTATTGTTCCATCTAATAGACTTTTATATCTACTATTCGATCCAACACATGGAACACATTATGTACATGAGACAAATTTGGTGAGAGTGATATTTTATGGGACACAACTTCAATGTAATCAAGAATATCAATGGGGACGATGTATATGGGTCTTAGCATCCCCATATTCTAAAATATCATTATTCTAATCCTTAGAGATATGTTGAGGGATAATTTATCTCAGTTCTCAAACTACAGTTATCATCAATGATTTTTATCATATCAATCAGGTTTACTCTAAGAAGCCATGATGTGATACTGAATTATATTGAAATTTTCTATCATTTCCTAGAACATTTTAGGTCCCAGCCACATTTGATCACCAAAATAATCCAGAAATATAGAATTTATAAATCTATTCCCATAAATGATAACATAGAGATCCATTTTTATTATTGAGTGGAAACTATTGTTATAAGAGAACTCGAATAGAGAATTATGAAAATCACATCCTCCATTTAAGTCCATTGAGAATGTTTTCAACATGTCCTCAATTTTATAGATAGTTTATTCATATTAGAAATCAATTTAGAGGTGATAAGTCATAATGAAGTTCAAATAATTGTTTATATCATGTTAGATACTATTCTATATCTTTGAGTTTTTCCATGTATCATTATCTGATATAATCAATTATGGTGTTTCATGCAGCCATGCCACTTCTCTGATGTTATCCTTAGAAGTTAGATGAGTGAGAAGTCTACTAGAATTTCAATTAACTGAGAAAGATTTGTATGATGATCCACCATAGTCTAAATAAAATTATTTCTTATTGATGTCTTTTAAAGACCATTGTAAAAGTATATAGTGGTTTTTTCCATTTCCATAAAAGTATGGGTAGTGGTTTCATCATTCCCATGGATTTTTTTTACTATTCTCATTCACTTGTTGACATATCAGAAACTTTGATGTATATTATTCAATCACCTTCATCATATTTTACTACCAATAGTGATCTCATAGATCATGGTAAATCATTGTTGTCCCTAGGTGGATTCAGAATATTGATCTATGTAAATCATTCAATAACTCCTTATTTATTTCATGTTTTATAGTACAGATAATTTTGGCCCAAATCATACAACACATTATACGTTAATTTTGAAGTCTAGGTCTTTCCCTTTTATTATAGCTTCAACATTCTTCTTTATTTTCACACTATCTCTTAGATCGTCCGTTACCTTCTCCATAAGGGATGATTGATAAATCATTTGTTAAATCAATAATGATGTTCTTTCCTTTATGATACCTATTCTAATCCTTTTCAAGTATAAGAAAATTGGATCCTTCTCAATTCTCCTTAGTGATAAGGTTCTGTAATTATTTTTACTGACTCTATTCTATTTCCTAGGATGGTAGTGGATTGAGCAATCATAGTCCTTCATTAGCTCCAATCATCTTTTTGGGGGGAAAATTAAGTTGATTCAGAAAACATTTATACGTTATGCTCATATATATTTTTAATATATTTCTAAATTATACCTATAGAGATATTGTCACTAGAATTTCAACATAAATAGCATTGCAACCAACTCTTGATCATTTGTTGGATAGTTCTCCTCATGTAATATCAACTACCTTGAGTTATAGGCTATCACTTTTTCATTTTAAATTAGTACTCAGCCTATGAACTTCTTTGATGCATTAATATATACCATGAAAAGATTCCCACATAAGGGTAGTTTGAAGACTAGTGTTGTGATGGGAATCTATTTCAATTAATTGATGATATTTTTTTATTCATCAATTAAGAAAACCTTTACTCCATTCCGAGTCAGCTAGGATAGTGGGTTTATAAATCATGGAAATTTTCCCTCAAATCCTAAGTAATAATCATCTAGTCCAATGAAAATATAGATATATATTCTATATATTTGTATAAGACACTCTTCAATTTATATTTTCTTTAAGGGTCCATATATATCCCTTTATTGATTATATTATTACCCAATAATGATACTTCCTCTTTCTAGAGTTGACATTAACTATAATTTTCATATAGCTTCTCATTTAACAATGTCTTTTGTTCAATATTAAAATGATCCTCTAATTCCTCAATTTTTTATTATATCAGAATATCATCTATAAATAATACCTAAAACATTTCAAGGAAATCCTTAAACTTTCCATTCAATAAGATCATAAATATTATTTGAGCATTAGCGAGTTATAAGGGAGTCATTATGAACTCATAGTGTCCATACCATGTTCGTAAGGCATTCATGGTAATATCTTTCATCTTTTACATTAATATTTGATATCCCAACTACTGGACCAATGTAGAGAAATAATGGGAACCACAAAATATATTGAACATATCATTTATATATGTTAGGGGATACTTTCTTTATCAAGATTTTTTTAAGTTCATTTTAATCAATGAATAGGTACATTAACCCATCATTAATTCTGAAGAATATTAAATGAACACCCCAAAATGAATCACATGGGCATATAAAACCCTTTTCCATATTCTCTTATAATATATATTTAGTTTTTAAAAATAATGGGCGACCATTTTGTACGGAGTCATGAATATGGGAAGAGATAAAGATATATGTTTTATTGAGAACTCAACCTCTTGACGAGGAAGAAGACTGGGAAATTCTTCCTAGAATACATATTTATAATCTGTTACAATAGTAATGTCTTAAATAATGATTATAACCATTATCTCAATAATTTATGCTAGATATGATTTATTATAAGGAAACAATATCTATTCTTGAGAATAATATTCCAAATAATATTCATCGCCATTCATGAACTTATACCTAATTAGATTATGACTTGGAATGTGAAGAGTGATCTCCCACACTTGATAGTTTATGTTGAATTTATATTAGGATATCCAAACCATTACCAAAATAACATCAAATTCTATGATAAGAAGAGGGATAATATTTTCTAGGAGGTTCATCTAAAAAACATTGACTGGGGAGTAGTTTTATACTTTGAATTCACTAATTTTTCAGTTTATTATACTCATAAATAGCTCAAACCCCATGTTTTGAGGTAGCTTTTGAATAGTTCTACCAAAACTTCAACATATTAAAGAATGTATAGAACCATAATGAAAATGTACATTTATTACTCTTGAATGATCAAATATAGTACCTATAACTGCATTATTTTTAAGATCCACCGTAGATGTATTTGTAGCATATTCACTTCCTTAGTCTCTAATCCTTGTAGCTTGCTATCATTTATTATCACTGACATAACATTACATAGGTAATTTCCTTATAATTCATGTGTTCCTTATAATTGAAATACAATACCATAGGCCAAGTGTTTTTTTAAAAAAAATTCCCTCTATCACATTAGTGGGTTTATTCATATCCCTTCAACATTGATTAGATTTATTCCCCTCTTATCCTTACTTGAAACATCAACTATTCCCCTTTAGATAGTTTCAAAGATTATTTTTTCCCACACTTTTCACACTTGGGAATTTGTGTTTTTTCCCACCATGAGATTTATCCCTATATCATCCTAAGAAAATTTATTTTAATGTTTTTATCACCAATCACATGGGAACACTAGGATTATCCAGTCTCTATATTGAACTTCAAGGCACAATAGACAATATCTTTATTGTTGTCAAAGTCTAGAATCACGAAATCTTTTTGTAAACTCAATATTAACCTAGTTAAAAAATATTCCTCTTTACATTCTGTGTTGATGAAGAATATATAGGCCTACTATAGACGACTTGTAATGTTTTCGTCATATTCCTTGATAAACTCTTATTACTTTAGGTTCAGTTTGAGGAACACCCACTCCATTTTAATATGGAGAGTTTAGGTAAAACACTTTCTTAAATCCATCTTATTCTACATAATAAAATTACACTTTGGACTTAATTTTTATGAATAGTTTCCATCACTAAATAGATTCCACATCAATATGATAGATAGAAAATAGAAAATTATTTAATTATGAGAATTAGAGGATAGATAATATCTTCTCAGTGAATTCAATCCATTTTTATATAATTAATGGATTATACGATACAATAATGGTATGATTCCTTTATCATTTAAAGGAATATATCATAACTTTCTCTTTCTTATGAGAAGGAGGTAATTTCACATGATTAAATTTATTATTCATGAAATCAGTTAGATGAGGCTATATTGCCTTGAACGTATTATCTCTCATCCCCATTATGTTAGGCATATCAATAGGTAAATAATAACATAACATGCCACATTGGTTGTTGAAACCTTTCCTCTTATTTCCATCTATTATGTAAAATAAAAAAAGGGATGATAATAATCAAACTAAATATTATGTAAAAATTGAAAATATGGACATAGAAGGAATAAATTGTAAAATCAAAGTTTACCCTAACTTATGAGTCTTTTGGTTTCAATCTAGGATATCAATAGTAATTTACCCATTAATTTTTTAGACATAACAATCTATTAATTCTCTTCATAATGGTACATAATGTGTTTTTGAATTTTCCTAAGCCTATCCCCCAAGAGTGTAAAACTAGATGTGCAACAAGGCCTCTTTTCTATGCACTAGATGATGATGGAATTAATACACAATTCAACCTTTTAGGGTTATTAATCCAAGGTAAAATTTCTCTATATCCTTATCTAACTTTAATACATTGACAGGAAAGTAATTTCTTGAAACCACTCACTCTTTACTTCCCCAAAATTCCATGATATTTTATAATATAAAGATTTAATGCTAGGGTTCTCACTAAACTATTTTACTCCAAATCCCAAAAAATAAATAGAAATTCTAGTGATTCCAACTATACTAAACCAACATTTCACTCATATTATTAAATGATTTTTAATATAAACTCTGATAAACATAACCCAAATATCATGAGGCAAAATGTCTCTAGAAAATAAGGTTTCTAATATATCAAAAAAGAAACTAAAACCCTAAATCCTTATTTTATTATAAATAATGAGTTGATAAATCCCTTTTATATTCTAAAAAACATTGGATAACCTAAAGAATACATGAAATAAAGGGAGGATCTTTGAAGACAAGTTAGGGAATAAATATTATAAATAATCATAACAAGGGAAAAAATAACACAAAATCATATCATAAAAGGGATGTATAGTGAATAATAATGTGGAAAAATAATATAAAGGAAATGTTACTATTATTAGTTCAACATAAGAAAGTGGAAATAACATATAAGATGACATAAGTATAAGTCAAGGCTAACTTCCATGACAATAACACATGGTGGACGAAGTCCCATCAAGGATTACGTTTACTCTCTAATGCCATAAAAAATGTATCAAGTGAAAAAAAACTTACCCAAATGAATTTAATTGATATATGGTTGCTCCCATCATAACACATACATTTGGATATGAACATAAAATGATATATTCATAAGGTATAAAAATAATAATTACACAATGAAATAAATGGGTTTCATAATCATGAAAAAAATAATAAAATAATATTTCATAAAGACTCCAAATAGATGAAGGGATTAAATATTTTTTAAATTAATTTAAAACTTTATAAGAATAGTTCTAAAAATATGGCGTTCCTTTGAAAAAAACATCATGGTTAAGTGATATAGAAGTTCCATTTAATCCGGTTTGATTTTAATGAAAAAATTTTCCTAAATGAACATAAGGAATTTATTTACCCATAAAAGAAAGGGAGAATAAACTTTCTCTATATGTAAGATACAAATTTTTATAATTTAGAGGCATTCTATATCATCCAATATTAAGATAATGTGATTTAGTGAGATTAATTTCATAACCCAAATAAAAAGAGTTGTTCAGAGAGATACCTCATCTTAGGTTATATAATTTCTCTTCACTCTAACCTAACACCCTATATAACAAATTAATTAATTAATTAATTAATTCAGAACCCTTACAATATATATTTGATTTATTATAATTTTATTATACATGTTTACGAACACTTAAATTAGATATAAAGACATATATTATTGTTTTGAGGGTGTACATTTTATGGTTCTAAGGTCAGGTGATAGGTTTATTATTTTTGATGTTATTATCAAATGGGGCGTCAAATAATGAAGAGAAATGAAATACTATTCATGTAGTTCTAAGAATTATAATGTCCCCAATTATCCTTTTGTTTTCTAATGTTGTGATAATTCACTTAGTAAATCCTCTAACATTATACAGTTAGCTCATTTATGTGGTTTTACCATCCGTCATGAACCTAATTTTTTTATTTAATTAAATCACTCTTAAAAAATTCAAGAACAAAAAATAATTTATATTATACATTATTATCATAATAATTTATCATAATAATTTTTTTATAACCATCCTAGAAGGTGGAAGTGAAAAACAAAATGTATTGTTCACTGGGAAACAACCATATTGTAAACAACACTTTAATTTTTGATATTATAGAAGGGAGGGTTGAAGATGAATATTTCAAAATAATAATATATCAGTATTTTTAGGTTACTTATGATATTATGTTTAGGTGGATGGTGAACATATGGGGGTGGTATGAAAAAAATAAAATTTAAAATGATTAGCTGATAATGTTACCTCTATCATTGGATATATCCTCTACAAATACCCTTTAAGGATCCATAAAATGGTCCTTAGGGGGACCTCATAACACCAAGACATGGTGGAGAGGATTTGGAATTTAACTGGGCATAAATGTCTCAATATCTAAGGCTTCAAAGTTTTAAGGAGAAGGGGTGTTGATGGGAGTTATTTATAAGAGGAGGAGATGGGAGTTTTTTAATATATATTCATGAGTTTATTATTTTTGATTAATAATACCAATAATGTTGATTCATGTGACAATACATTTCCACAAGTTCATATGAATTTGAAATAATGGTTCCTTATAGCATCCATTACTCAAAATTAGTTTACTTACCTTAGAAAGTTGTGTCATATCCTAACGAAAATTTTTCAGAGGTTTTTGTTGTAAATATTAGTGGATATAGTAATTTAAGATTGTTTTTTTCTAGAAATTTAATTTCAACCCTTAATTACCAAATTGTTTGTTTCGACGCATGAAATTTTATGATTGTATGTTGGAAAAAATATATATGATTTGTGTAACGCCCCGACCCCAGCTACCCAGAGTCGGTGCATTACTTTGTAACATTGGCATGATCACAAGAAAGATCAAATCTCGAAAGACCGATTGGTTTAGTAGCCTTGGAAACACTAGATATATTCATAAGTTTTACATTACATCATAAAATGAAAAACTACTACAACAACATAATGTTTCCACAGTCCACTCTATAATCCCCTCATAATATCCCTGCAGGTCATTCATAACTTACATCTTCACTTCCTGGGAAAAATAAAACATAGAAAAGGGGTGAGCTCAAATGCCCAGTAAAGATAACAATATAGCGGAAACTTTCATCAATAATAATAAACATTTAAGGCAATGTATAACTAAAACAAAAGCCTTTTAAACATGAACTTTCAACATGGTATGGCATAAATAAAATGAGATAAATGCCATTTACTTATTCACATGGATATTCTACTAATCGAATAATCACATGCATAAATCAATAACCACTTTCATAATGTTGGAATTCATAATGCTAAACGTTAATTTCTTTGTCTAGGCCTCATCCCAAGACCTAGGGGTTACTTCTAACCGGAACCCAACCCGGAGTGCCTCTAATAACCGGACACCAACCCGGAGTGCCTCTAATAACCGGACACCAACCCGGAGTGCCTCTAATAACCGGACACCAACCCGGAGGGCATACTTTTACCAGTCCCTAACCTGGAGGGCTTACTTTAACCAGTCCCCAACCTGGAGGGCTTACTTTTACCGGTCCCCAACCCGGAACATACTTGTTTAGCACATTCATCTGAAGAAAAGTTTGAAATATAACATAAACATTCGGATTAAAACTAGCATACGAAATTTCAATAGTTTCACCATAAACTATTAATGGTATAAAATAGCACATCCACAGTCAAACATATCACAAAACCTTCAATACAATATAGAAGTTTTGTATTATAATAAATCAACTTCAAATAAGCGTAAAATCCATTAAAGGATGTTGACATAGATGAAATCAAAACACTTTTTAGAGAAATATCTCTTTCTATTTTTGAAATCATTTAAGAGCCATATAAAATAAAACATTTTCATGAAAATATTCTTGTAAGCTTGTAAGGAAAGCTTTGAAGATTTTATAACGGCGGAAAATAACCGCACCCGCCGTATAAGAAAAAAAAACATTCTTATCTTAATTCTGTCGAAAAGGTTAAAAAGGACCATGTTTTGAAAACGACGGAAAGATTCCTTTATAAACCTCTTACAAAAAGTCAAACAAGGGTATAAATGAATTTAACCCATATTCTTGTAAATAATAAATATGTTTTGAAATACATTTCGAAGAAACATGGATGTGGATGATAAAGAAATCCCAGTAGATTATTACGTATAAACGACCTCGGATAATGAAGAGATTGTGAAATAACCCTTACCTTGTACTTTTCCTTGGTTGGGGTAGGTTAACCTCCTGTATAGTGGTGAAATAATTGTTATTAAATTATACAAGAATCATATATATTAATATGATATCATATATGATCTTTTAACATTGATTTGTTAATAATATCTTAGAATTATCGTCGTTTCGGGTGTTAACTTACTCATTTTCTTTTATGTGTTTTGTTACATAAGTCATGTTTGTTGTATCTTATTCATATCCAGAATGATATCAAGTCCTTAAACATCATTTTTAAATCATTAAATGATAATTATACTTGAATGGATACGATGGAGAATGAATCTCATCGCGTTCGTGGAGACGGTAGTCCGTACGTACGCACGAACGCTACTTCCATTTAATTTTTATTTTAAAAGAATCGAATCCAAATGATACATAGGTATATTACTATTCCAGTATAATATAATATTTTATATATGTTACTTAAGTTCATTAACACCATCCTTTATACGTTCCATGTGTGGTATGAACGAGTCATATCATTTTAAGGGGGCGGTAGTCCGCACTTCCTCAAATGAAATTATCGTATGTATATACAACATGAAACGAATAATGGTATGAAATAAAATGGAATTACAGAAGCTTATATATAAAATATATATCATTAATATCATATTTAATTACAGTGCCATCATAATGGCCACCATGAGAGGCGGTAAGATATTTTTGAACAATCATCGTTTCGTGAGGCGTTAGTTTGTCATCCACAGAAACATTATGTTCATCATCCATTAGATGGATTTGTGTGTATGTGTAGTTTGAATCCTTCTTATAACAACATCCTAGTATATTGTGGATACTGGTGTTGTTACAAAAGAAAGGAAATAAAAAGAGTTTGGGGGTTGAAGAAGCAAAATAAATGAAAATAATTTAAGAGAAATCGTTACCTTTAATCTAGGTAACTCACTTTGGTTGGAACCAAAGGACTTCTTGAAATGCTTTCTGCCTAAGGGGAAGCTTCAAGGAGGAGGAGAGGGATGTGGGGAGCTTATTTGGGCAGAGTTTGGACGAGCCAAGTGGCTTGAGAGGTGTGAGGAAAAGAGAAGGAGGAGTGCCCTTTTATAAGAGGGGTGAGGGGCACCTTTGGAAAAGCTAGAAATATTAATTTATAATAAATTCATATTCGGTTTCCAAAGGCTCCAAAGTTGACTATTCAACGGATGAGGTGGGGATAGGTCGAAAACAACTCATACAATAGAATTTAGATAGGTTTGGGTACTTATATTAACCTTATCTTTAAGTATTAACTCTAAGTTAATTAGTTTCACTTTTACAATGTCTCTTTGTATTTTTATATAATATGGTTAATAAACGTACTATATACATCCAAGCGACCCCCAAGTGGTCCATTAATGATTAACCTATCATAATATAAGTCTCTTGGCCGAACCTTAGATTTTTAGGAATTTAATATCAATTAATAATATAATATTTGTTTTAAGAATTCTTTTATGTCAATTTTGACACTATTCAATAGTTGATTTTTGTGAAACTCATAACAGATTGATTACTTAGAACAAAGTCAATTAAATCAATCCTAATATATCATATTATCCTAGAAAATTAGTTTAATTCATTAAAAGTTTCATATTATATTTATTTGGGTATTTATAATATCAATTAGTTTAATTTTTCACTATTATAGTAATTACTGCATCATCATTGTGTCATACATAAAATAAATTATTTAATGTCTAAAAATTATAAATAAACTATCATTATGTAGGAAATCTTTTTATCTTTCTAATGAATATTTATAATAGAAAATCCAACATGTATAACCCTATGTAATAATTGTTCTTCTAAAAGATGTAAGCTTATGCCATTTTTATTTTTATTTTAGCTTTATTAATATAATGTGTCATTATCACTTACAAGTGGATCCATGGGGTCCCCAAATAGACCCATAGATTCCCATGGTCGACCATGTATCAACCAATAGGGTTAAGACACGTTGTAGGGTAATTTAGTATTATTATAATATTATTTTTTTAACCCTTATTTACCGGATTTACCCTTAACCATGGTAAATAAAATATTTACCGCAGTAATTATTCAAAATGTCTAAAAATAAAAGTTACCTATTTACACAATTTGAACATCCTGATTCCAAATATGGAATCCATTTTTCTAAATTCAAAACACAGAAGTGGCAGAAATTAATTTAAAATTAATTCCCGATGTCAAAACAAAAAGCGTGTTTTTAAGAGGTAATAACTATCAAAAGATTTACACTTGTTTATGTTCGGTTTAATTGTAAAATTATGTCCAATGACCAAAATTATATTAAATGGTAAAAATATATTCTAAATATACTTTAAAACCACTCAAATTCACAATTTATCACTATTAATTATTTTGATTAAAAAAGTTGTTTTTAATTAAAATTTAGTAATTTTCACTATTCATCAAAATATGAAAGTTATCCGAAATGTACCAAAATTTCACCCTAGGCTAATTTCGATATTCCGAATCCAAAAATGAAGTCCATTTTAAAATATAAAATATATATGATTTCAAAAATTAGGTATTACTATTCACAACGGCTAGTTTAATTAGTTGTGGTGTGTGTTAGAACTCGAGGTTGCGTACAACACACGCTATCGCATTATTCGAAGGGAAACGTACCGTGGAAGCTTGGGGTGTTACATTCTCCCCTCCTTCAATAAATTGCGTCCTCGCAATTTGAAATTATTCTTCGAAAATAAAAGGTTGAAAATAGAAAATATATTTGTGGGAAAACCCACATCGGAAATAGGGTTACTAAAATTTAGTCTTAATATGAGGAAAAGAGAAATGAAAGTGTCACCACCAAATTATGATCTCGATTAGGAGAACATTGGTGGTAATTAGAGACATATAATTGGAGGAAAAACGTAAATATTTATAGGTAGTGATTGAGGTCATCAATCACAAACAAGTATAAAATTGAGGTCCTTAAACTCATCAATCTATGATGATTTGAAATACCATCGGTTCAACAAAACATAGGATATTGGGATGACACATTTTTGACGTTTCAAAATATCTTAGTTGAAATCCCACATCGAAAAATGAATTAATGAGGCCTCTATTTAAAATAAAGAATGGAAAGTATGAAGATTACCGAAAATAACACATACTAGGGTTCCATGTAGGAAAATATGGATATGGAGGAGAAATCTAACCATCAATTATCTGATGGAGAGTGGTAGAGAACATGGCTATGAAAAGGCCAACAATCCCAAAGCCATAAATTAGTGATGATTTAAGGCACCATCTAGGACAACATTTTTGTTCTAAGTTCCTTTTCCTAATGTTGAGGAATTTATTTATGATATTGGCTAAGATCATAAGGAGATATACTTACTTAATAAATTTCTACCACAAACTCATCTTTTACTCATAAAAAAAATTCTATTTATACTATTCGTACAGGGTTCCAAAATAAACGAATTTATAATTCATCTACCAGATCTTTTTAAAAAAAACTACATTATTTAATCCAGGACATCTCTTGGGCCAGTGGTAGGTGATACACCCTTGTCGCCCTTTGGTTGCGGGTTCAAGTCTCGCAGCCTTGCCGGACGCGACGGGTTGCCGCCCGACCTCCGGGTTGTCCTTTTATGGCAATCCAAAATAATCCAAACTAGAACTATCCAAAATACTTCTATCCAAACTCACAGTACAACATTTATAAGTAAGGTAAACATAATGTAGAACCTTTTTACCTTGTAATATCATATGAATACCTTCATCATGTATTCTTTTAATACATCGAAACATCCTGAATTACCATATTCCTTATTGATTACATTCATGCTCCATTATTCCATATAGAAAGCTGGATATACTTCATTAATCCAAAAATGTTTTAAACCCCAACAATGATGGAATATACAAATCATTAATCAGTTCCAGGGTAGTCAAGAATATCCAATATAATTTATCCAAAACAATCACATATTATTCCAAAGTCACTACTTCAGTATCAGAACTATAGTATGATTTATCATTCTCTCAACCATATATTTTCCAAAAATTTATCCTGCTATTGAGTCACTTTTCTTTGTTCCACACAATCTCAAGTCTTTAATGAAATAGTACTGCAGTACAATCCTTATATACTCCATGATTATTGTAACAAGTACATTGTTGATACAACACTCAATTGACATAATCAACATAAGAACTCTAATCATTCCTCTTCATCTGTGGTAGTATCATAACTTGATTATTATCCAATAGCATCATTTGCGACATAGTCTTATGACTGGGACATAGGTTCGCGTAGTGTCCAAACTCCTTGCAAATGAAGCATTGTACATTTGAAACCATTTTCTTACCCTTACAGTCACGTACTTTGTGCCCTTTTCCTCCACACTTATAACAAACTCCCATTCCTTTCAGGCAAGCTCCAGGGTGTTTCTTTCCACAGTTACCACATATGGGAAAATTCCTCTTTTCCCCCTTCCCTTTATCCATCTTTCTCTCTTCCATCTTGTTCTTCTCTTGCTTCACTTCAAGGCCATAGGACTCAGCAAACTCTTTACTTATCTTATCAACACATGATATTATATCTTCATATGATGATAATACATGGGAGACTATTTCTCTTATAAATTCTAGCTTAAGACCATGAAAGATATGATCCTTCCTTCTCTTTGTATCATGTGCATTGCTAGAGTTCTCATTCCTTCTACTGGGTGCCATTTCTAAACAATGGCATAAACTAGATCAGTTTATGAATCAAAATACATAATCACATACTTATAAAACACTTAACATAAATTGCACTATTTATGGATATAATCCATAATCATAAAAATTTCTCCTTTGAGGAAGTAAATCCATATAAACTCTTCATAATGGTTTGTAAAGAAAATGAGAATTATCCAAAGCATATCCCCCGGGAGTGTCGTAACCAAGAGTGCAGCAAGGCCCGTTGTCGTGCACCAGTTCCCGTTCGAGTCTAGCTCAAAGCGGTGTTTTCGGGTTTTACCCCTAGGTACATCTGTGCCAGAGCCGCCTCTACCTGCTCGTATCCATACAGGGATGTATTGCTCGGAAAACTCACAAAATCTCTACAATACCAAAATTCTAGGAAGTTCTTCTATACTAATCCTCAAAGTTCATCTTAGGTCTACGTGCTCTAATCAGAGTTTATCTAAATCTAGTTTCCAAGGTTTGTACTAAAATTCCTCTGATACCAACTGTAACGCCCCGACCCCAGCTACCCAGAGTCGGTGCATTACTTTGTAACATTGGCATGATCACAAGAAAGATCAAATCTCGAAAGACCGATTGGTTTAGTAGCCTTGGAAACACTAGATATATTCATAAGTTTTACATTACATAATTAAATGAAAAACTACTACAACAACATAATGTTTCCACAATCCACACTATAATCCCCTCATAATATCCCTGCAGGTCATTCATAACTTACATCTTCACTTCCTGGGAAAAATAAAACATAGAAAAGGGGTGAGCTCAAATGCCCAGTAAGGATAACAATATAGCGGAAACTTTTATCAATAATAATAAACATTTAAGGCAATGTATAACTAAAACAAAAGCCTTTTAAACATGAACTTTCAACATGGTATGGCATAAATAAAATGAGATAAATGCCATTTACTTATTCACATGGATATTCTAATAATCGAATAATCACATGCATAAATCAATAACCACTTTCATAATGTTGGAATTCATAATGCTAAACGTTAATTTCTTTGTCTAGGCCTCATCCCAAGACCTAGGGGTTACTTCTAACCGGAACCCAACCCGGAGTGCCTCTAATAACCGGACACCAACCCGGAGTGCCTCTAATAACCGGACACCAACCCGGAGTGCCTCTAATAACCGGACACCAACCCGGAGTGCCTCTAATAACCGGACACCAACCCGGAGTGCCTCTAATAACCGGACACCAACCCGGAGGGCATACTTTTACCAGTCCCTAACCTGGAGGGCTTACTTTAACCAGTCCCCAACCTGGAGGGCTTACTTTTACCGGTCCCCAACCCGGAACATACTTGTTTAGCACATTCATCTGAAGAAAATTTTGAAATATAACATAAACATTCGGATTAAAACTAGCATACGAAATGTCAATAGTTTCACCATAAACTATTAATGGTATAAAATAGCACATCCACAGTCAAACATATCACAAAACCTTCAATACAATATAGAAGTTTTGTATTATAATAAATCAACTTCAAATAAGCGTAAAATCCATTAAAGGATGTTGACATAGATGAAATCAAAACACTTTTTAGAGAAATATCTCTTTCTATTTTTGAAATCATTTAAGAGCCATATAAAATAAAACATTTTCTTGAAAATATTCTTGTAAGCTTGCAAGGAAAGCTTTGACGATTTTATAACGGCGGAAAATAACCGCACCCGCCGTATAAGAAAAAAAAACATTCTTATCTTAATTCTGTCGAAAAGGTTAAAAAGGACCATGTTTTGAAAACGACGGAAAGATTCCTTTATAAACCTCTTACAAAAAGTCAAACAAGGGTATAAATGAATTTAACCCATATTCTTGTAAATAATAAATATGTTTTGAAATATATTTCGAAGAAACATGGATGTGGATGATAAATAAATCCCAGTAGATTATTACGTATAAACAACCTCGGATAATGAAGAGATTGTGAAATAACCCTTACCTTGTACTTTTCCTTGGTTGGGGTAGGTTAACCTCCTGTATAATGGTGAAATAATTGTTATTAAATTATACAAGAATCATATATATTAATATGATATCATATATGATCTTTTAACATTGATTTGTTAATAATATCTTAGAATTATCGTCGTTTCGGGTGTTAACTTACTCATTTTCTTTTATGTGTTTTGTTACATAAGTCATGTTTGTTGTATCTTATTCATATCCAGAATGATATCAAGTCCTTAAACATCATTTTTAAATCATTAAATGATAATTATATTTGAATGGATACGATGGAGAATGAATCTCATCGCGTTCGTGGAGACGGTAGTCCGTACGTACGCACGAACGCTACTTCCATTTAATTTTTATTTTAAAAGAATCGAATCCAAATGATACATAGGTATATTACTATTCCAGTATAATATAATATTTTATATATGTTACTTAAGTTCATTAACACCATCCTTTATACGTTCCATGTGTGGTATGAACGAGTCATATCATTTTAAGGGGGCGGTAGTCCGCACTTCCTCAAATAAAATTATCGTATGTATATACAACATGAAACGAATAATGGTATGAAATAAAATGGAATTACAGAAGCTTATATATAAAATATATATCATTAATATCATATTTAATTACAGTGCCATCATAATGGCCACCATGAGGGGCGGTAAGATATTTTTGAACAATCATCGTTTCGTGAGGCGTTAGTTTGTCATCCACAGAAACATTATGTTCATCATCCATTAGATGGAGTTGTGTGTATGTGTAGTTTGAATCCTTCTTATAACAACATCCTAGTATATTTTGGATACTGGTGTTGTTACAAAAGAAAGGAAATAAAAAGAGTTTGGGGGTTGAAGAATCAAAATAAATGAAAATAATTTAAGAGAAATCGTTACCTTTAATCTAGGTAACTCACTTTGGTTGGAACCAAAGGACTTCTTGAAATGCTTTCTGCCTAAGGGGAAGCTTCAAGGAGGAGGAGAGGGATGTGGGGAGCTTATTTGGGCAGAGTTTGGACGAGCCAAGTGGCTTGAGAGGTGTGAGGAAAAGAGAAGGAGGAGTGCCCTTTTATAAGAGGGGTGAGGGGCACCTTTGGAAAAGCTAGAAATATTAATTTATAATAAATTCATATTCAGTTTCCAAAGGCTCCAAAGTTTACTATTCAAAGGATGAGGTGGGGATAGGTCGAAAACAACTCATCCAATAGAATTTAGACAGGTTTGGGTACTTATATTAACCTTATCTTTAAGTATTAACTCTAAGTTAATTAGTTTCACTTTTACAATGTCTCTTTGTATTTTTATATAATATGGTTAATAAACTTACTATATACATCCGAGAGACCCCCAAGTGGTCCATTAATGATTAACCTATCATAATATAAGTCTCTTGGCCGAACCTTAGATTTTTAGGAATTTAATATCAATTAATAATATAATATTTGTTTTAAGAATTCTTTTATTTCAATTTTGACACTATTCAATAGTTGATTTTTTTGAAACTCATAACAGATTGATTACTTAGAACAAAGTCCATTAAATCAATCCTAATATATCATATTATCCTAGAAAATTAGTTTAATTCATTAAAAGTTTCATATTATATTTATTTGGGTATTTATAATATCAATTATTTTAATTTTTCACTATTATAGTAATTACTGCATCATCATTGTGTCATACATAAAATATATTATTTAATGTCTAAAAATTATAAATAAAATATAATTATGTAGGAAATCTTTTTAGCTTTCTAATGAATATTTATAATCGAAAATCCAACATGTATAACCCTATGTAAAAATTGGTCTTCTAAAAGATATAAGCTTATGCCATTTTTATTTTTATTTTAGCTTTATTAATATAATGTGTCATTATCACTTACAAGTGGATCCATGGGGTCCCAAAATAGACCCTAAGATGCCCATGGTCGACCATGTATCAACCAATAGGGTTAAGACACGTTTTAGGGTAATTTAGTATTATTATAATATTATTTTTTTAACCCTTATTTACCGGATTTACCCTTAACCATGGTAAATAAAATATTTACCGCAGTAATTATTCAAAATGTCTAAAAATAAAAGTTACCTATTTACACAATTTGAACATCCGGATTCCAAATATGGAATCCATTTTTCTAAATTCAAAACACAGAAGTGGCAGAAATTAATTTAAAATTAATTCCCGCTGTCAAAACAAAAAGCGTGTTTTTAAGAGGTAATAACTATCAAAAGATTGACACTTGTTTATGTTCGGTTTAATTGTAAAATTATGTCCAATGACCAAAATTATATTAAATGGTAAAAATATATTCTAAATATACTTTAAAACCACTCAAATTCACAATTTATCACTATTAATTATTTTGATTAAAAAAGTTGTTTTTAATTAAAATTTAGTAATTTTCACTATTCATCAAAATATGAAAGTTATCCGAAATGTACCAAAATTTCACCCTAGGCTAATTTCGATATTCGGAATCCAAAAATGAAGTCCATTTTAAAATATAAAATATATATGATTTCAAAAATTAGGTATTACTATTCACAACGGCTAGTTTAATTAGTTGTGGTGTGTGTTAGAACTCGAGGTTGCGTACAACACACGCTATCGCATTATTCGAAGGGAAACGTACCGTGGAAGCTTGGGGTGTTACATTCTCCCCTCCTTCAATAAATTGCATCCTCGCAATTTGAAATTATTCTTCGAAAATAAAAGGTTGAAAATAGAAAATATATTTGTGGGAAAACCCACATCGGAAATAGGGTTACTAAAATTTAGTCTTAATATGAGGAAAAGAGAAATGAAAGTGTCACCACCAAATTATGATCTCGATTAGGAGAACATTGGTGGTAATTAGAGACATATAATTGGAGGAAAAACGTAAATATTTATAGGTAGTGATTGAGGTCATCAATCACAAACAAGTATAAAATTGAGGTCCTTAAACTCATCAATCTATGATGATTTGAAATACCATCGGTTCAGCAAAACATAGGATATTGGGATGACACATTTTTGACGTTTCAAAATATCTTAGTTGAAATCCCACATCGAAAAATGAATTAATGAGGCCTCTATTTAAAATAAAGAATGGAAAGTATGAAGATTACCGAAAATAACACATACTAGGGTTCTATGTAGGAAAATATGGATATGGAGGAGAAATCTAACCATCAATTATCTGATGGAGAGTGGTAGAGAACATGGCTATGAAAAGGCCAACAATCCCAAAGCCATAAATTAGTGATGATTTAAGGCACCATCTAGGACAACATTTTTGTTCTAAGTTCCTTTTCCTAATGTTGAGGAATTTATTTATGAGATTGGCTAAGATCATAAGGAGATATACTTAATAAATTTCTACCACAAACTCATCTTTTACTCATAAAAAAAATTCTATTTATACTATTCGTACAGGGTTCCAAAATAAACGAATTTATAATTCATCTACCAGATCTTTTTAAAAAAAACTACATTATTTAATCCAGGACATCTCTTGGGCCAGTGGTAGGTGATACACCCTTGTCGCCCTTCGGTTGCGGGTTCAAGTCTCGCAGCCTTGCCGGACGCGACGGGTTGCCGCCCGACCTCCGGGTTGTCCTTTTATGGCAATCCAAAATAATCCAAACTAGAACTATCCAAAATACTTCTATCCAAACTCACAGTACAACATTTATAAGTAAGGTAAACATAATGTAGAACCTTTTTACCTTGTAATATCATATGAATACCTTCATCATGTATTCTTTTAATTCATCGAAACATCCTGAATTACCATATTCCTTATTGATTACATTCATGCTCCCTTATTACATATAGAAAGCTGGATATACTTCATTAATCCAAAAATGTTTTAAACCCCAACAATGATGGAATATACAAATCATTAATCAGTTCCAGGGTAGTCAAGAATATCCAATATAATTTATCCAAAACAATCACATATTATTCCAAAGTCACTACTTCAGTATCAGAACTATATTATGATTTATCATTCTCTCAACCATATATTTTCCAAAAATTTATCCTTCTATTGAGTCACTTTTCTTTGTTCCACACAATATCAAGTCTTTAATGAAATAGTACTGCAGTACAATCCTTATATACTCCATGATTATTGTAACAAGTACATTGTTGATACAACACTCAGTTGACATAATCAACATAAGAACTCTAATCATTCCTCTTCATCTGTGGTAGTATCATAACTTGATTATTATCCAATAGCATCATTTGTGGCATAGTCTTATGACTGGGACATAGGTTCGCGTAGTGTCCAAACTCCTTGCAAATGAAGCATTGTACATTTGAAACCATTTTCTTACCCTTACAGTCACGTACTTTGTGCCCTTTTCCTCCACACTTATAACAAACTCCCATTCCTTTCAGGCAAGCTCCAGGGTGTTTCTTTCCACAGTTACCACATATGGGAAAATTCCTCTTTTCCCCCTTCCCTTTATCCATCTTTCTCTCTTCCATCTTGTTCTTCTCTTGCTTCACTTCAAGGCCATAGGACTCAGCAAACTCTTTACTTATCTTATCAACACATGATATTATATCTTCATATGATGATAATACATGGGAGACTATTTCTATTATAAATTCTAGCTTAAGACCATGAAAGATATGATCCTTCCTTCTCTTTGTATCATGTGCATTGCTAGAGTTCTCATTCCTTCTACTGGGTGCCATTTCTAAACAATGGCATAAACTAGATCAGTTTATGAATCAAAATACATAATCACATACTTATAAAACACTTAACATAAATTGCACTATTTATGGATATAATCCATAATCATAAAAATTTCTCCTTTGAGGAAGTAAATACATATAAACTCTTCATAATGGTTTGTAAAGAAAATGAGAATTATCCAAAGCATATCCCCCGGGAGTGTCGTAACCAAGAGTGCAGCAAGGCCCGTTGTCGTGCACCAGTTCCCGTTCGAGTCTAGCTCAAAGCGGTGTTTTCGGGTTTTACCCCTAGGTACATCTGTGCCAGAGCCGCCTCTACCTGCTCGTATCCAGACAGGGATGTATTGCTCGGAAAACTCACAAAATCTCTACAATACCAAAATTCTAGGAAGTTCTTCTATACTAATCCTCAAAGTTCATCTTAGGTCTACGTGCTCTAATCAGAGTTTATCTAAATCTAGTTTCCAAGGTTTGTACTAAACTTCCTCTGATACCAACTGTAACGCCCCGACCCCAGCTACCCAGAGTTGGTGCATTACTTTGTAATATTGGCATGATCACAAGAAAGATCAAATCTCGAAAGACCGATTGGTTTAGTAGCCTTGGAAACACTAGATATATTCATAAGTTTTACATTACATCATAAAATGAAAAACTACTACAACAACATAATGTTTCCACAGTCCACACTATAATCCCCTCATAATATCCCTGCAGGTCATTCATAACTTACATCTTCACTTCCTGGGAAAAATAAAACATAGAAAAGGGGTGAGCTCAAATGCCCAGTAAGGATAACAATATAGCGGAAACTTTCATCAATAATAATAAACATTTAAGGCAATGTATAACTAAAACAAAAGCCTTTTAAACATGAACTTTCAACATGGTATGGCATAAATAAAATGAGATAAATTCCATTTACTTATTTACATGGATATTCTACTAATCGAATAATCACATGCATAAATCAATAACCACTTTCATAATGTTAAAATTCATAATGCTAAACGTTAATTTCTTTGTCTAGGCCTCATCCCAAGACCTAGGGGTTACTTCTAACCGGAACCCAACCCGGAGTGCCTCTAATAACCGGACACCAACCCGGAGGGCATACTTTTACCAGTCCCTAACCTGGAGGGCTTACTTTAACCAGTCCCCAACCTGGAGGGCTTACTTTTACCGGTCCCCAACCCGGAACATACTTGTTTAGCACATTAATCTGAAGAAAAGTTTGAAATATAACATAAACATTCGGATTAAAACTAGCATACGAAATGTCAATAGTTTCACCATAAACTATTAATGGTATAAAATAGCACATCCACAGTCAAACATATCACAAAACCTTCAATACAATATAGAAGTTTTGTATTATAATAAATCAACTTCAAATAAGCGTAAAATCCATTAAAGGATGTTGACATAGATGAAATCAAAACACTTTTTAGAGAAATATCTCTTTCTATTTTTGAAATCATTTAAGAGCCATATAAAATAAAACATTTTCTTGAAAATATTCTTGTAAGCTTGTAAGGAAAGCTTTGAAGATTTTATAACGGCGGAAAATAACCGCACCCGCCGTATAAGAAAAAAAAACATTCTTATCTTAATTCTGTCGAAAAGGTTAAAAAGGACCATGTTTTGAAAACGACGGAAAGATTCCTTTATAAACCTCTTACAAAAAGTCAAACAAGGGTATAAATGAATTTAACCCATATTCTTGTAAATAATAAATATGTTTTGAAATACATTTCGAAGAAACATGGATGTGGATGATAAAGAAATCCTAGTAGATTATTACGTATAAACAACCTCGGATAATGAAGAGGTTGTGAAATAACCCTTACCTTGTACTTTTCCTTGGTTGGGGTAGGTTAACCTCCTGTATAATGGTGAAATAATTGTTATTAAATTATACAAGAATCATATATATTAATATGATATCATATATGATCTTTTAACATTGATTTGTTAATAATATCTTAGAATTATCGTCGTTTCGGGTGTTAACTTACTCATTTTCTTTTATGTGTTTTGTTACATAAGTCATGTTTGTTGTATCTTATTCATATCCATAATGATATCAAGTCCTTAAACATCATTTTTAAATCATTAAATGATAATTATACTTGAATGGATACGATGGAGAATGAATCTCATCGCGTTCGTGGAGACGGTAGTCCGTACGTACGCACGAACGCTACTTCCATTTAATTTTTATTTTAAAAGAATCGAATCCAAATGATACATAGGTATATTACTATTCCAGTATAATATAATATTTTATATATGTTACTTAAGTTCATTATCACCATCCTTTATACGTTCCATGTGTGGTATGAACGAGTCATATCATTTTAAGGGGGCGGTAGTCCGCACTTCCTCAAATGAAATTATCGTATGTATATACAACATGAAATGAATAATGGTATGAAATAAAATGGAATTACAGAAGCTTATATATAAAATATATATCATTAATATCATATTTAATTACAGTTCCATCATAATGGCCACCATGAGAGGCGGTAAGATATTTTTGAACAATCATCGTTTCGTGAGGCGTTAGTTTGTCATCCACAGAAACATTATGTTCATCATCCATTAGATGGAGTTGTGTGTATGTGTAGTTTGAATCCTTCTTATAACAACATCCTAGTATATTGTGGATACTGGTGTTGTTACAAAATAAAGTAAATAAAAAGAGTTTGGGGGTTGAAGAAGAAAAATAAATGAAAATAATTTAAGAGAAATCGTTACCTTTAATCTAGGTAACTCACTTTGGTTGGAACCAAAGGACTTCTTGAAATTCTTTCTGCCTAAGGGGAAGCTTCAAAGAGGAGGAGAGGGATGTGGGGAGCTTATTTGGGCAGAGTTTGGACGAGCCAAGTGGCTTGAGAGGTGTGAGGAAAAGAGAAGGAGGAGTGCCCTTTTATAAGAGGGGTGAGGGGCACCTTTGGAAAAGCTAGAAATATTAATTTATAATAAATTCATATTCGGTTTCCAAAGGCTCCAAAGTTTACTATTCAAAGGCTGATGTGGGGATAGGTCGAAAACAACTCATCCAATAGAATTTAGACAGGTTTGGGTACTTATATTAACCTTATCTTTAAGTATTAACTCTAAGTTAATTAGTTTCACTTTTACAATGTCTCTTTGTATTTTTATATAATATGGTTAATAAACTTACTATATACATCCAAGCGACCCCCAAGTGGTCCATTAATGATTAAACTATCATAATATAAGTCTCGTGGCCGAACCTTAGATTTTTAGTAATTTAATATCAATTAATAATATAATATTTGTTTTAAGAATTCTTATATGTCAATTTTGACACTATTCAATAGTTGATTTTTGTGAAACTCATAACAGATTGATTACTTAGAAAAACGTCAATTAAATCAATCCTAATATATCATATTATCCTAGAAAATTAGTTTAATTCATTAAAAGTTTCATATTATATTTATTTGGGTATTTATAATATCAATTATTTTAATTTTTCACTATTATAGTAATTACTGCATCATCATTGTGTCATACATAAAATATATTATTTAATGTCTAAAAATTATAAATAAAATATCATTATGTAGGAAATAGTTTTAGATTTCTAATGAATATTTATAATCGAAAATCCAACATGTATAACCCTATGTAAAAATTGTTCTTCTAAAAGATGTAAGCTTATGCCATTTTTATTTTTATTTTAGCTTTATTAATATAATGTGTCATTATCACTTACAAGTGGATCCATGGGGTCCCAAAATAGACCCAAATATGCCCATGGTCGACCATGTATCAACCAATAGGGTTAAAACACGTTTTAGGGTAATTTAGTATTATTATAATATTATTTGTTTAACCCTTATTTACCGGATTTACCCTTAACCATGGTAAATAAAATATTTACCGCAGTAATTATTCAAAATGTCTAAAAATAAAAGTTACCTATTTACACAATTTGAACATCCTGATTCCAAATATGGAATCCATTTTTCTAAATTCAAAACACAGAAGTGGCAGAAATTAATTTAAAATTAATTCCCGCTGTCAAAACAAAAAGCGTGTTTTTAAGAGGTAATAACTATCAAAAGATTGACACTTGTTTATGTTCGGTTTAATTGTAAAATTATGTCCAATGACCAAAATTATATTAAATGTTAAAAATATATTCTAAATATACTTTAAAACCACTCAAATTCACAATTTATCACTATTAATTATTTTGATTAAAAAAGTTTTTAATTAAAATTTAGTAATTTTCACTATTCATCAAAATATGAAAGTTATCCGAAATGTACCAAAATTTCACCCTAGGCTAATTTCGATATTCCGAATCCAAAAATGAAGTCCATTTTAAAATATAAAATATATATGATTTCAAAAATTAGGTATTACTATTCACAACGGCTAGTTTAATTAGTTGTGGTGTGTGTTAGAACTCGAGGTTGCGTACAACACACGCTATCGCATTATTCGAAGGGAAACGTACCGTGGAAGCTTGGGGTGTTACAATTTGTATGAATGTCTTGGAGTTTTAATTAAATTTATATGAGACCATCTCAGTCATTGATGATATATTTGAAAATTATACTCATTGTTTTTGGATAAGAGAATTGAATTTAGTGGGTAGCTTTGAAAATAATTACATGTTAAATGTGAGGAAACTTCTTGGGGTTTCAGATATGATGATAGCATATTGTTAGCCTCCCTTTAATATATAAATGTGAATGGGATTAAAAAATTCTTTTGATACCCTATTGTGTACTAGAATGAAATCCCACCCTTAGACTAATGATCAAATTGGTTTGGAATTTCACACATTATATGACATGTTGATAGTTTATATAAAATAATTTAAAGGTTATTGGGATTAATATCATCTATTGCTTGATTTTTCTACAGTTATCACTCATCCATTGGTATTGTAACACCCATAGTTTCAAGTAATTTACACTTTTATTATTTTTATTTCATGTTATATAATAATTGTGTTATGTTTTCGGAGTTTTAGGAGTATTTTATAAGTGTATCTTAAGGTGAAAAGTTTGAGAATAGTTATGGGAAATTGTGTTCTATCTCTATGAAACCATTTAAGGTATGTTTTTAAGTCATTGAAAAATAACATGATTATCACCATGTTTGTCCAAACCATGAGCAATCCTTAAGAAATTTTGTGAGTTGAGATAGGGGAAAAGTGAATTTTTTTCATGTTTTATCAAACCCTGTGATACATTCTTGTGAGGGGATGACCATAATATAGTATCACCACATGGTTTGTGAATGGTTTTCCAGATCATGTGACACACCCATGTGGATACTAAGATAATGTCCAATTGAAGGTTCATATTTGACATACAGTTCGAAAAACATTTGGCATAACCATGAAATATTCATTAAATGCTTTGAAAATCAGTATTTAACTCATATTTAAGAACCAAAACTCTCACTTTTATTCTATTCCACTAGCCTCTCAAACTCCTATTCTTCCCTATGCTGCATTGGTTATTCCTTTTGATCTGAAAGTAACTTTTATTAAAAAAAAGTGTGTTGGATCTCCAAGATCAATTTTAAGACCATTTTCATTCAATTTCTCTATAGTTATATTCTTATTTTTTATATTGAATCCATATATTTAATATGTCATAGATATATATGTGATATGATGTGTATCTTTAGGATATTTTATTTGAAATATTAAATGTAAATTATTATGAGGCCATTTCTAGAGTTTTTATTGTGTTGGTCTCCATTTTCTTCATCATTTGATAGGTAGGTGGCTTCTCCCTCAAATCCATCTATTCTAGAAGTTGAATTTTCAGTTATTTTAAATTGGTTTTATTTAATTTTCAAATGAATAATTGTAATATTTATTGATGGAATATATTTAGGATTATATTTTGGGAACTTGGAAATTATGGTGGCTTTTTTAAAACACCCTTTGTGTCATTATTTTTAATTAAGATTTAAAATTATAGTTTTTTAATAAAAGATGTGTTTTTGATGAATAGTTTCAAAGAGAAGTATTTGTTTATGTGGAATTAATTGGTATCGAACTTTTCCTAATTAGGTGGGGTGTGTTCTTGGTGATAGAGAGTAGTCATAAAGTACAACCATTGAAGTTAGATGAAGATAGTTCATGAATTGTTACTATTAATGTGAGAAACCAATCCTAAGTGTATGAATGGGTGTGCGTGTGTGTGTGAATAAGCAATATTTAGTTGGGCCATGTGATAATAAATGAAACTATTTTTGTTTATTTTTTCCTCACACTGATTCAATTTATGGATTTGTGTAAACTATTTTTCATCTTTTAATAAAATAATATTATTAAGAACATAAAAGACCTTCTCTTAGTGGTTTTTTTAAAGCCTCTATGGATTTCCAAATATGTGTTATAAGCACCCCCGACATGGTTACTTTGGTGAATTTATAGATGTTTTTACCATGAAACATGAACAGGAAAGGTATCATACTTCTCAAGTATTTAATCTTGATGCCTTATCCAAGGTATACAGAATTGAATCTAGTTTGGGTGGTGTTTGGGATGATTCCAGATTGGTTTCATTTATTTACATCGTCTTTTAGTCACTTTTTATTTATATATCATATTTAAATTTTTACTTTTATAATTCTGTTTATTTTAATTTACCATTGATTTTCACTATTTATACTCATGCATTATATAGATGGTTTGATTATTTATATAATTTCATGATGGTATGTATAGTTTATATAGGCAAAATATCCCCCCAAATGTTCTCTTAATCCCATGGAATTTATTTATATCCTTTGGTTTCATTGGGATCCTACATTACGTCAGTGGAACTCTAAATCCTCTCAAGTATATAATTTTGTGCATGAAGATATTAAGGGTATTAGTCTTGTTCGGTACTTCATCTTTTGATTATAGTTAGAAGATATGAATTACATGACTTGTAATATATATCATAAAAATATGCATCTAACTACCTTATGTTGAACTTAAATTTATCAGGGTGGTATGAGTATAAAAATTGTATTAGGAAACCTCTAGGTGTGTTTTTATCTCATCATATGGGGTTTAGATGATGAGTGTGGCATATCATGTATTAATACATTTACTTACCAGTAGGGCTGAATTGGTCATAAAGTGTAGGATTATTGATATTTGGTTTTACTTATGAATTATAGTGGTTATTGATTTTTATAGTTCGTGAAAATTGGGTATGATTTTTTTTATTTTGATGGCTCAAAATATTTTAATCCTTCAGTATCTAGTGGGTGATGAATTAATGGTGTCATGTTTTTTTCTATAGAGAATGGAATTGAAAGATGCCATTGGAATCAATAATAAAAGGCTATAGAAAATATAGTTTAACATGAGCACTAGGTAAAAAATAACTTTTCTAAAGTATTATTCATGATTTTCAAGACATTTATAGAGGAATTCATAGTGAATAACCTCAAAGGGTGGGTCACTCAGTATAATTTTAGAAACATAATCCACCAATATTTCAAGGGTATTTATAAACTAAAAAGTTAGAAGAGTGGATCAATGGAATGAAATATAGTTTTTATTTCCTTGGTATAATTTCTGAGTTCAAGGTTATGTTATCTATGTATATTCTAGAGGACTGTGCATACCAATGGGGGGATTTAAATGTCTAGGATAAATCCAACCGAGGTCTTATATTATTTAATTTTGATGATTTTTCAGCAATAATTTTTTATCCTCACCCACCAAATATAGAAAGAATAAAATATTTTTTTAATATTCCTGAATGAAAATATATTTGGGATGGAGTATATATCTATTATTATATACATGGTTTTCCTTTCTCTAGAAGTATATTGTAGTGAATCCTTAAAAAAGATATATTTTTTCTGGGAAACAACAAGATATTCACTCTAAAATAGTTTTCCTTTGTATTATAGATTTTACAATGATTTTTAAAAAAGTGATGGTTATATAATGATATATATATGGTAATATAACAGAAAGGATAAAATATTTCTTTATGTGTGTAAAGACCCATAAAATTCAAGGGAAAGTTTTTCTTAATTTTCTTTGGAATTTTACAAGAGCGCGGTTTCTGACGGCACCTGATTCCGAGGCCCGGAGTGCCCGGAATCAATTTCCGAAGTTTGGCACGGGTACGTTCAGTGAACGAACGAGCGGGTTTTCCTAACTTTTGATCCGGTGCTCGGAATTGAAATCTGAGGGCACCGATGAACTCGCGGCGCCAATATTCTCTTAAGGAGACCTTTTCCGAGGTTGCGTTTATTTCGGTATGAGAGTTAGTTTTTTTTTGGGAGTTTAGAATAAGTTAAATAAAAATTGTGGATTACAAATTTTTATTTAAACTTGTTAGTTAACTTCTCTCAAAGGAAGTTAGGGGTGGGACCCACATCCACTTAACCTCCCTTGAGAGGATTAAGTGTGGTGGGGCCCACACGAACCCTAAACTTTTCATCTTCTCCCAAACCCCCTTAACCCCTCTTTAAATGTCATGACAATAGTTATTTAATTTTAGGGTTATCATTTTTTGAATTTCAAACCTTTGAAATTCATTTGTTAAGTTTGTGAATAAAATAAGCTCTTATCTTATTTTGTTGGGTTAGAACTCTTTATCCATCTTGACAGCTTTTGAGAGCTTTTCCTTCTTCTTCAAACTTTGACGAAGAACGCTAAAGCCTTGACGAAGAACGCTCAAGCTCCGACGAAGAACGCCACTCCTCTCTTCTTCGTCTTCCGTGTCAACAAGAGGGAACGTCGCTTCCTCCTCGGACTCCCTTCGCTGACCATGGTGATCATCGCCAACGACAACGTACCTCTCTTCTTTGTCTTAGCGACAAGTGAAGAGACGTCGTTTCCTCCTCGGACGCACCCCGACGTCCGCGGAATCTACGTCCGACGCCGTGACGCCTTTCTCCGCGATAACCGACGTGCGACGTCAATTTTCAAGGTAGGGGTTGTTGTTATTGTTTATTTATTTATCCTTGTTCGTTGTTCTAGCATGACTAACGTGAGGATTATAATTTTGTGTTATTGTTTAACGTGAGGGGGCCGGACCGCATGAACACGGCCGAACCGCCACCATCGTTCTTGTTGATTTATCTTGCGGGTGGAAACAAGGTGGCGTGGTGTCGTCGCACCACGCTGATAATCGTTCGATTATATTGCGCGGCGCCGTCGCGCCGCGCCGTGGAAGAATCATCAAGAATGCGACGCCGTCGCGCCGCGTCAAGGGGAATCGAAGGCGCGGCGGAGGGGCGCGGTGCCTTCGCACCGCGCCGGACGACGAACACCGCGGCAGGTTCCGGGCCGCGGCGGGACGAGAAGACCGGCGGCCGGGCCGCCGGCGGAGGGAGCCGGAATGGGGACCCGTTTTCCAGTCCTGTTGGAGAAAAACCGGCCGGCCAGCTGGCCGGCCGGATGGACAAAAATCCGGGGGAATTTAATTCCCCCGGCAGCTCAAAAGCCCCCCCCCCCATTTATTTGGGGGGGCGGTTTCCTTGAGGGGGGCAGGTGGCCCCCCGGTTTCCGAACAAGCAGGCCCCCCACGAGGGGGGGGGGGGGGCGTTTGAAAAAAATGGGGGCGCGGCTGATTGCCGCGCCGCCAATCCAAGAAGCGGGGGGCCTTGCCCCCCCCCCCCCCCCCGCGCGCTGCCTCCGTGCGGCGCCAGGCCGCCGCGCAGCCGCGCCGCCGGCCTGCCGGCCGGGCCGGGTCGGGTCCACCCGGGTCAGGTCGACCCGGTTCGGGCCGACCCAGGGGGGGTCGGGCCGGGTCAGCCCGGACCCGGACCCCCCGTTTCGAATCCGTTTCGGTCTTTTGGCCATAACTTGAGCCACGGACCTCCGATTGACGAACCGTCTACGGCAACGCGATCCTTGGATCAAGACGGTCGTTTCGCTTTATCGCACTCAATGTTTCGGAACACTTTGAGTTCGTCCGGGTTGGTTCGTTCACGAAACCAACGGGGCCTTCGGAGAGGAAACGCTCATATCTTGAGCTACGGACGTCCGATTGACGTGCCGTCAGTTTTGTTGTGTTCCTCTTAGTGAGACGGTTCTTTTGGCATACTCCACCCGAGGTTTGGACGCAGGTGGAGTACAGTCGGGTTGGTTTTTCCTTAAAAACCAACCGGGCCCCGAGGACGAAAATGCCAATAACTCTCAGACCGGGCGTCCGATCGACGCGCCGTCTGTTGCGTTGAGTTCCTATTGACGATACGGAACTTTTGGATACATCAACTCTGACTTTGTGACAGTTGATGTATCAGCTTCTCGGCTCGTGGAGCGGACCCTCCGAACGAGCTTGCTGTGTGCGGGAACCCTAGTGCTGGCTGCGACTGTTACTGTGACTGCTACTGCTACTGCTACTGTGACTGTGACGACGATAGTACAGAGATCCTGTGTGGATTCGACGACGACGACATCAGCACTCAGCGATCCTACGTGGATCAGTGCTACAGGTCCTGTGTGGGCCCGATCCTGTGTGGGTCCGATCCTGTGTGGGTCTTTGCGCTCAGCGGTCCTGTGTGAACCAGCACCTACAGGTCCTACGTGGGCCCGATCCTGTGTGGGTCTTTTGAGGGGGTTAGTTACCTATCGATCTGTCGTGGGTCCGATGACTTAGATGGATCAGAGATCATCTTTATCGTCTTTCGAAGATGTATACCTGTGTGAGCTGAAACCTATTGCTTTCCTGTGTGGATTGTGTTGTGCAATCCTGTGTGGATTATGTTTTTCTTTCCTGTGTGGAATACGTTTACTTTCCTGTGTGGACTGAGTTGTACTTGGGCTCGGAGGTTGGAGCGTATTTGAAATTGATGACTTAGGTATATGTATGGGCATATACCTAAGCAGTGTTGGTTGTTACTTCGTGATTGTACCTTTCTTCGTGGTTTATCTTTTGTGGATTTGAGAGACCTTCAGGGGTCTCGGGGTCCCTACTGAGTAGCTTATACTCACCCCTGCACGGGCTTTGCCCGCACTACGTTGTGTTGGTTGCAGACGACGGACAGCGTTGATCTTAACTGAGGCTTGCAGAGAAGGACGGTACCTGGAGGTGGACCACTGGGCGGGACGTGCTCGGAGTGGACGGCGGGACCCGTGGAGCAGTGGAGCTATCTGTACCCACCCTTCAGGTGGGATTTCCAGTGGACAGCTCGGTGTAGCGGCTTTTACTTTTCATTTGCTGTTTTCCCTTTCGAGTTGTACATTACTTTCAGTTTGGGTTTGTATACTGGCCCATTTACTTTTCCGCACTTTCAGTTGTACTCTGTTTTTACTTAGTGTTTACTTTCCGCTTGCTTACTTTGTGGTGTTTATTTACTTTACAAAGGCAATGACTTCCCTTTTTACCATGATTTACGCCTTAGTGCTAGTTTCCAGCCCCTGGCCTATGGAAGGCGGGCTTGGGGTAGTCACGGCACGAACCCCGAGGGCGGGTCGTGACAAATTGGTATCAGATGAGTTCGGTTCTACTGCGAACTCTGATCTTTTCTATGTGAAGCAATAATGTTTAGCGTATTGAGTGTGGTTATCAGTCCAGGGAGTCCAGTGTTGGTGCGGCGGCCGACGTATCCGTACACCAGGACCCTGACTTCTGATTTCCGACTTAATGCACGAAAACATTGATTGCGTGTGTGTTTCAAAGTTTTATTTGTGATTACTTATATCAGATCACCAGATATACTGTTCTGACCGTGGCGCACCTGTTTCCTTTTCAGGATGGCCCCACGACGGCAGCCAGCTAGGGTTCCGAGAGTCGAGCGTGACGACAGCCCACCGAGCGACGAGGCCTCGGTGCAGGGCCCTTTGTCAGCAGTGGCACCGGCGGTAGCTCTACCCGCCGAGCCCCCGATGCTTCCAGCACTAGCCGCTGACGATGCACGTCGCCTCAGTGCACTGCATGAGTTTCAGCTCCAGCGACCGCCCAGGTTTCGTGGGGAGACGGATCCCCAGGCAGCAGAGGACTGGCTGGAGGCAGTGGTACGAGTGTTTAGGCTAGTGAGGACACCACCAGACCTCATGGTGATCCTCGCTGCGAGCCTACTACACGCAGCAGCAGGACGATGGTGGAGCTTGATGCTCCAGGTGCACGATGAGGCATCTCTACTTTGGACGGACTTTGAGAGCCTTTTCCGCTCGGAGTTCGTCCCAGCCACCCTTCGTGCGGTGCGTATCCAGGAGCTTCTTCAGCTGCGGCAGGGCAACATGACGGTCGCTCAGTACTCGGCGAGATTTACCGATCTCTCGAGTTACTCGACCGACATGGTACGGGACCCATTCTTCCGGTCCCGGACCTTCGAGCAGGGTTTGAGACACGAGATCAGGGCATCGCTGATCTCCCTCAGCATACCGACTCAAACAGGAGTACTGGAGCGGGCCCTTCTGATCGAGAGCTTCCTTGCTGAGTCTACACCAGCGCAGCAACCCACCGCAGGGCGGCACATGGCAGAGTCATCTGCAGCAGGCAGTCGACGGATGACTTAGGGGTCCAGACAGACCAGACCTTCGGGCAGACGACCTCAGGGCACTGGCTCAGTAGTGCAGGGCACACAGCGCGGAGCCAGTCTTTCGAGAGGCAGACAGTGCTACTCGTACGGCGGGCAGGGCCACATGGCTCGTGACTGCCCGACCCACCGTGCCGAGGAGCAGCAGTCGGTTGAGGGACCACCGAGGCAGAGGCAGAGGGTCGACCGTGGAGGTCCGCAGGGAGGAGGCGGACGAGGCAGAGGAGCTGACCGAGCAGCAGGTGGTGGGCGACGCTTTGAGGCTCTGCCACCACCACCACCAGGAGGTCCACCCCAACCACAGGGAGCTGGCGGGCAGAGACAGGCACAACTCCAGGCAGCAGAGGCCTACGACCACGGCGCACCCGAGAGGATTCGAGGTACTATCTGTGTCTATTCCACCCGTGCTGCAGTTCTTATGGACATAGGAGCGAGTCACTCTTTCATAGCTGCTGCCCTTGTTCGGAGCTCGGAGATTCCGACAGAGTCGTTGGCTCGATCCTTACGGCTAGAGACTCCTACGGGAGTAGACTCGACGATTACGCACTGGTGCCGGTAGTGTGAGCTTACTCTAGGAGGCGAGAGCTTCGGCTGGGATCTTCTTGTAGCAGTGTCGAGGCCTTACGACGTCATCTTGGGCATGGATTGGCTATCTACGGTCCATGCACAGATTGACTGTTTTAGGCGCAAGGTGCGATGTGTACGTACCGACGGGAGCAGGTTCACCTTCACCGGCGAGAAGGGAGCCTTAGCAGCACATGATGGACTTCCGCGGAGGAGAGGACAGCCCATCACTCATCAGTTAGCTAGACTCATCCTTGGAGCAGTTGACGTGCGGAGTCCTGGTTTTCCTGCAATGGTGGATCAGTTTGTGGACGTTTTTTTCGACGACGTTCCAGGGCTACCTCCTCGCAGAGAGGTAGAATTTTATATTGACTTGTACCCCGGGACAGCCCCGATATCCACTCCAGCATATCGGATGGCCCCCGCCGAGCTTCGAGAGCTACGGGTACAGTTGGAGGACTTGCAGGGCAAGGGGTTCGTTCGACCCAGTGTTTCACCCTGGGCTTCCCCGATATTGTTCGCCAAGAAGGAGGACGGGAGATTGCGACTTTGTGTTGACTATCGTCGCCTGAACCAGGTGACAGTGAGGAACAAGTATCCGCTACCGAGGATTGATGACCTATTTGATCAACTCAAGGGAGCACGGTGGTTCTCGAAGATAGACCTCAGGTCAGGCTATCATCAGCTCAGAGTCAGAGATGAGGATATGCAGAAGACAGCCTTCAGATGTCGGTATGGCCACTATGAGTTCTTGGTTATGCCTTTCGGTGTAACCAATGCTCCAGCAGTGTTCATGGCTCTCATGAACATGATCTTTCAGCCATACCTCGATCGGTTTGTCGTGGTCTTCATCGACGACATTCTGATTTACTCTACGACAGAGGAGGAGCACGTCTATCACTTACGAGTTATACTAGACACACTCCGAGAGCACCAGCTTTATGGTAATCTCTCGAAGTGCCAGTTCTGGATACGTGAGGTCCACTTCTTGGGACACGTTATCTCTGAGGCGGGAGTTGCAGTGGATCCTGCGAAGATCGAGGCTGTGTAAGCATGGGAGCCACCCAGGAGCGTGACTGAGGTTCGGAGTTTCTTGGGACTAGCTGGATACTATCGGAGATTCGTGCTAGACTTCTCTAGAGTTGCGGCATCACTCACAACTTTAACAAAGAAGGGGAAACCCTTCGTGTGGTCAGACAGATGTCAGCAGAGCTTCCAAGAGCTGAGGCAGAGATTGACTAGCGCACCTATCTTGAGGTTGCCCGAGGAGGGAGTAGGGTACGTAGTCTACTGCGATGCATCAGGGACCGGGCTCGGATGTGTTCTGATGCAGGAGCGGGCAGTGATCGCCTATGGAACACGTCAGTTGAGGCCGCATGAGCAGAACTACGCTACCCATGACCTGGAGTTAGCAGTAGTGGTCTTCGCTCTGAAGACATGGTGACACTACCTGATGGGCGAGTGCTTTACAGTCTTTTCTGATCATCAGAGTCTCAGGTATATCTTCTCGCAGAAGGACCTGAACCTGAGACAGCGGCGATGGATCGAGTTCCTCCAGGACTATGACTTTGAGATGGTCTATACTCCCGGGAAGGGGAACGTAGTAGCCGATGCCCTTAGCAGGAGTACGGGCATTCAGCTACTTGAGGAGGCGACGAAGCAGCTAGCCTCTTTGCAGATATCCTTCGTGGATAGAGATGGAGCAGCCTTCCTTCAGTCTCTCACAGTCACTCCTCCACTACTGCAGCGAGTCAGGGAGGCACAGCGTGGGGACTCTGACTATGAGACACGGCATGCACAGATATCCTCGGGACAGGCACCTGATTGTTTCACCCTTGGAGAAGAGCATGACATCCTTTTCAGAGGACGTACCATGGTACCAGTCGCTTTGCAAGAGGAAGTGCTGAGAGAGTTTCACACTTCTCCTTTGGCGGTACATCCTGGAGTGGAAAAGATGTACCAGGACCTCAGACGACAGCACTGGTTGCCGGGCATGAAGAAGGCCGTAGCAGAGTTCGTTTCTTGATGCCTCACCTGCCAGCAGGTGAAGGCAGAGAATCAGGTACCAGCAGGCTTGGCACATCCCTTGGAGGTTCCGGAGTGGATGTGGGACGGCATATCTATGGACTTCGTGACTGGACTACCACGCACTTCCAGAGGTCACGACTCCATCTGGGTGATTGTTGACCGACTCACCAAGTCGGCACACTTCTTACCCATCAGAGAGCAGGGCTAAGTGGAGAGCTTGGGACGTCTCTACGTTCAGAAGATTGTGCGGCTCCACGGTGTGCCATCATCTATCGTCTCCGATCGAGATGCTATCTTTACTTCCCGGCTTTGGAAGGGGTTACAGGAGGCGTTCGGGACGCAGCTACGACTGAGCACAGCCTTTCACCCTCAGACGGATGGTCAGAAGGAGAGGACCATTCAGACTCTCGAGGACATGCTCCGCGCATGTGTCCTCGACTTTGGTCGTAGCTGGGAGGACCACCTACCCTTGGTGGAGTTCGCATACAACAACAGCTACCACTCCACCATCAGGATGGCACCGTACGAGGCATTGTACGGCCGACCTTGTAGATCACCTTTGTGCTAGACAGACCATGGAGAGTCAGCACTGGTGGGACCGGAGATGGTCCAGGCCACGACAGAGAAGGTCCAGGTCATCCAGGAGCGGATGAGGACAGCACAGAGCCGGCAGAAGTCATACGCTGACAGGAGGCGGAGGCCACTAGAGTTCGAGGATGGCGACCACGTCTTCTTGCGAGTCTCACCTCGACGTGGTATTTGGAGATTTGGCCGAGGCGGCAAGTTATCTCCGCGCTTCATCGGACCCTTCCAGGTCCTCAGCAGGATTGGTGAGGTGGCTTATCGCCTGGCTCTACCACCTCAGTTGCACCGGGTGCACGACGTCTTCCACGTGTCTCAGCTGAGGAGATACGTGCATGACCCGACGCAAATCATTGACCATTGGGAGCTTGTCGTTGACGATGGGGAGACTTTTACGGAGGTCCCGGTGGAGATAGAGGATCGACAAGAGCGGGTCCTGCATGGGCAATCGATTCCTCTTGTGTGCATCAGATGGCAGCACGGGAATCTCCATGAGAGCACATGGGAGCGGGAGGCTCAGATGCGTGCTCAGTACCCTCATTTGTTTCCCTAGTTTTTGATGTATCTTTACGGGGACGTAAAGCCCTGAGGTGGGAGTAATGTAAAGACCCGTAAAATTCAAGGGAAATTTTTTCTTAATTTTCTTTGGAATTTTACAAGAGCGCGGTTTCTGACGGCACCTGATTCCGAGGCCCGGAGTGACCGGAATCAATTTCCGAAGTTTGGCTCGGGTAAGTTCAGTGAACGAACGAGCGGGTTTTCCTAACTTTTGATCCAGTGCTCGGAATTGAAATCCGAGGGCACCGATGAACTCGCAGCACCGATATTCGCTTAAGGAGACCTTTTCCGAGGTTGCGTTTATTTCGGTATGAGAGTTAGTTTATTTTGGGAGTTTAGAATAAGTTAAATAAAAATTGTGGATTACAAATTTTTATTTAAACTTGTTAGTTAACTTCTCTCAAAGGAAGTTAGGGGTGGGACCCACACCCACTTAACCTCCCTTGAGAGGATTAAGTGTGGTGGGGCCCACACGAACCCTAAACTTTTCATCTTCTCCCAAACCCCCTTAACCCATCTTTAAATGTCATGACAATAGTTATTTAATTTTGGGGTTATCATTTTTTGAATTTCAAACCTTTGAAATTCATTTGTTAAGTTTGTGAATAAAATAAGCTCTTATCTTATTTTGTTGGGTTAGAACTCTTTATCCATCTTGAGAGCTTTTGCGAGCTTTTCCTTCTTCTTCAAACTTTGACGAAGAACGCTCAAACCTTGACGAAGAACGCTCAAGCTCCGACGAAGAACGCCACTCCTCTCTTCTTCGTCTTCCGTGTCAACGAGAGGGAACGTCGCTTCCTCCTCGGACTCCCTTCGCCGACCGTGGTGATCATCGCCAACGACAACGTACCTCTCTTCTTCGTCTTAGCGACAAGTGAAGAGACGTCGTTTCCTCCTCGGACGCACCCCGACGTCCACGGAATCTACGTCCGACGCCGCGGCGCCTTTCTCCGCGATAACCGACATGCGACGTCAATTTTCAAGGTAGGGGTTGTTGTTATTGTTTATTTATTTATCCTTGTTCGTGGTTCTAGCAAGACTAACGTGAGGATTATAATTTTGTGTTATTGTTTAACGTGAGGGGGCCGGACCGCATGAACACGGCCGAACCCCCTCCATCGTTCTTGTTGATTTATCTTGCGGGTGGAAACAAGGTGGCGTGATGCCGTCGCACCACGCGGATAATCGTTCGATTATATTGCGCGGCGCCGTCGCGCCGCGCCGTGGAAGAATCATCAAGAACGCAACGCCGTCGCGCCGCGTCAAGGGGAATCGAAGGCGCGGCGGAGGGGCGCGGTACCGTCGCACCGCGCCGGACGACGAACACTGCGGCCGGTTCCGGGCCTCGGCGGGACGAGAAGACCGGCGGCCGGGCCGCCGGTGTCGGGAGCCGGAATGGGGACCGGTTTGCCGGTCCCGTTGGAGAAAAATCGGCCGACCAGCTGGCCGGCCGGATGGACAAAAATCTGGGGGAATTTAATTCCCCCGGCAGCTCAAAAGCCCCCCCCCCCCCCCATTTATTTGGGGGGGCGGTTTCCTTGAGGAGGGTAGGCGGCCCCCCGGTTTCCGAACAAGCAGGCCCCCCACGAGGGGGGGCCGTTTGAAAAAAAAAGGGGGTGCGGCTGATTGCCGCGCCGCCAATCCAAGAAGCGGGGGGCCTTGCCCACCCCCCCCCCCCCCCCCCCCCGCGCGCTGCCTCCGTGCGGCGCCAGGCCGCCACGCAGCCGCGCCGCCGCGCCGCCGCGCCGGGTCGGGTCGACCCGGTTCGGGCCGACCCAGGGGGGGTCGGGCCAGGTCGACCCGGACCCGGACCCCCCGTTTCGAATCGGTTTCGGTCTTTTGGCCATAACATGAGCCACGTACCTCCGATTGACGAACCGTCTGTGGCAACGCGATCCTTTGATCGAGACGGTCGTTTCAGTTTATCACACTCAATGTTTCGGAACACATTGAGTTCGGCCGGGTTGGTTCGTTCACGAAACCAACCGGGCCTTCGGAGCGGAAACACTCATATCTTGAGCTACGGACGTCCGATTGACGTGCCGTCAGTTTTGTTGTGTTCCTCTTAGTGAGACGGTTCTTTTGCCATACTCCGCCCGAGGTTTGGACGCAGGTGGAGTACGGTCGGGTTGGTTTTGCCTTAAAAACCAACCGGGCCCCGGGGACGAAAATGCCAATAACTCTCAGACCGGGCGTCCGATCGATGCGCCGTCTGTTGCGTTGAGTTCCTGTTGACGATACGGAACTTTTGGATACATCAACTCTGACTTTGTGACAGTTGATGTATCAGCTTCTCGGCTCGTGGCGCGGACCCTCTGAACGAGCTTGCTGTGTGCGGGAACCCTAGTGCTGGCTGCGACTGTTATTGTGACTGCTACTGCTACTGCTACTGTGACTGCGACGACGACAGTACAGAGATCCTGTGTGGATTCGACGACGACGACTTCAGCACTCAGCGATCCTACGTGGATCAGTGCTACAGGTCCAGTGTGGGTCGGATCCTGTGTGGGTCCGATCCTATGTGGGTCTTTGCGCTCAGCGGTCCTGTGTGAACCAGCGCCTACAGGTCCTACGTGGGCACGATCCTGTGTGGGTCTTTTGTGGGGGTTAGTTACCTATCGATCCTTCGTGGGTCTGACGACTTGGATGGATCAGAGATCATCTTTATCTTCTTTCTAAGATGTATACCTGTGTGTGCTGAAACCTATTTCTTTCCTGTGTGGATTGTGTTGTGCAATCCTGTGTGGATTACGTTTTGCTTTCCTGTGTGGAATACGTTTACTTTCCTGTGTGGACTGAGTTGTACTTGGGCTCGGAGGTTGGAGCGTATTTGAAATTGATGACTTAGGTATATGTATGGGCATATACCTAAGCAGTGTCGGTTTATACTTCGTGATTGTACCTTTCTTCATGGTTTATCCTTTGTGGATTTGAGAGACCTTCAGGGGTCTTGGGGTCCCTACGGAGTAGCTTATACTCACCCTTGCACGGGCTTTTCCCGCACTACGTTGTGTTGGTTGCAGACGACGGACAGCGTTGATCTTAGCTGAGGCTTGCAGAGCAGGACGGTACCTGGAGGTGAACCACTGGGCGGGACATGCTCGGAGCGGACGGCAGGACCCGTGGAGCAGCGGAGCTATCTGTACCCACCATTCAGGTGGGATTTCCAGTGGACAGCTCGGTGTAGTGGCTTTTACTTTTCAGTTGTTGTTTTCCCTTTCGAGTTGTACTTTACATTCAGTTTGGGTTTGTATACTGGCCCATTTACTTTTCTGCACTTTCAGTTGTACTCTGTTTTTACTTAGTGTTTACTTTCTGCTTGCTTACTCTGTGGTGTTTGTTTACTTTACAAAGAAAATGCCTTCCCTTTTTACCGGGATTTACGCCTTGGTGCTAGTCTCCAGCCTCTGGCCTATGGAAGGCAGGCTTGGGGTAGTCACAACACGGACCCCGAGGGCGGGTCGTGACAATGTGAATAGGTGAGAACATGAATTCTAGAAATATATGTATGAAGGAATTAGAACATCTTATAACCAGACAACAAGATGAATTTATGTTATTCCATGAACAAAAAGTAAGCCAATTTATTTTCAATTTGGTTTAGTAGAGAATATAAATAAATATTGTATAGAACCACCAAGAGAATGTCACATTTCTAATCATATGGGAAATCACCACTGTTATTTCCGTTGTGCTACTAAGTGAGTGTCGTGGAATTCATTTCATGTTTCTTATAATTCTTATGCTTAGACTAGATGAGCTCATCAGAATAATTATAAACCTTAGAATTGATATATTAAAAGTAATTCTAGGAACACCATGACTCCTTAGTAAATGGAATCTCATTAAGGGTGTTAGGATAAAGAAAGATTTAGTAAGCAATTGTATGGGTCAGAGAAGATGATTACAGATGATCAATCTGGTTCTTCGATGGTGTGAGGTAATATTATCTTTAGTTTTAATCCCATGAAATATTTTTTTATATTATCACATCCCACTCATTTATTGATTCCCATGTTGGGAATTATATGGTTTTTTATGTTGAAATGGTTCCTCAGGTCCTGGAACATCGAACACCTCTAGGATAATAGGAGTGTCCAACATTTAAGAGTGAAACATGTTCTATAAAAATTGACGAGTTTGAGTTTTTATAAGATTACCCATTTATTGAGTTGGATATATATGACCTAATTTTTGGAATATGCTGGTTGATGATCTTTAAGTCCCACTTCGACTCTTATGATTTATAGTTTAGTTTCACAAATTTCAGTGGTGTGGTACATATATTTAAATGAAATTGTGATATGAATACATGTAGAGAAGGATTTTTGGAAATATTGGTTAAGAATATCTCTTAATAATTGATAGTTGTTAATTTTTTATCTACTAATGAAATCTCAGATAAATATTTTCATCCATGATTGACCAAATTCTAGATGTATTCCCCAGAAACATCTCTAGGTTTCAACCTAAAATAGAGGTTTAATTTATGATTTATATCCTACTAGGTACCAATACTAATTCACTTAAATCCTATAGGATTACACCAATATAATTTAGTTAATTTAATATTTAACTAGAGGAATTGGAAACCAAAGCGTGCCTTTTTATGGGCTTGTCTTCATGGTAAGAAAAACTTCTATTTCTAAATAAAGAAGGTATAAATATTGGGATTTATGTGGATTACCACAAGAACAACTGAGTTAGAAAAGGTAAAATATCCTCTCCCATGAATTGCGGACTTTTTTGATCAATTAAAGGGATAAAAATGTTATTTAAGGTTGATTTATTATATGGGTACCATCAACATAGATCCTAAAAAGAGGATATTTTGAAGATAGCTTCCTATAGTCGTTAGCGCCATTATGAACATATGGTGATGTCCTTAGGTCTTATAAATACACATACTGTAAATGGAAATGATGAATATGATCTTTCATAAATTCTTTAATACTTTTGGGTGGTCTTAATCAATGATATTCTAGTGTATTATAGAAATAAGGCTCATCATGAACAACACTTGGCCATAGTGTTAGTTATCTTTTGAGAACATCACCATTAAGAAAAGCATTCAATGTGTGATTTATAGACAGAATAATTATGTTTCCTTGGACACATTATTTATTAAATATGAGTCCCCATGGATCCTAAAAAGGTAGAATCTATTATCTCTTAGAAACTATCAAATATTATATTTTATAATCATATTTTATTCAGTTTTACATGATATTATTGGAGATTTGATCATGATTTTTCATAACACCACTCACCGATGATAGATTTAGAATAGAAATATGTTCCTTTATAATGGTGGGTGATGAGTGCTGTATATCTTATCATGAACCTATGGTTTGGATTACTTTAGAACTTATCCTTATGTTTCTAGATTTAGGATAATTATATGTGGTTGATTGTGATATATAAGGATCTAGGTTTGGATGTGTTCACATAAAGGGAGATCATATTTTATTTTATGGCTAAAAAATTTTATATTTGTAGATAATAATTACCCAACACATGATTTGAAATTAGTTTCTATAGTCCATTCCTTGAAAACATGTAATCATTTTCATTAGGGTAAGAAATTTACGGTGTTTGTGGATTACAAAAGCATGAAATTTTTTTCTCACAAAGAGATATAAACCTAAGGAAAAAATGGAGGGAGTTCCTTTAGATATTTAAATTTCACTTAATGTATACACTAGGAAAATGGACCTTTTTATAATATTCATTATTTATTAATTCTTATATTTAGATGGCTAAAGAGGCTTTAGATCAGTACATGAAAATAATGGTCATAGTGGATATTCATCTAGATTGTTCTGATAAAGGTGATATTTTATTTTTATTTCTAGTTTATTTTGTTCATGATTTTATTTATTAGGTAAAACATGCACATACATATGATCCAGAATATCTTAACATGAGGTAAAATATCAATGGGGTAGAGAACATTAAGGGATGGCTGCTAGATAAGAGATCATTGTTTCATTTTAGATATCAGACTGTGGTTCCTTTAAAGTATTAGGAAACATTTTTCTCTTCCTACCGCAAATAAAGATTGTTTTATCATCCTATAATTCAAAATATGTATAAGGTAATGATTGAACATTTTTTGTCTTATGGAATAATGAGGAAAGTGTCGAAGTATCTCTTGTGATACCTCAAATGCCTCTAGGTCACGGTGGATCACCAATAGCCAATAGGTATGGTGAAATTTTTAACTATTCCCATATGAAAATAGGAGAAGATAGTAATGTATTATGATATAGTTCTTCTAATAATGGATGAAAAACTTGATTACATATGGGTCATTATAGATCACCTCGCGAATTCATCTCACTAGATCATTGTTCATGATTCTAATATAGTTGAGGTATTTCACAATCTCTAAAGTCATGAAATTGAAAATTTTCATGGTGTTCAAGTTTTAATTATGTCTTATTTTGACATTAGGTTTACATATCATTTTTTCATTCCTTGTAGTAATCTCTTAGAACTTAGTTGACCAAGAGCAGGACTAGTCATCATCGAAGATATTGGAATTCCAAGTAGAAATTCCAAACATTCCAAGATACGATTAGATATTTCGATTGAGATTTTATAGTCTCATGGGAGGATCCTATAAAACTAGTGGAGTTAAAAAAACAACAGTTACCATGACTTGATACATATGGCTCCCTTTGAATCGTTTTATGGATTTCTTTTTTTTATCCACTTTTTTGGGGGGGAGGATGCTAGATAATTCACTTCTGAGACCTATCCTAACACATGAAATAACAGAGAAAACTCAAATGATTAAAAAGGGAATATTGTGGACTAAAATTCTCCTATAATTAAATAAGAATCATTGTAGAGACTCTTGATTAGGGACTTTTCTATTTTTGGTTTTATTGTAAAGTCTTACATTATAACTTTATGATCTGTCATTTTTTATTTTTAGTTTTCAAGGGATTCCAAGAAAAAATAAAATTGTTCTACGTTATATTATTTTGTCCACTACAATCACTCATCCATTTATTCATATACTTATCCTAACTGGATGAGCCCGTAATTGGTGCAGTAGGTTAGTGTTCCTCCATGTCGCCGCCGTCTTCCCCGCATCGTTTGGACTGTGGTTTTCTCCTCGGTTTATCCAAGCATGTTGTAAGGGTGGCAGTCACTTCTTCCTCGGTTAAGGATAGCCTCGTTGGAGTCTCGAGGTCCTTTCTTCCTCGTCGAGGGTTATTAGGACTTTTTGGTTTTGGGGTCGCATTCCTGCTCTTCTGCGCGTCGTGGGATCTTTAACTGGTGCGGCGTCAGGGTGTGTTCCTTCTCTGTGGTGAAGGGGTTTTCTTTCTACTGCATCGAGGATGTCATCATGTATCCCGCAGTGAAGAGGACTAGATCTGGTGTGGGGTCATGGCCCTGTTTCTTCAGCAAAGTGGCTTCCGGTCTAGTGTGGTGGTGTCATAATCCACTCTTTTTGCAGTGTTGGGAGCATGCTCAGGTACGACTCTAGGGTCACGGTTCAGTGCGACGTGGGGTCGAGTTCTGGAGTGGAGCCTAGGTCGAGCACTTCCTTTCGTGGCGTGTGGGTGTTCTCTAGTCCCACTTCAGGGTCGTGACCTTCTCCTCCCACAGGTTTGGCATCTAAAATTTCTATTCGGTGTGGATTGTTTCCTCAGCACAGGGGGTTGTGCTTCAGATCTGTAGTGAGGGGATGTTTTCTGTTGTTTTCGTAGTGCTCTGGCGGGGTACCTTGGTCAGAATGTTTTGGTCTCTATGAGATATTTTGGGGGTAGTGAAGGGGAAATTTTGGGATGGCTGCTTGGTGATGTTTCAAGTTGTTTGGTTTTATTGTTTCTTATAGTGTTTAATCTCTTGATCTGAGTTGGTTGTTTTTGAATTGTGGAAGTTTCTTGTTTAGATGGTCTATTTTCGAAGGCGGGAATCATGGTGTGATGATTTTGTTTGGGATGAATTGGATCTACTGCAATATCTTAGATTTGGGTTTGCACTGCTTTAGAGATACTTGAAAGTGGGTTTTGGAGTGGGTTTTGGAGTGACGTTTGGTCCGAGGGTGCGCTGCAATTACCTACAGAGTTTGGTATAGTGTTTGGATGGCCTGGTCTTCCTCGTTCTGGTATGTTTTTCACCCTTTAGGGATATTCTCTTTCAGGGCCCATCCCACTTCACTGGAGGGTTGGGCGGAATCCGACTAGAGTTTGCCGATGGGTTTGTAGATTTGGGCTGGTGTAGACAGTCGCATCGGTGGGCGTTTGAGGAGGCCAGCTCGGAGGTTTGTCTAGCTCTCTTGAGGTTTATTTCCCCTTGTTCGTGGTATCTCAGCCTTTCTTGGTGACATCGGCTCCATCTTTGATGGTTTGTCAGTTTGAAGTCTTGAATGGATTTTATCAATTGTGATTGTATGTTTTCAAGTTGTGAAGTGGTGAATTGGTGATGTGGTGAGGTCGTGTATGGTTTCTCGCTTTTTTCTTAAAAGTGTTTGCATAATAAAAAAATTCAGATAGTTTGCAACAACTTCTTACATTAAAGCCTTGTGATCACAATCAATTTTATTTTTTTAGTTTTAGCTCAAAATTTCATACTTCAAATAAAATTTGGTATTCTATAAATAAAAATTATCCCTTCTCAAGAAACTCAAACCCCTCTAACATGATATAGTCAAAGCATATAAATCCACCAAAAGGTTGACTTTATTTTCCTTGAATAAATACACAGCCTTAATAAAAATTATATCTTAGAAGATATAACTGATTAAAATTATCCATGCACCATCATATTCACCACTAAACACATATTAAATTATTGAAAAAAAAGAAAACGAAATCCTTATGGAAACACTAATATCCCCACACATTTTTTATGTCAATATGTGTGATCATTTATTTATCCCCCTTATTGAGATTAAAATGAAAAGGGTCAATGTGGTTGTACAAAATCCACCAATATAACCTATTCTTCTCTTTATAAGAATATCTTGAGTGATACATGATATAAGGACAACATCACATGATTTTTATTAGTGAATAATATTATGTTAGTACACTCGAAGCCTACTCTAGATAAAACAGTATAAAAAAAATTGGTTATAACAAATTTTTTTAATGATATTCATAAAAACTCAACCATGTGATATCATAACAAGAATTTATTTCTTTTTAAAAATCAAGGCCTACACATATCTCAACAAAAAAATTAGAATACTCAAGTGCAACACATGTAACCCCCCCCCCCCTTATTCTATTTTTTTCATAAATTAATACATCCCCATGATAAGTGTATTCATAAAATAAATAAAAAATTATTTATTTGTGATTTCCATACCATAAACTTCATATATCATAGGTAATTATAGATATTCCATAACATTTAAACTCACATAGCTTCTAATATATTTATTTCTGGATTTTCATTTTTTCTCCCCTTAAAGGTATAGACTAAGACTTCTTCATGATATTTTAAACCCCATGAATCCAACCATATTTTATATCCTTTAATGGTAGATATCATATCATTAATTTTACTATAAGTTAGAATATCTAGAAAGTGGTAGTTAATAATGAGATACCTACTTAGTTTCTTAACGGTGGCACTAAGGCTATGAGTTTCCGCTCTCACCCTAGGATTATCATTAATCCCAAACATAGAACTTCTCTTTTTGTTAATATTCTCAATAGATTTTTTTCATTACTATTTACTTTTAGTTATTTTCGTTAGAGTTATAATTTTTATCTTCTCACTAGTCATGATAATTTCATTTTCCTTTTCACTTATTAATAGTTTCATCAATTATTCATGGACATGATGAACATTCATACATTCCTTCTTATCATTACCAATATATACACACCTTCCATAAAATATATTTTGATCTATAAGTAACCACTTAGTGAAGTCTCCTCAAGTATAAACATATTTATCTTAGTCACCATCTTTTTCTACTTTAAACTCATCTTTTACTCATGATTTCTCAAAATTTTAATCCTTTTCTAGTTGGTCAGGCCAAATAACCAAGTAATCCTTGAAATAAAAAGTTTATGTATGATTCTCATTTTAATTTTTGTAATATATAACATCCTTTTAACATTATATAAAATTTATATAGAAATTTAATCATTCATACCTCCAAACTATGACTTTCCATACCAATTATCTCATATTCTTATTATAAAAACACAAATTTGTTTTAGATAGATATATTATATTCAGTTTCAGTCAAAATATGTTTTCTTATATTTTTTAGTTTTATTCACTCATCATAGCACTCATTAATTTCTTTAGTCTTCCCAATAAATGACATATTATGTTTATGAAAATATACTTTTAGCCTATACACTGTACAATACAACCAATAACATCAAAAATTAGATCTTCTATTTTGATAATGAATTTATAAATAATTTTATTACAATAAAAACACTTAATTTTTACCTATATTTTTTTAGAGGGAAGTGAACTTATTGGCCTTCGTTATTCCTTTGATGTAGAAGTCTGTCTCTACTAATTATTATTGATCAAAATAATATCTACTATGTGTAGATAAAACATAAATTTTACATAAAACATATTGACATTATATTTCAATTGCCTTTTAGATCCCATTATCTCAATAAATTAATAATGATCACCTTTAACTTATATATACATGGTAAATTATTCTATGAGTTTGTTAAAATATTTTTGAACAATGATACATATTGATTATGTCTCTCCGTGTTCTTCTTCTCTTGAATCCATATTATCTTGAAGGTCTCTAATAATCCAATCTTGTTTATTTTTTCTAAAATGTCATTTTTTATATCATCAATATATGACACTTAATTCTTGACATAATATTCCTTATGAATAGCCAGCTTTTCTACTTTATTTCTAAATTTTATTCTTTTCTTTATTAAAGTATTGTGTATATTCAAGGAAAAAATATAGTTTTTCATTCGTTTTCCACTCATGATATCTAATTTTTTATCCATTTTCATCACTTAATATTGAATATCATCCCTTATCAATACAAGAAAATTGAGTTAATTCATTTTAAAAATGTCAAGGTGACCCATCATTAATATTACTACTTTCAAAGATTATTTTTTTATACTAAAATACACCTTCTTCCTTTTACCATTTCTTTGATTTTGTGTTTTCACATCCAGCTCATCTGAATCTGATTATTTAACCATATTCATTATGATATATTTTAAAATATGACCAATATCATCTTAATTATAACATCTCAGTAATTTATTACCTTTGAATTTTTATTTTCCCATCATTATTCTCTTTGAAAAAATATAAATCATTTTTTTTAAGACTTATTCATCTTCAACATCATATGAGTCACACGGTTCTGTAACTTCATCTTTTTTATGTTTTTTTCTCATGGCCTCTTAATTTATCTTAGTTTTTTATAGTTTTTTATGGATATTACCTTTAACATCTCATAATCATGGATTATATTAAGTATGTTATATATGTTTTATGTTTTATCTTTCTACCATAACAAATGTTTTTTAATTTATATTGATATGAAAATTTTATCATGATCTTTTTCACAATGATGGAGTTTTCATGCTTCTCACCAAACCCTCGAATAGTGGAAACAATTTCATCTTCCTATAGTGAAATAGCTATCAATATCTTCATTATCATCCATTTTAATGCCTTCAAAATGGCTCATCCAAAAATAATTTTTTCCTTTAATATTAAATTACTATCATAACTTCTTCAAAAACATTCCTATAACTCCTTGGATTTTTGAAGACTCATTAGCTTTATATATATCATCTCTAATAGATACACAAGGATAAAATTTTAATACTTTTCCATCCAACTTGATATTATGATTATGTTCTTGAGTCCAATACGTATATCTATAAATGGGTTAAAATCCAAATATTGTAGTATCTATAACTTTAAGAAAAATTTATAAGAGGTAGGGTAACAAAGTAATTCTATATTTATGATAAATCTTCATATTTAATGTTGTAACACATGGGCTATTCACATAATTGTTATTTTAAATTTCATATAATTTTCGTAGGATATTTTGAAATAAACTATTCTTTGATCCATTTTTTTGGACCTACATCCTCTAGATAACTGAGAGAGTGATAAGTAAATTAGTGATCCCTTTTATTTCATAAGGTCATCATCAATTATTTATTTAAAAGGTAAGATTAAAAGTGTAAATTGAGAGAGAGTGGCCTAGGTGGGTCATATGTAATGGAGATTGAGGGCATCCCCTCTAATGAGGTTAAAACCCTCGGTATCCAAATGGTTAATGTTGTAGAAACAAGACGTACCCGGACCATGCACCGAAAGCTTCACTATATGATCAGCCACCTTGTTTTCCTCACGGTGTGTGTGACTCAACCGGATGGTGTTGGAGATAAGAGCAAGACTCTTCTTGATGGAGTACATGATCGAACAGGGAACTTGGCCGGTGACCTAGAGCACTTTGAAAAGAATCTGGGAGTTAGTTTCTGCTTCCGCAATCTTAATGCCACCTTGACTGGAGAGGGTAAGGCCTGATATAAAGGCAAGTGCCTCCGCTTGTAGGGAGGATCCACTTCCAAGGTACACCAAGAATGACAACATGAAGGTGCCACAGGAGTCGCGGATCACCCCCCCTCCCCGCATAACACCCTCAATAAAAGAGCCATCATTATTCAGTTTCAGTCCTGAGCATGATGGTTTCCATCTGATCCATTTGTCGCGGGAAATAGGGGGAGCAGGACTCACCTGGGATGTCATTTGTAGAAATTGGAGGGAGGGATCATCCCACCAATTATCAATACTTCTGGTCAGATCGAGTAGCAGACTTCGGGTATGAGCAATTATGGATCTCTTGGTAGAAAGAGTACCCTCAAACCTCGCATTGTTCAGTTCCTTCCAGAGACTCCAGAATCCCACATGGAGAATTAACACTCTAGAGAGACTTTCCACCCTTGCATTACCAGAGCCACTGAACCAACGTTCGAAGAAGGTGCCAGCCAAAAAAGGGTGTGCCTGGATAGCAGTAAACCTGCCGAAATAAAGCCATACCTTCCTAGCCCATTCACCTTCGAAGAAGAGGTGATCACTACTCTCCTCTTAATGCACATCACAACACAAGCAGTGGGATACCATGGAGATTCCACATTTATGGATGTAATCATCTGTAGAAACTGAACCATGTCGAAGCCTCCAGGTGAGGATGTTCAGCTTGTTTGGGATACTCTTGGTCCAGAGGGTGACATTCCATTGGTCGTCATAAGGGTGAGGAGCCAGGATGCGGCGACAGTCCCTCGAAGAAAACGCACCCGAGGATAAGGGGGGAAAACACATCGATCCAGTTCCTCATTATTGGTGATAAGGTGAAAGGAGGATTGTTGTTCTTGGTTGAGAGAAACATTGATGAATGATGGAAACCTACTAGCGTCCTCATATGTGATGTTATAGGCAGGACACCCCGGGAATCCAAGAGTTCATCCTACCCAGTTTTCATGCCAGAATGACACTTTTCCCTCCCCAAAGATCCACCGGACATGAGGCTGGATAGCAGTGAAAAGGGGGAGAAGCATGGCCATGATGGGAGACATATGGACCTTAACCATCAGCGAGCCTTCCATCAATGTACTTCCCATAATCTTGCCCCATAGGGTTCCATGCTCATGAATTTCCCAAGCCATTTTATCATGCATATACAGAAGGGTATCAGCAAGACTACGAACATTGATCTGGCCTTCCTGATTGGGCCTCTCCATGTTCCCCCAGGAGACCCATGAATGTTTTACCTTAGCCCAGGAATCCCAAATGAAATGGGAAAGGATCTTGTCGATCTTAGAAATCACCCCCTTTGTAACCTTCACACAAGAGAGTGTGTGGGCAGTTGTGGCCAGAAAAACACTATTCACCAAAGCGATCTGACCCCCAAATGAAAGGTACCTGTTTTTCCAATTGAGTACCCTATCATTGATTCAACTGACAACATGATCAAAATCCTAAATTCAGAGACTTCCTGAAGTAAGAGGAGCTCCCAAATAATTCATAGGTAGACTACCACTTTGTATGTCGAGAAGGTGGGAAATCTTGATAGCCCGGTTGGGGGAACACATTCATGATAAGAATATGTTACTTTTACTTTTGTTAATGACTTTCCCACTCCAACAGCAATATTACTCCAAAAACATTATGAGGCCACGGATGGATCGCTTAGCAGCATTCAAGAAAATAAGGGTGTTTTTTGTGAACATGAGATGGGAGATAGAGGGGTATTCTATTTTCTTTTGTAAGGGATGATAATTTCGGTGTCCAATCTTTGATGAAGGAGGCAGCTGAGGATCTCTTGGAATATGAGAAAAAAGCTCTGGGAGATGAGGTCACCCTCTCTTAATCCCCGTGAACCCTTGAAGAAACCATGATATTTCCCCATAATGTGAACAACCATCCTGGAAGAATTAAAGTAATGAAAAAAAACAGATTAGATAACCAGGGGGAGGAACCCAAACCTAAGAGATCCTTGTTGATGAACCCCATTCAACGTGGTCGTATGCCTTATTCATGTCCAGTTTAACCACCAGATTTGATCCATGAGAATTAGTGTTGATGTCTCAGATCATTTGTTATACGAGTCCGATCGCACCCTGAATAGAACTATCCTTCACAAATCCATGTTGCTCTATAGAAATCCATCGTGGAAGAAAATCTGCAATTCTAGCATTGAGAATGGAAGCAAGGACTTTTCAGGGGAAATTGCACATACTGACTGGGCAATAGTGCAAGATGGAAGAGGGGTTCTTCACTTTAGGAATAAGAACCAAAGCAATGGCACAAGCCACTCTTGGAAGGTTGATGCCCTAGAAATAGTCTTGAATGGCCTCAGTAACATCTTGTTTGACCACTTCCCATGTATCTTTTTAAAAAGGCCCCTAGAAAGCATCTGGTTCTGGGGCACTATTAGCTTTATGTTTCAAAACAGTTTTGTGAATTTCAGATTCCTCCGGGATAGCTTCCATTAGTTTGTTTTCCTGGGAAGTAACTTGGATGGAAATGGTATCCATCAAAGCGGCCTCTCCACCCGGGTAACCATCAAGCATATGAGGGTTCGGGCCTGCCAACAGATCCTTGAAGTAAGAATAGGAAAGGTGGCCCACTTCATATATTTCATTCTAGAAAGACCCATCCTCCAATTGAATGTTATGTAGAACCATGTGTTTCCTTTCTTTGATTCACACATGAAAGAAAGTTTTATTTTTATCACCTTCAGTAATCCACCTGATCCGCGATATCTCCCTCTCTTTGCGCTCCTGTCGAAGAATCATATCAGCAAAACATTCCTTTTTCAGTGAACGCACTTCAAAAATCCTCTCATCCTAGTTGCATTCCAGACTACCCTCTAGCCAATAAATATCCTTCCCAAAAATTTCCATCTCCCTATCAGTCGAGGGAAAGGCTTTTTCCCATTCCTAGAGCCTACTTTTGAGCCTTCTGAGCTTATTATGAAGAGCGATATGTGTCCTACCCTAGGTGGGTGAATGCCACAATTCTTTTACCAATTATTGAAACCAGGGAGTTTCACCCAGTGTTGATAGTATCTAAAAGAGTCAGGAGTTGGCTGGATCAAGGAGAGAGTGATCAACAGTGGGGAATGGTCAGAGACACCACGCGCTATCTGTCTATCCTCAAAACTAGAAAATGATGTGATGGCCTGCATTTTGGCAATACAGCGGTCAAGACAACTCCATGGATGAAAAAGTCCGCACTAGTTATTGCACCATGTAAATCGGGATCTAGTGAAGCTGAGATCCATGAGACCATTGGCCGCCATGAAACGGGAAAATGCCAAATTCTCATTTCTGGGGAACATGCCCTTTCCCTGCTTTTCCACAGGTGCTGCAATCATGTTGAAATCCCTTCCAAGAAACCATGGGAAATTGTTAGGGTCGAACAAGGTTAATTCATGGCATAATATCTCACGCTGCTTATAGTCACAACTCCCCTAGAAAAGGGTAGCAAAGAAGGTTCCTTTATCATCATAGACCTTGGTGGTAATATGTTGGTCGCCTGATTGAATGAGGTCCACAGAGATGCTATGATTCCAGAAGATCCATATGTGATTATTATAAGTCTCTGCATGAATGTACTCATGCATCATTAACCTTCCGGGGAACTCAGCAATTCTGGCAGCATTTTGCTTATGTTAAAGAATATCAAAGAGGCTCACTTTGTGCTTATGAGATTCCGAGGCAAGGAAGTCTGACTTCACCCGTGCACTGAGGCCATGGGCATTCCAGATAATGAATGGAATCATTGAACGGAGAGAGTCCCAGTACTGGCCCTGGGATCCTTAGCCATCAGTGAGTAAGAGGGAGAGGTCTCCTTCAGTTTACAAGACTGGGTTCGCCTGCATCTTCCAGAACTGATGGGAGAGGTCAGAGGAGAGTAAAAGGACACCATTAAAGGGTGGGGGGACCTCGAGTTATGGACACAAGATAAGGACACGATATGAGGGTTAAGAAAGGCATCCCCGCAGAAGGGACGCTTGGGAAAAGGGGAATGAGGAAGAGAGGCAGGAGGATTTGGTAATAGGGGAGAGCCAGGGGAAACATAGGGAGGCACGGGAGGGCAGGGGGTCTCAGGAGTTGTCAAAGCTAATAGAAGGGGCTTGGGGATAGAAACGAGGGCAATGGGGGAGAAGAAAGAAGAGGAGGAGGACTGAGGGGGAAGAGAAAGGAATGCAAGGAGCCAGTCATGAGGGACTTCTAGAGCTTCAGGATCAGAGGGGTGAAGGGAGAAACAGAGTTGTCAAGCCAGGGAGAAAGGAGGGGGACTAAAGCGCCCTCCTGGCTCATAAATCCTAGAGAAGGAGACATCAAGGACACCAAAGGGGAAGGGGCCTCCGAGGATGAGTCCACTACAACACATGTGGGTTAGGTCATGACAATAGGAGGAAAACTGGGCATCAATGGCTGGCCACACATTGGAACACCTTTAGATAAAATACCTTGTCCCTTCAATGTTTTTTACACCCCCAACATGTATTATCCACTTACTCCAAAAATCATCTTCAAAATAGAGTTCACTATGCTCTCCAAAACCTTCTGATTCCACTAGATGATATAAGTATTCCTTTATAAATGATATAGAAAAGATATAATATCAGATATTGGTGTTCTTATATACCTATGGGTGTTGTTCCTTCCCTATGAGAATATAGATAAGTAGGTATTCACATGTAATTATTCATGAAATTTAATAGTTGTGTTGGTCTAACCTAAAATGTATCTTATGGAAATAAAAATTGAGGTCAAATTATCATACCTTGTGTTTTGACTCTCATCATACTCATAAAAAATTCCTTTATAATAAATATAAGTTTAAAATAGATCTATAAATGAGCCCAATTCCTGTATCTAATACCATATATGATTTATTATTACATTATATTACCCGCTTATCAACAATTCTTTTTCAAGGTTTCACTTCGGTTAATATCCTCTCTGTTCATTGCTTGTATCTTAATTTATTACATCTTTGGTCCTTATACTTACATAATGATTTAAATAATGTGTAAAATGATATAAATATCATATATATTAAAAATATTTTTATTATAATAATCTATAGATTATAGAACTATGAAATAGAATACACAGTTCATGGAGACGGGAGGCCGTACAGATGCATGAATGTTATTTTCGTTTTATTGTCATATTAAAAGAAAAGATCTTGAATGAAATATATATATATATATATATATAATTATTCCATTATAAATATTATAATATATATATATATCATATCACTTCAATAAAACCATTATTAATACATACTATGTAGTCTGTGAATGAATCACATCGCTTTGAGGGGGCAGCAGTCCACACTCCCACAAACAATGATATCATATTTACATAGGATGGAAATCATAAAGGAATGTGTTGTAATGAAATTATAGAAGAATAAAGACATAATAAATATATTATATATCATATATAAACATATTTCCAACCTAATTTCCATAATGAGGGGTGGTAAAGGAAGAATGAACAATAATCATTTCGTGAGGTGGTAGTTCGTCGTACACATAAACAGAAAGATTTTTACGCATTATATGGAAATGTGTGTAACTGTAGGTCGAAACCTAAGTATAAAATCATATCAGTATTTTTATGGTACTGGTTTTTTGTAAAATTATTGAATAAATATAACTGAAATATTAGATAAAGGAATAAAACTGAAGAGTCTGAGGAATAATATTAACTCTTATTCAGGTAACTCCTTTTGGATTGCTCCAAAGGGATTCATTGAATTACTTTATGCCCAATAAGAGACTTCTAGGATTAGGGGAGGGATTTATATGATATATTTAGGTACATCTTTTTTGATCCAAAGTGTCTAGATAGGTGTGAGGAAGTGGAAGGAGAGGATGCCTTTTATAGTGGAGGAGGAGTGGAACTCTTATAAATTTTTGTAAATGGAATTTCACTAATTTTTTTCGCATGAATAGTGTCTCCAATAATGGACCAAATTCTATCCAATGGTTCATTGGGTCAAAATATGGATATAAAATCAATCATGGAAATGTTTTTATGACTTTTGGGCATTAAGTTTAAGGATTAGTCCCTTATTAATCTTAATTTCACCTTAATCATTATAATTAATTTTAATTACTTTCACTAATATATTTTGTCAAAAACTAATTTGAAATTATTCTAAATTATAAATTTTTCTGACTGAAAATATGGAATCTATTTTTCAAAATTTTAATCACGTCGATGGAAGAAATAATTGTAAATTTATTTCCACATATGGGATGACAATCTGGGTTTTTAAAGTAAAAACATCCAAAAGTTAGCTATGTTTTTATACCCAATTTCAAAGTGATATGAATTCAAATGACCTAAATTATATTAATTGACAAAAATATTGAATAATTAAACATGAAAAAAAAAATTAACATATTTTAATTTTATAACTATATTATGTGAGAAATAAGTTTTGAATTAAAATTCTGTATTTTTCAATATTCATTAAAAATGTAACTTCACAAAAAAATACCAAGAATTCACCCTAAGATAATTTTTATGTTTCAATTGAAAATATTAAGTTTGTTTTTCTATATAATATTTTTAAATGTTCCAACATTTTGATTTAAAATAGGTTCATCATTAAAAGGTGGTAAAATTACCTTAATAAAAATATTGCATTTTATACATAGAATTGGGTTTATTTTTATATTAACCTTATAAAATCTATTGGTTGAATATAAAAAATATTTGATTTAATATAATATATACATATTACATTAATGTCACTTAATAATTGTAATTACTTTACTTATTTTGGGAAAAAAAGTTGAGCATAAAAATAATAATATTTATATTTTATTCAACTGGTTTTCACATTCATTTCTAATTAAATTATATCCAATGAATTAATTTCATATTTTCTTAAAACATAGATTTTCATATGTTAGTTAACCCTTTTTAATAAAACTAATTTCATGACTATGTTATATCTTATTATATTAAATAATATTTTAATCAGATATCATTATTCAATAAAACTCGATTTTGTGTGTTACAAAATCCATCGAGGAAAGTAAGTATTACATGTAACATAATATTACCTCAATGTTTTATTTAGGGAAATATAAACATTATTTTTTGTTTAGTACATGGTTAAATTGGTGTTTCTAATAACGTATTCCAAACATAGTGCTATAAAATAGACTATTTTCAATGTAGCGTGAAATGAAAAATATCAAAAAGATTAAATTAATTCAAAAAATCACAAAATATCAGTGTGTTACATTCTACCCCACTTAAAATGAATTTCTATTTAGAAATTTTTATGAGTTATTAAATTTTTAATAATTGAATGCTTCTTTTATAAAAACCCACATCGTATAAGTAAATACTCAAACATCCTTTTAAAAAAGTAAGATGAAAACATAATAGTTACCCAAAGTAAATCACAACTATCTTCCCACATATGTGAACATTTATGGGATGTGAAAACATGAACTTGGAGGAAAATCATAAATATTCATAGGGAGTGATTAAAGTTATCAATAAAAAATAACTAAATGATCAATGAAAAGTTTAGGGCCTCAAATTAATAAATCTATGATGATATAAAATACCATTGGTTAAAAAAAATAAGTTATTAGGAAAAAAATTTTGTTTTGTATTTTCTATGAATTTTGATGAATTTTCATGGAAATATGTTCTTTAATGATTTCAGGACAACCTAACCCTTTTTTGTTCCTTTATCTACTTCACCACTTTCTCCAAAAAGGAAGGTGAATTTTTCATTCCTGATGTACCAATAGATCATGAGATCCGTGATATTCCATCCCATTTTTCATTATTTATCATCAACACAATGTTTTTAGATAATTTTATCCAATATTAATAAATCTTCATGTCTTGAGATAACACTTTAATCTTATGGACATCATATGAAGTTTAACATAAACTTTCCTTAAATGGTTAATCATATAACACTTCTTCAAGATGAAAATCCAAATACTTAGAATGAATTTCAAAAAATCATCTTAAAATTGATCCCTTATATATCACAAATTTTATCTTTGTTTTCATGTTCCAAAATGTGAATACCCTCATCATATATTCCCTCCAAAACATGGTAATAACCTAAATTACTATAAATCCTTTTGGAAAACATGCATTCCTACTTATTCTAATGATTACTGGATATATTTATAAATATAAGAAGTTGTAAACTTTATCCTTGATGACACCCACCAATTTTTCAATAATTAGTTCTAAGGTAATCCATACCATCCAATTTACTTATTCATATCCAACATATATTTAGCTAATGATCATTATCTCAATGTTAGACATTAATTAAAGATTACCTTCTATTAATCAATAATAAAATTTCCATTAAATCACCATTCAACATGAACTTTTCAATCCTTAATAAAGACATATATTGAAAATAATTATATATTTCATGATTTATATAACATTACCTTTTAATTCCAATACATAAATACTTCATTCTTCCAACTTTATTCTTAAACCATTACTAATGCTTCATCAACTTATTTCTCAATAATTATATCATAAAATGTTAAATATAAATCATATATTAAGGTTACTAAACCTCTATCTAATCATTAATCTTATCTGTAATGTAAAAAATTACTAAAAGGACATCACATAACTTTCACATGTCATTTTTGGTCTCTTTATCTTTTGAAGTATAACCAATTTGTTTTCCACCTTTCTAATTATATTTATCGGATTTCCACTTAGTAAATAGATTCACATAATTCCAAAAAAAATCCTAACATGAAAATTTCAATATAAACCAAATTCTTTATAGTTCCCTCCATTTACTAAAACCAGAACGAACAGTGTGAGAAACACATATCATTTGACCAAATACTGGGGAGGGTAAGCTTCATGTTGTCATTATGGTTTTACTCCTTCTCCTTCGAGTGTGATTTTTTCTATGTCCATGAAGACTATTTTTGTTTCCCACATATTTCTTTAAAATGGGGATTTATCATATAATAAAAACAATTGAAGGCCTTTAGTCCATTGGATGGAGAAACAAATATCATAGAAGAAAACCACATAACCCTGAAACATTACTTATAATATGTCTAAATCCTGACACCTAATTTTTAATAGATGACACCTTAGGTTTATCCTAGGTTATTAATTGACATATTCTACTAAAATACTTAATGATTGTTCCTGAAGAGTTTGTGTGTTCCGAAATCATATCACTCAAGAGTATCAAACCAAGTGTGCAACCAGGCATGTTTTCATGTAACATGTTAGGCTAAGTTAGGCAAAAAACACCATGTAGGAGTTGTTACCCCTAGGTACATCTGTGCAAGAGAAAAATAATCTTTTATTATCCTGATTGATATATAGTTATAAGAAACCACAAATTTTATTCTTTACCAATAATCTTGTACATTTATCTATATTTTCCTTATCCTTAGACTTATCATTTGACATGTCCTTATGGTTCTCACTAAGGTTTTCTCATACAAGATTACAAAAGATAACTAAACCACTTCTTTGATAAAAACTATATAAACTATAACACCCCAGGTAAATAAAGAATATGACATTTCATATTTATCCATATTTGTGAATAAAATATTTAAATGACTTTAAAGGGGGCGTTATGCTCGATGGCGTACCCAACACGCAACAACGAGTTTCTTGGGAATCTTACGTTGCACTCTAATAATAAAATAATATTATTTTAAATGGTAGTTAAAATGTAGTCGTTGTAATGGCGGGAATTGATAGAAATAAATAAAATATGATTATATATGTTTTTAAATGTTTTTACATTTATCCAATAAAGGATAGAGGCTTAAAATACGGAAAGAATTCAATTTCAGGCATATATGCCCTAGTTTTCACTAAAGGTTCACTTATCACCTTTTAATGGAGAACCATCATTAAATATAGTTTTGTTCACTCTTATACATTCTATTGTACCAAATAAAACTCTTCTTAATAATCGGGACATCAAAATTTACTTTGTGTAAATTTTTGGTATCTTTCCGATAATGTTCTTTTTTTTAATGAATAGTGTAAAATGTTGTATTTTAATTCAAAACCTCTTTTTAATCTAATTTATTTATATTATTAGATTATATTTTGAATTGGTTTTAAAGTGAAATTAGAAAATATTTTTACCATTAAATCCAATAGTGGTCGTTGGAATTAATTTCACTTTGAAATCAGACTTAAACTAGTGTCAATCTTTTGATACTTATTGTTTTATAAAAACACGCTATTTGCGCTGACAGCGGGAATTAATTATTAAATTAATTAATGTGACTAATATGTTTTGAATTATTTAAAACGGACTTCATTTTTGAATTTGGAATATCAAATATATCTTAGGGTGAAGTTTTGGTTTTTTTTTGAAAAACTCCAATTTTTGATGAATAGTGAAACCACTAAGTGGTAATCAAGCAAACTGATTTTTCAGTTAAATGAAATTTTACCACTAATGTGTATTGAATTTTGAAAATCCGACATACATGGTTGTCATTAAGAGGTAAAATGTGGTTCAATGGGATAAAAATAATTTTTTGGTGAATAGTAACTTATTAAGTTTTTAATCGCGATTAGAGGTAATTAGTGTCATTTAAGGTAAAAATGATATTATAAGAATGTGAAAACACCATGAAACTTGTACTACACCTATTGGGTGAGTCATGGACGACCCAGACAAGCCATGTGACAACTTTGGGACCCCATGGAGCCACTTTAGTTGGAAAATGACAATAATATATTTTTATTTAATGTTAAAATTAAATTGACACAAACATGAGTTGTTTTACTAAAACAGTTTTTAAGTGGGGTTACACAAGTCTAAATTTTGATTATAAATAGTCATTGGAAAGATAAAAAGATTTACTACATCATAGTAGTTTTTTTATAATTTTTATACATTAAATAAATTAAATTATTTATGACATAATAATGATGCAGCGATGATATCATTATTTGACGATTTAAATAAAATGGAAAGATAATGTAAAATCTATGAACTAAACATGTCCCAAACTTATTGTATGGGTTGATTTAGAACCCTTATCACCTTATCCACGAATTATATAAATGTGGGACCATTTAAAACCGAAACACATTTTCAAATAAAGTAATATTTCTTTACTTTCCAAAAGTGCCCCTCCTCTCCTCTTATAAAAGGCCCCCACCTCTACCTCATTTCACACACTCTTCAAGCCTTTGGCTCGGCAAAACCCTGCCCATTTACTCTCTCCATATCCCTCTCCTCATCCTATAGGATTACCTTTGGGAAGAATACTTTAAAAGGAAGCCTTTAGGCTCAAATCAAAAGGAGTTACACTTTTAAAGGTAATTCACTCTCTCATTTTCATTTGTTTTATTTTGCTTCTCCAACCCCCTAAACTCTTTTTATTTACTTCTTTTGTAACAAAACCAGTATCTTAAATATAATAGTATGTTGTTATAAGATTTATTCTAGCTACACTCTCACACAACTACATCAAATGGTTAAAGAACATACGGTTTCCGTGGATGGCGAAATTCTGCCTCCCGAAACGATGATTGTTCAATACTCATTTAACACCTTCAAAGGTGGCCATTATGATGTCACTATTTTTATATATGATATATAATATGTTTATGTTTTACTTATGCTTCTGTATTTTTCATTTGTGTCTTACCTTTATGGCATCCATTATGGGTATACGCGATATCTTCATTTTAGGAAGTGCGGACTACCGCCCCCTCAAAGTGATGTGATTCGTTAATGCCATACGTGGGAAGTATAAAGGATTGATTTAATGATATTATATATGATATTATACTGTAATTATAATATACCTTTATATAAATATTATTCCATTCTATAAAATACGAAATAGAAATGAAAGTAGCGTTCATGCGTACGTACGGCTTACCGTCTCCATGAACAGTGCATTTCATTTCTTACCTCTAAATGATTATGTAATATTATAAATATATGTATATTCTGGATATATATGATATATATGATATCCAAATCAGGAATTTCATTCTGGATATAAAGAACCTTTGACCACACGAACAACATGTAATTGTAAGAAGTCCACTTTCGACTTAAGAACCAAATATCGACAAAACAAACATGATTAACTTAAATGATTAAATAATGTTTATAACATGGTAATAAGTGATATAAAAGGAATGATGAACTTGAAAAAGGTTCTTAAGGAATTATAAATTAACTCAAGTTTATTATCCAGGAGGTTAAAGAACGATCGAGTCAAGTCGGACCCGAGGTAAGGGATCCTACTCCTCTCTTTCTTTTTAAGTACACACTTTTATGTCATTCCTTTTAAAGCTCATATTTCTTGTTATTGGGGTGATATTTTATATTAAACTTACTGTAATTTTCATGTTCATGTGATGATAGACCCTATTCTCTCTCATCAATTCATTTTGGAAGTTTTGAGTGGCGCCGTTAGGCTGTCGAACTTTCGTAAGAGATCTAACCTCTCTCTTTATTTTTAAGTACTCTCCTTTATGTCACTTCTTTTAAGCTCATCTTTGTAATGTTGGGGGATGTTATTTTATATTACTCTTGATGTAAATTTTGTTGTAATTTGATGAGATACCCTATTTGATCTCATCAATCCATATTCAGAAGTTTTATGTGGCGCCGTTAGGCTGCCGAGTTTTCATAAGGGATTTTTCATCTCACTTTTATTCCCATTAGATTTATGCTACATTTGCCACAAATTCCTTTGAGTGGTGTATGTATTTCCCATTATTCTACTCTTTGTGTAATATACTTTCGTTTATGAGTATTTACATCAATGATCTATTGTCCTTCTTTCATAGGGTGTATGTTTTGAAAGATACCCAAGTCTGTAAGGGAACCTTTCACCCTCCTCTTTTTTAAAAGACTTATTTTGTTGGGTCTTTTAATTTACAATTTTTTATCCTTATTGATGTAAATTTTATGTCCAAGTGATGAGATACACTTTTTATCTCTCATCAACTCATTTTGATGTGATGTCGTTAGGCTGTCAAGGGAACTTTTTAACCCAATTTCGATTTCTTTGGGTTCAACATGTAGTCATTGAATATGTCATCCATTGAATATGTGTGAATGACCTTTTATTGTTTTACACTTAATATCCACTTATATTGGGTGTATTTATATTTGTCACACATATTTTTGAGATTGATTTGTCCTTAATTTAAGGATACCTTCTTTATAAGGGATTTCATCACGTTTGACATTTTTATTGAGGGTTCATTGTTGTTATGCACCAATTCACTCTTATATGATGTATATACTATCCTTTGGAGTATTATATCATGAATACATTTATTCTCATGATATTATAAAGTTCTGACTAAATGTTATTCCTCAATTGTTGTATTCAAGTGTCTCTAATTTTGGTAAAACCCCTTTAACCAAAATATCGTTTTAAATGTTTTACTTATTTGTTCTTATTAATATCCATGTTTTCAAAATGGTTTTAAGGATTTATTTATATGGATATTAATTGTTTTCAATTTTAAGCTTCAAGGTGGTATGGGACACTTTGATTCAAAAATCTCTTTATTAAATGTTTTAAATGGTTTTGGAAATGGTTTCTTTTTGAATGGATTCATTATTTCAATATACTAAAATGTTATATTGTGATTGAAATGTGGAAATGCTATGTTTCCTTTATGCATGTTTTATGTGATACAATTATGTTATGGTACTTGGGCATTGTTATGAAAACGGGTGGTTCCGTGATAAGCTAAGGGGGGGTGAGCCGATATAGCTCTCCAATGCATTGGGTAACGCGAAGGAGTGAAACATTAAGGTTTCTCCGAAGAGATTTAGGGAATATACTGTGATGGGTATTCCAAACGTAACCAAGAGGGTTACTCCCTATGTAAGAATGTTATGAATGCCTCAAGTTACCTTTATGTCTTATGATTTCTATGAATTATTCATGTTTTGATGAGGTTTGAAAGTGCCTTTGTTTTATGGGTAAAGTATGATTTCATTCTTATGTATATATGAACTCATATTTCCTTTCCATATTTTTATAACTCTTACTGAGCTTTTATGCTCATCCCAAGTTTTTGAAATTTTTTTCACAGGTCAAGGGAAAGGTACATGATGTGATGATAGTGTCAAGGATGTGTCAAGAAAGAATCTGTGTTATATTTAAATATGTTTCCGTTGATGGGAAGAATGAATATTGTCTTTTATGTAACCACTTTGTTTAAATGTGGAATGTAATGCAAGTTTCATGATCTAATTCTCTAAAACTCTAAACCTGAAAAGATCCTCAATGTTTAATCTTGTAATAACTCAAGATTAAGTAAGGTTTAAGGCTGGGGCCTTATAGTTGGTATCAAAGGTCGGTTTAGATAACTTTAGAGGTTAGGGTATTGTTTAAGAATAAGTGACATTACCATAATGGTTAGGATTTCAGAAAGAGTCCTAGTTTTAGATAAAGTGAATGAGCAAGTGTATCTTAGTGTTTACCTTCCTCATTAGTACATGATTGTTTTGTTGATATACTCACACTGACATTTCTGTTTTTAGTGAATGGATGGATCTAGCAGGCACCAAAGAGACAACAGGTTTTAAGGAAACTGTGGTGGTTATCTGATTAAGATACTAGATAAAATGGAGGATTCAATGAGGAAACTCATGGTTGTTCTAAACCAAATATCAAGGAGTCATGATCAACCACTTCAACCTTGGTGAGTTATCTAATGCATCATGTATGAGATGGCCAACTCGATGTGGAAATTCAGGTAATAATTATTAAGGTAACCATTAGGGTTTATATGATACTTAATTTTTAGGTAATTATGGGTTACTCTATGATATGATGGAAAATGAAAGCAATGAGATAAACTTGAGGTTAAAATATGTTATGATTATTCTTGAAGATTTTATCTCTTTTTTGGTAATGTTTTAAGAATTATATAGTTTTGGAAAAAGGACAACACGCAGACCATGTGACATCCCATCGCGTCAGACAAAGCTGTGGGAATCGAACCCACAACCAATGTGCGACTGGTATTTATCGCCTACCACTGGACTACGTGAATTCCCTGGTTAGTTTGACTGATTCATTCTAGTTATATGATTTTATGAATTAAGAGTAAGTTGATTTTGGTTTATTTATGAAAATGATTAACCTATCATGGAGGATATGTGATTAGGTTAATTACTTTTCAAAATGAGACTTTAGGAGCAACTGATATTGTTTGGAGATAAATGTTACGATTTATCTTGGAAGACTATGCGACTAAATCCTTCAAATATTTGGGTTTCAATATTATATTGGTTTACTTTGAAGAATTTTATGGACAAATTGATTATAGAATGATCCTCTTTGAACTTTGGGTTTTTTTGGAAAAATTTTGGAGATTAAGCATGCATTTTCTTTTTAATGGGTTATCCTTTTCTGGATTATCTGACCTTGTACTAATCTTTTTGGTTTTGGTTTTGGTTAAATCCTAAAGAGATGGGAAGTATATAGTTCTATTTTTTTGGATTAGGTGATTCTCTAGAAGTTGATTATAGTACTCTTAATGTGAACAAGTATTCCTAAATACTCGTCATTTGGAAAAAATATGAGTTTGTGTAAGGAATCTAATAAAATTTGAAAGTCAATATGATAAGTGATTATGTTTCCTTATGAGTAAATTCCTCAATAAAAAGTAACTTAATAAAAAAATTTCTATTAACTTTTCCTACTGGGGAATCGAATACCGTTTAACCCATCACAAGTTTGTGATTTTCTCGTGGTTAAATTTCTCCTAAACATGTTTTCTATCACTCTCCATCAGAACATGACCCTTTTTTTTCCTCCATGTCCATATTTTCATACTTGGAATCCTAGTATGGGTTAACTTAGGTGAACTTTGTACTTATCTTTCTTTATTTTAAAGTGTTTGTTTTACCCACTTTTGTTCTGATGTGGGACTTTCAAGGATGTTTCCAAGCGCAATTTTAAAATTGCGAGGACACAATTCCCAAAAGGGGGGAAGGATGTAACACCCCAGGTAAATAAATAATATGACATTTCATATTTATCCATATTTTGTGAATAAAATATTTAAATGACTTTAAAGGGGACGCTATGCTCGATGGCGTACCCAACACGCAACAACAAGTTTCTTGGGAATCTTACGTTGCACTCTAATAATAAAATAATATTATTTTAAATGGTAGTTAACATGTATTCGTTGTAATGGCAGGAATGGATAGAAATAACTAAAATATGATTATATATGTTTTTAAATGTTTTTACATTTATCCAATAAAGTATAGAGGCTTAAAATACGGAAAGAATTCAATTTTAGACATATATGCCCTAGTTTTTTACTAAAGGTTCACTTATCACCTTTTGATGGAGAACCGTCATTAAATATAGTTTTGTTCACTCTTATACATTCTATTGGACCAAATAAAACTCTTCTTAAGAATCGGGACATCAAAATTTACTTTGTGTAAATTTTTGGTATCTTTCCGATAATGTTCTTTTTTTTAATGAATAGTGTAAAATGTTGTATTTTAATTCAAAACCTCTTTTTAATCTAATTTATTTATATGATTAGATTATATTTGGAATTGGTTTTAAAGTGAAATTAGAAAATATTTTTACCATTAAATCCAATAGTGGTCGTTGGAATTAATTTCACTTTGAAATCAGACTTAAACTAGTGTCAATCTTTTGATACTTATTGTTTTATAAAAACACGCTATTTGCACTGACAGCGGGAATTAATTATTAAATTAATTAATGTGACTAATATGTTTTGAATTTTGTAAAACGGACTTCATTTTTGAATTCGGAATATCAAATATAGCTTAGGGTGAAGTTTTGGTATTTTTCTGAAAAACTCCAATTTTTTATGAATAGTGAAACCACTAAGTGGTAATCAAGCAAACTGATTTTTCAGTTAAATGAAATTTTACCACTAATGTGTATTGAATTTTGAAAATACGACATACATGGTTGTCATTAAGAAGTAAAATTTGGTTCAATGGGATAAAAATAATTTTTTGGTGAATAGTAACTTATTATGTTTTTAATCGCGATTAGAGGTAATTAGTGTCATTTAAGGTAAAAATGATATTATAAGATTGTGAAAACACCATGACACTTGTACTAAACCTATTGGGTGAGTCATGGCCGACCAAGACAAGCCATGGGACAACTTGGGGACCCCATGGAGCCACTTTAGTTGGAAAATGACAATAATATATTTTTATTTAATGTTAAAATTAAATTGACACAAACATGAGTTGTTTTACTAAAACAGTTTTTATGTGGGGTTACACAAGTCCAAATTTTGATTATAAATAGTCATTGGAAAGCTAATAAGATTTCCTACATCATAGTAGTTTTTTAGAATTTTTAGACATCAAATAAATTAAATTATTTATGACATAATAATGATGCAGTGATGACATCATTATTTGACGATTTAAATAAAATGAAAAGATAATGTAAAATCTATGAACTACACATGTCCAAAACTTATTGGATGGGTGGATTTAGAACCCTTATCACCTTATCCACGAATTATATCAATGTGGGACCTTTTAAAACCGAAACAAATTTTCAAATAAAGTAATATTTCTTTACTTTCCAAAAGTGCCCCTCCTCTCCTCTTATAAAAGGCCCCCACCTCTACCTCATTTCACACACTCCTCAAGCCTTTGGATCCGCCAACCCCTGCCCATTTACTCTCTACATATCCCTATCCTCATCCTAGAGGATTCTCTTTTGGCAGAATACTTTCAAAGGAAGCCTTTAGGCTCAAATCAAAAGGAGTTACACTTTTAAAGGTAATTCACTCTCTCATGTTCATTTGTTTTATTTTGCTTCTCCAACCCCCTAAACTCTTTTTATTTACTTCTTTTGTAACAACACCAGTATATTAAATATACTAGGATGTTGTTATAAGATTTATTCGAGCTACACTCTCACACAACTACATCAAATGGTTAAAGAACATACGGTTTCCGTGGATGGCGAAATTCTGCCTCCCGAAACGATGATTGTTCAATACTCATTTAACACCTTCAATGGTGGCCATTATGATGTCACTATTTTTATATATGATATATAATATGTTTATGTTTTACTTATGCTTCTGTATTTTTCATTTTTGTCTTACCTTTATGGAATCCATTATGGGTATACGCGATATCTTCATTTTAGGAAGTGCGGACTACCGCCCCCTCAAAGTGATGTTATTCGTTAATGCCATACGTGGGACGTATAAAGGATGGATTTAATGATATTATATATGATATTATACTGTAATTATAATATACCTTTATATCATTATTATTCCATTCTATAAAATATGAAATAGAAATGAAAGTAGCGTTCATGCGTACGTACGGCTTACCGTCTCCATGAACGGTGCATTTCAATTCTTACCTCTAAATGATTATGTAATATTATAAATACATGTATACACTGGATATATATGATATATATGATATCCAGATCAGGAATGTAATTCTGGATATAAATAACCTTTGACCACACGAACAACATGTAATTGTAAGAAGTCCACTTTCGACTTAAGAACCAAATATCGACAAAACAAACATGATTAACTTAAATGATTAAATAATGTTTATAACATGGTAATAAGTGATATAAAGGGAATAATGAACTTGAAAAAGGTTCTTAAGGAAGTATAAATTAACTCAAGTTTATTATTCAGGAGATTAAAGAACGATCGAGTCAAGTCGGACCCGAGGTAAGGGATCCTACTCCTCTCTTTCTTTTTAAGTACACACTTTTATGTCATTCCTTTTAAAGCTCATATTTCTTGTTATTGGGGTGATATTTTATATAAAACATACTGTAATTTTCATGTTCATGTGATTAGAGACCCTATTCTCTCTCATCAATCCATTTTGGAAGTTTTGAGTGGCGCCGTTAGGCTGTCGAACTTTCGTAAGAGATCTAACCTCTCTCTTTCTTTTTAAGTACTCTCCTTTATGTCACTTCTTTTAAGCTCCTCTTTGTAATGTTGGGGGATGTTATTTTATATTCCTATTTCTGTACATTTTTTTGTAATTTGATGAGATAACCTATTTGATCTCATCAATCCATATTCAGAAGTTTTATGTGGCGTCGTTAGGCTGCCGAGTTTTCGTAAGGGATTTTTCATCTCAATTTTATTCCCGTGAGATTTATGCTACATTTTCCACAAATTCCTTTGAGTGGTGTATGTATTGCCCATTATTCTACTCTTTGTGTAATATAATTTCGTTTATGAGTATTTACATCAATGATCTATTGTCCTTCTTTCATAGGGTGTATGTTTTGAAATATACCCAAGTTGGTAAAGGAACCTTTCACCCTCCTCTTTTTTAAAAGACTTCTTTTGTTGGGTCTTTTAATTTACAATTTGTTATCCTTATTGATGTAAATTTTATTTCCAAGTGATGAGATACACTTTTTATCTCTCATCAACTAATTTTGATGTGATGTCGTTAGGCTGTCAAGGGAACTTTTTAACCCAATTTCGATTTCTTTGGGTTCAACATGTAGTCATTGAATATGTCATCCATTGAATATGTGTGAATGACCTTTTATTGTTTTACACTTAATATCCACTTATATTGGGTGTATTTATATTTGTCACACATATTTTTGAGATTTATTTGTCCTTAATTTAAGGATACCTTCTTTATAAGGGATTTCATCACGTTTGACATTTCTATTGAGGGTTCATTGTTGTTATGCACCAATTCACTCTTATATGATGTATATACTGTCCTTTGGAGTGTTATATCATGAATACATTTATTCTCATGATATTATAAAGTTCTGACTAAATGTTATTCCTCAATTGTTGTATTCAAGTGTCTCTAATTTTGGTAAAACCCCTTTAACCAAAATATCGTTTTAAATGTTTTACTTATTTGTTCTTTATAATATCCATGTTTTCAAAATGGTTTTAAGGATTTATTTATATGGATATTAATGGTTTAAAATTTTAAGCTTCAAGGTGGTATGAGACACTTTGATTCAAAAATCTCTTTATTAAATGTTTTAAATGGTTTTGGAAATGGTTTCTTTTTGAATGGATTCATTATTTCAATATACTAAAATGTATATTGTGATTGAAATGTGGAAATGCTATGTTTCCTTTATGCATGTTTTATGTGATACAATTATGTTATGGTCCTTGGGCATTGTTATGAAAACGGGTGGTTCCGTGATAAACTAAGGGCAGGTGAGCCCGATATAGCTCTCCAATGCATTGGGTAACGCGAAGGAGTGAAACGTTAAGGTTTCTCCGAAGAGATTTTGGGAATATACTGTGATGGGTATTCCAAACGTAACCAAGAGGGTTACTCCCTATGTAAGAATGTTATGAATGCCTCAAGTTACCTTTATGTCTTATGATTTCTATGAATTATTCATGGTTTTATGAGGTATGAAGGTGCCTTTGTTTTATGGGTAAAGTATGATTTCATTCTTATGTATATATGAACTCATGTTTCCTTTCCATATTTTTATAACTCTTACTGAGCTTTTTATGCTCATCCCAAGTTTTTGAAATGTTTTTCACAGGTCAAGGGAAAGGTACATGATGTGATGATAGTGTCAAGGATGTGCCAAGAAAGAATCTGTGTTATATTTTAAATATGTTTCTGTTGATGGGAATAATGAATACTGTCTTTTATGTAACCACTTTGTTGAAATGTAGAATGTAATGCAAGTTTCATGATCTAATTCTCTAAAACTATAAACCTGAAAAGATCCTCAATGTGTAATCTTGTAATAACTCAAGATTAAGTAAGGTTTAAGGCTGGGGCCTTATATAAACCCTTAGTTTTCATATATTTACATTACATAACTTTTTTGGAATAGTTAATAGATTATACAAAGAGAGCCAAAGACCGTATTAGTTTAGTTCCATTGAAAACTGGGAAACATAAACACTGGTACATAAGTGAACAAAATTATCTCCAACTAGGTTCTTTATGAATATAACCCTACATAGACACGTCATAATTAATATATTTATTTTAAAACTTATAAAGTAAACATAAAATTGGGTGATCTTAGATGCTCAGTAAGGGTAAAAATGTGAGACATGTAAGCATAAACATGAGCATAGAAGAATGAGAATGTGATCATAACATTATAATATCATACCCTTTATATCATAAGATAATAAACATGAATCATGGAATAAAAATTGGTAGTTTATAAGACATGAATCAAAAGGAAATAAAGAACATAATCCATGAAATCATAACATAGGAATAATACTTGGATGTTATGGATGACACATAAGCATATAAAATTATTTTTATAGTAGTCAATGGATCAGAACGATGGACATTTTAATAGTATAGGATAACTCTACATACCATCTTGGTAGTCATGGATCACTCCCATTGCCATATTAATATTATGATTTCACTCCTCATACCATCTTGGTAGTCATGGTTCACTCCCATTGGCATCTTAGTAGTCATGGTTCGCTCCCAAGACCACCTTAGTAGTCAAGGTTCACTCCCAAGAACATATTAATCTATCTCATGAGATATAAATATTTACCAAATAAATTGGATGGAGATATAGGCCACATCCATCTTATAATGAAATTATACATACATGTTCTACAATATTATAAAAAATCATATCATAACCCATGAAATGAAATGGGTATCATAAACATGTAATCATATATTAACCTGTCGAAAAATATAGGTTTCATAATCATTTCATAAAATCATAACCCACAAAAATAAGTGGGTTTCATTAGAATACAACATGTGTGAGAGGAAATGGTTTCATAAACCTATAACCCGTGAAATAGAAACCAGATTCCTAAACATCATGCATCAAAACATAAACAATTTATAGAATGAATAATAATGGAAACATTTAATAATTTCCCAATAAAGGCATGAGTATGACCAACATAATTCATCTTGGATGGAAAATAATTTTGAGATATATTTTTAAAACATTTACTTGAGAAAAATATCATTTCTTATCTAAAAAGGGATTTTTAAAATATAAAACCTTTTTAAATCCATTTTTATTGTAAATATATTGAAACATAGAAAGAAGGGCTTAAATAATTTTTAAAAATATTTTACCGTAAAAATTTATAAAACAATATAAAAAACATTTTTGAAAACCATTTACTTTGAAAACAATTTTAAAACATATAAAAGAATCTTAAAAATCACTGAAATACCTTTCCTTTAAAATAATCAATTGAAAACACTTTTCTATGAAAAAAACATGAATGATTATAAGGAAGGCATGAAAACGATTTAAAATCCATTTATTTGAAAACACTTCGAATAATTATATAGTTCTTCATGAAAATAAATTGGAAAAAATTTATTTTAAAATAATTTGAAAACCTATAAATAAATCATGAAAACATTTTGAAAACTTTTTCTAGAAAATATTGTTTTGAATGAACACATTTTCCTGACCGAAGATAGAGGTAAAGTTGGGATGTTTTAAAAATAATTTATAAATAATATTATATACCAAAGAGTGAGAAAATGTTACCAATTCATGAATATATAATGAATATATAGATGATAATAAAATTCATAATTTATCGTGAGATATGGATCATAATATTTCATCAATTAAAGCATAATCATTAACAATATTGATAAATGATGAAATTATTTCAATAAACTCTTACCACTTGGTAACATTGAATTATACACCCCATGTAATAAAATAAAATTAAATAAATCATAAAATATCATGAATATAAGTATATTCCTGATTCAACATGTCAAAGTTAGTATATAAAACTGAAAAAAAATTATAGGTGTAGAAAATGGCATGTGTCTCAAAGAAGTAAAATTGAGACAAAATTACTTACCAATTTGGTAACTTTTGAAACCTATACCTCATGAAATAAATATAGAAAAATGTATATTTAAATATCCATATATTTAATATTAATACACTTTTTCATTATACACACCATATATAATAAATACAAGGTGAACATGGAATGTATCTCACAGAAATAAAAAGTGAGATGAAATTACCTTACCATGTGTCTTGAATCCCATTGTACTTGTGAAAAAATTCATTTATAATAAATATATAACAGAGAAATATTATTATATATAATACCATGTATGGTTTGATTATTAATTTATATTACCCTCTTTTTAACAATTATTTGTTAAACTTTCACTTTGTGTAATATCCACTTTGTTCTTCGCATATATCTTAATTTGTTGTATCTTTGTTCCTTATACTTATATCACGATTTACAGAATGTAAGAAATGATATAAATATAATATATATTTTTATATTTTTATTATAATAATCCATAGAATATAGAATTATGAAATGGAACACACTATTCATGGAGATAGTAGGTTGTACATATGCTTGAATGTTGTTTTTGTTTTATTGTTGTATTGAAAGATAGAACGTAAATGAAATATATGTATACAAATTTATATATATATAATTATTACTGTAAATTTATTATATAATATATATATATATATATTATAATTTCATTAAACCCACCCTTAATATATTCTATGTAGTGTGTGAATGAATCACATCGCTTTGAGGGGGCAGTAGTCCAAACTTCCACAAATGATGTTATCGTATTTACACAAAATAGAATGTATAAAGACATGGGTTTTAATAGAATTAAATTATAATAAAGAGATATTAAATATAATATATATAATATATAAATATATTTCCCATCATAATTCCCATAATGAGAGGCTGTGAAGGAAGAATGAACAATCATCGTTTCGTGATGCGGTAGTTCGTCGTACACATAAATGGTAAGTTCATTACCCATTAGATGGAAGTGTGTGTATGTGTAGGTCAAAACCATACAATAAAAATATCTCAATGTATTTATTATACTGGTTTTTTTAAATCATGGAATAATGAGAATTAAAATAATGGATAAATAAATAAAACAAAATATTTTGGGGAAGAATGTTACCTCTTATTCAGGTAACTCCTTTTGGTTTGAACCAATGAGATTCCTTGGATATATTTTCTCCAAGGGGGAGACATATAAGATGATGGGAGATATTAGTAGTACCTATTTGAGAAGAAATTTGTAGATATAATGTGGATTGAAAGTTGTGAGGAAGTGGGAGGAGAAGAGGCATTTTTATATTGGAGGAGTGACACTCTTGTAAATTTTGGGAAAAAGAATTCCACCCACGTTTTTTGAATTTCAAGGGGATAAAATAATGGTAAATATTAGATACATGTGGTTATAGGGTATAAATATGGCTATAAAATATCTTTTTTATAGGTTTATAATTACTTTTGGGCCTCATCTTTAATGTTTAGTCCCTCGTTAAGTTTAATTTCCCATTAATCGTTGTAATTAATTTTAATTATTTTCATCAATAATTTTGGTAAAAAACTAATTTGACCATATAAAAATTATAAATTATTAGTATTATAATTATTTAATCAATTTGTCAAAATTATAATCTCATAATTATTTGGAATCAATTTAAATCTAATCCCGCTGATAGGACGACAATATAGGTTTTTAAAGTAAAAGCATTCAAAGGATTGCAATGTTTGTATTCCCTGTTTCAATGTAAAATTAATTACAATGACATAAATTATATTTATATATCAAAATATGATCTAATTATTCTTTTAATCCAATTTAAAATATAATTTATCCTTTTAAATAAATAATATGAAAAGGTAGTTTTGAATTAAAATTCAGTATTTTTCACTATTCATTAAACAATTAAACTTCACAAAAAATAACAAAATTCACTATAGGCTAATTTTTATGTTCCTATTTCAAATATTAAGTTTATTTTTACATATAATATTTGTAAAAGTTACAAAAATTTTATTTAAAATAGGTTCTTCATTAAAATACTGGAAAAGTGTCTTACTAAAAATATAGGATTTTATATATAAAATTGAGTCTATTTTTATCTTAAGCCTATATAATCTCATTAATGAATATAAAAAATATTTGATCGAATATATAATTTATCTTACATTAATATTACTTACTAATTTTAATTACTTTAATTTATTCTGATAAAAAAAATTGTGAGTATAAAAATAATAATAATTTACTTTGTATTCAACTGGTTTTCATATTCATTTATAACTAATTTATAACCAATGAATTCTTTTTATATTTCTGTAAACAATAGATTTTAATAATTTAGTACACCATTTTTATAACTAATAATTTAATGTCTAGGTTATATCATATTATATTAAAAAATATTTTAATATATATCGTTATTTGGTAAAACATGGTTTTTCATGTTACACAACCCATTGAGGAAAGTTAACATTTCATCTAATGTAAGCTAACATTAGTGTTCCATTTAGGGAAATCAAAACATTATGTTGTTTTTAGAACTTTAATAAATAAGTGTTGTGTATAATGCAATCCAAACATCATGCTATAAAATAGATTATTTGTAGTGTTGCATGAAATAAAAAATATGAAAAAGATTAAATTAATTGGATAAAAATCACAAAATCCCACAGTGTTATAGGTTTCCTAGGGTCCAACATTTTTAGAGAATAGTTTCCACCCCCCCCCCCCCTCTTGGGGGGAAAACTGTGGATTTCATGGTGGCATGTCTCTACAAATTTTAAACACATGCCTCAACACAAGATTTTATGTTCCCTAAAAGAAAAATATGAAAATAATAATGGTATAAAAATTCCTATATAAATGTTACACCCATATAACTACTCCTAATGATAAGTATGGATAATGTACAGATCTTAAAAAAAGTAAGAAACACTTCCTACTTCCTACTACTAACGTTTTTTTATGGTTAAGTTCCCTACTAAAGTCAAAGGTCTATGTATAGAGAGTGTGAATTAAAAGTTATAGAGAAATATTCCTTTTGAATTACAATGGGGATCCCTATTTAGTGGTGGCCATTTCATTTTATAATTAAATTAAATTTTATGTTTTTTCTAATTTATATGGAAATTATCCTAAATGATTGAATTATATAGATCATTATTTCCAATTTATAAGGGCACAAACACTTCATAAATTGAAATTTTGAATACATTTAATAATAAGAAATTATTTATCTTGACCCTACCTGAACTGTTAGCATAATTTTATGTACCTAAAAATAGAGGCACAAAAAATGTGGTAAGAAATAAATGTGGTAATATAAACATGGAATGGAATATGCATTACATATAATTCTTGAAGCTCCTATGATGATGCTTAATTCAATAATTCTTTTCTATATCATCCAAGGGTGGAAATCTGTAGTTATAAGAAACATAAAACATCAAGTGCATCACCCAATGGTGAAATAAATGAAAGTATTATAAGAAAAATATAGAACAACATGTCTCATCCCAATTAATTTTTATTTTCACTGTACGTGGGTTAGCTACTCCCACGCACAGGATCATGACCAATCCTGATGTGTCATGTATCACCTTTCTACTATCCCAAAATAGTAAAGAAAAGAAAAAACTTATGATACCAGTTTTTAACATCCCAGACCTGGTTCACCAAATATTAACCAATCCTAGGAGGAAATATAACCTCAAGCATGCCTCCCTATATTCTAGAGGCTACCAAATAGTATTGAAGTTCATGGTGGAATAGTGGGGAGGCTATAACATCATGATCAGAGTGTAGCATAATGGTATAATCATAACAATCAATATTGGGATCATAACACAACTGAATAGATGAAGAATAAACATCCAACATATACATAAAAAATTCATCACATTCATCAATGTGATGTATAAAATGGTGATCATGAAATGAAATACAAAAAAGAATACAAGAAGACATGGAAGAAGATACACATAAATACTTGTATACCAAAAGAACCAAAAAAACCAAAAATATCAAAAATACCAAAAATAATACCTTTGTATAGTATCAAAAGTCCCAAATAATTATTATTCTCTATTTCTCCCATTATACAATCAGTCAAGTGTTGAAAACTAGCCACTTGTTAGTTTCCCTACTTACATCCATTATGTTTTTTCAGGTACCAATAGGTGGCCTGAGAAGGGTGTGAGATAAACTCAGTAGCCCATCACCAATGGTGTCTAATTCAATCTAGTTTTTGAATATATATGATAGAATTTTTTTAGGTAATAATAAAATATTTAATTAAGTGTGGTATATAAATAACACACATAGGTTTGGGTTCTCATGGAACACTTTTCCTATGCTACCTACTGCGGCATAATCCATAATATCTCTAAATAACCAGTAAGTCATGATTTATTTTATAATAAATTATTGGGACATGGATCATATCCCAAGTATCCTCTATGAATCATATTCAATAGTATATGTATATTAAGTCCATTATTAAAAATCAAGGCTCTAAACAAATCAAAGCTTTTACTTTGGCCTGGAAAACACATCATATTATAAATACACTTTTTAATTAAAACGAAACATGAGGTCATCCTTGGAATTCCAAATTTGGAACCCAAGAATCACTATAGGAATATCAGGAACTCATAATCTTATAAGACCATTCTAGTAATTCGTCATAGGAACCCCAGTATCATGCTAGATGTTATATAATGTCACCACCCTCTGAGTCTTTCCTTGAAAGTCCACATTGGGAGCCCAAACGTCACTCTTGGAGTCAAGAATTATCTACCCTAAGGATATATGTTCTAGTCCAGATATAGAGTCCAAGTATCACTCAAGGAAAATATAAATAACCTACTCCCTGATCCCATACTTGTAAATCCACATGTGGAGTCTAAGTATAACTTGTGGAACATATAAATAATATGCTCACTGATCTCGTTCTGGGAAATACACCTAGGGAGTCAAAGTATAACTCATAGCTTAGTAAGCTAGGCTCCAAATAAGTTAATCCATGATGTTAAAATAGTAACCCATCTGTCACCCAAGTAACATAATAAAATTTTTATTATAATCATTTAATTAATCAATCCCTATTAGTCTATTTATGGTAATCATAAATTTGAACCCACCTCTCACTCTTGACATGTAAATAAGAATGGTAATGGGACCAAAGACTAACCATATCATTTATGTTCACTGATAATTTAATATGAAATCACATTTATAAATACAATTTTCCTCAACTTAGAAGGTGTATTAAATTAAGCAAGGGATTAAAAGGCCTGGCATCACATTATTCCTCTAATTCACGGTAATAGGGTATTTTGATATAAAGACCATCTAAAGCCTATGAAATAAGGACAACAGTAATAATATAGGTACATGGTCTTCCATTCCCTTGTTTTTGAATACAATTATAATTTAATAATTTCATTTAACATCCCAATTAAAGGGATAAAGAACATACCTCAAAGGCCAGTCAAATAATAAGACATGCATGGTGGCTTTTTAATTTAAGCAACAAATCCAAAATAGTGGTTAAACTCAAGTTACTTTATCTTTAATGATTATTAAATGGGTCTCAGGATTCATATAGGTCAATCCTACCCATTTAATCTATGAATCAGTTCATTTAATATTCATCACTCTAAAAATATTTTGTTCAATACAATTGCATATATATAAACTACATGACTTGGAGGTAAAAGCATGGGAACAACTACCTCAGCTTGGTAGTCAACTACTTTTCTGTAGTTGTCCTCTAGTTTAAAAAATAATGGAAGAAAAAGATTAATTTGATAAATAACTTAAAAAATAGTTCATATGATATCACACTATAATAACTTCGTTCCGAGAAAGAAAAACAATTAATGGTTAAAGATATATAGAGAACTCGTTGGTGGGTATCCAACGAGACTGATGGTGATTGATTCAGAGTCTTAATGGTAAAGATATCACAATGTATAGGTTATGTTTGGAAGGGGTCTTCAATAAAAGGCAAAGGGGATGATCGATGGAGGAAAATAATAAAATAATTTGTGTGTTATTTTTTTAAAGAACTAATTTAAAAATTTTCTTTCCACCCATTTCAAACTAAGTCACCTTGTTGTGGTGGACGGTTGGCCAAACCATGTTCCAAACATGTGCCCAACCCTTCCTCAATACCTCCCTCACATGGTCATAGTGTAGGGTTAGAAAACCATTCACCGAATGTAAATTTTCACTCTGTTAAAATTATACAGCGAACACATGGGAATGTGGCTTGGGTTTTACAGTTCCATAAAACTATGAGGCCCTTGAAAATGAAATGGTTCACCCCATACTATTTGATCTAACCATTCAAATTGGGTGGCATGATTTGTTCTAACTATGTTTCCTAACTACATCTTCTAAAATCTTGGTCTCTAGGATATATTCTAGCCTTCATAGACACATGTTTCCTTTGTGACCCCAGAAGGAACTACCATAAGGATAAAACTATAGGATAAAACTGAAGATAAAAGGACTTTTACCATATAGAAAATCCATGTTCTTACATAAGTAGGCCCTAGATACAAAGTTCAGTTTTAGCACTGCATATCATCCTTATAAAAATGTATAGTCTAAGAGAATGAAACCAACCCTAGAGGGTATTATTAGATCATTTTATATGGATTTAAAATTTTATTCGGGTTAACACCTTCCTATAGTTTAATTTTTAACAACCAAAATCTTTCACTCATCAATTCGTATGGATCCTTATAAAGTCATCCATGGAAATAATTTTAGAAAACATATGTTATGGTATGATTTTTGATAAATAATGTTATTGGGAGGTGATCTTGTCGAGGAAATGTTATTAAGATTCATATACATTCTGAAATACATCAAATTAGCACATAGTCAATCGAAATGTTATATTGAAAATCATTGACATGATCTATAAATTGAGGTCGGTGAGAAGGCCTTCCTATAAATATATCAGTGGAAGAATTTAATGAGATTTATAAAGAGATGAAAGATGATCCCTGTCTATAATTCACCTATCTAAATTCTTGATCATTTGGGGATTGTTTCTTGTTTCTTGGAACATCAACTGAACCTCTCTCAATCCCATCATGTGTTCCATGTATCACTCTAGAGGAAGTACAAAACTGATCATTCAAAAACATTGAAGTTAGAGGTCATATAGGTGGATCATGATCTTTCTTATTCTAAACAACTAGTGGATATTCAATATCACATAGATAAATTTAAACAAAACAATATTACTCATTTTGGTTAAAGTATTGTCGCAAAACCACTATTTTGAAGAAACTATATGGGAACCGTGAGATATGATGAGGCAGAAGTATCATCATTTGTTCATATTATAGAGATGAATTTTGAGGATAAAATTATTTTTAAGGTGGGTAATATGTAAAATCGCATGTTGTTTATTAATTATTGTTTTTCAAACATATTTCATTTCTTTCATAACTTACATTACACGTAATACTAAGTTTTAAAATACCATGATATATAATTAATATTATTATTTAAAAAACAAAGGTACAAACTAACCATTAAACATGGAAGTATGAATATGAATAACCACATTTTAATAATTATGTATAGACATTTTAGAAAAAAAAATATATTTATAAATATGTAATTATTTTTTATTAAATTCTTTAAATTCTTTACTAATACATTTTTCTCAAAAAAATGTTTTTCATTTTTTTTGTGAACAAATAATAAAATAAATCTTTTAAACATGTAGATATTTTTTCGAAAAAATTAACATTATTTTTTTAATCAACAGGTGAAAACTACTTTAAGGTGAAATTTTGATAATTTTCTAAAAATATTAATTTTTTTGTGAATAGTGAAAAAATGATTTTTATTAAAAAAATTCATTTGAATAATTTAAAAAGTACCATATTGTTTATAAATTATTTAAAAGTAAAATTATTTTAATTATGTTATATTTTAACAAATTTATTTCATTAGAATGAAATTCATGATGTCTTTTGATATGAAGGCATTCTATACTTATGAAAATTTTCTATTTGGAAAATCACTTTTCATCACATCGATGGGTTTAATTTCGAATTATATTTTTCCAAATATATAAATGGAATTTGGAAAAATGGATTTCATATTTAGAATACAAATAATAATTCATATTATATAATAATTTAATTTTAATTTTTTATCAAAATGAATATTAAAAATAGTAAATAATTATTATTATTGCGATTAAGGTTAAAACGAGTTTATAAAGGGTTAAACTAAAAGGATAAGGTGTAAAATGACCTAAATACAAGTAAAAATCCCAATTTATGGAAATATTTTAACCTTACATCATCTAATGTCCTATAATGATCCCTTTTGGAACCTATTTTCACATTTAAAACATGCATACACCTTTTTCATTTTAAAAAATCCAAGTGTGTCCTATCCTCAACATATAAATGGGAACCCCCATAAGAAGGAATTTGGAACCACCCTAAAGAGGTTGTCTGAAGTAACGGTATCATTCTTAACTAATAATTATTATAATAATTCTTCTTAAAATTAATTAAAATATTCATAAATATGCTGATATAATAAAATAATTATATCTAATATACTAATATTTTATTATTTTAATGGACTAATTTATATCCACCTCCTCTTTCATCAAATGGTAAATGAAATTATCGGTTGTGTGTATGGAGGACTACCTAAGTGTCATAAAATGATTGAACTATGGAAAATAGACTGTACGGGAAAAATTTGATCCATTGGAAAATCATTTCCTAAGTCTATCAAACATAGAATGATTGTAATGAGATATGGTAAAATAAATATTGAGTTTGGTTTACCATATAGAGTCTTCCAAAAAAAATAAAGTAGATAAGTAATGTTTGGTGACCAGACAAACAAATATTATGATGTTTTCCAATGAAGTGATCAGAAAAACTACCATTAAGTGGAGATTTAAATAATCTTTTCATAAATTTTTAAATCCTCCAAAACAAATCATTTTTAAGCTAATCATTCAATGTTTCATATATTTCTTAGGTTAATGAAGTTTTCAAAATTTTCTTAAGATCACGTTTAAGGATGTTTGAATAAAGTGTAATATTTCAAGAAACATCAATTGTATTATATAAACTTCTAGATGAGTTGAGAATAATTTTAATGAAATAAATTTATGTGTGATAATTAATTTTGGATTTTTTGTGAGTGCAAGAGTGAAATCGGTTACCTTCCTTTTCCACTATGGGAGTACCTATATAAAAGGGTGAAAAGTACAAACATACATAAAATAGGTCATGTGTATGAAAATATTACACTTTAATGTTTAGTGTGAAGAATATATTCTAAAAATGGTTTACATTTATGTCTTAGTTGATCTATCATATGTTCTTTCGTCTGAGAGAGAAGAAATTGAGTTTGGTTAATTAATTTTCTTCTCAGTTGAAGTATGAAGCACATTTGATATAAATTTATTCTTCTAATAGAGATCCATCAAACAATTTCATAAAAATACTCTACTGTGAACATATCAAGGTGAAATACAGTGTAGTAATAAGCATCATAAGGTGACTCAGTGGATGAAACCATAATAAATAGGGTTACCAAATGGAGGTTGAAGAGATGAATATTTTTTAATGAAGTTTTCCTAACAATGTTTGGAAAAATTATGATTGACTAAATCCATGTATTAAAAAGAAAAATACTAAGATTAATTACCATCATAATATTAAGAGAGTTATTAAATATCATAAAGTTTGTTAATTGGATAAGTTTATCAAACATGATTATGGAGGAATATAATATATTTCTACACCACATCAGAAATGAATAAGGTAAATTGGATGATAGTTGAAGGATATAAATAGTTTGTGAAAAGGCCTATTGGTCGGGGGTATAACCAATTGTGGTATCAATGGATATAGTTAGGAAAATTGGGGGGTAGAAGAAAATGTAAAATAATATCTTAATAATGGAGGTATAATGAGGATTCTTTCTAAGATTAATATTGGGTGGTATAACCAGTTGTTTCTTATTTATTTTTAATCCACAAGGAAGTTATTAAAATATTCCATCTTGAGGGGAATATAAAATGGAAATGATTATGTGTTCATAACTAATCTTGAAAATATAATGTATTGATCTCTATTTATGATTTTTCATATATAAGTTGAGGTATAGATTTATATTTGAGTAGATCGTAACTCTAAAATGTTTTTAAAGGATAAGAATGTTTCCTTAAGAAGTTAAGAAACTTTCTAATAAAATAAAAATTGGTCAATGATTCACCCCATCCCCTCTCAGTGATCTCAAACATCGATCTAAGGGAAATATAAGTGATATCAATGAATTTGTGTCCTTTGAATGAAAAAACTCTGAGAATTTAGAATTTCAATTCAGTAGAAATTAAGGGTATTCTTTTTTGGTGATAAACAATATAAAAATTGGAAGAATATGATGTTTCCATATCCTTAATATCTTATCCTAAAAGTTATAAACAGTGAAAAATGGTATTTACTCCCATTAAGAATGCTTTTTATAACATCTGTTTATAAGATAAATTTAGAATTTGATAGGAAAGATCATCCCTCTATGTTTATGGAAATTTAAAAAAATTATATACAAATATTATGGGTTTTCCAATTTTTAAGAAAATGTGGGATAAGATGAGAAGTAGTTATGATGAAAATGAGAAATTGGAGGATCCTTTTTTAAAAATCTAAAGAAGTAGATATGTAGATGTTAATATGGATGATGTAGAATGTATTTATGGATGCATTACAAGACTCAGTGATATCATTATTAGCATTAGATATTTTGGTGAGAAATTGGAATATTATACTATTGGTAAGAAACATATGAGAAACTTTCCAAATATATTTGATGCTATTGTATCATCTTTAAAGGACCATGAAGATTTTACTTTGGATGAAATCCATAATATTCACATGGCATGTGAGATGAGGAAAACAATATTTTTTAAGATTTAGGTTATTTATGAAAAGGATTTAGAATCTTTGTTAAAGGGGAAGGTCAAAAATAAAGAATCCATAGAAGAATCATGTAATTTAGTAGTAAAAGAAGAATCATAATAATTCAACATAATTTTATCTCTTCATTTCAAAAGATTTAAAAAAGGATATAATAAGTGTAAAGGAAAACATTCTCTAAAATCCTTGAATTATAAATAGAAAGTTAGTAATGAAGGTTATTTTCCTAAGAATAAATATATTGGTTTTGGGTCATAAGAAGAAGATAATAATCTTGGAGATAGAATTGGAAGAAAAATAATAAGAATATTTCTTAGTATAAGAAGTATTTTTTGAGTTTAAGAAAGAAGGATAAAAATTCATATAGTATGGATTAAAATATTCATGTAAACTACTTTGATTGAGTGAAATAATGAATTACTTCTTTAGATAATGATTAATATGGTTAAGAGATAACAAAAATTGAGTGAATAATAAAATAAAATATAGAAGTGTCAATTAAGAAAAATTCAAAACTCAAATATGAATGAAAGAAGTTAAGGAAATAACTTTGTAGAATGGTTAGCCAATAAAAATGGAGGAGATAATACTAAATGTGATTTGGCCACAGAAAATTAAATTTGGTGGGCTAGAAAGGAAACAGAAACCCTATGAAGAAAAATTCACTGTTGATGAGGATCTGAAAATGGTAGAAACTATACTTTTTAAAGAAATTAATAAGTATATACTGATGTTGGATGAATTGAAAAAATTATAAATATTTTTAATGAAATTTTGGTTGAAAAAATAAGAAAATTTGATAGAAACACAATTATTGTTTCTTAAAACAGGAAGTGAGTTAAGAAATATGGTAGGAGACATCATCGAATTAGTTGAGGTTAAATGTGAATATTCTCAATACGGTGAAAAGAAAGCTTCATAGAAGTACATTTTTTCTATTCCCCAACAATTTCAATATACATTTGTTTCTACTAACACTAAAATTCAAAATCCTAGATTTATTGGAAATCATTCTCCACTAATAGATATTTTAATTAATCCAGAAACTATATACCTAAACAAAATAACCCATAATTTGTAAGAAGATAAGAAAAATCAATGATTTACAACTATTAGTTTTAAAGATCATGATTTAGAGGTCCCTAATGGTGTTGTGGGGTTTTGGGAAAAGAATATATTCATATTGGAAAAATGTAGATCTACCTAGAAACTTATAGGAATCAAGGTAGAGGTAAGATATTAAAATAAGAAAAAAATTCAATAAATCATGTTGAAGGAAAGAATAATGTTCATAAAGTTAAAAAAATTAAAGAATGTGAATCCTCAATAGATAAAAATGAAAAACATAAGAATGTTGACTAAGAAAAGACGTATAAGAAAGTAGATAAATTTACGAAAAATAATGGGGTTAATAAAGAGTGTTTATTTATTTTTCAATGTAAAATAGCCATGGAATGAAATTTGGAAGATTTGAAAAAATATTATAAGGAAAAGGGGAAGAAATAGGTTTCTAAATATGAGAACAAATTTGATAAAAAAATTTATCAACAGATGGTGGTTAGAAAATATAAAAAAATTAGATGTGAGAAATATGGTAATGTTTCAAAAAAATTAATGACTATCTTACCAAACCAATTTTTAAATAATGAAAATAGTTTTAAAAATTAAAGTTAAAAATTTATACTAAAGTTGAAGAAAAGCGGAAAAATCATCTAAATATTCTACATATGGGAAGAAATCTGTTACAAAATCTTGGAAGGCTAAACAAAAGGAAGAAAGAACATCCATTGAAAAATCCTTGTAGACTAATAATAATTCAATAAAAAGAGAGTATTCTCATTTTGAACTTTACTTTTTAGGGAAAATTAGGTTTCTCCTTATTCCCAAAACAATTGTTATCTGTAATAACTTAAAATGAACTTAAGGAGTAGAAGAATTAAAGATGGATTATTATTGTATATGTTTTCCAATAAAACATGATATATTAATCCTGACACATTATTATCATTATGATTATGAATTAATTTCTACAATTTAGGGGTATAAAGTTGATGAAGTTGAGGTATGAGCATTATAATTTTCCTAAAAAAATAATGTTGAGATATTAGTGAAGTGGTTCTTTTACAATATGATACTATTTTTCCTAAAGTATTCATTCCAGAATCTTAGGTGAATTAAATTGAGATAGGATGATCCTTATGTCATCTCTTTTCATTTGATTTCAAATTAGGGGGAGAAATGAAATATGGGAATAATAAAGATACAAATATCATAATAACAGAAATAGTTTATTAAACATATTGATGATGAAGATATTGTATATCATTGTGTATGTACTGAAAAAATGGAGATATTTCTAAACCCAATGTTTGTTTGTTTTCCTTTGTTTTAAATATATCAATATTTTATAAAATATGAGATTTCATAATGAAGTATTATAACGAAGTTGTATAAACATTCCTTATGAAGGATTATAAGAAATTTCCTTAACCAAATCAAACAATTCAATACATTAATCAAATTTACTAGCCCCATAAATTATGTTATGATGCAAGAATTTTTTTTAACATTTGTACAATGTGATAAAATTCCTTGCGAAAGTAAAAAAATAAGAAATGTGATTTTTTTGTATGAATTTTTCTATGAATATTTCACAATTCTATCAGACAAACTAATGATGAAGAAACAATACAAACATTATAAAAATTATATCTAATCAAATCAAAAAACATTAGTGAGTAGAATGTGTTATGGATTTTTCCCACATTTTTATAATGGGCATGTTTGAACCACCAGATGAAGATCTACTAGTATGAATTTATGTAAATATAATTACAAGAATTCAAAAAAGTTGAGATTTCAATACAGAAGCACAAAAAAGGAGAAAAAGACCTACTCTGATGAATAAATTGAATAACTAGGAGAAAAAACAATTTCAAGAAAAAATTTGTTTCAGTATTAATTTATCTAAATAAAAAATATGGAGTAATTAAAATTTGAGTTGATATATTTTTATAGAATAATTCCATGCAGGGAACTATATTGGTAATTTTTAATGAGACCAAAGTCTTGAGAAGTTATATCAATGTAGTTAACGATATTTAATGGTTTTACAGTAATGGAAAGAGGTTTCACGATGTTTTCAATTTAGTGAAAATTCATTTTCATGGAAATTCAGTGGATCAACCCCATCAAACAAGCTTCATCTAAAAAATGTACATCAGATAAACTTTCATGATGTCACCAAGTGAAACTTTTGAAATATATTAAATCGGGTGGCATAAAAATATTAAGTTGAGGTAAATTTACCATACAAAGAAAATATCAATAAATTGTAAAATTATTTATTAAGTCAACCAGACATCGAATTTTTATAAAGTAAAATGGGCTTAGAATATATGGGTTAGGTTTACTGAACATAGTCAATTGGGAAAATAAAATTGGAGAAGTGAATTTTAATGACCAGAAAACAAAATAGACAAAGTTTTATTATGAATTCATTGGAATAACGTCCACAAGATGGATATTTCAAAAATATTTGAATAAATTTTTTAAGGCTCAAAATTACTTCTATATTGAATAGATTCATTAAATGTTATATATCTTGCAGAGGTTATGCAATTTTAAAAACTTCCATAACACGATGTTTAAGGAAGCTTGAATAAAGGGTAATATTTTATGAAGATTGAATATTATTCAATAATGTTCTAGAATATTTGATAATAATTTTAGTTAAATAAAATTTGGTAGGATAATTGATTTTGGATTTTTTTCAGTAGAAATGTGAAATTGTTTTCTCTCCATTCTCACTCAAGGAGAACCTATATAATGTGTCTAAAATGTCAAAATGTACTTGACATGGATTATGCATACTAAAATATAATACTCTAAAGTTTTTGTGATAGGATGATATTCCAACTAAAGATTAATTTTAGGTTATAGTTAAGGTATATGAGGAAATAATACAATATATAGAAGAAGTTGAGTTTGGTTAATTGAGTATCCACTCTGTTAGAGAAGTATGTTCATCTAATATATCTTTATTTCTCATAAAAATTCATTATATGGAGTTTCTCTTATCATATCAAGGTAAATTTATATATAGTGATGAGAATAATATGGATACCTAATGGATTAACCCATCAGCTAAAGTTTTATCAAATAATGGTGGAACGGATAAACATTTTATAAATTTATATTCATAAAATTGTCTAGAAAAATTTAGATTGCTTAGATCCATGTTTTGAGAATATTAGCAGGAAATTTCATGTCCAAAAAACTCTTAAGAGAGTTTATGAAGATCTTAAATTTTTTACACATGTGAAGGTGATTCAAATTTCTTATGGAGGAATAAAAGATCGTTCTATAGTAGATCAGAAAAAACAAAAAAAAAAGTCATGTTGCTGGGGGTATAACCAATTGTGTAAAAGGATTATTGGATGGGGTATGACTAGATGTGAATTTAGTGAATTTATTTAGGATATTAGGTGGGTATAACTAACTTTGGTATAAGAGATGATTTTTGGGGGTAGAACCAGGGTTGGTTCGGGAATTAATATCGTGGGGGTTTAACTGGGTATTGCATGTGCCTTTTTAATACTCAAGGATGATAGTAAAACAATAAATGTTGGGGAGCATAACCAACATGTAAAAGATTGGATGTTTCTACGTAACCTTGAAAATAGAATGTGTTGGACTCTCATTATAGTTTTTTTATAAAAGGGTTGAGGTAGATATTTATATTTTAGTGGATTTTAACTCTAATTTTTTTGGAGGTTAAAAAAGCTTCCTTAAGAAGTTAACATACTTTATTATAAAAGAAAAGGTGATCACTAATTCACACCACCCCCTCTCATTAATGTTATACAATTATCCAAGGAAATTATAATTGGTACACAAAATGTTCTATCGGTTATGTGGTGTCAACATGAAAATTCCTTGGGATGTGTTGTGTAAATCATATGGAGTGCTCTTAGTTGCAAGGTATATTTTTACAAGTAAAATTAGTGTGACTCCTAACACTATTTTTAAAAGGCAATTTTGAGAAGTGTAGATATAAAAAATGAGTGGAAGATATGTGTTTTAATGAAATATATTAATGGGTAATCATGGTGTTTTCTGTTTTATTGGAGGAATGTATAGATTTTTTGAAAAAGTGAATGTGGTTGATTTCATTTTGGTGAGATTGATAATCTGAAAGAGAATGATTAGTTTTCTACCTGACTTGTCCTATATACTCTGAAATGAAACTTAGGGAGTATGATATATTTGATTCAATATGGTGGTATAGGATGATACACTATTATATTTGGGTGAGATCATGGATGTACGCACTAGTTATGTGAGGTACTATTTGAAATACAAATCATTTAGAGGGTTTTTGTGGGTCGAGGACTATTGGTTTTTATGTGACACTCATGATAATGGAGGACCAAGAATTTTAATGATAATGTGGAAAGTTAACCCAAACACTGATGGTGAAATCATAAATGTCTTGGTGTATTGGGTATGGTTAACCCTAGTTTGCACCTAAACATAGACTATCCAGGAGGCATGGTGACAAAAGTTGATAGTGGATGAGTGTGGTTCTGGTGGAGGACTTGTGTGTGATGTTGGAAAATGTAGATGTTATGATCGAGGAGTGGTATAAGGAAAAACTATTTTGGGGAATGAACAATTTTTTCTTTCAGGTTTTAGCCCTTATTATAGATAACATTTAACAACTGTCAAGGATTACATTCACATGATCTAGGAATGGGTGGCATTTGATGTTTCCAATTGGCACTTGGGTATGAGGGGAATGACCATGTCCAATAATTTCTATAGTGTACCAAGCCTTACAAATATTTTATTTGATAATGCATAACATACTTTTCCAATAACACAAGCTAAGGATATGGAGTTCTAGTTACTTTGGAATATTAGATACAAAAACATATAATATTAAATAAAAAAACAATGTCTCTATTTAAAACTCCATGTATTGTCCCAAACGCCCATAAACCATCTTAAAACTATATAGGATACCCATGGGATAATAAATAAAGAAAAGGGTGATCTGTAAATCTCAGAAACATACATGGTATCTCATTAGACGTTAATATTACCCAATGCACTGGTGGGATAAAATAAATCCACCCATCACATTATAATATGTTCATTCATTTGTGTTCCACAAGATAAAAGTGTTTATAAATAAATTTTAAGCATGATCAAACTTATGGGATGGAAGTGGATTTTGATAATTTTTATTTAAGGCATAACCAAACGATAAATAAAAATTATTCCCAATATAATAATGAATTTAATCATTTTCAAGTTCAAAATTTTGAATGAAACAAATTTATTTATAATTGAGTTCCAATATATATATTTTATGAGAAGGATCTTGGAGATTAAAGAACAAAAAACATACCTCTAGGATAAAGTTTTCTAAAATAATTAAAGGATATTTTTTAAGAAATAATGAACTTATTGTTTTCAATTAAATTATAATTGAACCAAGATTTTTTCCAATATAATAATTGGTTTATTAAGAATATATTAATTTTTTAACAACATTTGATGTGTGTTATTCCTGATATGAGACCAGAAATAGGGGAATTCCCCTACATTGTGTTTACATAAAGGTGGGAATTTATAAGGGAACTAAAATCATGTATATCCCAAAAATGATAAGGATGTTTAAATTAGTATATTATTAAGGGATATATTTAAAAAAAATAGGATAATTTTATCTGAAAAATATTTCATTAAAGGGAGAGACAAAAGGAGAATGTGTAACTAACAAGTCATGAATGAGGTCCAGAAAAACCCTTTTATATTTTAGAACACCTTTATTGAAATCCCATATCATAAAAAATAATAAAACGTTATTTTAATAATAGGATAAGTTTTATTTTAATTCCACATGAGAAAACACTTAAGTTGGTATCTAATTAAAGACGATATCATTAGTAGGAAGGGTAGATGTGGACAAGGAGGGAAAAATACCAATTATGAGGACATAAATTATTATTAATATACTTTAATTTTCAAGAAGTATTAAAAATAAAAAATAAAAAATAAAAAATATTTGAATCATAATTGATATACAAAGATATAAATTGGTTATATAATATGGAATTAAAGTTAAAACTCAAGGAGAAACATTATATCTCATGAAAAATTATAGAGTTATGAAAGACCCTTATATATTAGGTAATAAAATAATTGAGTCTCATAATAAATAAGAGTATAAATTGAATTTAATTTTAAATTTTAACAATAATTTTTTATATTAAAAATCTAGTGTGTATTAGTTTCACCATACAAATAACTATTTGTGCATAAAATCAATGCATGCATCAATAGATGGTGATTCTGATGGAAACCCTTACGGATTAAATTACATTCTAATAAAGACCCCTTGGAAGAGAGAAAGATTTAATTTGAAGTTAAAATACATTAAATGATGATAATTAATGGTATTATGTATCTAATTGGAAGTATACCCACCATTTAAATGAAATTAGGTGCATAAAAAACATTCATCACAAAGAATGATGTTTTGAAAAAAAACCCTTACCTTATGTCTGAAAGAACAATGAAATTGAAGGTAACTTCCTAAATAATTAAACTAAGTTTATTAGATATATAAAAAATACACTTATTCAGGTATATTTAATTATATAATGTTTATTTATCATTTTTCTTATTTTAGAATATTGTTTTTTTAAGTTGGTTACTCAAGGTTGTTTATTTTATTTCATTATTACACTACTCTTTATTGAACATGGTCAAAGGTGTTAGAAAATAAATTCATGATGTCCAAAAATATTTAGGTTTATATAATATATTATTCCATTATCATAATAAATATTTCGTTTCAAAAGTAATCAAAAAAAGATAACAGTTATGTGGGGCTCCATGGTAAGTCCCTCAAAGGAGATTAAATTTACTATAACATTTTATTTTTTTTATTAATTATAAATTTTAATTTATTATAATTCTAGAATATTAATAGTGTCAAAAATATCTTTGTTAAAAAATTAAATCATTTTCAAATCCATTCATTTTAGGCTTTTAGGGGGAAAAAAGAGGTCATTCATGGAGGCGGTTATCGGAACACATGCATTACAATGTTTTTTTCTCAATGATTTTGGTGTAAAGTATTAAATGTAGATTAAATTAATACAATAATCATTAAAAATAATAATTATGATTTTTTATCATACCGTTATGGATATGGGTACTTGACGTGTTTAGAAGAAGAATCTTACTTAGAAAGGCTAGGCAGAGAGTATTACCTTTTCTATGGAATTTCTCCCTAGAGTTACACCTTAAGACTCCATAGCCTGGTATTTTGGTGAGAATAAGGTATTAAAGGAATATATAATGATTTTAGGTGATGCTCGTTAAGACTTTTGTTTGATGGAATTTTTTTAATGGTTGGAAAAAGGGGGAGAACGTTGTCTCTATTTATAAGTGAAGAAAAAGGGTACTTTTTGTAAAAATTCATTGTTTCTCAATGATATCAATCAATTATTCATGGAAAAAATGATCTAAAATTAGAAAATAATATTTTGGGAAAATAAAAAATGTTAATAATCCCTCCCCCAACCAATATAAATCATAGTTTTCATATGTTATAACCATTTTCACCATGTTTAACCACTTTTTCCCAAATTTAGCATTACAATAAAAACACAACATTCACCCTTGGAATCTAATTTTAAAGGGAAAATTGAAATTTTAAAATATTTAATAATTTTAACATGATTCTTTCAAATATGGAAAAAAATTTAAAAATAAAATTTCCATTAGTTATATAAATTAATTTTAGTATTAGCACAAATGGCGCGTAAAAACTATTTACTAGAAAAATTACTTTTTAACTATAAAATTTAGTAGTGTGATAACATTGTAAATTTTTATGATTATAAATAAATATATTTTATTATTATGAAAAACATATGTTATTTTGTTTCTAATCAATTTAAAACATATCTTACCAAAATATTAAAAACCAATTTTTATTCAAAAATGAAATATTATTTTTTTATAAAGTTAAACACAAGTTTTATAAATAAATTACTATATCTTAAAACTGAATAAAATAATTTTCTAAATATATATTTGATAAATTAAATTCATTTATGTAATACTAATTCACACTTATATATGATAATGAAATAAAAGCAACCATTTTGGAAAAAAAATGTATTTTTCACAATTAATCAAAAAAATTATTTTTGAAAAATACCAAAAATAAATACTAAACCAATTTTCACATGATAAATCCAAAAATATATGTTATTTTATAATATTAAACATATATAAGTGATGAAAATTAATTTTAAGATACTAAATATATAATGTTTGAAAAATATATTTTTTGAAAAAAATAACTTAAGTTATAAAATATCAAATATGGATTGATAAATTAAACTTAAAATTAAAAAGATTAAAAATTCACATAAACAATAAATATTTGGTCTTATGAAAAGTTTTAATTAATTTAAAATTTAAACTAATAGACCAATAATTTCATAAAAGTCAGGTTATTATAAAAATGGTATTTGTTATTATTCACCAAAAAATCATTAAATTTAAGAAAAAAACAAATAATTCATCATAAAATAATATTAAAATTATAAATCAAAAAAAGTTTTATTTTTTAAAATTTTATTTTTAGGATTTTATACTTTAACTTTTTAATTGAAATTTTATAAGAAAACAAGAATATAATTTTCTTAAAAAATAAAATTTTGAAATAATGCTTTTTATTATTGTTAATTTCTATAAAACAAGAAAACATATATCATAAATTAATTTTATATTTTATTAAAATAATTATTTAACAAGAATATACTTAGTTTTATTTAATATAAATTATAGTTCATAAAAATAAAAATTCTTAAATACTCAAAATAATTACGTAAATTGTATAAAATTACATTTACACACACAAATTAATATATATAAATATATTTTTTAATTTAGTTACTCCTATTAATACCTATTAATTCAACAATATGTTTTTAATAGTCTAAACATATCATGGTTTTATTTTAGCTCGGTTTTTCATTTGGATAAATTTATCTAACATATTTCATATAATTATAGGAAAACATATATTAAAATATCGGTTCATTAAATCCCCCCCACCCCACTTAAATAAATTGTGACCCCATAATTTTCAAACACAAAAAATGGGAGTAATTTATATGAAGAGATCCTAATTAACCATACTCTGGTAGTTGATCATGTATTTATTTAAGATATGAAGTGATATTTTTCTTTATATAATTTGATATGAGCTCTTATTAAAGAGAGTTAATCCATTCATAATTGAATAATAGTAAGTGTTAAGGGGGTAAATCTTTAAGGTGTAACATTCCTCAAACCTTTTGTATGTTTCATATACCATGGATATAATAATTATGCCACCAAAAATTATTTATTCATAGATCAATACCTAGAAGATCAAGTCTTACATGGAATAAGACATTCATAAATCTAGAGTTGAAATTCACTATCTATCTCAACATAAGTTGTTGCCTAGGTTTTTACTTCTTCCTAATATCTAGTTATTGCTTGGTGTTTATTGTCGACTTTAAGCCTTTGATAGGTGCATTGGGTTTTATAGTGAACAAATTACTCACATCTAAAACATAGAACCATTATGGGATGCTTAGGAAGAGTATTTTCTTCTTTCATTATATTCGTTTTTCCATCAGTAGATTGTTGCTTAAAGCCCTAATTTAACATAAGTAAAACATTTTCAACTCCCATTGAGGTAATTTTCATTGTTCTTATTCCTATATTTTTGACGTATACATGATTTAATATCCCTTATTACATCATCTTCATTTCCTGAAGACTCAGGACTCTGTATCATTCTCTTCTTTGGTGAACTGAGGATTTCAACTATGGTTATATTGTTAATCACATTTCACAATAGTTTGATTTGAATAATCATTATATTTCTTAGTCTACCTCTAATTCTAATTGGTTGAACATTGAGGTAATCATCATATTATCCCTTGCACCCAAGGTTAACTCAATTCCTTCTAGGAAAACCACATAAGTTCAACATTACCAAAATTTTATAATTTTATCATATTATCAATCTTGTCCTTTTTTTCCATAATTTTATCTTCATTTAATATCCAAAAATAACTACACCTTGTTTTGAAACAAATTATATGAACTCTATCCTTAAACATACATTATTTCTTGATATATAATAAACTTTCTCAATATTGCAATCCAAGGATTTAGAGGTTTAGTGTCTTAAAATAATATTTACATAAAAATATCATATTAAACATTAAAAATATTATTATTTAAAACCCCTATAGTGATTCTTACTTCCATTGGTATTATAAAATAGCATGGGATACCCAAGGGAAAATACATAATGAATAAAGGTGATCCAGAAAGTCCAGTAAGGTAATAAATAGGGAAATAAATAATAACATGAGAGTCAAAAGGCATAGTTTGATATCAAAAAGAGAATAATCATAAGCCTAAAAACATAGAACAATGTAATGAAATTATAATATCATGGAATCATAAGAATTATGAAACATCATAAATCATGACATCATAAGAATATGTCATAGATAACCAAAAAGACAATATAATATAGGCTAACTACCATCAAAATCATCATATAATCAATCAAACCTCCATCATAACATAGTGTCCTTATGCAAACCACTCATGAACTGTAAATGGTATCTCACGAGACAATGAAATTAACGAATGAATTGGAGAGATATAACACACCAACCAATCACATTATAATATGTAAAAGATTATGAATACCATATGATAAAAGAAAACATTCATAAATCATAAGCATCATCAAACCCATGATAAGGATGTGGGTTTTATAATTTTAATTAAAGGCATAACTGAAGTCTAAATCATAAGGATTTCCATGAAAAGATAAAATAAAATCATTTTTTTGTTCAAATTTAAGAATTGAACAGAATTATTGGTTAGTGAGTTATAATATATATATATATATATATATATATATCATGAGAATTATATTGAAGAATAAAGAATAAAAATTTTACCACTTTGGTAAAACATCATTAAATAAGTACAAGATAATTTTAAAGAAGGAATGATAATATTGTTTTTGATAAAACTACAATTTAAAAAATAAGGATTTAAATAAAATAATGTGGGTTTTTAAAATTTATTCATGCTTTAAAAAAATTTGATTGGGGTGATTCTTGACATGAAACTAGAAATAGTAAAATTCCCCTAAATGGGTTTTACTTAAATGTTGTAATTTATAAGGGAACTAAAATAATGTATAACTGCTAAAATGATAAGGATATTTAACTTGGTATATATATTAGCAACATATATACAAAAAAAAATCATTAGAATAATATTATATAAAAGGGATAGAAAAAAAAGATAATTTGTAACTAGAAATTCATGAAGGAGGACATAAATAACCCTTACCTTTATGTTTTAAAAAACCTTTGTTGAATTAGCATATAATAATAAATTTTACAAATTCATTTTTAAAATATTTTAAGGTAAATATGATGTGTACATGAGATAACAGCTAATTTTTTTCTAAATAAAAAAGTAGAAGTTCATTGGGAAGGGAAATTACGAACCCATAGAGAAAACCATTGGTTAAGAGGACCCGAATTATTCATAATATTGTTTTATTTTCAAGAAGCATTATAACTCATAAATAAATAATATTTTAACCACATGTCATCTCTAAATATATAAATAGGGTATACCATATGTAATGAATGTAAAACCCAAAGGAGAAACATTATAACTCATGAAAACATATTGTGTTTTAAAAGACCCTTATATTTTGGGGAAGACATCAATCGTAGACCGCAGAAATTATGATAATCAATTGAAGTGAATTTTTCTGGTTAAAAAAAAATTATGATATTAAAAATCAGGGGGAAATATTTACACTACACAAATTAATATTTGTACATAAAATCAAAGTATTCTTCAATGAAGGGTTGTTTTTATGGAGACTCTTCCGGCTTATGATCCATTCTAATAAAAACCACTTGAAAATGATATATATTGAATTTGAAGATAAAATACAATTAATAATCAAGATTCGTGATATTATATATCTAATTGGAAGTATTTACACCATTTAAATTCAATTAGGTTAATAAAACAACTTGTTTCCCATGAAGGATGTTTTGAGGAGAAACCATTACCTCATGTCTGAAATCACTCTGCACTAGAACTTAAATTCCTAAATAAATAAATTAATTTAAATATACATATAAAGTACCTTATTAACCTATATTTAAATTTTTACAGTATATTTATCATTTATTTATTTATTTTTAAAACAATTTCTACTTACATGGGTTACTAAGTGTTGTTTGGTTAATTTCATTATAACACTTTCCATTTGTTGAATGTTGTCGAAGGAATTATAAAATAAAATTATTATCTATTTAATTTTATAATTTTATGTCATTTATTATTCAAATATGATAATAATTATATATTATAAAATTTTATCCTGAAGAATCTAAATTAAAAAAGGTATAATGATGAGTCTATTTAAGGTAGTTACAGTTACTATAACTATTTATTTTTTATTCATTATATATTATCATAAATTATCATTATAGAATATAAATAGTGTAAATAATATAATTTTCATGTAATAAATAAAATTTTAGATCCTTTCATGTTAGTTATTCAGGAAGAACAAAACATGTAATTCATGGAGGTGGTAGTCCTCACAAATGCATGATGAAAATTTAGTTTTAATAAATGATTTTGGATGAAATTATAAAATGGATATTCCAGTATTATAATAACATTTAATCATTATAAAAATATTTTCTCATCATACATTCATGTATTTAGGGGTCTTTATGGGTGTATAAGAATGAATGTACATTGAAAATGTGGATTGAGAGTACGACATTTCACTTGAATATTCTACCTTGGGTAAATATTTAAGACTCATTAGCATGGTGTTTTGGTTATAAAAAGGATTAAATGGAATTGGGGGATTAAGAGATACTAGGACAAAAATTTTTTTATCAATGGATTTTTAATGGGTGGATAAATGGTGATAAAGAGGTATCCTTTTATAATTTAAGAAAAGGAAACTTTTATAAAAACTCGTTATATCTCAAAATTATCACTCCATTAATCAAGGAAAATGGATTCAATAAAATCCAATAGTAGTTTAGGGAAAGAGATAAGGTTGATAATACCTCCACTATCCAATATGGAACATTTTTCTATATGATTGAAACATTTTAACCATGTTAAAACACTTGTACCCTACTTTAGTTTTACCATGGTAACTCCATTTTAACCATTGGAAACCAATAGTAATGGGAAAATTTAAAATTGAAATTATTTAAAAATTTGAACATGCTAGTATGAACTATTTAAAATATTTCAACAAATAAAATTTCAATGTTTTATAGAAATTTATTTTAGTATTAGAGCATATAACATGTAATAATAGTTTATAAAAAAATTCATTTTAAGTTTAAAATTTATGTGTGGGATAAGATTATAAATGTTTATAAATTTTAAGACATAAAACAGTTTATTATGAAACAAGTATCTTATATGGATTTCTAATAAATCCAAAACTGAATTTACCAAAATATTAAAAACTCTTTTTAATAGGATTAAAATATTACATTTTTTTATTATGTTCAACATAGGTTTTATAAATTAAATAATATATATTTAAAATGAATAACATTATTACTTTGAATAATATTTAATAAATTATAGTGTTTTTAAAATTCTAATTCAATTTTATATAATGATAAATCTATAAAATCCACTATTTTGGAAAAAATTGTAGTTTTTATTATTCATCTAAAAACAATTATTTATCAAAAATACCACAAAATAATCCTAAAATTATTTTCACAAGTTCAGTCAAAAATGAGAGTAATGTTTTATATTCAACTAATATAAGTGATGAAAATCAACTTTAATTTACTAAATGTATAACGTATTAAAAACAAATTTTTTTTGAAAAATACAACTTATCTTCTAAAATGTCAAATATACGTTCATAAATTTTAAAATTATATTTCTAATATTAAATTCACTTTTTAAATTCATATTTTTTATTAATTGTTTCATTAATTTCCAATTCATATACTAATAATGTTATAAAAATAATGTTATTTATAAAATATACATTTAACATTATTCACCTAAAAATCAATCATTTTTATGAAAAACCCCAAAAATTAATCAATAAATAATATGGTTATTATAAATAAAAAAAACTAATTTTATTTTTGAAAATTAAATATTAATAATTTTCTATTTAAAATTATAAAATACATTGAGAAACTGTATTTATAAAAAACTATCTTTTAAAAGTACTAAGTTTTTAGTCTTAATTTCTAAAACCCTCTAATAAAGATATCATCAAGAAAAATCCTATTTCGTTAATATCATCATTTAACAATAATATAATCCTCTTTTTTATAAAATATATAGTGTATAAAAATATTTATTCTTAAACAAAATACTGAATTAAGAAAATTTCTATAAATTAATCTATATATACATATATTATAGTTTAGTTTCTCTTATTCATAACTATGTCATCCCAAACCAAACCCTTAGGTATGGGCCAGAGAGACACATGACCTCAAGTGCGCCTCCCCATACGCATGAAGTTGACGACTGGAAGTGAGTATCTGAACATCTTCAGTTAGGATGAAATTCCATCATTATCACATCCTTGCACAAAATAATTAATTAAATAAAATAACCCATAGTTAATAGTGTGGAAGAAAATAATTTTAAAATTTTATATATTTCATACAACAAATAAAAAAATGGGATCCATGTAATATATTCTAAATGAGAATATATAGAGTTGATGTAAATAAATAATAAAATTATGGCTTCCTCTAGAGTAAATCCTGACACTACTCCCAACTCCATGCTCATCGACTCAACTATCTTCCATGGGCCCATTTCCAGTGCTTGGATCCCTATACATGATATCTTAAGGTGCATCAAAATTCCCATATATGGTGTGAGTAATAAAACTCAGTATGACACCACCAATGCATCCTTAACAGATGTGATCATGTAAAGAATTAAATTCTATGATAATAATAAATCTAAAAGTAAACATAACAATACCATATTGAGATGATGTGTGTTAACCAAGATACCACGAGCCATGGTCATACCTTCTTTGTCTCTATGCCGAAAGGAATTTCAAGTCATAGGAAGTTGAAAAGAAATATACCAAAGGATAATAAACATCTTGCTCATCGTCATGTCTACATACTACTCATTATCCACTAGGAATCAAGTGATTCATGTTCTCAGCATCCATAGGGAATTAAGAGATTATGGTATTTGGATTCTACTAAGCATCAAGTAACATACTACTTGTCATCTTTTAGGAATCATTTGAATCACATGACATCTAAGTGGAATTTTCATGTCCCAAACATGTTCTTAGGCCCATCATCACAAGTCATGTACACTCCTCCTCTATGTTATTACCATGTCATAATATTTCACCTACTTAGAGACCCAAGAAAAATACCTCCAAAGGTAGACATAACTAGGTAAATCATACAACAAATGATAGAATATCATCATGAGAAAAGAGTAGAAAAATTCAATACCTATGATCAACTTCAAACATGAAAAAACAAGGTACAATCATACTTATGGAAATAAGTATCATATTCCGGTATAATGGGATATGAACACACCCACCTGTGATCAAAATAAAGAATGATCATCAATAATATCAACAGAAGAATTATACCATTTCAGCATGTGAAGAAAAAAGATCTCCACAAAGGTAAGGAAATTCCAAAATCAACCTTTTTGATGAGGAACTCTAACATTCGTTAAAGGATCAAAGACTGAACATATCACATACCCACAAAAAATGAGCTCACATGTCAATGTATGCCTATTTGGGTTTTGGTTTATCATGAAATAGTTTTATAACATAGTTTTAAGAGAATTCCAAGTCAATAACATCGATATAGAATCATATACCTTAACGGGTTTATCAACAGAATAAATTATGAGCTATAATCAAGGAAGGAACACCAATTCCCCAAATCTTTCATCGATCGAATAAAAAATTGTGAATTTGTTATCAATTCTAGAATATATCCTAGGTTGTATTTATATTCTATTAATTCATAAACTATCTTTTAAAATAAAATAGATTCAATATTGAGAAGGTATCATTTTGATCGTTCTAATGAAACTTATAAGTACATGTATACCGTTATTGAAAATTCTATCTCCGAACAAGGAGGTTTCCAATGAAACATCAAATTCTAAACCAATCAACCATTGAATAATCAATGGATTAAATTTGAATCATTAAATCACCATCATGAAGATTTTTTTGAAGGTTATTCTTGAAAATTTTCCCATAGAACCATTTTCTCGATGTTAGATCTCCACTATATCAAGAAATGATATCAAATTTTGAGATCTTCCAATAATATACAAAGAAAGTGATAAGTTCATATTGGATATTCATGGATATTACAAATCTAATATTGATCCATGTAAATATAAAAATATAATATGAATTCTACATAGATATAGAGAACAACTCACTGTATAATATTGTCAGATTGATCAAATCTTAGAGAGCCAAGGGAAAATCAATGGGATAGATTTTAGATCTAAGGGAGGGGTATCCAATTAAAAATGGGTCCAATGGGGATTTAAATTTTTTGTTAAACTGTTTAATATTAAATCAGGTTGGGAAAAATCCCTTAATGTATCATTGCAACATTTTTTGAGGTGATTGTGTTTGTTGACAATGCAGGCCCCCATGTTGTGTTTGTTGATAAAGCAGATCATGATGTTAATTTTTTTGACAAAGGGGGTTTTCATTGTGATTTTTCATGTTTAAGAAATGTTTTTGACAACCCATGTTGATAAATAACCATGAAAAATTAATGGATGATTTGGAGGCGGTACAAAAATAGTAGATACAAGGTTGTGTTTTTTTCCATTGTTTGCCAAATTTTTTGGGCCTCAAAATCGAAAAATAGAGAAAAGTGTTTTTGGAAAAGGGACACGAATTTCAGTGTCTCATAATCAAGTAAACCTTCACACCAAATGTTTTTCAAGATGAAAACATCAAAATATGGTATAGGAAGGAGGGGAGCCTAAGATTTGGTTTGGGTGCGCAAGTGACTAGGGTGACAGAGGCTAGGGAAGCTGGACTTGCGGGCCGAGAGGAGAGTTGTGTGCCGGTGCTCAGGGTGTCCAAAATGCCTATAAATAGAGGGCTACCCATACTAATTTTTAATGGAGTTAAAAACTTAGATAAAATTATAGCTCCAGTCACGCAGGTGGTTTGGTCGCGCAAGTGGTGGTGTGGGCGCACAAGTATAAAGATATTCAGAAGTTGCATGCCAATTGATACTTGCATGCCAATATTGGATTGGGAATAATAGGGTGAGATTCGCCCATGTTCTGAGTTAGAAAAGGGAGTTTCTAACAAGAGGTAGGGTGACACTTGAACGCTAGGCTTCGAGAATCACGCCAGGCCTGGATAAGCGTGCTAGTAAATCTAAGGCTGTGTGAATGTTGGATGATTTCCCGGTACACCCGTGGTACTGTTTTATTCATCAGTGGAACTTCAATAGAGAATATATATGAATATGAAGATGCATTCATTTGTGATAATGAAGAGACCTACAGGTCTATAAAATGTGAGTGGATCTTCTGAAGAAGCAGTGAGCTCACTTCAGTTGAGAGAGTCCTGAGTTCTCAAATTGTGAATGGTTGTAAACCAGAAGAGATAGTGAGTTCACTTAAAACATTTTAAATAGTAGTGTGCTTATAGTGATGTTTGTACATCGGCACATCTTCAGTTTATGCTTCTTGGATGTATCCCAGTGAGGGTGAACCAAGTAAAAATCGTTGTGTCCTACACATGAATTGATTTATGTTTATACTTAGCTACAATAAAGATATAGAATAGAATTTTTCTTAACATAAAAACAAGATCAATAGGGGCAGTTGTTTTAATATTCCATAACCTAATTCCCCCACCCACTTAGGGTATCCAACCTAGTGGACCTATCAAATCTCAAGTGGTGAATTTAATGAACCACTAAACTAGATGTACTGGTGAGATGATGGGGCTCACTATCCTGTCAGTGGGGTCTACAAGAACCAGCTGGCCTATAATATCTTTACCAATGAGCTGGTGGAAGTCTTCAACCACTGTTCAACTACTCCTATTAATCCTTTCACTACAAGAACGCATCCCTCTTTTTAGTGAGCACATATAATAAATATGAAACATCAGATGAATGGAGAATTTAGAAATGTCAACATCTCATGCATTAAAAAAAGAATGTATATTATAATTATCCTCCTTTAATATATTATCATCCCTAATATCTTCCATCAGAGGTTCAAATTTATTAGGACAATTATCTCAAACATTAGACTCTCACTTCCAAACCTCCTTTTAGATCTATTTATAATTCCATAGAGTCTGGAATAGAAACATTGTCTTCCATTGAATAAAATTTTCACTCTCATATATAATCTCCATTGGGCACTCCCTAAGTGATGTGTTCGGATCAAGGTCTACATGTCTTGGATACCTCTGTATCAAGATAAAAGATCCATATAGGATACATTTTTTCAAAACCACTCAATGATTATTAAGGTTCTAATATACCACGATGTTATCTTCCCTTTCTTCTTCAAACGTTGATGGACTAACTGTGGGGACACTCACAGAAACACTTGATCGCCTAAAAAAATTATAAGGGGCTCGTCCTATGGATAGTATTCAAATTCTTCCTAATTTGAATAGAGATCAACATATTATGAATCTGTTTTACTCTCTTAGAGGTCTCCAATACCAAACTAGGCCCCACAACTAGTACATAATTGTCCTCATATCAATATTTCAATGAATGACATTGGATACCATAGAGAACCTCATAAGGTGTTGTATAAATTAAATCCTGGTAACAATTGTCTTATGTAAACTCAATCAAGGATATGTAATCAACTAAATCACTATCATATTATAGGGAACATGAACAAATCATTTCCTTTAATATGAAAATTTTATGCTCAAATAATTTGTCTACCTGGGGATGGAATATTGTGTTCAATCTTAGTTGAGTCCCTGAGGAAATTTTCAAGACCTAATAAAAAAAATGTAAAAAAAGAATATCATTTGGATATGATGGTCAAGGGAAGACTATAAAAACATACAATCTAATGGACATACGCCATTACCATCTTTTATACTAAGTGAGTCTCAATGATCAGTAATAAATGATAATCTTTTTTCAACTGATTCACAATCACCCAGATAGTGTCATGTATACTTTGGGTCTTCAAAGACCCTATAAAAAATTCTATCCTGACATATACATGGGAACAAGAAGTGCTTATAGAAATCACTAGGAAACTAGTGGTTATCCTTTAAACTCTTATAGGTGAGGCATTGGCAATCAAAAACAACAATATCTCTCTTCATCCCAAAAGACCAAAACTATCTCCTGAATTCATGATAGATATTTTTTAAGCCATGTTATAACACCCACCTAGATGTATATATGTATCTAATCATATCTTCCCTAATTGAAGTAGGGACTATATCTATACCAAGTACAAGGATCATATTATCATCATTGAATGACTACATGGGTTTTATGTTTCCCTTATCTAGTTGTCCCACATCAAAAGACACTCTGATTAAATCTTCTTTATACCCTTTAAATCGTATATGAGAGAAAATTTTATCACCAAATGGAAACATGTCATCAATCCATAGTACTTTGAAGCATCCATCCTACAATCCTCAAGTGGGTTATCAGGCATCGCTACACATTGGAAGGTCGTTCCCCAGGGTCTTAAAATATATTTTTTCTTATAGCTAAGAGAATCTACAATGATTTTACCATTACATGGTACACAATTAGTATCAAATTATAACTGCTTTAAATATTCTAACATGGTCTACTACTTCAGATTTAATTCTTTTGTGTGAAGATATAACAAACACTCTTTGTGGAAAGTGTAGACAACAAACCTGTCACTGAAGAGATGATTTCACCAACACATAAAATAGTGTTCCACTACTACAAGATCCATGTCATGAGTAGGATAGTTCATCCCATGGGGTTATAGATTATGTGGACCATAATTTACTACATGCACTATAACGACCCATACTTTACATACATTGTTATTAATTAAGAATTGAAGCATACTTATTACAATATATAACAAAACGTTGGTAGAGCCATATAGGTATAGTGTCTCTAGAAACTGGGAAACATAAACAACTAGTTCATAAAGCATCTACATTGTCTCCCATTTATTTCATCATATCTAGAGTCCATTTTGGCATATCCTACTTAGTACCCTTCTTCCTTAATTGGGGAGAAAAACATACAAAAGGGTGAGCTCAAATGCTCAGTAAGGGTAAAAGAAAGAAATATCATTCATATCATATTCATAAGAACATAGCATATTGAAAATATTAACCTGCAAAAGAGATCATAATATCATGACATGGGATAAATCATAGTAGTGAAATTTAATCCCAATAATCATAACATAAAACATGAAACTTTGTGTCATACACACATAATCATTGAAAATCATTTTATATTATTCAAGACTCATTTCTAAGACTATCATAGCAGACAAAGTCCATTTCTGAACCGAGTTCACTCCTCGTTCCAGTCCTGTATCACTGAAATGGTTTAACTTTGTGTTCTATCCATGTCTATCTCATCAGATATAAATCTTTACCCAAATAATTAGAGGGAGATATAGGTCCCACCCATCTCATAAGGATACCATTATTTTTTGTGCCACAAGATCATAAATCATACATCATAGCATAACCCATGTAATAAAAATGGGATTCTTAAATGTCATGCCATCATAACATAATCCATATAAGATAAAAGGACATCATAAAATAATTCCATCATTACATAATCCAATCAATGTAAAAATAGGGATAGAAACAGAACCCTATATTATCTTAGATGGAAAATAATTTTTATAAAATTCTTGAACTCCATTCTTGATAAAAATATCCTTTCTACTTCAAAAAACATCTTTCCTTTCTTAAAATTTCATAAAATTTTAAACTAAAAAAAGTTAAATAAACATGAAAAATTGTAACGGAAGCTTAATGGAAATAATTTTCTCTGAAATCATAAAAATCCATTCATGTCGTATAAGTTAAAAAAACATTCTTCTCGTACTTTGGCCGGAAAAGTCAAAAAGCACCTCGTACTAAAAACGACAAAAGATTCCTTTCATATCTTTTACTAAAAACTCACCAGTGGGTAAACTTGGATTTAAAAAATTTTAGGAGGATATAAATAATATTACATATTGAGGAAACATGGATGTGGATGATAAATACACCCCAGTAAATACCAAAGTATAAACAATCTCGGCTAAAAATGAGATTGTGAGATTTTCCCTAACCTTAGGCCTGATTTGCTTCGTACGTGTCCGAACCTCATTTATAATGATTTAAATAATGTTATTGAATTATTCCAGAATCTTAATCATTGTTATTATATCATATATGGTCATATTCTTGGCTTCTTATTAGTAATATTTCATTGTTACTTGTTATTCAAGTGTTTATTTCTTTTTTGTTCTTATGCGTGTTTTGTCGAATAAATTCTTATTATTATTTTTAGGTTATAGATACCTAATTTCCATAATGTTATTAGTGTTATATATATCATATTTATTCATTCAATTCATTTATATAATCATTATGTAATTAAGATCAAGTAGAACAAGTCGCATCACATCGTGGAGACGGTAGGACGTATGTATGCACAAGTGATGATATCATTGTCATGATCGTGGAATTGTAATGAAGTATATGTATACAATTTCAGAATAAATATCACTTTAAAATAATCATATATAGTTATTTTTTACACCATTATACTCATACAAGTAAGGTGGTGGTAGAAAATATATTACACCACGGCGTGGAGACGGTATTCTGTACGTACACACGCGCGGTGATTTCGTTTCCGTAGGATGGATAGAAGGTGAAATAGGGTTGTTTCATATTTATAATAACATATTAGTATATGATTGATACTTATGTTATTAAGTCATAATGAAACAACAAAAGAAGAGGAATTAGAATAAAAAATAAATTTGAAACAATCGGTAACGGTCATTACCTCTTCTTTGAAGCACCTCTTCTTAACCTCCTCTAAGGGCACTGAAGATGGTCTTTGAAGAAGACCAGGACCTCTAGGATGTTTTAGGGAAGTGGAGAAGAGAAATTTTCAGGGGTTTTCCGAGCTTCAAGGCTCAAAGTGGTGTGAGGAGGAGAGGGAGGAGGTTCCCTTTTATAAGGGAGGAGAGGGGCACCTTAGGAAAAACCTAAAATATTATTTTATTATAAAGTCATGTTCAGTTTTTAATAGATCCAAATTGATTTATTTAGAAGATAAGGTGGGGATGGGTTGAAATAATCTCAACCAATAGATTTTAGACAAGTTTAGTTTACTATTTTAACCTTATAATTTAGATTTAACTCTAAGTTAAATAATTTAACTTTTACCGTGTCTTCTTGTTTTCTTACACTATATGGTTAATAAACTTACTATAACAAGCCAAACAAACCCCAAGTGGTTCATTATTAATATATATAACCTTATCTAAGTCATGTGGCCAAACCATATATTTTTAGGAATAAAATAACAATTAATAATATAATATTTGTTTTAAAAACTATTTTATGTCAATTTTGACACTATTTGGTAATTGATTTTTGTGAAAATCATAACAGCATTATTAGTTAGATAAAAGTTAATTAAATCAATACTGATTTGTCATATTAACCTATAAAATTAGTTTAATTCTTAAAAATTCTCAAATTACATTTTTTGGGTATTTATAATATCAATTATGTTAATATTTATTTAATAAGGTTATTAGTTCATCATCATTGTGTCATAAATAAATTAAATTATTTAAAGTCTAAAAATTATAAATAAAATACCATTATGTAGGAAATATTTTTTATATTTCTAATTAATATTTATAGTCCAATTTACCTTATTTATAACCCTATATTAAAAAATTTTTAGTTATTAAAAATTGATTTTAACTATTTTAACTATAAAATAATAATAAATGACCTAATCTAATCCAAGTGGACCTAAAGGGTAATATTTTATTCCTAAGGTTTTTTTGATCAAATTACACTTATCCAATATAATTAGGAAATGTTTTAGGGTAATAATAATATCATTTTTACCCTTAAATACCCTATTTACTTTTAACCGTGGTAAATAAAAGTAAAAAGTTACTATTCCCAAAAAAAATATTTTTATCTTCTTGAACCACATTTTAATCCTTGATATTAATTGTGTCTCTTAGATCTTCGAAATTCCACTAACAGAAGCGTTAAAATTACGTTTTATGTACATTTGCAAATTCTCCTAGGAGGTGGGTAAAAGACGGTGAAAAGTTCAATAAAATTTTTATATATCTAATATTATTATAAAATGACTCCAATGAATTACATTGAACTTATATATGTATTATGTATCAATTTTGACTTAAAATTAATTTAAATAAAATAAATAATTAATTATTTAAATAAAAATTCAGTTTTTAAATAGTAACCCAGTGTTTTCACTATTCATGAAAAATTGAAAGTATTCAGAAAAATAGTACAATTTCATCCTAGGATAATTTCGATATTCCGAATCCAAAAATGAAGTCCATTATTAAAGATAAATTTTATAAAATTTCAAAAAGTGGGTATTTCTATTCATAACAGATAGTTTTAATAATATTTTAATAGCATATCATTGTTTAGTGAAACTCGGTATTGCGTACAATGCAAGCTATCGAGGAAGGCTATGATTGTGTGTAAAGTAAGTCAAGCTAGTGTTGTGTGTAGTGAAAGATTCCTTTGATGATGTATATAAAATAAAAACAAAATATTTCTCATAAAAATCTCGGGTGTTACATTCTACCCCCCTTAAAATGAATTTCGCCCTCGAAATTCGTCACTTTGTAACAAACATATGAGGATACCTCTCCCTCACCATATCCTCAAGCTCCCATTTAGCTTCTTATAATTGTTGGTTCCTCCATAAAACATTCACCAAGCGAGTGGTCTTGTTCCGTAGGACTTTTTCTCTATGATCCATAATCTCTATCAGTTGTTCTTCATAAGAAATATCTTGCTCTAGCGGTACAACTTCTGAGCTTAGTACATGTGAAGGATCGGGTATGTACTTTCTCAGGAGAGATACATGGAACACATCATGAACTTGAGATAGATTCAGTAGAAGCACCAATCAGTAATCCACTTTTCCAACACGATCTAGTATTTCGAAAGGACCGATATACCTAGGGCTCAACATGCCCTTCTTTCCAAATCTCATTACTCTCTTCCAAGGATATATTTGTAAGAACACTTTATCACCCACTTCAAACTCTAGGTATTTTCTTCGGTTATCGGCATAGATTTTTTGTCGACTCTAAGCTGCTCTTATGTGTTGTTGAATAGATCAGACCTTTTCTGCCATCTCATCAACAAGATTAGGTCCTAATAGCTTTCTTTCCCCAACTTCATTCCAGAAATTTAGAGTCCTGCTTTTCTTTCCCTATAGAGCTTCATAAGGATCCATTTGAATACTGCAGTGAAAGCTATTATTATAAAAACATTCCACCAAAGGTAGGTGTTGATCCCTACCACCTTTGAAATCCATAGAGCAAGCTCTTAACATATCTTCTAGAGTTTGAATTGTTCTCTCAGACTGACTGTCTGTCTAAGGATGATAAGTAGTGTTGAAACTCAACTCTGTATCTAGAGTATGATGAAGACTTCAACAAAACATTGAGGTAAACCTCAGATCCCGATTAGATATAATGGAAAGTGGTACTTCATGAAATCTCACCCCTTCTTTTACATATATCATGGAAATCTGATTCAGAGAGAAATCTTCTCTAATAGAAATACAGTGTGCCGACTTCGTAAGACGATCAACTATGACCCAGATAGCATTGTTTCCTTCAGATGTTTTAGGATGTCTGGTGACAAAGTCCATAGTTATGTTTTCCCATTTCCATTCGGGCATGGGTAATGGTTGTAACATCCCCTTAGACTTCTGTCTCTCAGCTTTAACTTGCTGACAAACCAAGCATCAAGAGATATATTCAGCAACATCTCTTTTCATGCCATCCCACCAGAAGTAATCTTTTAGGTCTCTATACATCTTCGTGCTTCCAGGATGAATAAAGAATGAAGAACTATGAGCCTCATCCAACAGATCCTTCTTTAATTCTGGGATTGGAGGAACAGAAACCTGATTCCTGAACCTTATTATCCCATCACAATCAAGGTTGAATTCAGGAACATTTCTCACCTTATTTTGTAACTCTACATCTTCTTTTTGTGCCTCTTTATTCTTCACATGTATAGATGGTTGAACATTCATTTGAGAAAGATAATATTTCTCCCATTCCATTATATTTCCAAGATCCATCCTTTGTAAATCCATAAATATTGGATCTTTTGTGATCCTCATCATGGATAAGCTAGCATGGTCTTGTCGACTTAATGTATCTACCACCTTGATTTCTTTCCCAGGGGGGATAATGAATTGAGCAGTCATAATCCTTAATCTGCTCCAACCATCTTCTTTGGCGCATATTCACCTCCTTTTGTGTGAAAATATACTTTAAAATTTTATGATCAATATAAATATCACACCTTTCACCATAAAGGTAATGCCTCTATATTTTTAATGCAAAGATTACTACAGCTAACTCCAAATCATGAGTCGGGTAATTTTCTCATTAATATTCAACTGTCATGAGGCATAAGCTATCACCATATCATTTTGCATGAGAACACACCCCAATCCCTTCTTGGATGCATCACTATAGATCACAAACCATTCTCCACTACAAGGTAGTGTGAGCACAGGTGCACTGGATAACCTTCTTTTTAATTCCTTGAAATTCTATTCACATTCCTCCGTCCCAATGAACTTAACTCCTTTTCGAGTCAACCTGGTGAGTGGATTAGATAACCTTGAAAAATATTTCAAAAAACATCGATAATATCCAGCCATGCCAAGAAAACTTCGAATCTCAGTTACTGTTGTTGGTCTCAACCATCTTTCGATAACCTCTATTTTTGCTAGATCCACATATATCCCCTCTTTTGAGATTATGTGACCCAGAAATGAAACTTTTTGAAGCCAAAATTCACACATGGTAAATTTGGAATAAAGCTTATCCTTTCTCAGGGTCTTTAATAAAATTCGCAAGTGATCTTCATGTTCTTACTTGATCTTTGAATAGACAAGAATATCGTCTATAAAGACTACCACAAACTAATCAAGATAGTCTCTAAAGACTCTATTCATCAGATCCATGAAGATAGCAGGGGCATTAGTAAGACCAAACGGCATCACTATAAATTCATAGTGTCCATACCTTTTACAGAAAGCCATCTTTGGTATATCCTCCCTTTTGACCCTTAATTGATGATACCCTGAACAAAGATCAATCTTGGAAAAGTATTGATCTCCGCGTAGTTGGTCAAATAAGTCATCAATGCATGGGAGAGGATATTTTTTCTTGATAGTGATCTTGTTAAGTTCTTGATAATCAATGTAGAGTCTCATTGATCCATTTTTCTTATTAACAAACAGAATAGGTGCTCCCCAAGGTGATGCACTACGGTATATGAATCCTTTATCAAGATTCTCTTGGAGTTTCTTCTTTAATTCCTGCAACTCAATTGGGGCAATTTTATAAGGTGTATTTTAAATATGAATAGCACCCGGTATGTGTTCTATTGAAAACTCAACTTCACGATTTGGTGGAATACTTGAGAATTCCTCTAGAAATACATCCTTAAACTCTCGTACAATGGGAATATTCTTAATCATGAGTTTCTCTCCAACCATTTGAGATAAATAACCTTCATTTAGTTGAATCAACACCCATAAGATAGAAGAAATTTCCACTGGAAGGTTATGTTCATCCTTGCATCGATAGAAGATCATAGATTGATCTAGAATATGAAATGTGACTTCCCTTATTTGGAAACTGATATGATCTCCATATAAAGAAATCCAATCCATGCTGGGAATCACATCAAATTCCACTATAGGAAGGATTACAAGATTTGCAGGAAGCACTTTCCCATAAACTTCAATCAGAGAATAATTATAAACTTTTGATGCAACTGTTGTTCCATTGGGGGTTGTCACAGCTAATTCAACATCTAATTATTGAGGTAATACAAAGATACGCTTAGAAAATTCTTCAGAAATAAAAGAGTGGGTGGATCTAGAATCAAATAAAACATTTGCTACTTTAGAGTGGATGGTAAGTGTACCTTTCACCACTTCATTATCATACTCCACATCGCTGATAGAAATTGAATGTGACATTCCTTTGTCTTTATCCTTAAGAGTTTGTTGATGTTGATCATCATCAACAACCCTTAGATTAGGGCACTTATTAGCATAATGTGTTATTTCCATTCACTTGTAACATTGAAGTGTAGGAGGTTCACTCTGTGTAGCGTTTTCTTTGTTCGCATCACTAGACATCTTCTTCCCATCATTTCAGCATTAAAATGCCCGATGACCTTCTTTTACACATTTGAAACATTTACATGTCCCTTTAAGACAACTACCTCCATGTTTCTTTCCACGCTTTGAGCATAAGGGAAAACTCATCTTCTTTTCAGTGTGGTATTTAGATTTCCCTTTGAATTCCATTTTCCTCTTCTTATCAAATGCATATGACTGATGGTTTACTCCAATATCCATCTCAACCTTGAGAGCACATCGAACGATTTCCTAGTAGCTATTGAAATCCATTATGGCTAACACCCTTCGATGAATTGGTTTTAATCCACTAAAGAATCGATCGATATTACTCTCAGGTTGGATAATAATTCCGGAATCATACCTTGCAAGTCTTGTAAAAGTTTCTTTGTAGGTACCAACCGATTCATCATCCTTTTGCTTCAGTTCAAGAAAATCATTCTCCATCTTTATTTGAAGAATACAAGGGAAGTACTTATTGAAAAATATGTTCTTGAACTCGTCCCATTCCATGGACTCAATTTCATCCCTTTGCCTCATATTCATAATAAGATTCCACCATTGATCAGCTTCACCTTCCAAACGATATACTGCTAAGATGACATTATCATGCTCAGAACATTGAAGGACTGAAAATATCTTTTCAGTGGTACTAATTCATTGTTCATCCACTAATGGATCAGAAGACCCACTGAATGAAGGTGGACGCTGCCTCATGAAGGATTCAAAAGAATGATGCTCTTTCCTATGATCGTTTGGAAGTCCTGCATGATTCATAGCTTGAGAAAGTTGTGTAAGCATGGCTACAAGATTTTTCATTCTAGATCCCATAACGTTTGGTTTCTTAGGGGGACAATCATTTCATTGACCGTCACATTCCGTATTAACACAGTTCATTCGGGTTGCAACCATTGACTAAAAACAAGAAGAATAGTGTGAGAAACACTAATTAAAAAAGGAAAACCACATAATCAAGAATAAAATATCACACTTAACATATTATCATAGGTTGTTCATGGCCATTTCTAAAACACTAAGATTGTGTTATATTCTTAGACATATCCTTAGGGTTCTTACTAGGGCTTTTACATCCTAGTTTCCAAAGTTTGACTATACCTTTCCTATGATACCAACTATAATGACCCATACTTTACATACATTGTTATTACATCAGAATTGAAGCATACTTATTACAACATAAAACAAAACCATTGTAGGACCGTATAGGTATAATGTCTTTAGAAAATGGGAAACATAAGCAACTGGTTCATAAAGAATCTACATTGTCTCCCATTTATTTCATCATATGCGGAGTCCCTTTTGGAATACCCTACTTAGTACTCTTCTTCCTGACCTGGGGAAAAGAAAACATACAAAAGGGTGATCTCAAATTCTCAGTAAGGGTAATCAAAATAAATATCATTCATATCATATTCATAAGAACATAACATTTTTAAAATCTTAACCTGCAAAAGAGATCATAATATCATAACATGGGATAAATCATAGTAGTGAAATGTAATCCCAATAATCATAACTTAAAACATGAAACTTTGTGGCATACACACATAATCATAGAAAATCATTTCATATTAGTCAATACTCATTACCAAGACTACCATAGCGAACAAAGTCCATTTCAGAACCAAGTTCACTCCCCGTTCCAGTCCTGTATCACTGAACCGGTTTAACTTGTCGTTCCAGCCATGTCTATCTAATGAGATATAAATCTTTACCCAATGCATTTGACGGAGACATAGGACCCACCCCTCCCATAATGATACAATTATTATGTGTTCCACAAGATCATAAATCATACATCATAGCATAAGCCATGTAATAAAAATGGGATTCTTAAACGTCATGACATCACAACATAATCCATATAAGATTAAAGGACATCATAAATTTTTTCCATCATAACATAATCCAATCAATGTAAAAATAGGGATCGAAATAGAACCTTATATTATCATAGATGGAAAATTATTTTGATAAAATGCCTGAACTCCATTCTTGAGGAAAATATCCTTTTTACTTCAATTTTTTTTCCTTTCTTAACATGTCATAAAATTTTAAACTAAAAGAAGTTAAATATACTTGAAAACTTGTAAAGGAAGATTCATGGAAATAATTTTCACCAAAATCATAAAAATCCATTCATTCCATATAAGTTAAAAAAACATTCTTCTCATACTTTGGCTGAAAAATTCAAAAAGTACCTCGTACTAAAAATGACAAAAGATTCCTTTCATATATTTTACTAAAAACTCTACAATGGGTAAAATTGGATTTAAAAATTTTTAGGAGGATATAAATAATATTACATATTGAGGAAACATGGATTTGGATGATAAATACACCCCTGTAAATACCAAAGTATAAACAATCTCAGCTAAAAATGATATTGTGATATTTTCCCTTACCTTGGGTCTGATTAGCTTCATATGTGTCCAAAGCTCCTGTATAATGATTTAAATAATGTTATTGAATTATTTCAGAATCGTACGCATTGTTATGATATCATATATTTTCATATTCTTAGCTTCTTATTAGTAATATTTCATTGTTACTGGTTATTCGGGTGTTTATTTCCTTTTGTTTATATGTGTGTTTTGTCGAATAAATTCTTATTCTTCTATTTAGGTTATAGATATCTCATTTCCAGAATGGTATTAGTGTAATATATATCATATTTATTCATTCAATTCATTTATATAATCATTATGCAATGAAGATCATGTAGAACGAGTCGCATCACATCATGGAGACGGTAGGCCATACGTACGCACGAGCGATGATATCGTTCTCATGATCGTGGAATTGTATTGAAGTATATGTATACTATTTCAGAATCAATATCACTTTAAAATAATGATATATAGTTATTCTTTACACCATTATACCCATCCAATTAAGGTGGTGGTGGAAAACAGAATACACCACGGCGTGGAGATGGTATTCCGTACGTACGCACGCGCGGTGATTTCGTTTTCCGTAGGATGGATATAAGGTGAAATAGGGTTGTTTCATATTTATAATAACATATCAGTATATGAGTGATACTAATTTTATTAATTAATAATGAAACAACTAAAGAATAGGAAGTATAAGAAGAAATAAATTTGAAACAATCGGTAACAAACATTACCTCTTCTTTGAAGCGAATCTTCTTAACCACCTCTTAGGGCTCTAAAGATGGTTTTGAAGAAGACCAATACCTCTATGATGTTTCTAGGGAAGTGGAGAAGAGAAATTGGCAGGTTTTGTCTGAGCTTGATGGATCAAAGTAGTGTGAGGAGGAGAGGGAGGAGGTTCCCTTTTATAAGGGAGGAGGGGGGCACCTTAGGAAAAAATTAAAATATTAATTTATTATAAAGTCATATTTGGTTTTTAATAGCTCCAAATGGATTTATTTCAAAGATAAGGTGGGGATGGGTAGAAATCCTCTCAACCAATATATTTTAGACAAGTTTAGGTTACTGTTTTAACCATATCATTTAGATTTAACTCTAAGTTAAATAATTTAACTTTTACCGTGTCTTCTTGTTTTCTTACACTATATGGTTAATAAACTTACTATAACAAGCTAAAATAACCCCAAGTGGTTCATAATTAATATATATAACCTTATAAAATTAATTTTTCCAAACCTTATATTTTTAGGAATAAAATAACAATTAATAATATAATATTTGTTTTAAAAACTATTTTATGTCAATTTTGACACTATTTGGTAATTGATTTTTGTGAAAATCATAACAGCATTACTAGTTCGAAAAAAGTTAATTAAATCAATAATAATATGTCATACTAACCTATAAAATTAGTGTAATTCTTAAAAAGTCTCAACTTACATTTATTTGGGGATTTATAATATCAATTATGTTAATATTTTACTGCATTATCATTGTGTCATAAATAAATTAAATTATTTAAAGTCTAAAAATTATAAATAAAATACCATTATGTAGGAAATATTTTTTATCTTTCTAATGAATATTTATAGTCCAATTTATCTTATTTATAACCCTATATTAAAAATATTTTAGTTATTAAACATTGATTTTAACTATTTTAACTATAAAATAATAATAAATGTCTTAATCTAATCCATGTGGACCTAAAAGGTAATATTTTATTACTAAGGTTGTTTCTGGTCAAATTACTCTTATCCAATAAACTTAGGACATGTGTTAGGGTAATAATAATATCATTTTTACCCTTAATTACCCTATTTACTTTTAACCGTGGTAAATAAAAGTAAAAAGTTACTATTACCCAAAAATTATTTTTATCTTATTAAACCACATTTTACTCCTTGATATTAACCATGTCTCTCAGATTTTTGAAATTCCACTCACATAAGTGGTAAAATTACATTTTATGTACATTTGAAAATTCTCTTAGGAGGTGGGTAAAAGACGGTGAAAAGTCCAATAAAATTTCTATATATCTAAAATTATTATAAAATGACTCCAATGAATTACATTGAACATATATAGGTATTCTGTATCAATTTTGACCTAAAATAAATTTAAAATAAATAATTATTTAAAAAAATTTGGTTTTTAAATAGTAACATAGTGTTTTCACTATTCATCAAAAATTGAAAGTTTTTAGAAAAATTCCAAAATTTCACCCTAGGATAATTCCGATATTCTGAATCCAAAAATGAAGTCCATTTTGAAATATAAAATTTATAAAATTTCCAAAAGTGGGCATTACTATTCATAATGGCTAGTTTTAATACTATTTTAATAGCATATCATTGTTTAGTGAAACTTGGTATTGCGTACAACGCAAGCTATCGAGGAAGGTCGTGATTGCGTGTAAAGAAAGCCAAGATAGTTTTGTGCATAGTGAAAGATTCCTTTGATGATGTATATAAGATAAAAACAAAATATTTCTCATAAAAATATCGGGTGTTACATGCACCATATACATCAATACTAATCTACAAAAAATGCCCGATGCATCACAATATATAGAATACCTAATACCTGGATTGGGAAGTGTTAAAATTGATTTTACAATCAATATCTTCTTTATCCCAAGAAATTAATCTTCACACTAGTCTAAACATTTTAAATTCACTCCCTTGGGTGAATTAAATGAAACCTATATTTGATAGTACATTATTTGAGCTTAGAATATGTTCATCCAATACATGTCAATATTCACATTGAAGATCATCATATATAGAATCATGAAGTTCCAAATATTTTCATAACTGGAAACCACTATAGGACACTCTAGAAATCCTTGAATATAGTCCACATATATTCCCAATGGTGTATCAAGAAAAATTAACTCAGAAGACAACTTGAACAGTAAGCCAAGTCCAACCAAAATTTTTGAATATATGAAGGAATGTAAATAACCTATATCAAACAAGGTAGTTGATAATGTATAAGTGATAAATATCATACCTTGTAGTGTATATGGTCCCTCACCACCATTCTATGGAGTTTGGTCCATTCTATGAACATGGTTTTACTCATCTCTGTAACCCTGACCCTAAGATGCATGGCCTGTTTGGGTCACTTCCAAATTAGTCTGCTACAAAGGACCCTGATATGATCCTCAGTTCCCTATCCAAATCTACCTTCACCCTATACAGAATTCAACAATCATATATCTCAAGATAAAATACTAGAGATTCCTGATATTACAACATTACCAATATTGTATGTAAGGTGACATGAAAACCCTATAGTAATGACCAACCTTCCCACAGTTAAATTACTTTCTTACTCCACCAGAGGAAACCAAAGAAGGTGTACCCTTATCTACTAGTATACCACTACCCTAATGTACATCCATTTTCTTTATCTTTTTAATAAAACATGAGGTACTCATCATGGTAGTAAGGATTTCACTCTCTTTAGTATAGAATGGTGAAAGAAAACCAACTTCTTGATCCTCCTATAATGGCTTATTGATAGTCAAGTCCTTATATTGAACTTTAGGGTATATACTGAGATCAATGGTCTGGAACCATCCCTTGATGTAAGAATTATGATTTATCTCGAACTTATTATCCTTATGTGAATCATTCATAGAAAATATAAAAATAAAACATAAAAGATCACTAAAAATAGTTGAGATTGTAGATACCATCATGGACCCATTCTGTAGATTCAAGAACTCCAGTTCTTTGTAAAGCTTCAAAATACTGAGAAAGAATTCCCTGAAAAAACATGTCCATTAAAGTCTCCAAGGTGATACCCTCATACCTACCAACATGTCCTATCACACCCCACTAATTCATGGTAGGTCCCATCTGTATGAACACCTCCAACTTAAACTCTATATCCTTATTTGTCTCTAATAGATCAAATACACCCTCGATGATGTCTATCTAGTCATATATATCATGCAACCCTCTAGTTCCATTAAAGGTTGGTGGATGTTGGAGCTAGAATTATATTTAATATTTGACCATAGACCTCAGTGCCCAAAAAACTAGGTCCAGAACAAGAGGAAGGAATCATAAATGAGGTGGGCCTACTACTTACACCACTAGAGAAAATTACAAGGAGTGCTCTAGTGAGACCTCCTACATAGTAGGTGGTGGAATAAGGGAATCCTCTCAAGTAGGACCATCCCGACCCATGTTAGAAAGTAGTCCAAAATGTCTCCTTCGATGTAGAATCTTATAAAATGTAAAGGACACATTTATAACATTTTAAAAAATACTTATTAGTATAATGGACCAATCAAAGGTTTCCCAAGGATTCCAACCGCAACCCAATTTATAACCCTCCATGAACTAAGCAAGGTTTCCATCCCAACATGTTAGTTATAGTCATATATATATAAACATAATATCATGACTGGTTTCTAATATGTAATTCCATTAAAGATATATCACAAAATTAAGGTAAAATAGATATTTCTGACATAAGAGTATAATGCTAACCTGAAATGATAGTAAAAATCATGGAATTGAATTTAAGAACCAATATATATCACAATAAAAGGTATATATATGGAATATGATACTAAATTCCAAGTCATAAGGCAGAAACTCACCCAAAATCTCATAAAACTATAACAATAATCATATAAATTTTAACTTGAAGTCCCATTACACATGAGTTAGCAAGACACATCAAAACACCCCTACCAAAGTCCCACATAGATATCTCCTTTCTACCATGTCCCAGGTCAGTCAATATAAAAAGAATATATTTTTTCATCATTTCCATTTTAAAATTCCCCAACCTGAACCACTGGTTACAAGATGGATAATCACATTTCCTCATGCATTCCTCCATGAATGTAAGAGGATATCGACTAGTATAAAAGGTTTGAACACTATCACTTGGAAGACTATACCCTCAGTATTACATCCTTGAACAAATAAAAATAAATTAAATATAATAGATCTTATTAAATATTAAATAAGAAAATAATTTTCAAATTCCATACATTTCATACAACGAATAAATAAATGGGACCCCTATGTGGAAATCCAAAACCATAATAAATAAAGTGAAACTAAATAAACAATAAAATTGTGGCATCCTATGGAGTATGAATCAGTACCTCTCCCAGCACTATGCTCAATGGATCAACCATATTTCATGATCCCCTTGACCTTTATTGGATCCCTATACATGATACCTACATAAATATCAAAATTCCCATATAAGGTGTGAGTGATAAAACTGAGTAGGAAACCACCAATGACTCATTAAAAGATATTCTCATGTAAAAAAAGTGCAATCCCTGATAACAATAAATGAAAAATAAAACATTAAAATCACATATTGATCACCTATTTACTGACAAATCCACCCCAATCCATGACTATACCTACTTTGGATCCTTATAGGAAGGAATATCCGGATATAAATAGTAACCAATATTTATCCAAAATGATGATAAACATTTATCTTAGTATCTTATACATTTAAAAATTAAAATCCACTGGGAATCAATTGAGTCATGTTATCAATATCAACTAGACATTGATTGATTGTGATACTAGTCATAGAGTGACATTCTACTTTATATTTTACAGGCATTAAGTGAATCACATGGAATCCATGAGGCTTTATTGTATCCCTACCCTGCTGACAGGTCCATCATCACCACTTTCTTAAGTCATGTGCACTCCCCCTATAAGGTATAACCATGTCATGAAAGTCAACCTACATTGAGATCCAAGAATAAAACATTTAAAGTAGTAGACATTAGTGTATAGATTACAAGAATGCATAGAATATCATCATGAAAAAAGTGTAGAAACATAAAGTACATGTGATTTATATCAAACATAGAAAAACAAGAAACAAAAGTATTGATGCCAACATGTTTCAAATTTTGGTCTCATGGGATAATCACACACCCACATGAGATCACAATCAAGAACATTCACCAATTATGCCACCATAAGAATTATACCATTGAAAAAAGTGTAAACATGATCCCCAAAATGGAAAGGAACTTATTTCATTAAGTTTTTTATGAATAAATCTATGGTTCTTCAATGGATCGAAGACTAAACATGTCACACACCCAAGATGAAACGGTTCACAAATAAAGGGAAGTCTATTTCAATTATGGTTCTTTATAAAATTGATTTATAATAGCACCTCAAGAAAACTATAATTTATTAATTTCATACTAGAATAAAATATATGAAGAATTTCCTCAACCAAATCAATTATGAGTATATCAAAAGTAGGAATTACATTTCACCAAATTTGTTATTAATCATAAAACATATTGTGAATATTTCATTGTTTTTATAATAGATCATCATGTATACTAAATAATCATCGATTCATCATCAATTTATCAATGGAAAATATATATAATAAAGTTAAGGACTCATGATGATATATATAAATAAATTTACCTAGAAGCACCCATTTCTATTTATATTTCTATATTAGATCAAAGGAGGGTTTTCATTGACACATCGAACCTCCACAAATCAGCCTTGGAATCATTAATGGATTATGGATCCATAATCAATATAATATTAATAACAGTTTTTGGAAGTCTTTTCATGAACAAATACTCATTGAACATTTTTTGAAGATGGTAGATCTTAGTTCGTTCGAGAAATGATTTCAACATGAAATATCTACAATCACTCTATAATGAAAGCGAAAAGTCATCATTATATACTAATAAAAACCACATACCTGACATGTTTTCATGAATATCACAAAAAGAAGAATATTAATTTGATATAAATCTAGAGAAAAACTAACTATTTAATTTCCTCAAATCGATAAAATCTAGTAGAGGGAAAGTAAAATCAATGGAATATATTTTAAATCCAAGGGTGAGGTATCCAATTCAAAATGGGTTCAATGGGGTTATAATTTACTATATACAATGGTTCAAACCACATTAAATTAAATATCATGTGGTGAATTTAGTACACCCTTGGACTGGGTGCATTATAGAGCTAGTGGGCCTCAGTAGGTGTCTGGTGGCACCACCGACTTGTTGGTGGGGACTAAAGGAACCTACAGACCTATAGAAATTATAGTGATGATCTGGTGGAGTCTATCAGTTTATTTTTAGTAGTCTTCATCCACCATTCAGTTAGGACTCCTCTTAATCCAATCACTACAAGATGTCAAACATATTTTTAATAAAATCCATCCTCTTAAACACCCAAATGAGAGATGAAATGTTAGAATAGTGGAGATTTTATAAAGTTTAATATCACATACATAATTAATATTAATATAGTTTACAACACCTATAAATTCAAGGTATAGGTCTTAATGTTATAAATGTTTCACAGTTTCATCTAAGATTATTTTTTATTATAGACTAATTTGTCAAAAATATTTCACATAAATATAGTAAAACATATATTAAAATACCATTTCCTTATAATTATCTATCGTGATGGATGGTTCATGGGATATAAAGGTATGACCCTTGTATTGGAAGGAATTTTTTGGCATGATGAGTCTGATCACTAGATGATTAAGGTGGCATTCATATAATTGTGTGAAAGTGTGTTTTGTTTGGGTTTATAGGCGTGAAGTGATTTTCTCTCATCGGGTTACCATTTTCACTGTTCCTAGAAACTCATAATGCCTCCCCCATTTATAGCTAGGTACAAAACTTCTTTCCAAAGGCTGGTGATCATTTAGTTTTTTATGCCCAATGACTCTTGGGTACTCCCATTAGTCAAAGGATGGGAGGACGGGCTCATCAAATACCTTTTTTGGGTAATTTTTTCCTACCCTAGGACTCTCTTATAGATTTAATATATGACTATGTATCTCTTTCTAATCCTGATATGGGACCAGTTTCCATGAAAAAATGATTTATTGTTTAATTGTTTTATTAAACAGAAAAAGGAAGCCTCATTGGTGAGCTGATGGTATTATGGTATTATTATTGAATCTGTTTGTATGTATCTTAGGTTCTTTAACTATCTACATGATGGTTAATAACTCCCTTGTGTGTTGAAGAAGTATGACCAAATGCTTTGGAATGTGCTTCCACACGAGGAGGTATTTAATATTCTAAGGATGGGATTGAGCCATTATGAGGTGTCCTATGTATCCTGGTTATTGAAGGAATCAAAATCTATATAGTTCATTAATCCCGTGAAATTTATCATCATGTGAAGATGACATATGTGTTGGTACTGAGATGAAATTTTTTGAGCTCGTGTCTTAAGGATACGTCTTATATATCCTAGTCATGAAAGGAATCAGATTGATCATAGTTCAAAAATTCCTTTAGAACTGTCCCCAAGGTGTAAGTCCTTATATGATGGGTGTTCATACCATGCTACTCATCAGATCTTACATACATTGATTTCCCTGGTTTTTAGAAATTCATGATGCCTAATGAGGTGTTCATTGTATACCCTTAAGCCCATGTGACCAATGATCAGTGTGATAAACAAGGGGGAATAGATGATTATCCTCATGGAATGTAGACATGGGGATTATGTATTGTGATAGTCCTTGGGGTGTTTAGTATAGAGCTCAGGCCTTGAGAAGGCATCCTACATAATCATAGTATTGTGGTAATTACAGTTCTTTTAGTTCATTTATCCCTTAACCTACTGATTGGATAAGGTGTATAATCAAACTTGGAGACATTATGACCATCCTCATGGTTTTGAGGAATGCAAGGGTTTCATCCCATGATGGATTACCTATTGATCGAGACATACCATACGGTGTTGGTAGTTGGGGCTTATGCACTGAGGTTTCCCTTGTAAACCCTAGGGTATGTAGTGTAGATTCCATGATCAGAAAGACTCCCTAATCTCATGTGATATATGCTCATTTTGAGAAATTAAGTTTCTAAAGTGATCATTTTCATTGCTTTGGATAAGAGGATTAGATTTTGGGATTTCCCAAGGTGATCAATATAGAGCTCAAACCTCAATGATAGGTAGCCAATGTATCTTGAATATGGTTAGAATAAGAGTTTTCATAGATCCCTTTATTGGGGATTACACAATAAATTTTCCCGTATATTCATGGATTACACACTAAGGATGAACAATGCTATCAAATCTTGGTATGCCCTTGATGTTTTCTAAGAGAGTTCTATATAACCCAGTTGGATTGTCCAGATATCCATCACATGACCTGGCTAGCTTGTCCTTGAATCCATCACATCACTTGCCTTGAAACAAATGGGGGAGTTGGATGTTGGGTGTCTTGTCTAAAATCCTTGGAGGGCATTTCAATTCTTGGCTAATATGTCTAGAGGACGTTGTCTGTGCTTTTCTTTCATTCCCTAGTGCTTTCATGATACTTTATTGATATGAGTGAACATCGTTATATGAGTTAGGTGATGTATATGAAGGACATCACAAGGCTTAGTTAATAGGCCCACAAGGCTTCTTGATACCAAGATGGTGTGCCCAGGGGGGACCGTGTGACTTCCCTTGACACGCCCATTGGATTTCATGTGTCCCAAATATCATGCTAAATGGATATTGTGAGATCTAGGAAACGAATCATGGTATTTTTGTGTGTCTTTGTATGACTCACATGAAAGTGAATGAGGGCCAATGAGAATGCCTTTTATATTTCTTCCCATTTTTATCTTTGTTCAAACCCTTTTATTTTTGATTCCTTAGGTTTGTTTTGTGTTAGATAATTTTGAGTCTTGCGTGATCTAGTAAACATGTGGGATATTCTTCGTATAGCCTGTCAGATATCCTACGTGTGATCTATGAATGAACATGTGAAGTGACTTATACCTATCTCATGAATAATCTGACAACTCACTATTATATTACCTGGTATAAGGTTAGACGGTCACATGATCGGTTGCTCTGAGAAGTTTTCTTTCATGATTTGGTCTTTTTCACCCAAGAGTTTCCTTCGTGTAGTAGCTGTTTCATTTTCCTGATGGGGTGGGGTATTTATAAACCTAGGTACCTAGAATTCTCACTAGTTTTTGAATCATATCTGGAGTGATTCCAATATGGATTCAGCAAAATGGGATGGCACCACATGACATCATGGTTTTTCTTATGTGGGTCGTTCCGAGTGTGTCATCTGATTTTTAGTGATTTCAATTTTTTCCACAAATGCTTCTTTTATTGAATTATTACTGATTAATGAATACTTGTTTGATCATGTGGTCATGTCAAAGGACTTTTCATCTTTTCCTAGGGACATTCCCAAGGACATTCATGAGACCAAGTTCCTTTTGAATTGAGACTATGAGTTTCTTGATTAATGGTTCTAGGGATTTACGTGAGATAAGGATGGTTTCTTTGGGGACCTCACAGGACAACGTTGAAGACTTATATTGTGCTTCATAATCATTTTAAGATCATGAGAACCTTATACATATTCCCTATTTTATCTTCTTTATTTTATGTGACAAATTTTGGGAGTCATTATAGATTTCATAAGTAATAACGAGGAAAATTATTCTATTATTTAAAGATGTGTCGCGTTACCGATATGGGTCATGTGGTAGTGAAAGAGAATTTGGAGGATGAATCTGGTCATTATTTTTTATATATCCAAAGGTAATTGAAACATTTTATGGACATACCTAAGCATTTCCATGTTAAAAGGTTTAAAATTCCAAGGGAATTCGTTCGATGAGGCAAACATGTCACTAGAGACTCATGGTGCCTTGCGGTTCAACAAGGGAACGTCGCATGTCCTTCAATGATTGCGGATACCTCCCACATCCTCCCATTTATATTATTTGTTTTATTCTACAATGTATAGAGATTATGAAAATTTTCAAGAGTAATTTCATGTAAATTTAATCAAATTTTTGACGATGCCTCATGTGAACAGTATGAGTCATATGGAGATGCGCAAGCAAGTTGTAAGAAAATATATCTATTTTCCCTTGAAGCGTTGAAGGGTGAGTGTGGAGTTTCCTAAATATAACTATGGAATTCCCCATGGTAAGGATGTCAAGTAAAATGGATTTCATGAGACTTGGGGGTTGACTTGGCTAACTCTCACGACATCTTGTGTATCATCAGGGGTGCGTTTCATATCTTTCACCAACCACGAGTCCCTCTCGCCTCCTCCCATTTATTCATTTTGCTTTATCGTACATTGGATTAGGGTTCTTCAGAGTTTTATTGGATTTCATCAAGGAAATTTATTATTTCCAATGATTCTTTGGAACATGAGTTCAAATGACCACTAGGTATATCCACCCCTGAATACATTATTTCTTATTTCTGGAGGATTTTAGATGGTTTGTCGGGTGATTTCCAAGGACAAACCATGCATCTTGGGGAACTCATTTAGTTGTCACCATGCATCCATTGGTTGTTTGGAGGTCCTTTATAAGAGCATGAAGGTTTATTGAAGGGGACTCTGTAGGATCTTCTGCAGGTCATGTGCTATGCCTAGAATCTTCATGTGACCTTGAAATTGTCTTGCGATCATGATTCCTTTATAGGCTCACGTGCTCTATAAATATTGGCACCTTTTTTAGTGGTAAAGGTCATACCCATATCTAGTTTTTTATTCATTTGTGATTTTTCCAAGGCTTATTGGGTGAGAATCAACAAATGCCCACCCTCGAGAGGGATGCCCATAGGGACAAGGGATGGGTTTTGAAGGAAACTAATGCTTTCCCGAGTCTTTTCTGGTGTCATGAATTAGCATCCTTTTTGATTTTTGGTATACCGTATAACATTTGGAATTCTGTGAAACATCCTATATATAGGGAGTGGAGAGTAACTCATTCCAACATCCAACCCTTCTCCTGAGTGCTCTCACCCTTAACTCCGTTGAGTGCCTTCATTGCAAGATTGTGCCATAAACCTTGATCGTGATCACCATTAATGAGTATATGCCATGAGTCTATTTTTTCAGAGCTCTTTCACAAGACTATTTCCAACTCACATGTTATTATGACTGAGTTGTCTATTATACTTAGTTAATTTCATATAATTTGGATATGAGGTTTGTGGTTTCCTTGAGGACTTTGTGATATCTATAGGTCTACAGACCATTCGATTACTTGCAACATGAATGAAAATGTACAAGTCATGTGATCACAAGTCTCAAAGGGGACCATGTGGTTTTTTGTGATTATCTATGGGGATTCTATTCCCCTTGAGTCCTCTAAAGGTTAGGTGATATGAAAACTTCTTATGTGGTTGGCGAATCTTCTATTGATTCATGTGATGTGTCAGATTCCACTGGTCCTCATCATTATTTGACAACATTTACTTTGTTCTTATTACAATGCCACTTACTTAATTTCATATGGGCTCTAGATCCCATCAAGTTCCCTTAGGATAGTCCAATAAAAGGTCCATGATCACCATAAACCATAAGGTTTATACCTGCTACTGTGTGTATACTATTAATGAGAGTCTGAAGGGATTCCTCTCACCCAAGATTCGAGACTACCCCTTATCTAATCCACTCCCTCTATATGAGTTTAGTTTTCTATATCACTCTTTGATTCCTCCACCAAACAATATTTTTCCATATTGTTGGGTGTTTGGTTCTCTTTACTGGGCTCAGCTAGCAATTAATGAGGATGGTCAGCAAGTTACAGATCAATCCCAGGGTTTAACTTATCTGTTGGCCAACTATCCTCTACGTGTGAATGGTCTTGACTTCTCCAAACAACTAATAACTCCAACCAATATGAGTATAATCACTTATTATATAATCACTTTTATTGGTGGATGGTATTTGAAATGGGACCTTCATCCTGGTGTAAATTTTTCCTACTAATGGACATGGGCATTTTCGGTGGGAAAAATCTATTTGGAGTTTTTTGATGATATGTACAGGGTTCATCTTTATGAATATATGTGTATATCTCAATTTATTGTTTATCTCCAGCTCAAACTTCTCTAGGAAATGATTATACATTGGTGTCCTAGGACCAACACATTCCATCTCCCTCAAGGAGAGGAGGGAATCATCTTATGGGATATTCATCAACTTGGAATTATTCCTCCTCTTAGAGAGATGTATGATGAATTACTTCCCATAATGTATATCTGAGAACATTATATACAGAATCTGATTTTGGGGAGGGAGATACTTGTTATCGTGATGCAAAAATTGACTAAAGAGATGGTGGTTCACTCAATTATTTCTTTCATTGATGGGATCATTATTTTTTGGTGTGGTAGTGGGGCTAGACCAACTATTATTTTTCCCTACTGGTGCCCTTCCCAGAAAATCTATGATAGTGATGGATCATAATGGGACATTCTCTAATATGGGGTCTACACCTTATGGGGGTATCGAGTGAACTCTACGGTTTCCTCAAACCTTAGGTTGGTGGGCTTTTTAGCAGTGTTTTGGAGCGGTTGGATTTTCCCGGTAGGGGACTTCTTCTCAGGGATCTGTGTTAGAACATTGGTTATTGCAGTATTATTGGAGAAAGGGAAATTACTTAAACTTGTAGTACCATTTATGGGGCACCTCTACCAAATTTTGGGTCATATCCAACAAGGAAACACTCCTTAAAGGATCAGCGACTCCAATTCATGTTTTGATATATAGAGGATCACTTCTATTGTTATGATTAATACAATATTTCCATTAACCAGGATTCCCCATCCCATCCTAGATTGCTAAACATATCTAGGGTTGGGACTATGTCTATAAGCCCTGCTGAAGTCAAAGGTGAACTATTTCAACATGATAGTTGTGACATTGCTACCTTTCGTCCACCAGGTTGTCTGATTATTGATGAAAATAGTGGTTCTCTAGATTAAAGGTCATATATGATCTCCCTTCGGTATGGGGTTCTCACAACCAGGGTGGACTAAATTTTCATCTATGATCCATACACATCATATCGATTCGTTAGTAAGTTTGGTTGTGTTCATAGATTTTCTCCCATCCCTTTGGTCAATGTCCGAGGAGAACCAAATCCCAGAGTCATTTTTAAATACTAGATGATACTATCACGTGAAGATAATATAGTAGAGATCATACTTCTTCTAACTAATAAATATACTTTCCTTACACAAGAATATTCCTAGGCTCAGATAACAGTTTATCTCAATGCTGTGTTAGGTTAGTTGGTCTATCATGTGGATAGGACTATTAAGTCACCAGTTCCTCTATCTATGGAATTTATGGAAATGATCGAATATCATGGTGAGGAATTAATAAAGTGACCTCATTCAGATGAAGACCACTTAGATGGTGAAACAGATTCTGACGAGGACGTTAATCCTCCATTATAAGATACAAATTATGTGCCTATTGAGGGAGGTGTATGTGAGGATTCTTATCTCATTTCATCATTGATATTACTAGATGGTTATCCTTCTATTACATCTACTTCATTGGTTTCAGGGGTTCAGTAACATTGTAGGATTGTATTTCAATGGATTCACACCTTGATTACTGATACACAATTCTAGATATTTTAAAACCAAGGGGAATGCCTTCTCTAGTTATTTCATGACTTAGGGAAAGATGAATTTAGTCAAAAGTATATTTATGAAATTAGGAAGAAAATAATCTTAGACCGAAGAGAATTGGCTATGAATGAAATGGATCTGCTCGATCAAATGAATGAGGATTCCCTTGGAAATCAAATGAGGGAGATGGTAGCAGCATTGGATCAGGTTTTCCAATTTTTGTCTAAACTATAAGATCATATGGATTCTTGGACTGTATAGATATGTAGATATGAAGATATGATTTCTTATATGGGGTCGAACCATTCAAAATCTTTATCCTCATTGGCTAATGTTCAGAGTATAGTTTAATAGTTGACCAATATGGTTGAATCTCTCCATCCCAAAGTGGAAGGAGAATAAGCGGGAAGAGTGGAATTAAATTTCTCAATTGATGCCCCTCTCCAGACTCTTTCTAATATTTATAGTTCATTCGATAAACATTTTTCATAGTTTTTATCTTGTAATGATTCTTGTTTTGGTTGGAGATTTTGAGATTCCCAAAAATGTGGAGATTCCTCCTTTTTTGCACAATGAAAATGGGCCTTCTAAAATTTTCACTTTTCTATCCATCTTATGTTTATCTATTATGTGAATGATATTTCATTGTTCTAAAATTATGATAATCTCATGTGATACCTACCCTTCATATAAAATCAATAAAACCTAAATGTATGGATCTGGATATTTGGATCATAAAATACTCTTCTTTGAGAAGTTCTCATGAATTCCCACCAACATGATATTTTCTACTGATGATATTTCTAGATATCTTAAGATTACCTAATTTTCAGAAGGTATAATATATGTATCGGAAGGAGGGTTCTCTATTATTTTCCAAACAAGATAGGCTTGGTGAGAATATCATGATTTTTCTAAGGCCATATGGTGAACTTTCCAATCCCTTGCATACTATATTGTCATTTTGATTTATTTTCTGGTCTTTTAGCTCAGAACTAATATTTCTTTTCTTTAAGTTATTTTAGCTTAGACCTAATATTTATTTTATTTTAAGGTCTTTTATCTTAGACCTAATATTTATTTGGTTTTATGCATTTTATTTCGGGCCTAATAATGCTTTAGTTTATGGTATTTTAGCGTGAACATAGTGTTTCTTTAGTTTATGATCTTTTAGATCGAATGTAATATTTCATTCATATAAGGTATTTTATCTAGGGCCTATTGTTTATTTATTTTAAGGTATTTTAGCTCAGACCTAATATATGATCATGGGATATGGTGCAGACATACCAGGAATGACCTAAAAACACTATGATGTTGGGTTTGTTCCATGGTTTTGTTTGTTGGAACCATGGCTATTCTATGCAGGAATTGGAGTTTGGTTTCTGTTTGTTGTCAATCCATAGTGGATGTTCTGAATGTGTGCTAGCAAAGTGATCTTACAGTTCAAGCAGACAACAGTATTGAAGGTGGCGCTGTTTCCCAGTGTTTGCCTAATTTTTGGGCCTAAAATTGGAAAATGAAGACATGGATTGTCTACAAAAGGATGTGAGCACAAAGAGAAAGTGGTGCGTGGAAAATAAGGGTTGTGCGCAAAATACTTGACCTGGGTGCGAAAAACAGCGTGGTGCGCGAAATAGCGGAGCGAAGTTTTTCGCGCAAATAGTGTTTCGGAATCAAAACATCGAAAAATGGCAAAGGCATGGGCTGCGCGAAATATCTGGAGAGGTGCACGGAAAACGATACCTGTGCGAAATATTACACGCCAGATGAGAGGTTTTTACACCAAAGGGGATTTTGCGCGTGGGGGTCTCAGACGCCTATAAATATGAGGTGACCCCCTTCATTCCGTATGGTTGAAGACTTAGAGAAGATCTGAGTTCTGATGCGCGAAGAGGATTGCGTAAAGGAGTATGCGTGAAATATTCGGTATTACATGGAAAATTTTGGGATGCACGAAAAATGAATAGTTGCACGTGAAATGTGGGTTCGCACATAAAAGATTCAGTTGCGCGAAAAAGGGGTTTCTTCGCGAAATATTTTTCCGCGCGAAAAGTAAAGTTTGAGCGCAATAGGAAGGTTTTGCACGCAAATGGTTGGTGTTGCGTGCAATTGCCAGTGAAGATTGTTTGCACGTTCTGGTTATCCGGTTCAGTGGTTTTGTGCGTTCTAGTGCATCAATTCTGGTCTTTTATGCAAGCAGAGTCTCATGCTAAGAGGAGAAAAAGACTTCAATGCAAATCTATTGAAGAGACCTTCACGTCTATAAACTGAGTGGGACATCACAAAGGGAAGTGAGCCAGGAGGAGTCAACAGGAGTGACCTGAGGGATGCAGGGAGCTATACCTGAACAATTGTAAAGGAAGTGAGCCTGGGACAGAGTGACTGTGCCTGAATCATTGTAATCCACATCTAGTGAAGATTAGTGGAATTAGGTAGGACTGAAAACTTTTCGGCGTATGCTCCTTGGACGTAGCCCTTAGTGGTGAACCAAGTAAAATTTGTTGTGTCACCTATTTTGCATGTGAATGTTTGATTGCTGATTGTATCCATCATACAGGTTCAACTAGTTCCTACCAACGTGGGAACATGATCCTTTAATTTAAAAGAAAAATTCGACACCCTGATTCACCCCTCCCCTCTTAGGGTGTCCCGGGGTCCTACATTGTTGAGTCTTATGAAGACTAGAATACCCTTTTTTACATAGTGACTCATTTTATTTCTAACTGTAGGATCGTACAACGGATCCATAGGCATGCATGAATTATCAATTAAATGATCTTTAAAGTGGGGTATCTTTTCCAGGGGCTAGGGAAGATTTATGGAGGTGATATTGGTTGGAAAATAAATATTGGTGAAGCTAAATCCTCTTAGATAAATGAAATATGGGTGATTTAAATTAATATTTTAAATTATGAGTCCATGAATATGGTATGGTGAAGATATGTTGGGTATGTACCATGATGTTATGAGATTCTAGGTTCTTTTGTGGTATTACTAAGGCTCACAAGGATTGAAGATCCTTTCTAAAAAGTAGAATATTCTCATAGTTGGCGGGTTAAGGTCCTTATGAATCAATATAACACTAAGAGAAATATGATCTACACTTCTCTATGAGGGAAATGAAAGGTTTTATAATGCACAATCATCCAGATGATGAAGTTGGGTTTTGGAAATAATGAAATGTAGGAAGGATTCTAAAACCCTAGGGAAATTAGCTCTTAATTAATGAATCTTGACCCCTACGCCATGTTGTTTTGAATCACAACTTATGAGCTATTAGAGGCTATGGAATGAATTTTATCAATCCATCCTTGATAAAGGGTATGAAACAAGGTGATGTAACCTTTAAGATATCAAATCCCCTAGTATAGTTTGGTGCTGGGATTGTAAATCATGACCTGGGGTTCTCCTTTTAGGAGAATCATATGGGACAGTCAAATAGGGTGTATTTTAGACACAATGAGTTATTGAGTGCTTCCGTAATGATGTCAGGATCACAAGGATTATAATTTCCTTTTTCAGAGTGATGTATTTGGTTGATGTACATAGGCGCATATGTTGGAACCATGGGAATCTATGCATAGTCACACAAAGGGCCCTTAAATCCAGATATCATTTCCAAGGTCCATGGAAGGTTATGATGATCCATGAAACCCGAACACATGAAGTGTGTTCTAGGTGATGTTTAAAATCTAATGAGGGTTCTAGTACCCTAAAAGTTCTGCCACTACCTAATGAACATATTCTCATAGTGAGGAAAAGTGACAAACCATTACATTAACTTTTTATTTTACCTATGGGGTCCATTGATAATAGCTTGGATTTTACTAAGGAAACAAAGTAGAAACTATTATCTTTACTCCGTATATGTTTGAGCCCTCATTTTTTCCTAAACTATGAGAATGAAGGGTTTAGTAGGTGGAGACTCAACTTTTTCTCTGGTCAACCATTGCGGGTTCTCGTTCTGATGTGTTTTTTTTCCATTTTTTTTAGAAATTTATGGTCTACCAATTTGTACCATTATGGGATAGGGTTTAAGGTTGTATAACTTTAACCAAAACACAAGTAGTTTAGGGTCAGGACTAACATGGACCTATTATGGGAGATGTTACACAAGATCCTAACTTGGATACCTAGGGTCAAGAGAACCCCAACATCATTCTAAAAGGGATATGAAAATGTTTTATATGATGTATCAAGGTTCTTAGGACTTGAGTAATGATATGGTAAAGTCATACTGGAAGTAGTTCAGAAACACTGAGGTGTTGAGTTCTACCGCAATAATGTTGGGTCTCATAAAGATCAGAATTTCCTTTTTTAGAGTGACTCTTCAGTTGAAGACCAGAAGCACATATGTATGAGCCATAGGAATACATGAATGGTAAAGAAAGGGGTCCTTTAAGAAGGATATAATTTCCAGGGGCTATCTAAGATTTCAGTGATCCGAGACACTCGAGGAATAAAGTATGGATTTGGATTCAGGTTCTTCAAAATATGGTGGAAGAACCTCGTACTCTAGTTTAGTGGGGTAAGTATCAAGAAGTCCTTTAATATGGAATGAAATGTAAGTGATGGTTTTCCCAATTTAACATAATTTAATGGGAACATACTTTTCTCCATGTAGTGTAACGTCATGTAGTAAGGATGTAATTCCATGTAGTTTAATATCATGCGGTAAGGATGTAATTTCGTGAAGTTTAACATCATGCGGTAAGGATGTGGAAATCAATGTGAAAGTGTGGACATGTTGTGGGTGGGCCCAAATATGGAAACTTGTCCATCAATACATATCTCATGAGGATGAATCTACATGTAGTTTTAAATGAATATTTATTCACCATTCTGACCCAAAAGCAAATAGGGGTAACTTTTAAATTTTTTTGTTTTGACTGGGATTGGAGTTGGAAATTTTTGCATCACAATGTATCCTATGAGGGTAAAAATCAAGTCACACGTAGTTATCGAATAGGAAACAATCTACATAGGTCTGACCAATATGTAAAGGGTGGAATTATTTATGATCACCATTGAAATTGGGACTTGGATTGGATACTCCGGGATCACTACGTATCCTATGACGATAGGAATAAAGCTGAATATCGTTCATGAGGCTCCATGCTGTTTAACATTATCCAGTGAGGGTGAGGGTGAATTGTCAGGAATAAATGGAAGTGTCTGTCATTGGGACGAAATATGGAAGTTAGGTTGTCACAACATATCCCATAAGGATGAGAATGAAACCACACATAATTCTTGAAGTCCCATGCAGCTTACTATCATACAGTGAAGACAAAGGAGGGATGACGTGAATTCATTGAAATATTGTGGTTTGGCTTCAGGGAGTAAGTATGGGTTTCATTATGTATCCCATGAGAATGATAATCAAAACACACATATTTTTTAAGAACCCTATAGTTTAAAGTCATGAGGCAAGGACATTGGTTATAAAGTTTAACATAATGTGGTGAGGAATCATGGTGTGCCTTTTATGGCCTTGCATTTATGACCATAATAGACCCGTAATTTGATTTTATGCCTTGGTTATGAGGAAATTGCCTTACCACAATTCCTAATATCATGTGGCCTATGCTCAATGAGTGAAACAAGGAATGATAAGGGTTTCCCTAAGATTCATATATTATTGAGGGTACAACAAGGGTAGTCTATATCATGTAGTATCAAGACCAATATATAGGATCAAGGAATCCCTACGCATCTCATTGGAAATGAAAATCAATCAATATGTAGTTTTAGAAGAACCATTTATTTTAACATCTTGTGGGAAGGGCGTCGGTGAATTGACGTGAATCGATATGGATATCACAGATTTGTGCTGTTTTATTTCAAGTGATAAGGATATTTGATATCTAGTTTCATGTATCATGGTATGGATGAATGTTTATGTGTAGTTTAACATATTTCTTCCTCGGTGAATGATGTTGTGTAGTTTAACATCTTTCTTCCACGGTGAAATATGTCACGTAGCTTAACGTATTACCTCCAAGATAAATTCGATATAGTTTAACATCATGTAGTTAGGATAAATGACGTTTTTTCATTTGACATCTTTCTTCCAAGATTAATTACCTATATTTTAAAATCATGTGGTCAAGATGAATGCTGGAAATTACACTGATATGTGCACCCTTGTGCTGACATGTCTATAAAGTATTTCTTGAGAAATCTTTCCTTGGTGGGAGGTGTGGCATGCTCCCCATCCATTACATCCATTGAGTAATCCTCATTGTGGTATACATTCTTTATGAAATTATGCCCCTCCCATTTGGGTTCCAGCTTTGGGGGCTTCTTTCCTGGTATCATTAGGGTTCTGAGAACCAACATTAATTCTTCTTGAAGGAATGGGCGGAGGATTACCCAGTTATTAAAGGCCTATATAATCCAATTCTAGTCATCCTCAAGGTTGTGTAGTGTGTGTAACCTGTTCTCGTTAGGCCATTCCAATTCATCTAGTTACTTTTGTAATTTCTCATCATTTGATAGTTTCCCACAGATGGCTACTCAGAGTAAGGGTAACTGGACCTCTATAGTTAACACTACCTCGGTCTCGTACACCAGTGAGTACGGTGATGCTTGTATAGCAGTACACATGGTAGTACGAAAGGACCATAAAGCATGGAGGAGCTTATATAGCCAATACATCTAATAATTACTCACCATATTCTAGAGTATATCTATAGAGTCATATTTAAGGACTCTATCTATCCATTTTCCTTTTCATTATAGTGATAAGAATGATTGGAATATTTATTTCACTCCGGGTATTGCTTCATCAACTCAGTGTATAAGAAATTATTGCCATTTTCCATCAATATTATGTGAGGGGACCCTAACCTTATGATGATATGGGGCATTAAAACTTTTATGATGTTCTTTGTCCTAAATTATTTGAGGGGTATCACCTCAGCCTATTTGGAGAATAAGTTAGTTTTAGTAAGGATGTACATGAACTGCTTAGTTGTGGCTGGGTGTTATGGCTTAATGACATCCAACCCCCAAACAGAAAATGGCCATAAATATTTTTTAGTATGTATAAATTCTTTAGGATGGTGTATGATGTTTTCATGGATTTGGAATGCATGAAATCTCTTGGTGAATTTCCCACGGTCTTGTATCATGGTTTTCTAATAATATCCTAAACTCTTAATTTGGTGGGAGATTTTGGTCCCAAATTGATGTGCACCACAATATCCTTAATGGAATTATTCCATGATAGTAGAAACATCTCCTTATACTATTCATATTATGAGGATCCCATTGATTCTACACTTGTAGAGGGGTTTTTCTTCATTCAGGCTATCCCGGAGGGAAAACTTCACTGCACAGTGCCAAATCCATTCCCTTTATGGCTCTATCGGTTGGCAGAGTCTCATCTTGCAGATAACGGATTATGGGATCCATCCATCCAAGGGTGAAAATTTATGCATCATGCTCTGGGGTGGTGTTAACCTGATTGATCTCTTCCATATCATAGAAGACATTTTTTTGAGACCATTATTTGTTGTGTAATGCGGAAGATTGTTTCTTCCGAGTCAGGATCAGCTAAGACAGTGGATGCATTGGACAATGAATCAGCTCGATCATTATATGATCAGGTAACATTATTCAATGTGGGATTTAAAGGGAACTCTTCCATTAGTCCCCTGACATATCCAGTGAGAAGGGCTAGTTCTTCCTTTTTGGAGGAATATTCACTATTGACCTACTTTATCACTAACCCTGAATCCTCTTTAATGTTTAGGTAGGATATTTACAACTGTAGGGCTAATTTTATTCCATCGATGAGTGATTTTTAATTTTTGTCATTATTTTTGTAGCCTTCAGATAGGGAGAAAGAGTAGGGTAAGAGAGCTTTTTCAGGAGAGACTAATACTATCCCCAGACCAACCTTATTGAGCTTCAGGTTTTCCATTCTTGTCTTTATAGGATTTCACGACATGCTATTAGGAGAGTTTCATGGGAATATAATAAATCTTCATATATAATCTTGGTGTCCTTAAGTATATTAATTAGAGTGTATTTGATGTGAGGAATTATACATGGCTTGTCCTTTCACTAACTTCTATGAAAAAAACTGAATGTCATATTGCTGAAGAATAACTTCTCATTGAGAAAAGTGCTAAGTCAGCATCAAACGACCAATGATATAATTTAGGGGATCAATGTGAGAGACCAATTAGACTTCATTGTGTTTTAGGTAATGCCTCATCCTTTTCACTACGAAGATGAGTCCATGGCAGTTCTTCTTAACATTAGAGTATCAGGTCGCAATACCCATCATAGTCTTAGTGAAGTAATAGAGAATATTTTCGCTTTTTGCATCATTATTTTGTATGAGGATGGTTCCTAATGTAAAGTACATGGTGGCCATATATAATATGAGTGACATCCCATCCACTGGAAGAATTAGAACGTGTTGTTGGAGAAGGTACTGGTTGTTACTTTTGAAGTATTTTAGGCAAACATCTTCCCATTCGTATGTCATTCGCTTATTCATTAGCCTAGTGAAGGGGATAGATTTTCTATCTAGTTTGGTAATAAACTGTTGAATGTATGAAAAGTACCCTTGGATCCCTCTTAATTCTTTGATATTGGGGGGGGGGGTTACATTGCTAATATAGCACTAGTATTCTCTTAGTCGACTTTAGTGTCTTGGTGGTGTACCACAAAACCATGTAATTTCCCTGACATTACCCTGAAAATTTATTTTAGTGGACTCAGCTTTAGACTATACTATCACAGAATGTTGAAATTTTTTTGAATATCTATAATGTGATCACATTATTATTAGAATTTAACCACTAGGTTGTCAACATAACATTCAGCTCTCTTTCCTAGTAATGGATTAAGGATATAGTGCATGGAATGTTGATATATGGTGTCATCGTTCTTCAATCCCAAAGGAATAACCTAATAGAAAAATATCCCCATATTTTCTCTGAAGGTAGTGTCTTCCATATCCTTGGGATCCATATTTATCTGATTTTACCATGAGTACCCATCCATGAATGAAAGGGCATTAAAACAAGCAGTTTCATTGATCAAGATTTTCGTGACTAGAAATGGGGAATCATTCTTTGGGAAATGCATATTAATATACTTTAAATCCATGTAGACCTTATTCTTCACATTCTTCTTCTTTATAGGGACAATTTTTGCAAGCCATATTGGGTATTGAACTTCTCAGAAAAAGTGGGCTTTGATCAACTTGTCTACCTCTACCACTATATTGGTGGATGAGAGGTTTTCATCCCCTTGGCTTCCTACTAGAAGCAACAATAATCATCTGGTATCCTAATATGACATGTATCCACATCTGGATTCAGTTTGGGAATTTATGTGTAGTTCCATGAGAACACATATCGGTGATGCTTCAAAAATGTGATATACATCTCTTGCTCTTCGAGGGGCGTGGAGGCACTAATAAGTGTAGGTTGTGGTTCTTCCTATGTTCCTAGATTTATCTTCCTAAGTTCATCGATGGTGGTGAAGACACCTTTCTCAAATACAGGAGGGGAATTCCTAAGATCAACCTCATCTATATCCATCTATGAGTCTATGGAGTCATTTTAAGACAGAGATAGAAATATGGGGGTAAACTATCATTATTAGGGTGATAGATTCCATGAGAAGAGACATTTTCAACCCCTGTTGACTGACTTGTTGCATATAGATGTCATATCTCAAAGTATTCACTTCTTTTAGTAGGCATAAGAGAGGCTTGGACCTTTGGGATTAAATATGTGGCCTCAAAAAGTTTTATGGTGACAACATATTTTCCATTGAGCATACTCTAGGGATTCACTAGGGTAGTCCCCAAGCCATTGGGAGTTGAAACATGTATATTATCATCCACTATTGGTTGTTTCCTCGTTTTTTATAGAATTATGCTTTAGTATATTTGGCCCCTCATGTTTCTAAGGGAGAATTGTCACCATGTAGTATGTTGTATTTTCCATTAACTGGATACTTCAAACATTGGTGAAATGTTGAAGGTATCACGTGGTGTCTATGGATCCAGGTCCTTTTGAGTTGGATGTTATACACAGTGTCTTTCTAGATTACCATAAACTAAACATTTGACATGAGATCCCCAAACTGGGCTTTGAGCATGATCTTCATGAGAGGTATTTTCTCACACTTAACTTATTATTAGATGGTTAGTTTTGCGGGATAAAAGTCCCCTACACCATATCCCAAACATTGTATGGTTCAAACTATGATAAGATTTATCCCAAAACCATTATCAATGAGATCCCTATTGTCATTGAAATTATTGAGTTTTCCTGAGACATATGGGGGTCTGATGTGTCCTTGAAGGGACTCCTCATGTCATTGATCGATGAATGAGATAACGGCGTGACATTCGGATGCCATAGTCTCCACTCAATAGACCAAGGATTCTATGAATTCTATCTCTAACTCTTGTGAAATTTGGAGGTATTAAAAAAGTGTATCCTGGAGTTATTTTGAATGAAGGATCACATCGAGGACTAAGAACATAGCTGGGACTACCACCAGCTATTTCAAAACATCATATATTTGTGCCATAGGCTGGCGTTTCCTGATATTGTTTTTCTCCTGTATGTGTGGATAAGTACCCATGTTATTTAAGTTAAAAAGGCATGGATTTTGCATAGAGGATGAGGGAACATCTTCTTTTAGTGGCGCAGCACACGTTGTAATTCCTTGTTTCATTGTTCGATCATATCAGACCCCTACTAATTGGTTATGCAAGAAAATCAGATGCAGGAAAATATTGGAGGGATCTGAGGCACCTTCTTGTCTCCTTTGATCCTGTTGGAGCTCCTTCTCACATGTATTGACTATATATATTTCATACCTGGGTTTGTGAAAATAATATTTAGTTTTTCCACATCTACAATGTCCCCTATGTCCTTGGATTTAGCAAATGTGGCCTCCTGTTCCCCGGTTATATATGGGGAAACCATACTATGGAGAGAACTCATCATTAGATATCGTTTCTGACAAATGTATCTTGTTGAAAGAACCAAATATGAGTTCTTCATCTAATGAGAGTTCCATTTTGTGGTTTGGGGACCATGAATTAAATGTTTTAGGGAAGAAGTTAATGAGAATTAATGCTCACTTTGGAGGAGAATATGACTCTTCCTCTTTTATTTCTTCCTTCTTCTAGTAGTCACACCAACCTTCATGGGGAAAATTTTATGTACCCTTATTTGGTGGTGGATCTATCATGGATTTTCACAACTATTATATTCATAGTGGCATGGTCTCGATCGTCTACCTTTTCAATAAACCATTTATCAAATTCACATGCATGTCTAACCAGAACCTTCTTCCAATCACCCTCTTCATTTGAATGGATCATGATTATGCAAGACTCCTACTCTGGGTAGTTATCTTGAACCACATGTTTGGAATCTATCATGCCTTGATGGATGTTTTTAAAGATGAATCATTTCTGGATATATAGTCCCAACCATCTATGGAAAGGGTAGTAATTGGGATATTCAATGAGGTCGAACTCACCGGGCTTCTTGGATTTTGAAAGTGTGACCATGTTATTGTTCATGGATGAAAAAAAATGATTAGGTAATTGTTCATTTTAAAAAAAGTATACTTTTTTCATTCCTTCCTCAAATCCCTAGTGACCCTGATTTATCTGTCATTCGGGCCATGGAGAATTCGGTGGTTTTTGTTTCTTGATAAAATGTGTTGGGCAGTTTGAGGCCTGCCTAGGTATTTGGATAGGCACAACTGCTAGCAAGAGAGTGAAAGATGAAGCTTCTTCTCTAGCTGGCCTTTTTCACTGTGTTGCGTGTATGAGTTGAGTTTTGCATCCGGTCCACATATTGAATTTTTTTAATCATTGGTCCATTTCTTCAAACTTGCAGAATCCATGTTGATATTTAATTGGAATCATAGGCTTGTGAAACTCATCCCTAATATTATAAATACAAAGTTACAACTCTTTCTCTGGCAATAGAGGGATGTTGAGTGAGTAGGTAAAACCCTTCCACCTTTCTATAAAGTCAGATACACTCTCATTCTCTTATTGTTTTCAGCTTTTTAGGTTGATTATATTTGTCTTACTTAGTGTGTAACTAAATTGATAAATGAGTTGATGATGAATGTCATCCCATCTTGATATAGATCCTATTGGTAGACTGCTATACCAAACAAAGGTTTTCCCTATTAGAGTTTAAACAAAACAGCTGAGCTTTGTTACATCCTATTGATCTCATGGGCCCATCATTGGCCCACATCGGGATACGAAGTGTGTGAGATGTTTTGCAGGGTCTCCCACACAATCAAATATAGAGAAGTTAGGATTACCAAATTTGGGTGGAGGAAAAGTTTCATCCTCCCAATCAGGATATGGAATTATCTCAGGCTATACAGGTGTGTTTCACCCTTCCATGGATTCCATTCATTTATCTATAGACTCGTTGACATTATGAAGCTCTGAGGGAACCCTTTCCTAACTCGTATCCCATCCATAGGGATCAGGTGGGGGTTGATGAGGTGGAACCACTTTTATCTCCTGTCGATTTTGGATTTGTCCCAATATTGAATGGTTCTCCTAGAAAGGTAGAGGATATTTCTACAATGGAGGGAAATCATGGTCATTTTTTACTTACACATTTATGTGGAATTTATCTCTATATCCATATCCAAATGGACTCTCAAGTACTTCTCTTGTTGGCAGATCATCCAGGGGATGGAAAACATTCATCTCCACCTGAACATGATACTCAGTGGATATATTTCCTCAGAGTAACTCTTCATTATGTTTTCAAATATTTTTTTATTTCTACCACATATGGTGATAATCATCCCTCTAGGGAAGGAACCCTATTTTTTTGGGAGGTGATATAGATGTGTTCAAACCCCTCCCCTTTGTGACATTCCATCATGGAGGTAGAAAATAGATATTCGGAGGTGCCATGTTTTGGTGTTGTCTTTGATTCCTGGTGAGTATAGCATCATTTAGTGCATCCATGTAACCCTCCTCCTGAGGCATGTTTTTTATTTTTTGGGTGTTTGATTTTTCATCTTGATCATTATTTTCTAGGTTGATAGTGACGATATTCATAGAGGCATATCAGGAAATGGTGGTTGTTTCATTACCCTCGATGCAACAAGCTGATTCCGCACTATCTTATTCAAGGTCATTACTGAATCCATTGGACAAGTTGGTCAATTTTTTCTTATGACCCTTGTGGGGTCTGATTATCTTTTCTATACGTTCCTACCATTTCAATATATAAATAGTGACTCTGAGGGAGTTTACATTCGTTGTTGTCGAACATGCCCAGACCAGCAGGGGTTTGTCTTATTGCGGGAGGAGGTGGAGGAAGGAGCTAGTGGAATGCCAATCACTGATGTATTCCTCCCAAACTGTAGAGGACTGATTCCCTCTGTTATGTTGATAATGAAAATGACCCCAGTACTATAGGTTGGGGGACATTTATGGCCACAATTGGAATGGATTGGTCCAGGTGTTGAGGATCCAATGACTCTAGTCAGGGAATTGATGATTCCCTGGATAGACATGAAGACATAAATTCCCCCCACCTAGTGGGGTGGGGCTGATCTATAATCACTGCTAATGTCTATAGGGCCCTATCGGGGGATGATGATCTTGGAGATAGTGATTGAGATATAAATGCCCTAATCCCAGTGGGATGGGGTTCAGTAGTGGCTACAAAAGGGTGTGTCTTGAATACTCTCAGGGATTGACGATCTGAGGGGAAGAGGTGGCGGTAGATCTTCTCCTAGCACAGGGTGGCGATTCCAAACCTATATGATTTCTTTGTCAGCTACTACTACCATCTGCATGATGTGGCACAGTTGTGCTCATGTAGGAGATGGGTGAATAGGCATCCAATAGTGAGAACCATTACTTGTAGAAAGTTTTCTAGGTGATCACAACTTATGTCTCCATTTTGGGAATGCACTCATATTATCTTGAGGGGCCCAGTTTTAAATTATGTTTACTATCCTTCATCCTCATCCATGGTGTCTGAGCACCGTTGAGGTGGGGGAACTCTGTTGTAGTGACCTACTGGAATGATAATTACCAGGTTTTTTGATATCACTAGATGCTATGACATTATCATATGTGGTATAGGAAGGGATTTATTATTATAGAACAGAAAAAAAGTACAACACCCCATTCTATCCCCACCCTTGAATATGGATGCATGACATGGATTAGGAGATAAGATGTTGAAGAGTTGTGATGCAATTATAGAATATGTGTTGCCGATTTACACTATTCATTTTTGGTTTTGGATCTCATTCCATGGAGATAGCCTCCTGGTCTAGTTGAAAATAGAGTACATCGATTGACTGAAGGTGAAACTCATATCCAGGATAATGGAGATGTAAAGCCTTCAGTCATTGATGAGTAGTCCATATATTCTGGCATAGATAAGGCATGCACTCCATTTCTAGATCATCTGGGATCTCGTAATTAGTAGTAGTGAGTGTCCAAAATATGATGGGGAGGTTGTTTTTGGATTAATCTCTCTGTATTTCAATGTCATCCTCCACCTAATCATACTTACATGCCTCCATACATTCCTACCATAGAAGATAGATCTAAAGGTTGACTTCCAATGGGAGTGGGGTGCTACTAGAATTTAATGGGGTCCATATAAATATGACCCCAATGACCCTAAAACCTCTCTATATCAAGTTTTTGAAGTTTTTTTCATCCCCCTATATGGAAATGTTTTGAAAACAGGTGTATTTCCTTGTCTATGGGAGATATCTTCGTGGGGAGGTAAACTATGGTAGATTTCATTAGTAAATTCCATGTGATCCATCTCCACACTACTACGAGGATAACTATCATGGTAATGAATTTCTTCTCCTTTAGATTAAATATAAGAGATGACAAACCCCTTTGGTGTTGATAATGTGTCTTGAATGACCTCAAGGACAATGGAATTGAGAATATTAGGAACAAGGTCCAGGTTATGAATCGTGGTTGGAATATTCTATCCTTCTATTTTGGATTGTGTAGGGATATGATCCCAATATATGAAAGTTATCGAAACTTGTATATGACTGTTTAGTGATGCAGGAGTATGAGCCTACTACTGAGCAGATATCAAAGTATTCCAATGATCAATCTCAGTGTGGACAGAAATGTGAGCCTATCTCAAGGAATGTTCCATTCTCACTTGGTGAGCCTTGGTCAGTATAGAAATATAAGCTCAATCCTGATTATTTGGAATATAACGTAGGCCTTTTATGGTAGGAATATTATCCTTCCCTAAGGTGTGTTCCTCTTTCACAATGTGGGCCCCTGATGGATTTGGAATCTGACCCTCGACCGAATATGCATTCCTTATTAGAATTTGATGATAGACCTCCGGAATGGGAGAATGAATATGGGAATTCCATTGTATTTCCTTGGAATGATTTGGCCATAATCGTCCATCATCCAAATTTGTAATATGTTCCTATATTTCTTGATCTACCAAAATATGTTGAGTAGATTCACGAATAAGAATATGAGCGTGTTCTAAGGCCCATTTCATTCTCACTTGGTTAGCACCATAAAGAATGGGAATATGTACATGATCTAGGGCCTTTGGAGTATGTTTCTGGGCTTATTTTATGAGAATATGAGAATGTCTTGAGACATGCTCCCCACTCACATGGTGAGGCCTGGGCCAAATGGGGATATGATCCCAATCTTGGGCCTTTAGAACATGCCACTAGACATCTTCAACAGGCATCTTCCCTAGTCCCGAGACATGTGATGCTCTCACGTGGTGAGCCCTGGTTGTAATAGGGATATGATACCAGTCTGACACCTCTCCCTTCATTAGAATATGTTGATAATCAACTAGAGAAGGATCAAGAATGTATGCTTACTACAGTATAACCACTTGTTCATGATGATTAGATTGATGAGCTATCTTGGATTTAGGGATAGGATTATGTTACCTTCCCTTCATCTGTAATAGTGATGAAATATTTTTTTGGCTTTCCTGAGATGTTTCTAAAATATATTGACTTTTTATCAGTGTGAGTGTAGGGATATGAGCAAAAACATTTTATATTTCCATGATAAACTGGCAGATGTCTTCTATTGAAGTGGTGATATGTGTCAACTTCTTTCCACCTTGTTCCACTATGATATGCTGATGGGATTCATGCATGGTGGTAGGATTATGGTCCTACCCCATGTATGAAATGGGGATATGCAGGTAGAATTTTTTTTTAATGAGTAACGATATGATAATGCTTGCTGATTCCTATCTAATTATACTGGAATGAATCATCAGAAGAATCGGGAATATGAGCACTCTCTTATATATCCAATGCCATACTACTTTGATGAGTCTTTCTTTTTAACTCATTCATTGGCATAAGAGTTGGATGTGTGTCGGATGGAACCCTTAGCAGGAGAATAATGGGTACCAGCTTGATGGTGTTATTGATGATGGTTGATAGGTTCCTACCTCAATGGAACCCGAACAGAAAGGGATTCATATATTTCCTCCTAGTAGACCTTCATTAGATATAGAATATGGTTACTTTCATGCTATGGGGACAAGAACACAATGTTTTTTGTCATAACAATAAGGTCTACCAGCCTGGTAATATCCTTTCTCAAGAAATGCTTACTTTCTAGTCGCCATGCTTGGAGAACTTCATGAGAAGTCTCCATGGTCTGGAGTGTACCATGTTGGTGGTACTCATGGGTGATTGTATTTGTTGCATATAATTGGATTCGTCTTGAATGTGATATTATCTTGTGACACGTAGAAGTTGTAGTCATGGATGATTTTTTTGGAGTTAATGTTGGATGATGATGATATTGTCTTGAATCGAAATGTTTTCAATATCTACAGTCTTGAAGAAAATATAGAACAAGGATTCCATTTAGTAGAATATTATAGGCATAATATGCCCAATAATATATTCATGGTTAAAAAAATTGTATTATAATCCATAATTCATCCATTCAGCTCATTTGGACTTGTCAAAATGGGTATGGACTTATTTCATAAGAACCCTAGTTACAGTGGACCACCTATAAGACGATGTTGGTCTTTTTTCTTTGTTTCTATAAGGTTTTAAAATAAAATTAGCATGACCCATTATAGCCACATAGTTCTATTGTTATAGATATTCTCATGGGTTTTATCACTTGGTTTGCATATAAGGGCAAACAAAATGGCCTGAAACACAATAACCAATTATTTTGTCATTGGAAAGATTCACATTGAATTTTCCATTTTAATTTTGTGTTGTTTTTTACACAATAAATGGATTTTTCTCATCGGGTTAACATTTTCACTTTTCCTAGAAACTCCCAATTGTTCACTCATCTATAGCTGGATACAGACTTTCTTTCCAAAGGCTAGCGATCATCTGGGTTTTTAGGCCCAGTGACTCTTGGGGACTTGTATTGGTTGAGAGTATGGGAGGTTGGGCTCATAGAACCATTTTTTGGGGGAATTATTTCATACTTTGGGACTCTATTATAAATTTAATACATACTCATGTATCTATTATTAATACTGATATGAGTTTGGTTACCCTAAGAAAACGATTAATTGTTTATTTCTCTCATTAAAAAAAGAAATTGAGCCTCATTAGTGAACTGAGGGGAGTGATATCTCATTAGTGAATCCATCTATATGTATTTGAGGTTATTTATCCATATCATTCATGGAGAATAACTACATTATGTGTTGAATTTATATGGACGAATTCTTCTGAATGTTCTATCACGTAAGGAGGGGTTAATATTCGGAGAAGGGAATTAAGCCATTATGAGGCGTCCTATGTATCATGGTTGTTACAGGGATCAAAATGCATATATTTCACTAATCTCATACAGTTTAGAATCATGTACAGAAGAAATATGTGTGTGTACTTATTGACGCTCCTTTCTGTCACAGAGTCTAAAGGAATGAAAAGGGAAATACCTTGAACACAAAGTGATTCATCCTTTGAAGAAACATAAAAAATTGACGAAGGCATGAACCAAGGTTCAAATGCACTTGGGTTGTGCAAGTTCCACCAAGGTCATGCAAGTATACTTGCACGCCTCCCAGTGGTCACGCTGGTGACTTGCGCACCCTCTTTGAAATTTCGCCCAGGGTTTCTCCATCCGATAAATACCCTTGTGGGCCCCCCATTTGGAGGAATTTTTTTCTAGAAATTAAGATACGAGCTCCTGAATCCCTAGTCTCTTCTCAAAGCTTCAAAACACTTCTAAGGTAATTTCTTACCTAGAACGGAAGATCTAGAGAGAGGGAGTAAGCCCTAAGTGTTGAAACTCATCAACACTTGCGCGCCTGAGTGGCCAACCCTTAAGGGAAATGGCCCCATTTGCACGCCGCCTTACCCTTTCAACAGAAAATGCGCACCCATCTTCTGGAAGCCTTCAGGGATAGTACTAAAAGATTTAACCAAGCTTCACCCAAGTTCTACCTTAAGGGTTGAGCGGCATGCAAGTACCCACGTGTCACGCAGGTACACTTGCGCGACCAAGACTTGCACACCCATGCAGGAATTGCGCGCCCCTCACTTTTTGGGTTCCCTTCCTACCCATTTAACCCCTCCTATAACTATCCACCTCTCCTCTTCAAGATTAAGCCTTCAGAATTCTCTCCAAATCCATTCATGGCATGATTTCCTTGTTGTCTTCCTTATCTAAAATGAATTCTATGGAACATCTCTCAAAACATAGTGATTTACACATCTTAACATCACTAAGGTTAGAGAGTTCATTCATTCAACCTCATCCTTTAAGATGAGATAATCCTTAACCTAGGGCCTCCTTTTCATGAGTAAGCCCAAGTACAAGTCCTCATTAATTTGGGCATCCACCTTATGAGTAAGCCCCAATTCCTCAATAATTTGGGCATCCTCCTTAGGAGTAGGCCCCAAGTCCCCTAATCTGGGAATCCTCTTCAAGAGTAATCCCCAGTCTCAAAGTTCCCAAAATCTGGGAATCCTCCCCCGAAGTAAGCCCCAACCATAATTTCTCAAATATGGGATTCCTTTTCAGGAGTAATACCCAGCCTCAAATATGGTCATTCTCTTGAGGAGTAAGCCCTAAGTCCCTTAATTCTAAAATTACCTTAACCTGGGCTTCCGTTTCTGGAAGAATCCCTTGTCTTCAAATCCCTTTAACCTGGGTCTCCTCCTTAGGAATAAGCCCTAGTCTTAATTTCTCTTAAGCAGTCTTAATTTACTTTTGATCTGGGCTTCCTTCTCAGGAATAAAACCCAATCATAAGTCCCCTCCTAATTTGGGAATCTTCCTCAGGAGTAAACCCCAAGTTAGAGTATCCAAATCTCTATAAAATCACATATACATTTATGGACCTTATCCCAGACTTCTTCTTTGAAATAAGTCCCAATCTCTATATATTTGGGCAGTCATACATACATAATCCCCACATCATTTTCTATGATTGCATCTTTCATGGCACAATTGTCTGGTTTCACCAATACCTATTGTTTCTCACACCAAGTATGATTCATGTGAGCTTAGAGTGTTAAAGTAATTATGACATCTTTCTTTAAGACATCAATAATACATAAACATCATACTCCCTTACTTGAACTACGTGGGTTCTGATTCCTTTTCTAAATAAAGGATACATAGGTAGCCCATCTGTGGGTACGATCCCAACTCTGAAATAATCTATGTCCTTCTGAATGATAATAAACATCAAGTTCACCACTAAGTGGCCTTAAAACTAGTATGGTCATCATAATGACCAAGAGACTTTTATATAATGTATTAAAGGATACCATTGACTAAGAATCTCTAAAAAATAAAGAAGATTCTTTATCAATGAAGTACCTCAAATACATATAAATGATTCTCTAAATTTCATACATATCAATCATTGATTGTCAGATCTAAAAGAAATCTCATTTTATACTTGGTAATTTAATAAGGATTCAAGAAGATAACTTAAATATATAATTAGATTCCCAGAGTAGACGATAATTCCCCTCAAAAAGTTGTATTGAGTTCAACCTCCCATCCTCTCGACCAATGGAAATTCTGAAGTCTCATCGGTCCGTAACTAATGAGCACCTACCTTTGGAAAGTAGGTCCAAATGGATATAGAATCATTGGATGTTTCTGGTTCTACGAACAAACCCGTTAGAAACCACTTGGAATGTTTGAACCTTAAATAAATGAGGTTATTCCCAATTCCAGAGGAAACAAAAAATGGTGAACCCGACGTGAATCCTTAACCATGTTAAAGTGATATTTTACCTATTTGTTAGGCCCCTATTTAAAATTCAATGAGTGGGCCAACAAGACAATCAATAACATATGGGCTTATCCAAAAGATGTAGTGGCAGGACTTATCTTGATTACATCTGTTATATCAAACAGGCACTCTTTTCCAAGATCTTCTGTGTTACAGAAATGACTTCACTTAAGTTCACACCCGTGAATACTTCTGCTGTGAATACTTCTACTGGGAAGGCCTATACTGCTACTCCTGTTGGATCTTCGTCCACTCTGAGGATGATATCACCTACTCATCATCTTCAACGCTAGGTATCAAATGCATTGGTTAAGGATTACCATAAAAAAGGTACCATTCCGACTCTGGAGGCTACTCGGCAAGCCCTCGAAGTCAATAATTCACCCTGGTCTTCCAGACAGCGATGACCAGCGATCAAGAAACAGGTGGTTCCAACCACCGTCTCCAACCGTTTTGGGTCGTTATCCCCAGAATTCAATCACCATTCACTCCCATATTCTGGGTTGGTGAATGAGCAGGTCCCTCAGGGCCTTAATTCAATGAGACATGAGTCCTTCCCATAGGCTCCCATCAACAATTGCCTCCAGACTCGTGCAGAAGTGAACTCTCAACATGATGAGCGTATCATCTCCAGGCATTCGGCTCTGGTTCCTTGAACCTGAGCAGACAAGAAGAACATTCAGAGATGAAATACAGTCAACAGTGAGTAGGTTCTCATCTCTGACATCTCTGGAGAAGTCCACCAACCTAGCTTGGTGGAAAGCAACGAGCGTGCACACACACCCGTTCGTTTTAATTCTGCTATCCAGTAGACTCATCTGGTAGCAGCCCACCAATCTCGCCAGGAAATTCTGGTGGAGTATTATAGACAGGAACATACACCTGTTTATAAATTATCATCTAGTCAGCAGGCTCATCTGACTACATACAATGGATCCCGCCAACCGAATGTGTTGACAACTGGTAAACATGCACATACACCTGCTTACACTCATCAATCCTGCCAGCAGTCTCATCTGTCAGTATTGAAGGAATCTTGTCAACCATGTTCGGCGGAGTGAAATCAGCAAGCACATACACCTGATAGTATTGATCAAGCCTACCAACAGTCTTGTTTGGTAGCATTCAGAGAAGTTAGTCGGAAAGCTCCGACGACAAATAAGAGGCAGACTCAACTCTCTGCCCCACACATGAGTACTGTCAGGACTCACTGATAGGAAAAAGAGGACAGGAGAAGGAACACACACCTATTCCAAGCAAAGAATGGACGTATATCCTCATTCTGGAAGCTAAAGTCACCAAGCATATTCTATCAATGGTGAAAGAGTATAAGCAAATCCCTATTAATATTCTGGATTCCTGCTAGGATATTATAACAACTTCAGTAGCATCTCAGGGAAAGACACATAAATCTATCCCTACCAGTGGAGTGACAAATCAATAGTTCACTCCAAAACAGACACACACCTATGTTCCAGTCCAAGAGGGTTGTGGGGCGTACTCCCCCATATCATACAGACAACCAAGTCAGGCACATACACCTGATTTGAGTGGAGATAATCAGCCTAACCTAATCATTTCTCCTGAGAAGGAACATACACCTGCCCATAATGACCACTTTTGTCAACAAGTGGTTCCTAAGTTGAGTAGGAAGGCATCTAAAAAGAAGACTCACTCAGCACAGTCAAGAAATCAAGAGCCAATTTGTAATAAGGCTTTGCTTGATGCTGGAGTTCTTGAAGCCCTTAGACAATTATCTATTGGAATTCAAGATTCTACTCCCTCATTTCCCAATAGTGGGAACATTAATTCTAAAGGTCTTCATCAGACACTTCCTCATGAAGGCTTTCTTCATGACAGTTCAGTCGATCTCAAAGTTTTGTCTTCATATGAGATCCACAGGAACCCTCTGTGTGGCAAGAAGACCAAGGAGAAAAATGTTTCATCTTTTTCGGTAACCCACCATGGTGGTCCTCTCCATTATGAAGAATTTAACTGCGAAATTTCTCTCCATAGTTATAATGCACATTGCCTGGAAAATTCTCCAATGGAAAATGTAGTGATGAGAAAGCCCTCTTATCTTGAGGCACTTGCAAATGCGAAGCCAGTCATGTCTGATGCTTCACCGCTAGTAAGTGAAATAAATTCTCAATCAGAAGATAGTCCGAGGTTTAGGTCATTATCGGAACCACCCCTGGAACGTTCATCTTCTAGTTTGATCAGTGAATTATCTTCCAATTTTGTTGAATCTGATGAAGAAAAAAAGAATCCCCAACTCTGGTCCAATCAGGTAGAAGAATCTCCATTGAATGATAAAGAAGAAGTACTGAATATGAGAAAATAATTGGTGAAAGGTGAAGTGCCAGTCAAGTTTTGGCCTTCGGCTGACTCTCAGTATGACATTCCAGAGATGTTGACGGAAGATGGAATTCATGATATTCGTCTCAATATATGGAAAACTCTTTGTCAGTTGAAAAGGATAATATTATCTTATGATGAATATGAAAATCATATCAAGATAATAGAAGGGTTACAATGCCAAATTGACTTGGCTTCTCTCTCAGTTTCTCGATATCTGATGGATGAAAAGCAGCAGAGATCCCTTCAGCGTTCCTGCCTTCGCGCACTAAGAAGATTGCACCAGTTAATTTCCAAATCCCCATCTGGTATTCATATCAGGGGATGGTTTGTTCATGGATCACTACATTTCACTGTACTCTCTAGTCAGTAAAGCCTGCCGAAAATGGTCTCATGCAATGTTATTGCCCATGGCCGGCCACAGTCAATTGGCTTTGTTTGTAATCAAAGGCTTGCTCAAGAACAAGCTTCAACTAGTTCTTCTCAAAATCAAGCATACAGAGAAAAAGTTGTTGAATTACTCCTGCATCAAGTGAATGAGAATATTGAACATGCCTCTCGTTTAGAGCAAACACATCATCAAGTGACAGAAGTGTCAGAAATCATCCAACGGTCTTTTGAGCCGGGTGATAAAAGTGGATGTAGGTTGATCCATCTAGCCAATTTCCGGAATAAAGTCCGCAAGATCGGGAGAGCTTAAAAGAAGGTCTCAAATATAGTATGTCAAGAACCACCCCAGCTTTCCAGACTAGGTACTCTTTTAACCCAACCCTCAGGATCATCAAATAGGATTCGAGGAGTTGAGCAGGAACAGCAGGAACAGCCCCAGTCCACTGGACTGGGGAATTTTTCAAATCCTCAATCTCTTCCTCAGAGAAATTCAGTCTTCTCGATTAGGGAAGAATCCCCAAGAGGAACGAAGATCCAAATTATCAGGAGATTCCCTCCAAATTACGTTTCGTCAAGAAGTTCCCGAGGGATCAAATCGACAAAACGCAATGTCTCATCAGAGACATGGAAGAAGACAATATCACAGAAATGCTGATAGAAGGGATGCAATGAATTATGAATCAATTAATGTCATCAATGGAATTGTTGCTGATCCACCAGATGAGGTTCACTCAGAGGGATCAGATGAATAGTTTCCTTCTCAAGAAGTTGTACGCACAGACAAAAATGAAGAAGGTGTGCGTGCACGAAATCAAAGGCTTACCCAGAATCTGGGTGTTCCTTTAAGTAACCCACTTCCCCCTCTGAAAAGGATCTGACAAGGGGAAGGGAAAGAATCAAGTTACATACCCTTCCTCTGGAGAAGGCCAATCACTCTCACTAGATCAAAGATTTGCACAACAAGAGGAAGAAATGAAGGAATTGAGGAAGATGAATGCAGAACTACTTCAGGGTAGTCTTCCTCCTAAGTGTGCTGGAGTCAGTCAGCCAAAGGAATTTGTTGTGGCTACTAAGATGGATCAATAATATCCTCCTTTATCATTACACCCTCATAGGTCTAATCCTATAAGTCATGTGCAACAACAATCGGTAGTGCTACCATCGGTTTCCGTACCAGCTGCCACATCTGTCCAAGATCCCGTCACTGCACCTGTTCAGGTCCAAGCTCAACTAGATGTTTCTCAAAAGTTAATAACTACTATTGAGTCATTAATATCTTGGTTGGAAGAAATGGAGGGAAAACGGACACAAATTCAACCATAAAAGATATCTTACCCTAAATTAGCAGATGCAATTCCTCCCCCATCAAATTTTGCAAGTACCACATTCCCAATCTTTAATGGTTCCACTAATAGAAATACATGATTTCCCAATGGTTTAGAACTGTTGGGAATGGCTTCAGAACCATTGGTATATGTTATACCAGCGGTTCTGCAAACCGTAGGGAACTAAGCCATTGGGAATGCTTTTCCCAACAGTTTACAGTGAATTGTTGGGATAGGGTGGAGAAAAATTACCATATCCCAACAGTTCTGGCAAACCGTTGGGGTGGAGAAAATTGCCATGTTTTTTCCAACGGTTTGTCCAAACTGTTGGGAAAACCCAGGGTCGCCTCTTTCCCAATGGTTAATAGAACCGTTGGTAAACAAAACCCAGACATGCTATGCCAACGGTTTCAAACCGTTGGCATAACCTATGCTGGGGAAAATTGCACAGCAGCTCTGCAATTTGCCCAGTAGCTCTCCAATTTTCCCAGCAGGTCTCATTTTGTGGGTTCCCTTTCATTTTCAATACAATTATTGTACCTGCAATAAACTAACGCATACATATACAATTATTGTACCTGCAATAACCAACTAACACTTACATATAGAGAACAAATTCATACGCATTTAACATATATTGCTAGAACTATACACATCCATAATTAAATTAGAATTTATAACATAATTATAAACATACATAATTCATTTAGAATTCAATTTAAAATTTAGATGACAATTATATGTGGAATCCAGAAGTCAATTCATAATTTGATCGGTCTTTTGTATATCATATATTTTTACCTAAAATGAAGTCCATTTTAGACAAAATACATACACCTAGAGTGATACCAGCCACACCGCACCTCGTATTGAGGTGGGGTTGACTCATACACGTCACATATGACCCATGGATCGTTGTGATAAAGTATCGACACAACCTGAATGCATTTTGCCGGTTTTCCGTATGCCAGTTGATGTTTTTCAATTAAAATGACGTCTTTTTGAAACAAAAGACAGACACATTGAGTGGTTTCGGCCACACTGTGTCTCATATTGAGTCGGGGTTGATTCCTACACGTCACATATGACCCATGGATCGTTCTCCTAAAGTTTCAACGAAAACCAAATGCTTTTGGTCGGTTTTCCGTATGCACTTAAAATGTTGTCAATTAAAAAAAAAAGAGCCACTTAGAGTGATTCCTGTCACACCGTGCCTCCTATTATGGCGGGGTTGACTCGTACACGTCACATATGACCCATGGATCATTGTTCTAAAGTATTGACACAATAAAAATGCGTTTGGTCGGTTTTCTGTATGTCAGTTGATGTTTTTCACTTAAAATGACATCCTTTTGAAACAAAATACAAACACTTTGAGTGGTGGTAGCCACACCAAACCTCCGATTGAGGCGGTTTTGACTTGTACACGTCACATATGAGCAATGAATCATTGTGGTAAAGTATCGTCACAATCCAAATGCGTTTGGTCAGTTTTCTATATGCCAGTTGATGTTTTCAAATTAAAATGTCATCCTTTTGAAACAAAAGGCAGACACTTTGAGTGGTGCCATCCAAACCGCATCTCAGATTGAAGCGGGTTGGATTCTTACACATCACATATTACCCATGAATCATTCTCATAAAGTTTCAATGGAAACCGAATGTGTTTGGTTGGTTTTCCGTATGTACTTAAAATGTTGTCCATTTTAAACAAAAGAGAGCCACTTTGAGTAATGTTGTCCACACTGTGCCTCCGATTAAGGAGGGGTTGACTCGTACATGTAACATATGATCCATGTATCGTTTTTCTAAAGTATCGAAACAATCCGAATGCGTTTGGTCAGTTTTCCATATGCTAGTCGATGTTTTTCACTTAAAATGACATCCTTTTGAAACAAAAGACAGACACTTTGAGTGGTGTCGGCCACACCACGCCTCGGATTGAGGTGGGGTTGACTCGTACCCATCACATATGACCCATGCATCATTGTGCTAAAGTATCGACACAATCTGAATGCGTTTGGTCAGTTTTTCGTATGCCAGTTGATGTTTTTCAATTAAAATGACGTCCTTTTGAAACAAAAGGCAGACACTTTGACTAGTTCCAGCCACACCACATCTCAGATTGAGGCGGGGTTGATTTGTACACGTCACATATGACCCATGAATTGTTCTTCTGAAGTTTCAATGGAAACCGAATGCGTTTTCTCGGTTTTCCGTATGTACTTAACATGTTGTCCATTTTAAACAAAAGAGAGCCACATAGAGTGATTCCAGCCACATCGTGCCTCAGATTAAGGCGGGGTTGACTCATACACGTCACATATGACCCATGGATCATTTTTCTAAAGTATAGACACAATCTTAATGCGTTTGGTCACTTTTCCATATTCTAGTTGGTATTTTTCACTTAAAATGTCGTCCTTTTGAATCAAAAGACAGACACTTTGAGTGGTGTCATCCACACCGTGCATCAGATTGAGGCGGGGTTGACTCATACACGTCACATATGACCCATTTATTGTTGTTCTAAAGTATAGAAACAATCCGAAGGCATTTGGTCAGTTTTCCATATGCCAGTTGATGTTTTTCACTTAAAATGACGTCCTTTTGAAACAAAAGACATACACTTTGAGTGGTGGTGGCCACACCACACATCAGATTGAGCCAGGGTTGACTCATACATGTCACATATAACCCATGGATCGTTGTGATAACGTATCGACACAATCCGAATGTGTTTGGTCGGTTTTCTGTACACCAGTTGATGTTTTTCAATTAAAATGACGTCTTTTTGAAACAAAAGGCAGACACTTTGAGTGGTGCCGGCCACAACGCATCTCAAATTGAGGCGAGGTTGATTCTTACACATCACATATAACACATGGATCACTCTCCTAATGTTTCAATGGAAACCGATTACGTTTGGTCAGTTTTCCATATGTACTTAAAATGTTGTCGATTTTAAACAAAAGAGAGCCACTTGGAGTGATTCAGGCCACACCGTGCCTCCAATAATGGTGGGGTTGACTTTTACACATCACATATGACTCATGGATCGTTTTTCTAAATTATCTACACAATCCGAATGCGTTTGGTTGGTTTTCCGTATGTCAGTTGATGTTTTTCACTTAAAATGAAGTCCTTTTGAAACAAAAGACAGACACATTGAGTGGTGGCGGCCACACCACGCCTCAGATTGAGGCGGGGTTGACTCTTACACATCCCATATGACCCATGAATCATTTTGATAAAGTATCGACACAATATTAATGAGTTTGGTCGGTTTTCCGAATGCCAGTTGATGTTTTTCAATTAAAATGACGTCCTTTTGAAACAAAAGACAGACACTTTGAGTGTTGTCGGCCACACCGCATCTCAGATTGAGGCGGGGTTGATTATTACACGTCACATATGACCCATGAATCGTTCTCCTAAAGTATCAATGGAAACCAAATGTGTTTGGTCAGTTTTCCGTATTTACATAAAATGTTGCCCATTTTAAACAAAAGATAACCACTTAGAGTGATTCTGGCCACATCGTGCCTGCGATTAATGCGGGGTTGACTCGTAAATGTCACATATGACCCATGGATTGTTTTTCTAAATTATCGAAACAATCTGAATGCGTTTGGTCAGTTTTCCGTATTCCAGTTAATGTTTTTCACTTAAAATGACGTCCTTTTGAAACAAAAGACATACACTTTGAGTGGTGGCGGCCACACCGCACCTCGTATTGATAATGGGTTGACTCGTACTCAACACATATAACCCATGGATTATTGTTCTAAATTATCGACACAATCCAAATGCATTTGGTCGATTTTCCGTATGCCAGTTGATGTTTTTCTATTTAAATAACGTCCTTTTGAAACAAAAGCCAGACACTTTCACTGGTGTCGGCCACACCACATCTCAGATTGAGGCGGGGTTGATTCGTACACGTCACATATGACTCATGAATCATTCTCCTAATGTTTCAATGGAAACCGAATGCGTTTGGTCGGTTTCCCATATGTACTTAAAATGTTGTCCATTTTAAACAAAAGAGAGCCACTTATAGTGATTTCGGCCACATCGTGCCTCAAATTAAGGCAGGGATGACTCTTATATGTCACACATTACCCATGGATCGTTGTGATAAAGTATCGACACAATACGAATGTGTTGGTCACTTTTCCTTATGCCAGTTGATATTTTTCACTTAAAATGACGTCCTTTTGAAACAAAAGACAGGCACTTTGAGTGGTGGTGGCCACACCGCACCTCGGATTGAGGCGGGGTTGACTCGTACACATCACATATGACCCATGGATCATTGTGCTAAAGTATCGACACAATCCAAATGCGTTTGGTCAGTTTTCTGTATGTCAGTTGATGTTTTTCAATTAAAATGACGTCCTTTTTAAACAAAAGGTAGACACTTTGTCTGGTGGCAGACACACCGCATCTCAGATTGAGATAGGGTTGACTCTTACACGTCACATATGACCCATGAATTTTTGTGCTAAAGTATTGACACAATCCGAATGTGTTTGTTCAGTTTTCCGTATACCAGTTGATGTTTTTCAATTAAAATGACGTCGTTTTGAAACAAAAGGCAGACAGATTGAGTGGTTCCAGGCACACCACTTCTCAGATTGAGGTGGGGTTGATTCGTACACATCACCTATGAACCATGAACCGTTCCTAAAGTTTCAACGGAAATCGAATGCGTTTGGTCAGTTTTACATATGTACTTAAAATGTTGTCCATTTTAAACAAAAGAGAGCCACTTAGAGTGATTATGGCCACACCATGCCTCTGATTAGGGCGGGGATGACTCGTACACGTCACATATGACCCATGGATTGTTGTGCTAAATTATAGATACAATCCGAATGCATTTGGTTGGCTTTTCGTATGCCAGTTGATGTTTTTCACTTAAAATGATGTCCTTTTGAAACAAAAGACAGTCACTTTGAGTGGTGGTGTCCACACCGCACCTCGTATTGAAGTGGGGTTGAATCTTACTCATCACATATGACCCATGGATCATTGTTCTAAAGTATCAACACAATTCGAATGCATTTGGTCAGTTTTCCGTATGCTAGTTGATGTTTTTCAATTAAAATGACGTCCTTTTGAAACAAAAGTCAGACACTTTGAGTGGTGCCGGCCACACCGCATCTCATATTGAGGAAGTGTTGATTCTTACACATCACATATGACCCATGGATCATTTTTTTAATTTATTGACTCAATCCGAATGTGTTTGGTCAGTTTTCCGTATGTACTTAAAATGTTGTCCATTTTAAGAAAAAGGGTGCCACTTAGAGTGATTCCTGCCACACTGTGCCTAAAATTAAGGAAAGGTTGACTCATACCCATCACATACGACCCATGTATCGTTGTTATAATGTATGGACACAATCCAAATGCGTTTGGTTGGTTTTTCATATCCCAGTTGATATTTTTCACTTAAAACGACGTCCTTTTGAAACAAAAGGCAGCCACTTTGAGTGGTGTCGGCCACACTGCATCTCAGATTGAGGCGGGGTTGATTCTTACATGTCACATATTACCCATGAATCGTTCTACTAAAGTTTCAACAGAAATCGAATGCGTTTGGTCAGTTTTCTGTATGTACTTAAAATGTTGTCCATTTTAAACAAAAGAGAGCCACTTAGAGTGATTCTGGCCACAACATGCCTCCGATTAAGGCAGGGTTAACTCATACACGTCACATATGACCCATGGATCATTGTTCTAAAGTATAGACAAAATCCAAATGCATCTGTTCGGTTTTCTGTATGCCAGTTGATGTTTTTCACTTAAAATGACGTCCTTTTGAAACAAAAGACAGAAACTTTGAGTGGTGGCGGCCACACCACGCCTCGTATTGGGGAGGGGTTGACTTGTACATGTCACATATGACCCATTGATCGTTTTTCTAAAGTATCGACATAATCCGAATGCATTTGGTTAGTTTTACGTATGGCGGTTGATGTTTTTCAATTAAAATGACCTCTTTTTGAAACAAAAGGCAGACACTTTGAGTGGTTCCGGCCACACCACATCTCAGATTGAGGCGGAGTTGATTTTTACATGTCACATATTACCCATGAATCATTCTCCTAAAGTTTCAATGGAAACCGAATGTGTTTGGTCTATTTTCCATATGTACTTAAAATGTTTTCCATTTAAAAAAAGACAGACACTTTGAGTGGTGGCGGCCACACCGCACCTCGGATTAAGGCGGGGTTGACTCTTACACCTCACATATGACCCATAGATCATTTTTCTAAATTATCTACACAATACGAATACTTTGGGTCGGTTTTCTATATGCCAGTTGATGTTTTTCACTTAAAATGACGTCCTTTTGAAACAAAAGACAGACACTTTGAGTGGTGGCGGCCACACCGCACATCGGATTGAGGAGAGGTTGACTTGTACACGTCACATATGACCCATGGGTCATTTTGATAAAGTATCGACACAATATGAATGCGTTTGGTCGGTTTTCTGTATGCTAGTTGATGTTTTTCAATTAAAATGGAGTCCTTTTGAAACAAAAGGCAGACACTTTGAGTAGTGGCAGCCACACCACACCTCGAATTCAGGCGGGGTTGATTCGTACACTACACACATGACCCATGGATCATTATCCTAATGTTTCAATGGAAAGAGAATGCATTTGGTCGGTTTTCCATATGTACTTAAAATGTTGTCCATTTTAAACAAAAGAGAGCCACTTAGAGTGATTCTGACCACACCGTGCCTCCGATTAAGGTGGCGTTGACTCGTACACGTCACATATGACCCATGGATCGTTGTGATAATGTATCAACACAATCCAAATGTGTTTAGTCGGTTTCTCGTATGCTAGTTGATGTTTTTCACTTAAAATGATGTCCTTTTGAAACAAAAGACAGACACTTTGAGTGGTGGCGGCCACACCATGCCTCAGATTGAGGTGGGGTTTACTTGTACATATCACATATGACCCATGGATCGTTGTGCTAATGTATCGACACAATACGAATGCGTTTGGTCATTTTTCCATATGCTAGTTGATTTTTTTCAATTAAAATGACGTCCTTTTAAAACAAATGGCAGACACTTTGAGTGGTGCCGACCACACCGCATCTTAGATTGAGGCGGGGTTGATTCGTACACATCACATATGACCCATGGATCGGTGTGCTAATGTATCGACCCAATCCGAATGTGTCTGGTCGGTTTTCCGTATGTACTTAAAATTTTGTCCATTTTAAGCAAAAGAGAGCCACTTAGAGTGATTCCGGCCACACCGTGCCTCATATTAAAGCCTAGGTTGACTCTTACACATCACATATGACCCATGGATCGTTGTGATAAAGTATCGACACAATCCGAATGCGTTTGGTCGGTTTTTCGTATGCCAGATGATGTTTTTCACATAAAATGACGTCCTTTTGAAACAAAAGGCAAGCACTTTTAGTGGTGTCGGCGAAACCGTGTCTCAGATTGAGGCGGGGTTGATTTTTACACGTCACATATGACCCATGAATCGTTCTCCTAAAGTTTCAATGGAAACCGAATGCGTTTGGTTGTTTTTATGTATATACTTAAAATGTTGTCCATTTTAAACAAAAGAGAGCCACTTAGAGTGATTCTGGCCACACCGTGCTGCCGATTAAGGCAGGGTTGACTCGTACATGTCACATATGACCCATGGATCGTTGTGCTAAAGTATAGACACAAGCCGAATGCGTTTGGTCAGTTTTCTGTATGCCAGTTGATGTTTTTCACTTAAAATGACGTCCTTTTGAAACAAAAGACAGACACTTTGAGTGGTGGCGGCCACACATGAGGTAGGGTTGACTCGTACACATCACATATGACCCATGGATTGTTGTTCTAAAGTATCAACACAATCCGAATGCGTTTGGTCAGTTTTCCGTATGACAGTTGATGTTTTTCAATTAAAATGACGTCCTTTTAAAACAAAAGGCAGACGCTTTGTGTGGTGCTGGACACACCGCATCTCAGATTGAGGTGGGGTTGATTCATACATGTCACATATGACCCATGAATCGTTCTTTTAAAGTTTCAACAGAAACCGAATGCGTTTGGTTACTTTTCTGTATGTACTTAAAATGTTTTCCATTTTAAGCAAAAGAGAGCCACTTAGAGTGATTCCGGCCACACTGTGCCTCATATTAAGGCGGGGTTGACTCATACACGTCACATATGACCCATGGATCGTTGTGATAAAGTATCGACACAATACGAATGCGTTTCATCAGTTTTTCATATGCCAGTTGATGTTTTTAACTTAAAATGGCGTCCTTTCGAAACAAAAGACAAACACTTTGAGTGGTGGCGGCCACACCATGCCTCAAATTGAGGTGGGGTTGACTCGTACATGTCACATATGACCCATGGATCGTTGTGCTAATGTATCGACACAATCAGAATGAGTTTGGCTGGTTTTCCATATGGCAGTTGATGTTTTTCAATTAAAATGATGTCCTTTTGAAACAAAAGGCAGACACTTTGAGTAGTGGCGGCCACACCGTGCCACGGATTGAGGAAGGGTTGATTTTAGACGTCACATATGACCCATGGATCGTTCTCCTAAAGTTTCAACAGAAACCGAATGCATTTGGTCGGTTTTCCGTATGTACTTAAAATGTTGTCCATTTTATGAGAATCCTCATGTGTCTATTAGTGGAATGGTATTTACTTAAAATCTTGTGGACATTTATATAAAATATTTTTATATCATTCTTAGTATGGATTAGATTTTATTTTATCATGCTATGAAAAATTTCGGAGCTAACAATGTCATGACCAATGAATACATCTCATTTATAACATACCAAGAATCTATGATATTGATTTGATGTGTAAATCTGATTTACATTGATTATCATGATGAAAATAAATAAAATATATTTTATAGATTTTCTAGTATTAAATGAAATCAAGGAGGGTGGGGGGGGGGGCTATCCGGGGGGTTGTCTAGTGGGTGTCTGGGGGGATATCCGGGAACAAGGAGGAGGGTGGGGGGCTGTGTGGGGGGCTGTCCGGGGGTGTTCGGGGGGTTGTCCGGGGTCCTAGGAGAAGGGTGGGGGGGCTGTCTGGGGGGCTATCTGGGGGGCTGTCCGGGGTCCAGGGAGGAGGGTGGGGGGCTGTTCGGGGGCTGTTCGGGGAGCTGTATGGGGGCTGTCTGCGGGTGTTCGGGGGGTTGTCCGGGGTCCAAGGAAGAGGGTGGGGGGATGTCCGGGGGCTATCTGGGGGGATGTCTGGGGGGTTGTTCGGGGTCCAGGGTGGAGGGTGGGTGGGGGGCTATCTGGGGGCAGTTTGTGGGGCTGTCTGGGGGCTGTCTGTGGGTGTTTGGGGGGTTGTCTGGGGTCCAAGGAAGAGGGTGGGGGGGGGGGTGCTATCCGGGGGGCTGTCTGGGGGGCTGTCTGGGGGGCTGTCCGGGGTCCAGGGAGGAGGTTGGGGGGTTGTCCAGGAGGCTGTTTGGGGGGCTATCTAGGGGTGTTCGGGGGGTTGTCCGGGGTCCAAGGAAGAGGGTGGGGGGCTGTCTGGGGGGCTGTCCGGGGTCCAGGAAGGAGGGTGGGGGGTTGTCCAGGGTCCAGGAAGGAGGGGGGTTCCCAAACACACAACCACTAAAAGAATACAACATCCATAAAAACAGATAATATATAAAAATAACTCAACTCCAATACTATACTACGAGTCTAGATAAAACCAACAACTAGAATAGATTAAATGTCAAATCTCAGTAACAGCAGTCAAAAATGTAATGGATCAACTTGTCCCACATCACCGTCACCATCATAACCATCATCATCACCCTCTTCCTCATCCCCATCATCGTCCTCGCCCTCCTTTCCCTCGCCCTCCTCCTTGCCCTCACCATCCTCCTCGCCCTCGCCACCCGCCTCGCCCTCCTCCTCTCCCTCTTCTTCCGAATCAGACTCCTCGCCATCATCATCGTCAAGCTGGAAATCATCCTGACCACCACTAGAACTACCACCTGGTGCACCATATATAGAATGTATCGATGACATATACTCTTCAAAAGCTAGTTTGGCCTCTGTTGGAAGTGTTGGACGTAGAACTTCAATAAATTTCATAAACGCATTGTTTGCCCTAGAAAACTGTCCTGTCGTCTCTGTGGCCCTTTTCTCATCCTGTTCTGCATGTGCCCTAAATTGTTGCAGCTCGGTGGCACTACAGCTTGTACCTGAGGAGGGCCAATACCTCGTCGGGGATATCCTAGGTGGACAGCGTACTCTGCCAGGATGCTCCTCTCCCAACACCTAATGTAAGTGATCTGTTGGCCTAAAATTTTCTAGTTCTTGGGCATCGAGGGCCTCTAAAGCAGCATGTTACAAATATAAATATATCATTAAGTTACATATTAAAACTTACAATCTGCTGCTGAGTCACTTCGTTGACGGCACTTCTATCCTTTTTCCGTCTACTCAAGCAAAAAAAAATTTCTCGAGGCACACGTCCTTCAATATTTTGTATTTTCCTCTACAATGAAATTGAAAACTAAATTTATATGAAAAATTTATCAAACTATTAAATAATTTAGGAAAAAAAAGAAAGTTTAAGTTGTAAAGAAAACTTATAAACAATTATCATATCTACTTCCTCTCATGATTAGGCATCGTAGTGCGTCCCAGTGTGTGGAGGTATTTTTTTCATCAATGTTCTTTTTATTTTTTATAGATGATTCCTAAATAAAATTTTAAAATGAAATAGATAGTATTAATGCAAAACATGAATGTTATTATATAAATACCTCAAAAGTTATTCATACCTTAAACTGCGTACTCGTCCAATGAGTAATCATCTGACGATACAACTCTATCGGACAATCATCCACCACTGGTACTACCTCTAACTCAGTGCCAAGTCTATAAACCTAGCCAATATACAACTCATGATTGTAGGCTCTTCAAAGATCACCTAAATCCTTTAGACATTCCGTTCGTGCACCCTCATGATCGAGAAAATTAAATCAAAGTTGAAATCAAAATATTAATTCATATAAATACAAAAATAAATCATGGCATTAAATAGAACATATTTTTTTACCCATATCTCTGCCCAAGCTCTATCCTTAACCTCATGTGGAAAATGTCTCCATGACAGCGGGCTAACGGGAATGATGTCGGAGTATTTGGCAAGCGTCGCCAAAAAACTCCGACCTTGCTGCCCTGTTTTCTCAACAATTTGGTGGTCTTCATTATAATCCACCATAACCTGTGTATGGCGGTTCCACACCAAATGCATGCATGTACCCCCCCCCCCACGCCTCCTTTCAGTATATGTATCTGTCATGAATGAAAAACAAATATTTTATCAAAACATGTTATAATGAAAATAAATATTGCTATAAAAATTTGTTAGGGTTCTAAAAATATACATGTTCCGGTCTGATCACTGAGCGCCGCCAGATCCACAGAAACTAATGGAACACCCTGTGGTGGAACAGGAGTCGAAGACGGTGAAATATAGAATCTTAGAGAGACATAAGTAGAGGGAAAAGAATATGGGACAACAGTATGACCGGATGCTGACTGCGGAGTGGGAATCATCATGGGATGTGAAAATGATGGGCTAGAAGATGCAGAAGGTAGTGAAAACATGGGAAGCCTAAATATCATGTGTGTCCCTAACGACACACCGAGATAGAATGTGGGAAGGATGACATGTCAGTGGTAGGGTCAGGGTCTAGTCGAGCACGCGCAACTGATCGTCTACCTCTGGTACGAACCCTCCTCGTACCACCGTCCTGAGTACTAGGACCTGTACTATGCTCCTCGTTGAATAACTGTCGACGTATAGGTGTATCCTACAAAAATGTTTACAAAAAAATTAGTCACATTAAATTATATGTTCTGTAAATATATATATATATATATATATATATATATATATATATATATATATATTTGAAATAAAGTACTCATTTTAGGCACTAATGGTGGAAAACCCATCTCCGCCATCTGACGATTGTTCTCCATCATTTTTTTCCTTCGTCTCTCTTCAATTGGCTGCATTTACTACTTTTGAAAACAAATATGTAGTTAATTAGAAAAAGGAAACTAATGTGTAAACAAAAAACTAAATATATGAGGGAATAGGGGGATTCATTGATGATTTAGCTATCACTTGTTTTAAAAGAGATTGAATGAATTTAATAAATCATACAAGTTGTAATGTTCACCAAGTTAGAAATATTGTTTGACTAGGTTTGAATACAGTGCAATTCCGAATTAGAAAATGAAATTAAAATAAAACAGCAACCAATAAACATTGAAAATTCACATAACGGTCAAGTCAGATAAAAAATATTTGTGATCAATACTAAATCAATTTTAATATTACCAACCATAACAACCCAACTCGAGGTAAACCAAAAGAATTCAGAACATGGATGAATGATTCTATATATTTTCAACCACAACATCAGGTTCACAATCAACTCTGACAATTGAGCTATTGGAGTCATCAAAAGAAATAAATGGATTGGTTCCAATGGAAATAGGGACAGTGTCAATTCTATCATCACCATCATCAAAAATATGTCTTGGAATTACTTCAACTATGACACCAAATTCAGGACAAAGTTGGTCTTTGAAATAAAAATCTTGTTTAGCCATTGATTCCAACACATATGGTTCTTAGGTAGTAAGAGTGTGAGTCATATTAATTACTCGAAATCCACAATCATTAATAAATGTTCCATGTATCGTCATCGAATCAAACCAATGGAATTTCATCATTGTGACTCGTCCATGAGAGTAATAATCCAATATTATTATTTTCTCAATGACTCCATAATAACCCACATTTTCAAATCACAGTCTACTATATGATAAACTGGCATAAAAATCTGTTGTGGAAGTAACCATAACACCACCATGTTGTGTTCTCATGTTCTTTTCTCATTCAGTGACTATAAATTTGTACCCATTGATAACAATTGATTTACAGTCATGAACCACAGTATTAGGACCAAGAGCCAAAGCTCTTATTTCCTCAGAGACAGAGTCAGCAAAAAAACTCAATACCAAAAATATAAATGACTGTTAAACTTAATTAAATATTGAAATAATTAATTTAAACATTAATATTTTTACCTTCAATTTTAACCAAGCAAAAAACTCCTTGCTATGCAAAGTCTCTCTCCTTCTCAAAGATAAAGAATGATGCTTCCTATTTATTATTGTTTTATGTTCCCTGTTGTTAAAAAATATGAATAGTTTAACAGATATATATTTAATATATACATAATCAATTTACTTACATGATATAGTCATCGAAAAAATCACAATTGAACAAAACTGTGCGATGTGACATCTCCGGCTCTTCATGGCTTAATGTCTTCAATTTATATGATCCAAGAATTCCTCCTGTTTGAGGAAGTGATGGAAAACTAGGTTCAATTTTCTCATACTGTTCTTATTCATTTCTCATTGTCCTGTTAAATCTTGTAGTAAGATCAGAAAAATACATTGAGCAGAAATCTATACATTCTTGAGCCAGGTAACCGTTCATGATAGAACCTTCGGGATGATTTCTGTTTCGAACATAAGACTTCAATGTGAACATATTTCTTTCAGTTGGATACATCCAACGAAAAGAAACAGGTCCTACGAGAAGTATTTTAGTGGGAATATGGACAGTCATATGCATCATGCATGTGAAAAATGATGGAGGAAATATTTTCTCCAACCCACACAAAATTAATGGGGCATCTGTCAATATTTTTTGCAAGAAAGACTTGGACAACTTCTTAGCACAAAGATCTCTAAACAAATGGAACAACTGAATAACAGCCACCCTTACATTATTGGACAAAAGATGAAAGATTTCTATTGGAAGCAACGCATGCATTAGAACATGATAATCATGAGTCTTCAAATATTTTAGCTTCAACTCTCTTCTGTTGACCCGTGTAGATATGTTGCTTGAATAGCCATAAGGAACTCTAATAATCTCTAATACTTCTAGAAATTGTTTTTTCCCGTAGGTGTCATCACATAAGAAGCACAGGGAAGTTTCCATTTATTTTCACTGATACACACAGGATGCAATTCTGGTCTAATGCCCCAATCCACCAAGTCACGCCGAGATCGTAAATCATCTTTTGTCTTCCCCTTGACATTTAGAAGAACCGAAAGAAACATTTCACATATATTATTTTCAATATGCATTATGTCTAAGCGATGATGTAACAAATTGGTTGACCAATAAGGAAAATAAAAACAGATACTCCTCTTCCTCCAATTGCAACAGGTTTCAGTGGAAACATTCTTTCTCTTTCCAAATTTCATTTGACCCTTCCCGAACGAAAAACTAAAATCTTTCAATTCATTAAGCACATCAGTTCCAGACATACGCTGAGGTGGATCATCAGTCTCTATGGTATTGTCAAATCTTCGACGATTCATTCTATATGGATGATCCTTTGGCAAGAATCATCGATGTCCCATAAAACTAAAACTACAGTGATGTTTCAGTCTTCTGGATCGTGTATTCTTCATACAAGCTGGACATGATAGTTTTCCCTTCGTCCTCCATTCAGACATCATTACATAAGCCTGAAAATCATTGATCGTCCACATAAGCGCAGCACGCATCTGAAATATGTCTTTCGAACATGCATCGTATGTGCACACACCCACTTCCCAAAGAAGTTTCAACTCTTTTATTAAAGGTTGCATGTATACATCAATATCAATGTCGGGATCAGAAGGACCAGATATGAGTATACTCATGAAAGTGAAAGGTTTTTTCATACACAACCATGGGGGAAGATTATAAATGTGAATAAAAACTGGCCATGTGCTGTGCGAAGTAAGAATCTGCCCAAACGGATTAAAACCGTCACATGAATGACCCGGCCTCACATTACGCACGTCAGCTGCAAAATCAGGATGTCGAGCATCAAATCTCTTCCATACAAATCCATCTGCTGGATGAACCAACTCATCATTAGTCTTCTTTCTCTCAGTATCATGCCATCTCATTTTTATTGATATGTCATCAGACATAAAAAGATTCTGGAGTCTGGGGATCAATGGAAAGTGCCACATTACTTTTTGTGGAATGCAGGATGGTGTTCCATCAGATTTTGACTTCCAGTGGGATGTGATACATTTTATACAATCATTTTGTTCAGCGGTTTCCTCCCAGAATAAACAGCAATATTTCGGGCAAGCATGAATTTTGTTTCATGAAAATCCATGTTCCTCAACTAACTTCCATGCCATATAGTGGTTTGAGGGAATATCTGCATCATCTGGAAGTAAATCCTTTAAGAGGGTAAGAATGTAATCGATTGCTGTATTAAAAATCCCATACATAGTTCTCCCATGGAACAATCAGATTAAAAATTATATCTTTTTCATTTTATCGCATTGTCGATATACTGGAGTCATGGCAGCATCATTCAATTTTTTCACCCTATCAATATCATCATTTTCACTAGATGCATTAGCTGTCCTCATATTGAGGTCTTCTTGAGTCTAAATCCTTTCTTTTTCATGATAACGAATAAACAGAAACCGATCATCTAACAAATTCTCCATTCCAGTCCTTTCATTTCGATCATCACCAATTTGAGATTTCATTTTCTCCCCAATGTGATACCACACAAAGTAGTTTTCTTGAAAACCATTTTTGGTTATGTGGTAGTTGACTTCTTCACGACTCAACCAAGGTCTACCTACACAATTGGAACATGGGCACTGTATGCGACCACTATTTGAACAATCATGAAATGAAAAATCTATAAATCTCTCCAAATTGTTTTGAAAATCGCTTGAGATCCGATCGGTTTCATACATCCAACTTCTTTCTATTCCATAAAAAGAATTTATATAATTAATTTTGTCATAAGCAATTCAATAGGACTAAACATTAATAGAAAATACATTTAAGTAAACGATAAAGGAATGAGTTTCTAGTTGATGTAGTGAACT